>OX383971.1:3921202-4521202 GCA_947532105.1 Athrips mouffetella | reverse complement strand
TGTCTTTGTGAAATTGTTATAGATTTCGCCATTTCACACATTCAAAGCGAAGTCTCAGAGATCGTAACCCGCCGTAACCATATATAGTGACCAAACTATAATCTCAATATATGTTAGTTATGAACATTTCTAGGTTACCGCATTGTTTCGTTATTGTCATGTTGTACAGCTTTGTTCAATTACCATACGTAATAGTAAGACTATGGAAATTTGCCAAATACAAATTTAAGACCAAATGAGTCTTAAAATCAGAACCGGCCACACAAACAGTCTTAAAATAGGTATATGGTTTGTTTAGAGGGTCTATTAACAGATGTATAAATTTGAAACGGTAACTCAAAAATGTAAATTATTGTCAAATGGCCGGACTACATCACTTGTCACTATAATATAAGGTTACGGCGGGTTACGATCTTTAAGACTTCGCTATAAGTATGTGAAATGGTGAGATCTATAACAATTTCACAAAGATAAACGGTAACCTTTTTCGCAATTTGAATGTCCACGGGCTACAGGACTATCTATGAAGAAGTAAAAACGGTGTTCAGGAGCAACCTCTATCGCATGTATTAAAATTTTCATATAATCAAGCATTCGTTAAAAAGTGAGTAATTTGAGTAGGATGATCATCAGGGTTCGAACCCAAAGGGTGAAAAACGGGACCCTATTAATATGCCTCTGATGTCTGTCTGTCTATCAGCGAGCTGCATCTACTGAACCATAGTAGGTGGAAAGTTGAAATTTTCACAGATTATATGTTTCTGTTGCCGCTATAAAAACAAATAATAAAAAATAAAATAAGGGATGCTTGCCTTCTAAAACGTGTTCGTTAGGCGACTTTTTTATAGATTTTTGTTTCAGCTCCTACATAAAAAACAGGAACACTGACAAGCGTCAAAATCGGTATGCTTATAGTGCTAAAGCCATAGATTTATATAGTCAAGATAGGGTCTTGGGAACAAGCGGTTCAAAATTTCCCCATACAAGAAGAAATAGCGCCATCTGTGAGAAATTGCGTGAACTACGTTGTGTAGTACTTCGGTCGGTACTAAATATAAGGAACGGAAATAATATGGCGGGAAAAAACAAAACAAACTTTTTACTGTTTATATGTGATTTAGGCCTGGTTTTTCAGTTTCATTAATTGGATTATAGTCAAAAACAATAATAAGAAATAACGATAATAACAATAAGAGTAAATTGTTTCTTCAAATAAAAACATCCATTTTGTTGGTAAGTTTATTTGCATCCAATGTTACAACGACTGACATTTGTTGGTCCTAAACGTCAGATTTCGGACCAACGAATTGGGGACAGTGTAACGTGCCGATGGGCTAGTACTTATATATAAGTAAATGGCTAAAGCTATGGAATAACAACATATAATAAAATCTGGTGAAGTGTGTGGTGGACTCGAGCGCATTTAATACACTTCTGCGTGACTGCGCGTCCATAAGACGGTATTTTTACCTTAGTGGTACGGAACCCTCATTGCGCGAGTCCGACTCGCACTTGGCTGGTATTTTTACTATTATTTTAAAACTTCCTGTATTTTAATCTAGTCTGGGATTGGAAAAAATAATATTAACAAAAAATATGGAACCCTAAAATTTGGTGAGCATCAGCGTCATAGCGCGGTCATGGGGTTATCGGCAGGTTAATGTCAACCTTCAGTCCATTGAGAAGCTCAAAGTCACCTGACTTATCTCTACATCGTTTACGTAATGCCCAAAAAGATCGCATTTTTTATAACATGACGCATAATATATTGTAAAGTAAGTAGTTCACTTTATTTCATCACCATCTTTTGCTTTTGACATTGGAAATGTCTTTTCGTTCGCTTCAGTGTAGGCTCAGATTTCACGAAAAAGTGGGATCCCCTTATATCTCGGAGAGTTGTGAAGATATGATATTCAAAAAAGCTTAAAAGATGTGTATTCACCAGAGCTGTAAGGTGCAAAAAGAATTATTCGAGAAAGTCGTAGGTTTATTGTATAAGTAGCCACCAACCCGCGTCGCACTCTTCACTGTACAGATTTCAACACCTGAAAGGTTGCCTGGTAGAGATTGCAGGTTGCCTGCTAGCAATAAGGCCGCCTTTTGTACATTCTGTTGTATTCATATTTCTTGTTTTGTAAATTTCTGTCCTGTGGTGTGCAATAAAGTATATTTGTATTGTATTCTCAAAAACGTAAAAAGTTATAGCCGAAATAAAATTATTTTTTTCCGAATTTTCGATATTGGCGCTCGATATTTTAGAAACGAAGAATGATATAAAAAAGAATGAGAAAAATTCCTCTGGAAAATTTAGTCAGCTACAATTAGTATTTAAAAGTTCGAGTTAAGGGTTTGCTCTGTAACCTAACCTTTAAGAAAATATTTTTTTGAATTCCTTTCCTTTGTAGATTCATTTCCAATGTGATCGATAGTCGTGAGAGGTTGAGGAGTACGATTGGAGTCAAATTGAGTGACAGAATTAGAAATAGTGTGATAAGAGAACGTTGTGGCACAAATTAGGACGTAGCATGACTAAAATTGAGAAAGGAATTCTGAGATGGTTTGGTCATGTAGAGAGCATGAATGAACGAAGACTGACGAAAGAGATCTACCAGGCGGGATAGAACGGAAACATTGGAAGGGTAAGGCTCGGTGAACGTTCCAGGACCACATTCAGGACGTTCTTAATAAAGGCTGGGTTGAAAGTACCCTAAACCGACAAGCATGTATGAAAGGATTGATCAAAGTACAGGAAGCGAGGGAAGTATGCAAAGATCGTAGCAGGTGGAGGACTGTGGTCTCTGCCTACCCCGACGGGAAAGAGGCTTGATGCTATGTATGTAGGGTGTCCCACTGCTGGGTAAAGGCATCCCACTTTTTACGCCAACAGTCACGGTCGTGTTACTCGTATACTAACAGCAAGTCAGTTATATTATTAAAAACCTAAATCGTCGCGCTATCTCCTTCTGGGCCGACTTCGGCGACGTCGCCCGTCCTTAGTCCGTGGCCAACTTTATATAAATACTAAGTAATAAAAATTTTGGATGTGTGTGTACGACATTACAACAAAATACCAGACAATGTAGTTCAGATATCTCACAGAAAATTAAAAGGTTTAACAAAATCATCATGGTGCTCTGATATTCCTGTGAAACACAAGAAATCCATTGTTCAAAGCTGACTCTTGAAGTACGAGTACGTACGCCCTACACAGTCGTAATTTCTTGCTGTTTGTTCTGCGCTTCTGCGCTGAAAGCACGCATCCAAAACGAAAAAAAAAACATTGGCTCGCTTATGAAGTTCTAAGAACCTGAAATCTAGAATCGTAACAGAAGGACTGCGTTCCTTAGTCTACACGAGAGGCAAATTTTTCCACGTTTAGGTGACCCAGGTACAGGAAAAGCTATTCACTAATGTGCGGGACTAAGTAATCTGTCGAATGGAACGCTAAGGATTTTAACGACTTTGCTTTTAGTCAAAGCGACACAACTGAAAACAGATGGAATTTCATGAAAATTGAGCAAATAAATCGCTTCAAACAAAAAAAAAACAGCCAAGTGCGAGTCGGACTCGCGCACCGAGGGTTCCGTACCATCAAATAATCATAATTGTATTAGTTGACATTTCAGTAAGTTAATGTGCTAGATTTTTTGAGTCCGACACGCGCTTGACCAAATTTTAGTATTTGTTGTTATTTTATAGCTTCCAATTCCAATTTTCAAGTTTGTAAGTGTTCCCGTTTTTAAAATAGAACTAAAACAAAAATCGCCTCCGCGACCATTCAACTTGACCCCTCTCTTATATGAATGTTCTTGAAACGGGAGCTCACCTCAATTGGTTACCATAAGTTGTGAGAAAAGTTGTAATATTTAATGATTTCAGACTTTTCCCTTTATTTGTACTGTGAGACCTAGCTTCTTGCCAAATTTCATAATTTCAGGTCAACGGGAAGTACCCTATAGGTTTTGCTTTAGTGCATAAATGTATGGAGATGAAGACATAAAATGCCATATCTTTTGATTGCGTCGTTGTAAAAAATTGAAATTTTCAGATCTTGTGTGGTTCATGGATCTTAATATATGGTATAAATTTCAACCTGACACCTTTACCCGTTCATGAGATAAAGGGGTTTGACAGACAGACGGACATCAAAGTGATCCTATAAGGGTTCCGTTTTTTTCTTTTGAGGTACGGAACCCTAAAAATGAATTTTCAAAACTGTTAATCCCCAGAACTTCCTACTTAAATCATGCTCAATACCATACTCACTAATAAATCAAGCTAACATTACAAATCTAGTCTAGACCAAACTCACAAAAAACTCCTAAAAATCACCTTGACCAATACCCACCATGACCTATTGCGGTAGGACAGAACGGTACGCCTCAGTACAACCATGTAATCACAAAACCATGACCCCTTAGCCGGATACATTTTGCTAATTTGAAGGTGTCTCACATAATTGGCTGGATTACACCGGTCTTTACTAGTACTACTAACTGTTCCGTCCTTATCTAGACACACGTGAGTGTGTCAGCCAAGTTCGCAATAGAAAAGGGCGACTCACGAACCTGACACATTTAATTTTGGACTACTTTCGAGGCGCCTTAATTGACCTGGAGTCTTCCAGATTTGCATGTTTAGTAGTTACAATTAAGTATTAGATTAATAATATTCATACATACATAACCATCACGACTATTTCCCGACGGGGTAGGCAGAGACCACAGTCCTCCACCTGCTACGATCTTGACATTTTTTCCTTGCTTCCTGTACTTTCATTAGTCCTTTCATACATGCTCATCGGTTGGTTTAAGGTACTTTTAAATAATATTCGGGTGGTAAAATATGGCTCTGATTTAGAATACAATGTCAAACTGCCTCGTAAAATTTGCTGAGTTACGCCATTCAGCAGCAATGAACAGAAGCACTCCCTTCATCTCAGAACTGAGCCCAGTAGCACTGAACACTAAGCTCATAAGTTTTGTATAGGCAAGTAGTTCTAGCACCAACATCTGTGGAACTCAATACCCACTCAGATATGACTTCTTTTGGCGAAGCCGTTGCGTCGAACTTGGGCCCCTTTCACATGTATTTGTTGATGGGATAGATAGTGGTTACTATCCCATCAAATACATATGGAAAAACTCGTGTTAATAGGACAACGTCAGTCAAAGAAACTGAACAACTTTCAGGGAATGAGAAATAATATCAGCCTCTCTATACAAACTATCTAATCAAGATTACAGTTTTGAATGAAGATGATTTTTTTTTTACATTCCCTGAAAGTTGTTCAGTTTCGTTGGCTGGTCGATTCTGCCATTTCAGTTTTCGAAAAGGTGACCGTTACACCCTGTAGGTATATCTCAGTTGTTAATATTAGTCCGGTCCCTTATAGTCTTGTATCGCCAAATTCACCAAATTGCATCAATTTTTTTCCAGGTACTAGTTAGGTACATAGCTCTCAATTTTTGATAGGAGCCAATTCTTGAATTTTGTATGGAATTTTTTTGAAATTCAAGAATTGGCTCCAATCAAAAATTGAGAGCTATGTACCTAACTAGTACCTGGAAAAAGTTTGGTGAAATTGTAAGGCGTGTCTACGTGAAACAGCTAACTGTCCGCTCTATATCCCGAACTTTCGATTTGGCCAAGCGTCAAACATAGTGTTATTGTTACAGAAAAAAACCGGCCAAGTGCGAGACGGACTCGCGCCCTAAGGGTTCCGTACCTATCTACCATATGATATACTAAAAGCTTTTGAAATTTGATTTTAAAACTCCGCGACCATCCAACTTGACCCCTCTTTTATAGAAAAGTTCTTGAAACGGGAGCTCACCTTAATTGGTTTATTAGTTGTGAGAAAAATTGAAATATTTAATTATTTAAGTTTTTTTCCAATATTTGTACTGTGAGACCTAGCTTCTTGCCAAATTTCATAATTTTAGGTCAACGGTAAGTACCCTGTAGGTTTTGCTTTTCTGCATAAATGTATGGAGATGAAAAGCCATATCTTTTGATTGCGTCGTTGTAAAAAATTGAAATTTTCAGATCTTGTGTGGTTTATGGACCTTAATATTCTTTATCAATTTCAACCTGATACCTCTTCTCGTTCGTGAGAAAAAGGGTCTTGACAGACAGACGGACAACAAAGTGATCCTATAAGGGTTCCGTTTTTTTTTTTTTGAGGTACGGAACCCTAAAAATGCAGTGATTTATGAATGTGCAGAAAATATGCTGACGTAGCTACTAACAATAACAGTTGCAAAACTGTTACGGGTGTTAAATTACAGGTTGAATACACTTTGCACTCTAGTCGCTAATACTCGTAATCAGCAGTAGGGGCCAATTCTTGAAAATCACCGGGTGATTTTCGAGATTTTTAAAATTAAAATAGGCCCTGTTAAACTCCTCAAAAGTAAGGACCAATATTTGTTAATTATAAAATAATGTTCAGTTTTAAAATTACCATCATAACAATTTGAGTTTTATGAGTTTATCGTGGCTATTTTTAATTATAAAAATCTCGAAAATCACCCTTCGAGAATTGGCCCCCTGGGCGACCGAGCTTCGCTCTATAAAAGCCGCCTCAACCTGAAAATATCATCGGGTGAACAAGCTATGCTACCCGCCAACAGATGGCGCTGTAAGTTTCTGTCTAAAACGCGGAATTTACAAAATGCTCAAAAACACAGGGAAAACGAATTTTCCCAGACAAGAGACCTAACTAGATCGATTTTTGTCCCCAAAAACCCCCGTATGGTAAATTTCATCGAAATCGTTGGAGCCGTTTTCGAGAAACCGATTACAAATATACGAGTATATACAAATATAGATATTGCTCGTTTAATAGTATAGGAAAAGATAGCACTATGGCACGGGAATAGCGAACATTTTTAAGTGATAAAAGAAAGTGTGACTGTGGTCCAGTGGTTAGAGTGTTCGGCTCTTGGTCCGGAGGTTCTGGGTTCGATTCCCGACGGGGAGATAATTTGTCAAGCAAAAAGAACTATGCAAGACTTCCAAAGTTTGGTAAGGCTATTACAGGATGAATCCCCTGATTCTCCGAAATGTGCTTCGGAAGGCACGTTTATCCATTTCAGAGGCCTTTGATACCTCAATAAATCATAGACATGGGTTTGTGAGGTCAGGCATTTAAAACCCACACGATATAATGATACTCAACATCAAGTGCACCGGTGGTACCCAAGCTTTTTTTTTAGTAGATTGCACACGTTTTTCGCAAAAAAACGCATAAATTGACTTCCGAACCAGCCCCAGTCGAGATCCCGGATGCCGGATACCGGATGCCATAACCATAGGTTGTTTTGGGCTTGCATTCTGAGAAATAAAACTTGGAGCTAGGTTTCTTGAAGCGCTTGTGGATAGTGGAAATTGTTTCCGGTGCACGTGAGAGGACGTGTAGGTTTCAGTCGATGACCGACCTCACAAACCCTGGTGTCAGAGTTGTTGAGCCGCCAAAGGCCTCTGACTTGGCTCATTAACGAGTACATCCTTAGACAGTAGTCGGGACCAACGGCTTAGCGTGCTTTCCGAAGCACTTTTCGGACAATCAGGTGATTCATCTTGCAATGTCCTATTCAAACTGATGAAGGTCAACAGGTCACACAAAGGGATTTTTGTTTGAGAGTGTTTCGAATCGAACCCAGAACCTCCGGATCGTGAGCCGATCGCTGTAACCTCGAGACCACGCAGGCTGTTAATGATGATGACCAAAAGGCCGATACCAGGAACACGTACGTGATAGATTTGTTGTAGGTAGAATTTAACTTCAGTGTCTACAAAATAAAGTATCTTCGACGCAGTATTTGCGTCGCAAAAAATGTGTCCACACGAGATCTTAAAAAAAATCACTTGCGTCTTTTTTAAACACTGATAACTGCATTTTTTTATCACAGTGGGTTTATTATTTCGCGAACTCTTTATCTTTACATAAATATTAATTTTTAGGTAGAAACTGAATGTAAATTCCGTTGCTATGAGTTTTGAAGGCGGTTCAAAGCATAGGCCGAAGCGGTAAGCGACAAAACCGTTTTAATTTTCAGGATGAGAGGTTAAATCGTTTTATAGTATCTTTTTAGCTATCGTACCCAAAGGGTGAAAAACGAGACCCTATTAATATGCCCGTGTGGTGCCGGCAAAGAAGAGAAACCAACCCATCTCTATCCGTAGATATCGAAAGAGGCGACTAAGGAATTATGAATAGTAGGATGGGCAGCAGCGTCCTTCTGTGTATCGTACCATCTTCTTACACAATGCGGTCACCACCACCGCGGTACATAGTTGCTAACTGCAATGCTTACAAGCGTAGTGACTACGGTACTTCCCCTTGTTTCAGCAAAAGCTGGAATTCTGTTGGGAGCTCTCTGCTTCGTTTCAAGAGAAAATTTTTGAAAATTAAAATTTAAAAAATTCTGTTAATTTTGTATGAAGATTGGACTTTTTTTTTCCAAAAGTTGTTCAGTTACACCATGAGATGTTTTGCGTATTTAATCGCAAACAGGCAAAAAAACCTATCTTTAATTTTTTTTTTTACATAAAATTTTGATAGATATCTTTCATTTAAAACATCCTAAAAATCGACTCTACAACACTAGTAGTGAAATATTGATAGGTGCTCTAAGAGGAATAGTTCAGGTGCTATTCGCGCAGGTGCTATTCGGGCAGGTGCTCTTAGAGGAATACACCGATTAACGACACCTCGCTTTCACTGTATGAACAAGTTTTGTAGTAGCACCATGCCGTATCCTCGCCTGTCTCTGGCCCTTGCCGTAAGCCTTATAAGTATTTTTCAGACCTTATAGATCCTAAGAAATCCCACGCCATCAGAACACTATTTTTGGAAAAGTCTTATGATTCGGAGCGCAGCGAATCGTTTATCTAAAGGAAAAGTATATCGTTGCATCATAATGGTCCAAAACAACAATCTGGAAACGAAGGAACAGAAGGCGTTTTTATAAAGATTGGCAGCTTTAGGTAGGGACGACAGGAAGAAAAAGAGAGGCTTTTCTGTCCAGCGGTGGGACACTAGCGGCACGGTAGTAGGTATCAAGGCTCAAAGGTAAATAATAATAAAAAAAATAAAATTTCGTTTGATTTAGCCCATACAGAACAACACAAAATCGCTTCCAACTAGACCACAATATGCATAAAATTCGCAGATAAGACAAGTCAGCCAAGGCCATCTACTTATCGTATATTTCAACTACGTACGTACGCATACACATAACGGCCAGACATGCGCATTATTGCGCATGCCGCCCACAATAGGCACAGAAGCCACAATTTGCTATTTACCAATAGATATGTACTGTATATTTTACATATGATTTGTCTGTCTGGTGTCCGAAAAGAAAAAACCATGCCTTCTCTTCACGTAGATCTACTCTCAATTTCCGATACATCGAAACGATACTATTCGAAACATGGAAATTCAAAACTTCGTCCCGTGATGATAGAGTAGAATATTGTATGAACGCTAATCACTGCAAATGTGACAATTTTATTCATCCAACCAAAATTTTACTTTATTGACAGTTAACGAAGTAATGATGAATTCGACTGTTATCGTATCGATGTATCGAAAATTGAGAGTATACATCTTTACAGAATACTTATTGAATGCCATGCAGAATGCCATGCATAATACAATGCAAATAGAGCGAGTCTACTACCGTTTCGGATCGTGCTATGACAGCGTAAAAGAAACGGCAAGAAACCACTGCAGCAGTCGGCTTTCTATAATGTGTTTCTTGTGTTTACCTTTATTTAGAACGTCCCGAATTTGGTCTTGGAATGTTCTTAATTTGGGAAAACATAGTAACAAGTTATTAATAACCTGTATACAAATACCAAAAAGGAATCAATTCTGTTTATTTTGTCAACTTAGTTGAAAGTTTTTAATCAGTTTAATCACAAATTCTATATGAACACGCCTTTGATACCCAACGAAATTTTATTAGGAAATGTCGCAGTTAGTTTTATGATAACATAATGATAAGAGATAATTTTTTTGATAAGAACGATAATAAAACTACAGGGGCGCTTTCAGTTGACGTGATACGATATAGGTCATGTGCGTTTGACAAGATAATTTTCCGGTATTTCCTGGTTTTAAAATTATACTTTAATGCAATTTATCATTCTAGACAACAAGCTAAAGCAGCAAGATAAGCGTAAAGGCTTTAGATTGGCGACCGCGAACCAGGGAACGGAAAATCCATTCATAAGCTTAACCTAACCCTTATATCTGTTAACACAAAAACTGTTAACATAAATGAACTATTACGGTTAACAGAAAAAAAACATTTCGGTCAATCTGGAATTGCGTGAGCGGTAGCTGTTTATCTTTTTGGTAACCTGTAGAAGACTAACGACAATAAAATAATAGCTATCTACCTGCTTTAAAAGAAAGAAACTGCACAAAAATCCCTTTCGTTAGGGTTTGATTAACCGAAATGATTCGGTATACCGAAATAACTGTTAATCGAAAGAAACTGTTAACCGGATTTGAATAGGTTGATAACAGATTCATTCGGTTGGGTTGACCGAAACCGTCCTTTCCCTACTGCGAACCGGAATACAAGGTAGAAAGACGATCTGGTCAAAGTCGTGGGCAGCAGGGCTTGAAATATCAAGGGGATATCTTTTGGGGAGGCCATAATATTATTATCAGTTATTTAGTATACGATAGACGTTTATCAAGCATCACGTATCGAATGTCATAGCAAAGTTAAGTAAATTGGTCAATTGGTTTTACGATACCGGTATCACGCGCCTTGGACCTATACCGGTATTTAGAATAGCTCCTGTATTAGCCATAACGTATTTTTGTACGTAACGGTTTAGTATATTTAAACAAATACATGTACATCACATGAAAAATTACTGTGAATACCGATTTAATACAGATAAGTAGAGGTTATACCGGAAAACAAAGGTTTTGATTAGGCTTTAGAAATACTGGTATTTTTTATATATTGCTAACGCAGTAGAGTACAATCCATACCTTAATTTACTGGTTTATTACCTGCATTTGTTTACGGGTACCTAAAAACTGCATTTGCAACCTGTTACCTGCTAAAGCCCTGACGGGAAGCGAGCAGCAGCGCAGGACCGGTCGTCGTAGAGATCTTTTGGGGAGGCCATAATATTATTATCATTATTATCAGGTATTTAGTATACGATAGACGTTTATCAAGCGTCACGAATCGAATGTCATAGCAAAGTTAAGTAAATTGGTCAATTTGGTCGGTGATGATGAGGCATTATTATTACTAAAGTTTATAGATAGACTGTTGCATATAGAGATACAGAGACACAGAATAAAGTAATAGTACTATCGCGACACTCTCCGCCCCCCTTAAAATCTACCCCGCACCCCCGCGCGCACTCGCCCACGAGATTCTCGTAGTCCTACTGAGGGTCTTTTGTACTAAATATTCGGGCCTAGGCGACCTTACAATTTCAAATTTCAAATTCGCGCTCGATGTATGTAGTGTCCAGGTAAGGGTGCGACAGAGATGATGCAGATTTAAAACAATTCTAACAAACTAAATCTTTTTTATCGAAAACTGCTACTGGAGGATTTAGCGGATTAGGTGATCAAAGTTTTGAGTACGATGATGAAACTTGGCATGCGTCTTGGCACGCCTGAGGGGGGGAAGGGAGGGGGTCGAAGTTTACTCCCGCCGTGTTTTTTTTGAAATTTTATATATGCTGTCTTTTATTTACTATAACAACTGTGGTATCATTTTCGAGTAAACCGTGAATGGCAAATTCATTTTTAGACTTAAAATATATGATTTCAGAGGAAAAATTAAAATATTTTTTTTAAATCTCATAATTTTAACATAGAAAACTTTAGTTTTTTCCTGTTTCAGCGTCGATTTCATTATAGTTTCTTTTACGCTACCAAAACGGTGTTATTGTTGTTATTTATGAATTAAATTCAGCATGTTATTTATTAATCAGGAATTTAATGTTGTTACCACGATATTGTAGTAAAAAAGAACTTAAAAATCTCCACGTAGCATTCGCTGCCCCTAGGCTAAGAGGTTGGCATTGACACAATGTTGGACCAAAGCTGAATTGATAACCGCTCAATTTTTGGTAACCACATAAAATCTCAAAACCATATCAAGATTTAGTTCCACGTTTTTCGATAATTTAATTTTTTGAATGTTTTACTTCGTTATTTTAGAGAAATTATTAAAATTTCAAAATTCGTGCGATGTCGTCACAACTAAGGCTCCAGTACACACTTTTGATTTAAAATTCTTAAATTGCCTCAGCTGTGACGTAATAACCGGAAAATATTTTTTTTTAAACTCTGTACAATACGCGTCCTCTATTATACTCAAATATCAATTAATATAATCTTGCAGAATATCTAATAAAATGCGCTAAATGTCATAGTCAATGGTGGCCAATTGCGGGTAAAAGCAAGGTACTTGGGTCCTGACTGGTGCTTGTGCTGGACATTAGATCATAGAGCGGGGCTCTGATACGAGCCATCAGGAGAGATACGCAAGTCTGACTACAATGAGACGCGATAATCTAACGTGTCTAAGATAATGAGTGATTGTAATCGAAGAGTAAGCCTTTACAGCTATCTAGTATCGCCAATGTCTAATCCCGACATACTTGAAAGTTAAACATGCATGAAAATAATAATAATAAAATAAGCATAATGTATGCTAAAAAAAATAAAAATGCATTCGTCATCATCATATCAGCCGAAAGACGTCCATTGCTGGACATAGGCCTCCCCTAAAGACCTCCATGACGACTGGTCTTGCGCTGCTCGCATACAGCGGCGTTCCGCGACCAAAAAGGCATTATTTGTGCTTATTATATATTTTTGTAGGTAAGTACGTTTGTGTATCAGTTTCAAAATTATTTAACTCAATACCTACAAAAAAATTCGCGATCTCCAAATTTCCTTAGATATACAAATACTCTTAAAATTTGTCGAATGTCTTCAAAGCATAGATTTATTACTTCGCGCTTGGCGCTTTTAACCAGATTGCGCTCTTCCAAAAATTATGCGAGCGGAGTCGGACGTAAGAGGAGAGGAAGCTGTCCCTTTCTAATAGATTTTGCATGACATTTTGTTTATGTTGCCATGACAACATCAACAAAATGTCGTGCAAAATCTTTGTTAAAAATCATTTTACCAAAGAGATTTTAATCCAGATAAATCAAAAGAAAACGATTTTCTGCATTTATCAATATTTAATGAAAACTGAGAGAGAAGTTTATACTTTGCACGTTGAAAATTATTCAAATAAGTATTTAAAAATACGTATAAATAAAAATTTGTGGATATAAAACTTAACTTTTTGCACGGATATTGTGCAAACTTCATTAGTATGGCAATAATTAGAAAGGGACGAAGTACATCGTCTATGATGTCTTGCTCTGCTCGTTTTGCCTCTGTACAAATTGTTAAGAGTACGCTATCATGGTATATGTAAGATCATTGCTTCAAAGTCACCCTAGAAAGTATTTAATTGAGAGTGCGGTTATCATGCCTGTACCTACTCTACTTATCACTCAATGGCGCCAAAATGTTCATTAAGATAAGAGGTAATGAAATTACGATAAACCTGACATATTATGTCACCGGAAAATAATGAAAATCGTAAGTTGATCAATTTCTAAAAATAATAAACTCGCCGGAAACTCGTAAATCCATAGGTCCATTAGGTAAAGCCACGATCACACCTATAGCTGAATTCAAAGATTAATTTGGCCTACGCTGCTGGGAGGCTTGGTTATGTTAATTGCCATATCCTTAATTCAACGAGCAATGTATGCCGAATTAGTATTTGAATTCAGCTAGGTGTGATCGTGGCTTTAGGCAAACATAAACTAATCAATTCCGAATGGGATCCCGAATGGGATCGGTTAGGTTGTATTAGGTTCTCTTCCGACCAAACACACGAGCCGAGCGAGAGAAGCGAGCGTGCTCGCTGCGGCAGCAGCCGGCGAGTGCCAGAAGCGAATTCGGTACAGTTTATTATTTTTCGACCGTTTAACAACTTAGGATATTTATCAATTTACGATTCCGTGTTATTTTACGGTGACATGTACATCATATTTCATTCTTAGTTATTTTTGGACCCCTATCCAAATTTTTGTATCATTTTCGGAATGCTATTCTGGAACACAATTCTTGAATATCACCAAGAGCCAACTTTTGAAGCTTTAAAAATTCTTTACCCTGATAAATAGTCATAAAGTAATAGTAGTTTAAGATACAAGTTCCGTATTTACCGGTTATTACAAACGAGTTGACGTTTTGTAAGCCCGAGACGAAGTCGAGGGTTTACCATCGGCACGAGTTTGTCATACCCTTTACGGACGTGTATCTAACGACGTTTTTCAATTCATTTGTGAGAAAACAGGTATAAGTAATACACTTGGTAAAGGAACCAACCATGGGTACTGTCAGCCTCTTGTCGATTTATGTTCTCCTGGTACTCTCTATTTTATTTTAAATATAGGTAGGCAGTCGTCACCCAAGAAAAAGTCACCGCTGTAGTATTTTTACAAAGTAATTTTATGACCTGAGTGTAAAAACTCCTTGGTATTTTACTTTTTTTACTTACCGCACTAGTTCGGTAAGTAACTACTTACAAGCAATGTTTACGTCCTTGTAAGTACGTTTTTCGAGCAAATGTATTGAAAATCATATTACATTACGATTAACAATCAAACAATACCTATTTAACGAATATGAGTCTAAATTTTGGTCAAAAAATCTGTGTGTTGAATTTAGTGGTATTCAAGATTTGGGCTCCTGAACAATTTTCCTAAAAAAACATAGATCGAAAGATTTTTTTGGGTTTTTACATACATACAGGCATTAGGAGAACCGAATTTTTTTTTTCTATTTTTCGACACATGTTCCTTTAGTAAAGCTGTCCAGTTTCATGCTCTGAGTAACATACTAAAAGACCAGAGGTCCAAAAAAATATCCAGTTTTATATTTTATACTAGTTGTTAAACCGATTGACCAACAGCTCAAGTTGCGTATTAGGTAAAGGTATGCGCACGTCATGGTGACCATTAATAGCTGAGTAGCTAGTGGAACTTGTACTTATATTCATGTTACCGATCCCAAGACACTGTCGTAGGGCTAGCTGCTCACCATTTCAAATATCTACCTACCTACTTTCGTTATGTAATGAAACAATGTCTTACGTAAGGAAAAATTAAACTACCTACCTAGGGCTTATTTTCTAAAACAAACTTGCATAAAATCTTTGTTATATAATAATATGTTATTTATATTATATAATACCTGATCTATATATTTTTTATACAACGTTTTTATTATTTAAATTACATTATGTCTTATTTACAGATAAACTAACAATTAAACTATGTTTCTATCAATTCACTCTCTTACACTTACTTCTAAATACCCGTTCGCCATAGTACACAAGCACATACACTCTTTCTCTCTCTCTATCACACATACACACTTACACACACGCACCTGTACACACGTATACACGCTCACACACACACACACACACACACACTTACAGCACAATAATATAGAGTACTAATGTACATTTTCTATTACACACATACTGATAATTAAATTGACATACTTACGTCGCTATGTGGTCTTTATATGCCTTTAAACTTATTTTTTTTTAAAGTAGATTATAATTCTTAGCGATAGAAGAGCGGTGCCTCCAAACACAGGCGCTAAGCTTACTTGGAGACACCTGCGTAATAGATTCTTAGTACGCATTGTTAAAAGAAATAAATATTTTTTTTTTATATAAAACCTGCAGTGTATGAGGTCCTTATTTATTTTATTGCTAGTCTTTACAAACAAACAGCACTGTGCATAAGCCCTTGTCACTGATAAGTGATAAGACATGACCTACAAAATTTACTTTAAAAAGACGACAATTTATTAAGCAAGGATTTTTATATCAGTAAATGTGTTGCAATAAATTTTACTAGTAATCATTTAAGCAGTTTGATAAGGCGGTTCCATTTGATATGTAGTACACTCAACAGCACGCCAGCAGAAGCACTTTGAAGTTTATGGCATGGTAATAGAGTTGCAAATGCTTCTACTGACGTGCGGTTGACCGTACGAGCTATCACGAGTAATAAATCTTTGTTTAGGCTCTGGATTCAAACGGTTATGAATGTGAATAAAATATTGCATTCACAAGTCTTTTTTTTGGACCTGATAAACAGGGTGTAAAAAAAAGTAAGATGATTCTTCTAAGCCTTAGATCACCCCTTAGAATCTAAGGGGTGATTCTACATTACTAAAAGATTAAAAAACGCCCGCCTTATTAGTGAGGTTGAAAGCAACAACTTTTATATTAAGAACTAGCTGGTGCCCGCGACTTCGTCTGCGCATGTTTATAAATTGTAGCCTATGTGTTATTCTGATGTATAAGCTATATAATTGTAGTTTCATTAAAATCCATTTAGTTGATTTTACGTGAAAGAGTAACAAACATCCATACTAAAAAAAACACACAATAAAATTACCCATACAAAGTACAAAGTAACGTAAGTGACCAACACATTTTGTATGGGAAGTTATTTTTTTGTGCGTTGTTGCAAAAGTCGTAGAACAAAAGATGTTGCTTTCAACTTCACTAACAAGGTGGGCATACTCGTATCATATAATCTTGTAGATAGGTACATCTACATCGAGACATCCATCTCAACTACATGACTCCTCTTTAAGTTAGAGCTACGCTCTTGTCAGTGGAGTGGATTCCACGCTTTTCTATCTTCTTCAACATCCTTGACTTTCCAAAGTAAAAAACCGGTCAAGTGCGAGTCGGACTCGCGCGCCGAGGGTTCCGATATATCTATAGTAGGTATTTTTGGAAGCAATAAAGTCCATTTTTAGAACCGCAAAACTAAATTTGTTTGTAAAGGTTTTTTGCAGATTTATAAAAAACTGTGCAATTTACAAAGATCGTTTTATTTTTGCTGTAATATTTACATAAACTCCTATTGACTGTAATTAATTCAGATTTTTCCTTTCACAAACTTCGGAGATAAGGGGGGGGGGGGGGGGGGGGATGGTATTTTTTTGACATTTGTCATCACAACTTGAAAACTAAGAGTTGTACAAAAATACAAAAATATATTTTAGAATGTACAAGTAAAGCCCTTTCATATGATACCCTACTCGACCTAGTAACGACAATTTAAAATTTTGCCTTCCCTTATTTGGGCCCCCTTTACAGTAATAATCATATATGTATTAAGTTGGGCAACCAAATTCTACAACTATTCTAAATTTCAAGTCGATAGCATGAGTGGTTGCTAAGATATAGAGGTGTGACAGACAGACAGACAGACGGACAGACAGACAAAGTCACACCATAAGGGTTCCTTTTTTACCATTTTGGTATCGGAACCCTAAAAAAGAGTCAGGCTTAGCGTATATTGCCACGCAGATGGCGCAGGGCAGGGCAGAGCAGAGCAGAGCAGATTTTTGTAATGTATGAACCTTCATAGAGCAACGCAAGCTGGGATGCAGACATGTGTACGCAGACACATGTCTGCGCCTTGTTTCTGCCGGCAATTGTTTCTGCGTGCTACAGAATAAATAACACACTATAGCGTGTGAAAGCAGACTCTCGCAACTAGAAACAACAAAAAGTTATGCCACAGATAAAAAAAAAATGTGGTTAATTGCTCAAATGTGGATGAGAAGTACCATTGTCAACACGCTTGTTAGCGTTGCGGCTAGCACCAAGGACCGCGATTGCTGGTGACCGCAGAAAGTAAGGTGGTATGATACACAAAAGGACACTGCTGCCTATCCTCCGGTTCATGATTCCATAATCGTCTCTTACGACACCGGTAGCGATGGGTTAGTACTTTAGCGCAGGCTTTGCCCGTGGTACACCCGCGTGGTTCACCTGGGAGTACCACGGAAGATTTCTTTCTCCCGTGGAACACCTGATCACTTTTGAAATAAAACTAATTCAAAACTATCGCCCGTGGTGCACCTATTGTCTATGGCTAAAATCTTTCTAATTTTTTTTGTAATGATAGATCCCGTCGCGATCTTCATTTTGGTTGACAGCTGTCAAATTTATAATCACTATAACTCGAAAGCTACTGACCCTAGACTACTATATTGTGCTGGGAAAAATAATAGGTCTCGATGAGATCTACATTTTGGATGACAGCTGTCAAACTAAAAATCGCTATAACTCGAAAACTACTGACCCTAGACTATTCGTATGCTGAGACAAATGATAGGTCTCGATGAGATCTACATTTTGGATGACAGCTGTCAAACTAAAAATCGCTATAACTCGAAAACTACAGACCCTAGACCATTCGTGTGCTGAGACAAATGATAGGTCTCGATGAGATCTACATGTCGGATGACAGCTGTCATACTAAAAATCGCTATAACTTGAAAACTACTGACCCTAGACTATTCGTGTGCTGAGACAATGATAGGTCTCGATGAGATCTACATTTCGGATGACAGCTGTCAAACTAAAAATCGCTATAACTCGAAAACTACAGACCCTAGACTATTCGTGTGCTGAGACAAATGATAGGTCTCGATGAGATCTACATTTCGGATGAGAGCTGTCAAACTAAAAATTTCTATAACTCGAAAACTACTGACCCTAGACTATTCGTGTGCTGAGACAAATGATAGGTCTCGATGAGATCTACATTTCGGATGACAACTTAAACAATTGACAATTAAATTAGCTGTAGGAGCTAAAGTCGCGCTGCGAATGAAAAGCTTGACCTGCTCTTGACTGAACATTATTTTTAAAAGACCTACCCAACGATATTCCACACGTTGGAAAAAAAATCACTCCCACTTTACTTGTATGGGAGGTACTTACCCAAAAAAAAAATATTTTTAAAGTTTTTATTTGACCACTTTCTCGGCGTGGATGAAATACATATCTACACTAAATTTTAACTTTCTAGTACTAATGGTCTCTGGGCTAAGCCGCGGACAGACAGAAAGACGGACAGAAAGGCAGACGGACATGACGAAACTATAAGGGTTCCTTGTTAACTACGGAACCCTAAAAAGTTGTTGCATTTAGCCTCCTAAATAAGCCTTTAATAGGTTTTACAGCTATTTTTTTTGAATCCCTATGTAGATATTAGATACAGTACAAGATATCATTACAGTTTATGAGAAGGGAGAATTCAAACCTTCTTTCTATTATATAAAAAAAAAAGTCTAATTTTTTTTACTATAAGTTGTCATTCTTCCTTCCGTAGGTGTGTAATAGTATTCTGTGCCCGCATGTGTTTAGTATCTGCGTCCCAGCTTGCGTTGGTCACCTACGTCTGCGGCCTGCAAAATCTGCGGCCTGCGGCCTGCGGCCTGCGTCCTGCGGCCTGCACCTCAGCTTGCGTTGGCCCTCAGACTCGTGCACCGTGCGTACGGAACGAACGAACCACTAAGGTAAAAATACCGTCTTAGTTATGAACGCGCAGCCTAAAAACACGTTTTAGTAAGAAAGCCCCCCTTAATTTATTTTTATAATTTGTTGTTATAGCGCCAACAGAAATACATGACCTGTAAAAATTTAAACTGTCTTCCTATTACGGTTCATTGACAGACAAACAGATAGACAGACAGACATCGGAGGCATATTAATAGGGTCCAGTTTTTCACTGTTTGGGAACGGAACCCTAGTGTCTAGCTTTTTTTTATGTCACAGGTGGGCAAACGAGCAGGTGGGCCACCTGGTGGTAAGTGGTCACCACCGCCCGTGACACCTACTGTTTTACTAGTAAAATAATGTGACACTCATAAGACAGCAAAGCGCGTTATCGTTAACTAAGATGGTATGTTTCATGTGCCGTTAATTTCAGTGGCTCCCTTACCCTCCAAACCGAAACAAAGCAGTGCAAATACAGCTGCTTTACGGCAGAGAAAGCTTGACCTGCTTTTGACTGTACTTGACAGATTTGAAAATATTTCCTTAAGGAGCTACGAGTACCTCCCGTCCACTAGCGCCGTCATCAGTTAAAAAATATTACTCGCTAAATACAAAACTTATCGAAAATCCGGAAAGACAGATTGAAGTAAAGGTACCTTTATTTATTTAGAAACTATTTAATCTGTAAAATAAAGTTCACTATAGTTACAGATACAAAAACTGCTAAAAGTGGCCGTTTTTCGCACTTTTTGTATCTGTAACTACAGTGAACTATATTTTTCAAAATTGATAGGTTCTAAATAAACTAGGGTACCTTTACTTCAATCTGTCTTTCTGGATTTTCGATAAGTTTTGTATTTAGCGAGTAATATTTTTTTAACTGATGAGTAGCCTCTTAAACTTCATCATCCAGTTCCATAGATAACAAACCCGGAATGCATAGCAACATCTTAATAATATTAACGTTGTCAGATAAAAAAACGTGACGAGTATGAGTGGGTGTTAACTTGTTAACGTTAGTGCAGTAACCTATGTATGTAAATTACATTATTCATAGCCAGTTGCACAAAGCTTCATTAAAGTTAAAGCTCCTTTAAATCTACAGCTGTCACTTTCTTTGTCAACAAAACAGACAGAGTCAGCAATACACTTGATGGAGCTTTAACTTTAAAGACTCTTTGTGCAACTGGCGGTTAGACTCTTTTTTGAGGGGGAACATTTCTTACCCGACTGCGGCGAAGCCTAAAAGGAGGGTTATGTGTTTGACCTGTATGCATGTAAGTATTTTGTATGTAATTATGTAACGTAAGTATTAACGTAAGTATTATGATTTTGATGAGTTATTCATCGTTTTTAGGGTTCCGTAGCCAAATGGCAAAAAACGGAACCCTTATAGATTCGTCATGTCTGTCTGTCCGTCCGTCCGTATGTCACAATCACTTTTTTCCGAAACTATAAGAACTATACTGTTGAAACTTGGTAAGTAGATGTATTCTGTGAACCGCATTAAGACTTTCACACAAAAATAGAAAAAAAAAACAATAAATTTTGGGGTTATACTCGTACTTAGAACTGAAACTCAAAAATTTTTTTTTCATCAAACCCGTACGTGTGGAGTAGGTATCTATGGATAGGTCTTAAAAAATTATATTGAGGTATCTAATTTCATTTTTTTCTAAACTGAATAGTTTGCGCGAGAGACACTTCCAAAGTGTAACTTCTAAAATAAGAGAATGAGAATCACAACAACCGGTAACAACATAAAATACGAAATCCACGCGAGCGAAGCCGCGGGTAACAGCTAGTATCTTAAAATCCTCTTTAAAATCTTCCATACATTCAATCTCAAAACTACATAATTTCACAAAAAACAATAATAAACTTTATAATAACAGTAATAGACAGATAGATATGAATAGGAAAACACGATTGAACTCTCTCTGACACAATTTATTTTATGACGTCACTCCTCAATGAATCGTCTCGCCTAAGATTGCGTAGTATTCTGAGTTGCCAGATGTATTTACCTTTTAACAGCGTTAAAATAATCAAAAACATTATCTAAAACAACGAATATCCTATATTGCCTAGATATTTTACAAAACGACACGTAATTTGTTTCTGGCACTCGCCGGCCGTTGCCAGCCGCGAGTCTAACTGAAATAAGCACAATTTACATAAAGTTTTGTTTTTGTTAAAACTTCTTTTTTTGCCAAAACTGAGTAATTTACCAACCTGGCAACACTGACGGTACCAATTACCCTACACTTTAACTTCGAGTGGCAAGTGGGAGTGGCATTTTACAAAACGACACGTAATTTGTTTCTGGCACTCGCCGACCGTTGCCAGCCGTGAGTCTTATTCTAACTGAAATAAGCACAATTGACATAAAGTTTTGTTTTCGTTAAAACTTCTTTTTTTGCCAAAACTGAGTAATTTACGAACCTGGCAACACCGACGGTACCGATTACCCTACACTTTACCTTCGAGTGGTAAGTGGGAGGTTGAACAAGATAGCGGCTGACGTCGTCGGTACTCGTAGGTACCTATAAAGGCCATTGATATAACTTTTTTCTGGCTGAAAAATTAATAAGTTTAATCTAGACCACGAAAAAGAAGGCGTGATGACACGAATGACAAAGAGGTACACGACAGCGACAGGACAGGAGGACAGCGAAACACAAGAAACACATTGTAAAAAGCCGACTCCTAAAGTAGGCCGTGCTGCAGTGGTTTCTTGCCGTTTCTTATACGGTGCCATAGCACGTTCCGAAACGGCGTAGACTCGCTCTATTTGCATTGTATTCTGTATGACATTCAATAAGTATTCTGTAAAGAATCTACATTGAATAAAGTTATCTGAATCTGACGAGGTTGCGCGGTAATTTTTTTTATCTCATACAAAAACGTCCCGTATTAAACAGATAGCTCACACAATAATTTTGGCACCGCACTAAAACCGGTAATCCTCATAAATTCAAAGACTAATTCGGCATACATTGCCGGAAGAAAGGATATTGGAATTAAGAGAACCAGACCTCCGAGTAATGTACGCCGAATTAGTCTTAGGATTTAGCGGCTTAAGCCTAGATACTCTAATATATAGGGTGTAAGGGACGGTGTACCGAAAACTGAAAGGGCGTGCTTGCAACTGAACAACTTTCCCAAAGAAACATTTTTGAGAAATGAAAAAAAAAATGTCCTCTCCACACAAACTGTTCGATCAGAGTGAACAATTTGTATGGATAGGTCAAAAATGTGAATGTTGGGAAATTTGTTCAGTTTCGTTGAATGAGCACGCCCTTTCAGTTTTTGATACACTGTCCCTTACACCCCGGATAGCTATGATATAGTTTTTTCGCACGTTTTTCGTAGTTGTTTTTGTTTTGTGGCGTAAAAGAAGACGTAGTGACTAAAATAGAGAAAGGGATGCTGAGATGGTTTGGTCATGTAGAGAGGGTGAATGAAGGAAGATTGACGAAAGAGATCTACCAGGCGAGAGTGAATGGAAACGTTGGAAGGGGAAGGCCTCGGCGAACGTACCAGGACCAAATTCAGGACGTTCTGAATAAAGGCCAGGTTAAAAGTACCCTAAACCGACGAGCATGTATGAAAGGATTGATGAAAGTTCAGGAAGCAAGGGAAGTATGTCAAGATCGTTAGCAGGTGGAGAACTGTGGTCTCTGCCTACCCCGACGGGAACAAGGCGTGATGTTATGTATGTATGTATGTATGTTTTTGTTTATTTCACCTATCTTTCACCTAAATACCTCCTTTAATACACATCATTTGCTCAGTGGGGCGCCAGTAAAGTCGCCACGTGACGTGGGCGGCGTGTGGGCGGGTGGGTGGTCATACGATCATAACAGGGAAAGGGAAAACGTTCAAAGTTATATTGCAAACGTTATGGGTTATTTTTGACTTATGTTTAATGACAGAAAATCGAAAATAGGTATAATGTATACTTGTAATTGTCGGCACTTGGTGAAACTCCATCTTCATTTGTAGTCCAGTCAATCTACGATTTAAGGTTGCATTAAATGCACATTTATAGAAATTATTTTTAAATAGTAATATATATGCTATTTTGTAGCTATAAGAGTAAATAATTAAATCCGGCAATTTTGTAAGAACACATTTTTCGTAAAAGTACCAGTATAAGCTGGCCTGTGCTACATGGTAAAGATTATACAGGTTGAGTTCACTTTATACTGGTTTTAAGAATATCAACATTATGTCGGGGATTACAGTGGTTTTGAATTTTTGGTTGTTTTTACTGTTAATTTAATAAATTATCCCCTAAAGCGCATTCAATGCAACCCTCTCCATAAAAACTTTCGTAGATTGATTGGACTATTGGTGAAAAAAAGATGCCAATTCACGCTTGCAGTGCAAGTTTGAAGTTCTGGATAAAGTTTTCGTCCTGTTTTCTTTTAAATTTAACTTACGAAATAAAAAGTTCAAATACAGAGCGCTAGTTCAAATAAACTGTTCAGACCATGAAACTGCACAACTTTCCCTAAGGAACGTAGGTCGAAATACGAAAAAAATTATTATATCTCCCATACAAAATGCGCAATCAGCTGGTGCAGTTCCTATGGAAAGTATTTTTTTTTATCGTATTTCGACCTATGTTCCTTATAGACTTTAAGGGCACTGCATGTTATCCTACGTCATCGAGTACACGAAACTTGCAACTTTGTAGCGATAGTAGTGGCCTACTAGGTCCACAAAACGTTGGTCTGCCAATCCACAACCTGGCAGGTTTTGTAAAGTCGGAGTCGGAGCGAAAAGTGGGTTCGTGATAGAGTACACGAATGTAACCTATTCGTAGAAATAGAAGGTAAGGTATATAAGTAAAACACAACAAGTCTGCCTTGCATCCTCTTGGCAGTTTCGTCAGTCCGACCAAATTAGTGGTCCGAAAAAAAAAACCGGCCAACTGCGAGTCGGACTCGCGCACCGAGGGTTTCGTACCACCACATAATCATAATTGTATTAGTTGAAATTTCAGTAAGTTAATGTGCTAGATTTTTTGAGTCCGACACGCGCTTGACCAAATTTTATTATTTTTTGTTATTTTATAGCTTATGCACTATAAACATACCAATTTTCAAGTTTGTAAGTGTTCCCGTTTTTAAATAGAACTAAAACAAAAATCGCCGAAGTACCCTGTAGGTTTTGCTTTTTTGCATAAATGTATGGAAATGAGGACATAAAATGCCATATCTTTTGATGGCGTCGTTGTAAAAAATTGAAATTTTCAGATCTTGTGTTCATGGATCCTAATATATGGTATTAATTTCAACCTGATACCTTTACCCGTTCGCGAGATAAAGGGTCTTGACAGACAGACAGACAGACGGACAACAAAGTGATCCTATAAGGGTTCGGTTTTTTTCTTTTGAGGTACGGAACCCCAAAAAACGAGGGACTTCTGTAAAAAAGTTCTTCCCACCCATGGGCATGATTTTGCAAAAAAATTAATATTTTATTATTTTCTTTTCCTCAGCTCAAATCCGAATTTTTATTTTCTTACCTCATGTCAAAAGTGTAGGATTTTCATACAAACTTTCATCCATTCCATCCTTTGGGGATGAATTTTTAAAAATCCTTTCTTAGTAGGTGGTTTTAACGTGCAAGAAACTTCAAATTTCACATCTGCAGCTAAAGCGGCTACAACTCGGCATTGGTGAATCAGTCAGTCATTGAGTCAGTCAGGACATGTTCTATATTATTTAGATTGCAAGCAGAGACAAACACAATTATGTGAACCACCACCAAACATCTATATATATAAAAGAAGAAGGTGACTGACTGACTGACTGACTGACTGACTGACTGACTGACATATCAACGCACAGCCCAAACCGCTGGGTCTAGAGATTCCAAATTTGGCATGTAGGTTCCTTATGAGGCTTAAGGGTGCACTAAGAAAGGGTTTTACAAAATTCCACCCCTAAGGGGGTAAAATAGGGGATGAAAGTTTGTATGAAAGTCCGTCAGTTTTGAAGTTAGGATCTTCAAAATTTGTATTTAGGTTGACGACAAAAAATTAATATTTACGTGTCTCAGGGTTTTCGAAAATTCGACACCCTTAAGGGTGAAAAGGGGGATGAAGTTGAAAATTCTTTATTTTTAAAGTAAAATCCACATAATTTATTATTTAGGCATTAATGATGTAATTCTATGCAACGTTTATCACTGTTATTGAAATTCCACCCTGAATTCAACCCCTAAAAAAGGGAAATGGGGTGAAAAAGTCTAAAAACCAATATGGGTATCGTTTGTATGGTTTATCGGGTCGCTGATTACGAAAACTACAACAATTTTGAAATCCAACGTGGTGGACGTTAAATACCATCATTCCCTTGGGATGGGGTTGGGGTGCGATAGGGTTGAAATGTGAATATGCGTGTCGTTTGTATGGTTTATCGGGTCGCTGATTAAGAAAACTACAACAACTTTGAAATCCAACGTGGTGGACGTGAAATACCATCATCCCACTGGAGATGGAGTTGGGGTACGATAGGTTTAAAATGTCTAAAAATCAATATGGGTGTCGCTTGTATGGTTTATCGGGTCGCTGATTACGAAAGCTACAACAACTTTGCAATCCAACGTGGTGGACGTGAAATACCACTACCCCCTGGGGATGGGGTTGGGGTGCGATAGGTTTGAAATGTCTAAAAATAAATATGGGTGTCGTTTCTATGTTAGGGATAGCGGTGAAATTGGCGTTAGGGGTAGGGATAGGGAGACGTAGAGGTAGAGAGGTAGAGAGTTAGAGAGGTAGAGAGGTAGAGAGGTTGAGAGGTAGAGAGGTAGAGATGTACAGAGGTAGAGAGGTAGAGATTTAGAGAGGTAGAGATTTAGAGAGGTAGAGAGGTAGAGAGGTAGAGAGGTAGAGAGGTAGAGAGGTAGAGACGTAGAGAGGTAGAGAGGTAGAGACGTAGAGACGTAGAGACGTAGAGACGTAGAGAGGTAGAGAGGTAGAGATGTAGAGAGGTAGAGAGGTAGAGAGGTAGAGAGGTAGAGAGGTAGAGAGGTAGAGAGGTAGAGAGGTAGAGAGGTAGAGAGGTAGAGAGGTAGAGAGGTAGAGAGGTAGAGAGGTAGAGAGGTAGAGAGGTAGAGGTAGAGAGTTAGAGAGGTAGAGAGGTAGGGAGGTAGAGATATAGAGACGTAGAGAGGTAGAGAGAGAGGGAGGGGGAGGTAGAGAGGTACAGAGGTAGAGATGTAGAGAGGTAGAGATGTAGAGATGTAGAGATGTAGAGAGGTAGAGACGTAGAGAGGTAGAGAGGTAGAGAGGTAGAGAGGTAGAGAGGTTGAGAGGTAGAGACGTAGAGATGTAGAGAGGTAGAGAGGTATAGATGTAGAGAGGTAGAGACGTAGAGAGGTAGAGTGGTAGAGGGAGAGGGAGGGGGAGGTAGAGAGGTAGAGGTAGAGAGGTAGAGAGGTACAGAGATAGAGAGGGAGAGGGAGAAGGAAGGGAAGGGGGAGAAGGGAGGAGGCGGAGGGAGAGAGACAGAGGGACGGGAAGGGGGAGAGGAAGGGGGGAGTGGGAGAGAGAGGAAGAGGGTTTCAGTTTTTCTCAATTACTTCTGCGAATTGGCTGTTTTGAAATATTACATAAAGGTGTCTCTTATCTCTCTCTTTACATTTGTTAGGATACTGCTGCTAAGTTCCTCTGTTCTGAGTAATTTATAAGTAACGTCTGTGTATTATATAAAATTCAGCTAAATCTTGAATTACGAGTATACTCATTGATTTGCGCAGGGTTAGTCCTGTTTTTCCTTAGTTTAGAATTACCCCGAAATGACGGGAAAATATCTCATTGCTTCGGAAAACCGGTAACAACATAAATACGAAATCCACGCGAGCGAAGCCGCGGGCAACAGCTAGTATCTTATAAAATTGAAGCTAACCAAATTGTATAGATCCTATTAGATTATTTTATTTTTTTTCGGTTATGCAGTCGGGTTGTTTGTTTTTTAATAAGATTTTTTTGTGTTTTTAAGGGAACCCTAAAAAAAGTACCGGTTTGCATCCTTTTAGTACTTTTACACACAATTTCACGTTGTTTTATGGATCTCATCTTCAGAACAAATATTCGTTGAACTAATGTTTGACTTGACTCAATGCCAATATTTCTAGTTGTGTCTTAGTTCGAACGAAGTGTCCTAGGCCAGGCAAATATCGATTCTAGTAAAACTGTATTCTTGCCAGCTTTATAAATATTATTGTGTTTATTAAATAAACACAATAATATTTATAAAGCTAAAAGGCTTTTATTAAAAAGAGCAGCAAAATATTCATTCTTGTGCAACAAAAAATAAGCAGCGTAATATCCAAGGTTTTGCAGCAACAAACTAGAATATTACCAGCAAATATATCAAATTCGTCCAGCAAAAAAATCATAATTGATATGCAAACAATGTGAAATTAAGCATCTCTAAATTTATTCATCCAGCAAAATAATTGCTGGATGAACTGACCAGCAAATCGTGATTTACTTTAAATTCGCGGCACAATTGTGTTGCTGCTCATTTAATTATTCTTTCGATCAAATATTAATTTTGCGGCTAAAACATTTATTTTGAATCGCGTAAATACAATTTATTTGCGGAACAAGTGTTGTTACTCCATTTTTCTTTCTTTTTTCTTCCTAAAATTGACACCGTCGATTCAAACCATGAAACCGCTCATTATTTCAAAGCAAATAAAACGAAATACGAAAAGAAAATGACTTGAAAAGATTGTTGATACATAATATGTACTAATAAATAATTTGTAATACCCAATGCACATAGCTTTGCTGTGTTTTAAGAGGACCTGCCTTGCAGTTTTTTTTGTATGTTGTGATTATGATGAATTGTAATAGATTAGTCATAAAAAAAATTGTATTCATAGTAAAAAGATTAGATTATTAATTTTAGGATTTATTAGGTATTTAAAAGATTCTTGTCGGTGTAGCTTTCTCCACCTGTCTCTGTCTTGTATGAGGTTTATCAGTTATCCGTAAGTATT
This sequence comes from Athrips mouffetella, assembly GCA_947532105.1. Classification (NCBI taxonomy): domain Eukaryota; kingdom Metazoa; phylum Arthropoda; class Insecta; order Lepidoptera; family Gelechiidae; genus Athrips; species Athrips mouffetella. The sequence goes on along the minus strand of OX383971.1, from coordinate 4,492,712 downwards.
CACCCCCGCCTTCTTCTTCATCCCTTGGCAGTACTAGAATAGATTCTAGGCCGGCCGCGGCCTCTTCTTTCTTACTTCTACTTTTCCTTCTACAATCGTTTTTATAAATGTGTCGTGCCTAAAGTTATAACCAAACATTTTTACCCACGACGGGACGGAGAAGGGTGAGAGGTTGTTCGTCTGTTTGTGTGTGCAAAGGAATGTTACCTTTTATCTCCAAAACGGTTCGACTGATTTAGATACGGTTTTCAGTAAAGGATTTATAATTTTTCATTAATGGTTCTTAGGCTAGAGTTGTGGCGTCAACTCACCAGGGAGCACTGTAATAATCATTTTTATTTACACAAAAGTTCCCATTTATCTCCAAAACGGTTTGGCTGATGTATAGGTAGATGCGGTTTTCAGTAAAGAATTTATGATTTATCTGTGATTGTTCTTAGACTAGAGTTGTGGCGTCAACTTACCAGGGGAGGCTGTAATAACCAGTAAAGTGGGAATTCTATGAAAATTTAAAAATAAAAAGCAAAATTAAAAATATTGAAAAACCCACGACGGTTGTAATTGAAAAAATATTAAATAAGACTTTTAAAATACCCCCGACTAAAAAGGATGAAAGTAAAGAAATAGTACGAAGAAAGTACCCAAAAAATGCTGCCATTGCCATGTTTTCATAATTTATACATAACTGTAGCAAACGAAATTTATTTTACGACAAGCTCGTATAGACTTCATGTTGATTTTATGATTGTCTATAGTAATTTTCGTAGGATAGGGAATGGCAGCCCCTTCTTTCTTTGTACTATTTCTTTACTTCTTCTTTTTTAGTCGGGGGTATTTTAAGTCTTATTTAATATTTTTTAATTACAACTTTCGTCGTGGGTGTTATAAAAAAATATTATATTGCTTTTTAAGGATTGATGAAGGTTCAGGAAGCAAGGGAAGTATGTCAAGATCGTAGCAGGTGGAGAACTGTGGTCTCTGCCTACCCCGACGGAAACAAGGCGTGATGTTATGTATGTATGTATGTATGTTTATTCCTCTACCTACGGTTTTCTATTACATTTATAATTTCTCCGTATTGATTTATTCCATCCAATAATACTTCCTCATTTTCTCTGTCCACAGCTATAAAAAAAACTTGAAACTAACTAAATACATAATTATGTTTTAGAGGTCTTCCGAAGTAGGTAGGGTCCACACAAATTGAATAATTTAAATAAAATATCAGATAGATACATATTAAATTCACGAATTTAGGCAAAACCAGTCTTAATCTAATACGCACTAGATCTGATTACGTCACAAATTGATATAATGCAAACACGAGACCAACTAAAATAGCACGTTTTGAATGGCCTGCCCATTCATTTCAATGTCTCACGGATTCCTCCTAGCAACAGCGTGGAATTCACAATAAAGAAGCAGCTACAGGGCCCAATCTAGAGACGAGGCCCTAAGAAATAAAGGTAACACACATTTTGGTGAGTAAAAAGATTTTGGCATCTTGTATTGTTATCAATGTTACAAGCACTTATTCGCAATGTTTCCACATAATCCGTGAAGTTGGGTTTTAATTTAGTTAGATAAATATGTGTGGTGCCTGCAAAGAATAGTACCAACCCTTACATACCCGTGGGTGTCGTAAGAGGCGACTAAGGGTTATAAACTGGAGGATGGGCAGCAGCATCCTCCTTTGTATCTAACATCTTACTTACTGCGGTCACCTACAGCCGCAGTCCATGGTGCCAGCCGTAACGCTAACAAGCGAGGTGACTATGGTACTTCCCCTCTACATTTTTCCAGCAAAAGCTAGAATTCTAAAGGGAGCTCCCTGTCCAGTAGTGGACGTTTCATGGGATGTTATGATGAGATAAATATGAGCTAAAGGAGAGTGAAGAAGAGTGAGTAAAGGAGAGTGAGAAAATAGTTTAGTAAAACTACTTTTTCTGTCTAGTTTATAATAATGTGTCAAAAAAAATATTATAGTTGTAATAAATTTTTTGACACATTATATACTACTACTAAAAATAAAAATTATAATGATTATTTTGCGAAAATTACTTAATAAGGTACCGGAGTGTAAACTAAATAAGGATACATAAGTTTTAACGACGTAAAAGTAGTAATTAAAGCGTATAGATAGTTGCTATATCTACCTCAGTGAGCATCAAGAAGCATCATTTACTACCACAAAGGAGAAGATTTACCTACCAGATAGGCCCTCCGTCATAAAGATAATGTTTAAGACATAAAATAATACTGTTTCTTTGTTCGCCACTACCTTGAACTACCTTCGTGATGTATCGCCAAGGGATAAAGTGGTCAACAGCCAAAGTGGCCTTCAGTTTTTAAAGGACATCAAGTATCATAAGTTTTAATTTAGCCATAAGAAGTACCGAGATATTCTTATTAAATTTTTGATCTAGATTTGATCTTAATTAGTTAATTTTTTTTTACTAGCCTATACTGACCCACCGCTGGGCAAAGGCCTCCCCTATACGTTTCAATTCCTCCCTATTTGTTGCGACTGTGGGCCACTGGTCTATAAAAGCATCCGGAACATCTCTCTACCGCTTCTTGGGCCTTCCTCTGCCTCGTCGTCCATCGTGTAGTACCCATTCCGTGGCGCGTTTGGCCCACCTATCCGGGTGCATCCGACACACGTGACCCTCCAAATCCCATTTTAGTGAGGCATTGTATGACATTTTAGGATTTTCCTGTATCCATCCGTTGTTTTTTAGGGTTCCGTACCTCAAAATAAAAAAACGGAATCCTTATAGGATCACTTTGTTGTCCGTCTGTCTGTCTGTCAAGACCCTTTTTCTCACGAACGGGTAGAGGTATCAGGTTGAAATTGATAATGAATGTTAAGGTCCGTGGACCACACAAGATCTAAAAATTTAAATTTTTTACAGCGACGCAATCAAAAGATATGGCTTTTTATGTCCTCATCTCCATACATTTATGCAAAAAAGCAAAACCTACAGGGTACTTCCCGTTGACCTAAAATTATGAAATTTGGCAAGAAGCTAGGTCTCACAGTACAAATAAAGGGAAGTCTAAAATCATAAAATATTTCAATTTTTCTTACAACTAATAGTAACCAATTAAGGTGAGCTCCCGTTTCAAGAACTTTTCTATAAAAGCGAGGTCAAGTTGGATGGTCGCGGAGTTTTTAAAATCAAAGAGCAAAAGCTTTTAGTACATCATATGGTAGATAGGTGCGGAACCCTTAGGGCGCGAGTCCAACTCGCACTTGGCCGGTCTTTTTAAAATAAACAAGCAAAGTAAGGGCCTCCCTAACTCCGGCCCTGTCTTGATAGATTGCAAGATGGCTGCCGTCTGGAGGTCGCGGGACTGGTTTCTTTGTTCGCAGCTACCCTGACCTACCTCCGTGATGTATGGCCAAGGGGCTGTCGTCGACCACAGCTTTCAGTTTCTGTATGACACTTTATGGCATCTGATTGTAAGCACGCTTTTGAATCATATTTTCGGTTAAGTGAATAAGTTGTGCACTTGTACAGATAAAGCATACTTAAACAAAAAATCAGTCCGTGTGGAGTCGGCGAATATTTGTAGTATTATTGTTGTGGTAGTGTATGTAAAATTGTACATCTCTCGCTACCCGTGGGTGGCGTCAAAGGCGACTCATCATAACATCCCAAGAAACGTCCACTGCAGAACATGGGAGCTCCCTTCAGATACCAGCAAAAACGCGTATTTAGGAGGGGATTTACCATGGTCACCACGTTTCTAAGCGTTGCGGCTGGCGACCGCTATTGTCCTTTCATTTCGCCTGCACTCCTAAGCTTTCGCGTATACTATACCCTTACTATACCTATAGTCTGACCGCAACCGCTGTACCGCGCCTTAGGTACGCACGGTTAGGTGGGAGAGTGGGAAGGAAAGAGCAAGAACTAGTGGCCGCCGTGAGCGATGACGAGCGATGGCCCCCCCGTCTCGCCGCAGGCGCGGTACAGAGGTTGCGGTCAGACGCACAGTTCTAGTGGAAACGCACCTTTAGAGCCTTGTTTATCAGCTTGTTCGCTCACACGTGACATAAAAAGAAAATAAGTAAATAGAATTATTGTGCAAACTCATTAAAAATAAGGAATGTTCACATTAGGCAATCGATTCTTTTACTCGGCAATAAATCAAACTGGCCTAAGGTGTACTGGAAGTGACACAGCAAAACCTATTTTCCTAAAAACAATTAATATTTTCAATCGCAAAACGGTAATTTGGATGAGTAAGCAAATAAATAAAATAGTGAATTTACGATGTTTTTTCTTTAAAGACAATGCTATCGCTTGTGACCGAGACATAATTGCTCTTTCTTGCCGATCATGAAAGTTAAGCAACAATGAATGCGATCAGAACTCTGATGGGTGACCGCTACTGTTTTCGTGCTTCGAAAACCACGTTAAGCCCGACTACTGTCTCTGATAGTCATCGTGAAGCAATTGGGCGGCTTCATAGCTCTGACAATTAGGTTGGCCAATAATCTGGCAAAGCGTAATCTAGAATTGGTTCTGGTTTGATCTCTTGGTTGCGTCACTGTATAACAAACAGTGCCCTCGTCAAATGACCTAGGTTGGGTAGCAGATTCCTTAAAAATGGGAAAAGGTTAGCTATTGAAATCACGATTTTGAATTCAACCACTTGAAGAGAACGCTCATTACATGAAAATTCATTACATGAACAAGTCATAATTTAATGATCAAACTAATGAAGCGATATGCCTCCGATGATGTCTCTGTCAGGGGTAGACAGTTCAAATTTTCAAAGATTATGTATTTCTGTTGCCGCTATAGGTAATAACCAATTTCAGAGTAAAAAACCGGCCAAGTGCGAGTCGGACTCGCGCACTGAGGGTTCCGTACCACCACATAAACATAATTGTATTAGTTGAAATTTCAGTTAGTTAATGTGCTAGATTTTTTGAGTCCGACACGCGCTAGCCCAAATTTTATTATTTGTTATTATTTTATAGCTTATGCACTATAAACATACCAATTTTCAAGTTTGTAAGTGTTCCCGTTTTTAAATAGAACTAAAACAAAAATCGCCTCAGCGACCATCCAACTTGACCCCTCTCTTATATGAATGTTCTTGAAACGGGAGCTCACCACAATTGGTTACCATTAGTTGTGAGAAAAGTTGTAATATTTAATGATTTCAGACTTTTCCCATTATTTGTACTGTGAGACCTAGCTTCTTGCCAAATTTCATAATTTTAGGTCAACGGGAAGTACCCTGTAGGTTTTGCATTTTTGAATAAATGTATGGAGATGAGGACATAAAATGCCATATCTTTTGATTGCGTCGTTGTAAAAAATTTAAATTTTCAGATCTTGTGTGGTTCATGGATCCTAATATATGGTATTAATTTCAACCTGATCCCTTCACCCGTTCGTGAAATAAAGGGTCTTGACAGACAGACAGACGGACAACAAAGTGATCCTATAAGGGTTCCGTTTTTTTCTTTTGAGGTACGGAACCCTAAAAACTATAGAGTCCGCCATATACATATTCTGTATGAGCTAGTGAAGTGTAAAGCGTCTCACTGTCGCCCATGCTAGTCGGTCAAAAAACTCAGTTAAGTTTTACAAATTACAAGATATCTTTAAAACTCTAATGTTTTAGTATAAACATTGTTTGCGAACGTGAAAATATATCGTTTTTAGGGTTCCGATACCGAAATGGTAAAAAAAAGGAACCCTTATGGTGCCGCTCTGTCTGTCTGTCTGTCTGTCACACCTCTATATCTCAGCAACCACTTATGCTATCGACCTGAAATTTGGAATAGTTTTAGAATATAGTTGCCCAACTTAATTGCACATGAAAAAATTTTGAAAAAGTATGATTAATAATGTAAAGGGGGCCAAAATAGGGGGGGCCAAATTTCAAATTGTCGCTACTAGGTCGAGTGGGGTATCATATGAAAGGGCTTTACTGGTACATTTAAAAATATATTTTTGTATTAGTTTCTCAGTTTTCAAGTTATGATGAAAAATGTCAAAAAAAATACCATTTCCCTTATCTCCGAAGTTTGAGTAAGGAAAAATCTGAATTAATTACAGTTGACAGAGGTTTATGTAAATTTTACAGCAAAAATAAAACGATCTTTCTAAGTTGCACAGTTTTTCAGAAATCTGCAAAAAACCTTTACAAACAAATTTAGTTTTGCGGTCCTGAAAATGGACTTTATTGCTTCCAAAAATACTATAGGTATATCGGAACCCTCGGCGCGCGAGTCCGATTCGCACTTGACCGGTCTTTTTACTTGTGAATTGATCATTACTACTAAGAAGGGAAGCGTAAATAATCCGTAACAGCCATTTTATGCGTGATTTTTAACACCGTTTTTTTACTGAATGGTAAGTGTTTTCACCAGAAAAACTGTGGTAGTAGCATTTATTAGTCCCATGTCACATATTTCTCAGAGAGAAAATTTTAGTTTTTAGTATTTGATAAAAATCCATACATTTTAGTATGGAGGTCCCTCGCAAGAAAGTTCTTATGGCTCCCTCCTTAGCAGAAAGAGCTGCTACTTGAACCTCCTTGTAACCAATGCTAATATTTAAAAAAAAGTAATAATTGGGAGGCTCCCCTACTAAAACGTGATTTTTAGGCGGTTTTCGTTCGATTTTTGTTTTAGCTCTATTGTAAAAACGGGAACACTTACAAGGGTGAAAATTGGTATGTTTATAGTGCATAAGTTGTAGAATAACAACAAATAATAATAAAAACTGGTCAAGTACGCGTCGAACTCGCGCATTTATAATACACTTTTGCGTAACTGCGCGTCCATAACCAAGACGGTATTTTTACCTACGGAACCCTCGGTACGCGAGTCCGACTCGCACTTGGCCGGTTTATTTCCTTTGCCCTGGCTGGATGGGTAAACGCAAATAATAAATGATCCATTCTATCGTTTATTCCAACGTTTGCTTGCATTTTGCAGCTATGTCCAAAGCGATCGACTAAAGTTGTCAGAAAGAACAAGTCTGTAAAACATTGTTATTCTTTCCGTCAAATATACTCCGGTTCATGGCTGCAAAATTGATTATAACAGCTTACGTTTCCGTGCTTCAAAAGGCACGGTGGCGGACGGAGTCAAACAAGAAGTACAGTTGATGTTGACGTACCTGAAACAAAGAGAAGTATGTGATTAAATTAATGAATGAACAGCGTTATATTTCTAAATTCGATTTTCCATACAAACTGGAACTGACAGCACATTTTGTATGAGACCTCGAGAATTTGTGTTTTAGTATTTCGACATATATACGGGGTGTAAGGGACGGTGTACCGAAAACTGAAAGAGCGTGATCAGTCAACGAAACTGAACAACTTTCCCAAAGAAACATTTCTGGGAAATGAAAAAATTTTTTGACCTCTTCATACAAATTGTTCGACCAGAGTGAGCAATTTGTATGGATATTTGTACACCCTGTATATTTCTTGAGAAACGTTGTTTAGTTTCATGAACGGAACCAATTCTCAAAATAAAGAAGAAGGGCGAATAACTTTGGCAACACAATTTCAGCGCGAATATGCAGAATCAGGGACATCTAAAGGGACCTTTACACGTAAAGATGTAAAATACGAGTATACTCATAATCATATATTAGTTTATTGCATGTACCTAACAGTCATTTAGTTGTCATACAGATATGGTTACAAGTAAGTCCGACACCCTGTAAGAGGGTACGGGGGTGGGGTTCTGTATGATCATCATCATGACATCCCATCAAACATCCACTACAGGACAGGGAACTCCCTCCAGAATTCCAGCTTTTGCTGAAACAATGTGGAGGGAAAGTACCATAGTCACCACGCTTGTTAGTATTACGGCTGGCGTCATGGACCGCGGTTGTTGGTGACCGCAGTAAGTAAGATGGTATGATACACAGGAGGAAGCTGCTGCCCATCCTCCAGTTAACCCTTAGTCGCCTCTTACGACACCCACGGGTATGTATGGGTTGGTAATATTCTTTGCCAGCACCACACGGGACCTGTATTAAAGTACTATTACTTTATTATGTGACCCTGTAATATTTAGACTATAACGAGGCTGTCAAGGCCCAATTAGTTCCCAAAACCAATTCCCTCGGTATCGCTGTACCACAGGAAGGCTGCGGTCTACAATCGCTAGCTTCCTTCAACACTTCAACAATGTTGTCGATAACACGGTTCTCATTAGTGGTTTAATTTTAATGTTTTCCTTAAATTTAATGGTCATATTTTTTTATATTTTTCCGCTTGGAAACTATGTGTTTTTCTATGACTTTTAAGGCATAAGGAAAATGCACTTATACAGCGTGAAACGGAAACTGAACAATTTTCCCAATAAACATAGACTCATAGGCCAAAATCTATTTTTGACCTCCCATAGAAACTGCATCAGCTGATAGCGCTTTTTGTATAGGAGGTCAAATTTGGTTTTTCGTATTTCGACCTATGTTCTTCTGGAAAAGTTGTTCAGTTTCATGGGCAGATTCACACCCTTCAGTATTATCACACCTTTCCGTTACACGCTGTGTAAAAGTTAATATCAGGTCAGGCTAACCCGAAACCAGGAAACTAAAGGCTCCTTCTGCTTCATCATGACATCCCAAGAAAAGCCCACTGCAGGACAGGGAGCTCCCTCCAGAATTGCAGTGAACTCAAAACGCGTGGTATTTAGAAGGGGATTTACCATAGTCACCACGCTTTTTACCGACCGGCTTTGGCGAGCACTGTTGTTGGTGACCGCAGTATGTAAGATGGCAAGACACACGGAAAGATGCTGCTGCCCATCTTCCGGTTTGTAAACCCTTAGTCGCCTCTTACGAGACCCACGGGTAGAGATAGGTTGGTCTTTGCCGTAACCACACCGGTAAAACGGGTTCTGCTTAAATCTAACACAAAGCTCATATCGACTGTCTTTGACAACAGCGGAAGATCACGATTAAGACTGTAGTAACACAATAGATCTCATATGGTTGAAGTGCTCAAAGTCCACTTCAGAATACCACTTACTTTCGATGGCTCAAGGACCCAAAGAGTTGTTGAATTGTTTTATTCAATGTAGATTCTTTGCATAACACGCAGAGTACAAATAGAGCGAGTCTACATATTATATATTCTTTGCTACCGTATCGGATCGTGCTATGGCAGCGTAAAAGAAACTGCAAGAAACCACTGCAGCATGGCCTACTTTAAGAATCGGCTTGTACTATAACTCAGCCCCACGTAATAAGATAACATCAGGGACTCAATTCTAGAAAATCACCGGGTGATAAAATATCATATTTGTGACTATAAAAATTCATATTTACCCTGATAAACTGTTGATAGGTAAATCAGAATATATGAAAATTAACAATCAAGGGCTGCTTTAGATCTAACAAATATCAATCTTCACTTTTGAAAGCAAAAATTAGTGATTTTGAATTTTTCGAGTGATATTTCGTCATATTCAAGAATTGAGTCCTACTATGAATTGAAATAAATCGTCTTACACTAGCAAAGCTGCCTCTAGATCACATTCATTAATTCTATTATTTATTTACTATCTGGTCTCTACGACAACCGATTTAGGGATCCTTAAAAATTCACAAATTGTCTAGTAGACAGTTTTGTATGAAACGACCAAGTTTTTTTCCTAATTTCGATCCGTGTTTCTTTGGAAAACTTGTTTAGTTTTGTGGTTTGAGTAACACACACACAATATATTTGCAGTGGTCAAGACATGAAATCGAACTGTCCGGCTTGCACTTGCCGAGAATTTACTAATTTAATCAGTATTTTACATATGGTCGGCAAAAAGATGTCAAGAATTCAATAAAATTGCGTCAAGATTTCTACGAATCCACAAATATGTCGTTCTGGCAGAAATTATGAATCGAACAAACATCCTATTATCAAATTACGCAATTCAGTAAATAAAATAGCGATATTTTGTTGGTATTATAAAATGTATAATTTTAAATGCTTCTTTTTGAAGATGCCATGATGATGATGATTATGAGGATCTTATTTGGGAGGCTGAATGTGACTTTTGTCCTACGGCTTTTGAATAGTAAATAAAAGTTATGACTTAAAAAAAATCTCGCAGCTTGGACCGTAGCGACGGGTTAGTGGCAACTGCACCCACTTTTAACTCCCTAGGTCGTAGCCAAACCGATAGATAATGATCTTTTCATCCCATCTATTCTAAAATCGCTGAACGGTTCGTCAATAAAGGCGAACAAAATAGCTGTTTTCTACAAGACTTTCGTAGCGGGTAAAAATGGGATTTAAAATTTGAATTTAGGTCCACCATCGGGAATTTCCCTCCGGTACAATCGGTCCATTTTCCCATTCTGTCCACTTTCCCCGGTCCACTTTCCCAAATGGTCAACTTGTTTTTCCTTTTTGGTCCATTTCCTAATGCGTCCACTTTCCCATTCGGTCCACTTTCCCAATCGGTCCAATTTCCTTTGGACTTAGAAAAAAATATTCAATTTTTTTTGTGGTCTGTTTTATGATTGTTTGAGATAGACTGAACAAAATGAAACAACTTTTAGGTCAACCATAGAGGTCGAACCAAAATATTGCATGAAAAATTATACTGGCCGGTTGTACTATTAAAATTATTATGAATATAAAAAAAGAAATATAAAATTATGCTTCTTTTTTATTCCATTCGTCCCCTGTTAGGGACAGGCGAAGGTATCAAGACAATACTGCCTCGTCTGTTTCTTCTTCATCAGTAGGTGTTCTCAATAAAACTTCTTCAGTTATTGTTCTTCTTCTTCACTTAAATTTCTGTCTTCGTTAGTAGGTTTTCACCTATTATCTTCAGTTATTCTTCTTTTCTCGTCCGTTCAATTCTGTCTTCAGTCCCCCTTTCTCATCATTAGTGTGTTAAGTTGAACATCTTTAGTTGAACTACTCCAAGTTCTTCATTGTCAGAAGTAATTTTGTTTCATCAGTATAATATGTAACGTCTTCTTTCTTCAGTTGTTTTGTTTGACGAAGCAGTCATCCCCCGGCACTCAGCGCTAATGCCGATTGATGAGTGCACCGTCAGTTACGTTCGTTGTTTTTATTCTTCATCTGAAATCCCGCGGACCCGCCATCAAATTGAACATCTATCTTCAGTTTTACTTCTTTATGTGTCTTAAATTGAAGGTCTTTAGTCCACCATGTTCATCAGTAGGCTTTCTCGAACTATGTCCCTCTTCATCTGGTATGGTTTTCTTTGTATCCTTGTGCTCCCCTCGTAAAACGATAGCAGACTTTACGAGGGAAAATGGCAATGACTTTTTGAGACAACTCAAACGGGGAATATACACTGAATCACTTGAAATTTCCATAAGCTTCGCACTCTTAAGTTAGTTTACTGCATAACACACTATCTTTATTATTCATTAAACCACTTTAGACACAAAAAACGAAAAATCAATCGAAATAGAAAACGCCGCCGTCGAGTTCCCGCCAAAAATCCATATAAAATTATGCTTGAAAATGTAAACAAGACTAAACAACCAAAGAGGTTCTGTTCCTAATTGATACAAAAATGTCAATAACATTTTCAGATGTTACAAATAATACTTGATTTTTAGTATTGTTTCATCAAGTAATCATATTGTTATGGTATTTTATATTTAAAATTAATAACGAGTGTGTGTCTCGATGAGCCTCTTATTCTTTTCTCATAGAGGGAGATGAAAAGTAGAGTGTATTACGCGGCTGCAAAAATATTTTTACCTTGGGCGACCTATTGAATCCCTCGCTATGTTCAGGATTCTACTTTAGAATCCCTCGCCATGCTCGGGATTCTACTCAAGAATCCTTCACGTCGCTCTGGATTCAAAATAGCGCCCTCACCTTAAAAATATTATTTTACAGCCTTGTGATACAATCTACTATTATGCCTTTTTAGAGGTCATTCTGTGCTTGAACCCACTCACGTGCCTGCCACTAAAATGACGATGCCTACCAAGAATCAACATCTATTTCCATCTTTTCATAAAACACTCACACACCTAAACACATACACACACACACGGACACACACAAATAAAAACACCCATAGTTTATTACTAACCCTAAAATTGAAAATTTTAAAAAACAATTGAAGATTTCATATTCATTAAACTTAATCTGTGCCTATGGAAGAAGAGTGTCTCATAGCACAGGCATAGTTTGCATAAAAGGAGGCATCATATTACTACTTTTTATAAAGCAAGTAATGAAGATTATTATTATTTTTCTTATCTCCTTTTCTGAGGATAGATTATAAGTCGGAAGTGAATAAGTTTTGGTCCACAGAGTAGACTGAAGTAAGAGCAAGTCCAATTTTTATAATTTTGTTTAATATATTTTAAAAAAACTAGTAGCAGAAACATGATAACCAACAATACTTTATGATATTTTTTCCTCGTTGTTCTTCCAAAAAAACTGCACGCGTGAATTAATTCTAAGTAAGGAATTTGAAGAATTTGGGCTTGTTTTTGACAACGCAGTTTGCATACAAATGCATAATAAACACAAAGTTTTATGCGTTGACATGTAACAGCGACGTGAACTGATTGGAACAACTAAATTTTAAAATACATTGCCGCTTCAAATATCAATCGGGTTTATTTTTGGATCTTGAGCAAATTTTAGCATGTTTAGCCTGCCCATTTTTTCAATGGGGAATGGATAGGAAACGAGATTTCTTTGTCGTCTGAAAAAAAGCAAAACAAAAACTAGACAGGAATTACGTCAGTCACTTATAGTATTTATACTATTTATCCTACTAATATTATAAACGCGAAAATATATGTATGTTTGTTACTCTTTCGCATAAAAACTACTGAATGGATTTTAATGAAACTTGGCACACATATAGGTTAGGTCATGGAATAGCACATAGGCTACTTTTTACCGCGGGAAAACGCATTTAATGCGGGTGACACCGCAGGCGGAAACCTAGTACGGTTATAACCGCGATATGTTCAGTTAACAGCGTCGCTAGTCGTGAAGATTTTATATAACCTCTTTGCTAATTCACTTATCAAAAAAATTGTTTCAATTTTGACCACCTGCACAGATATCGCGTTCATACTGTAATAACCTCACCCTCCAACGTCTGTCTCGTCGAAGAAATGTCGCACATGAAGTAGGTTCATAAGAACGAAAGCAGTGTGAGAGAAGAACGGAGCGATGCGCTACACATATCGGAGCGACAGAGACACGGATCGATCTTCTTCTTCTTCCGTTGCCATGCCCTAACGGACGTCGGCGACCACCTCTGCAAACTCGGTTCTATTCTGCGCCAGTCTTGCCAACGTAGCTGCGTCTTTAATGTTGGTCCACTTTTTGATGTTGTCCAGCCAGTTAATCCTGCTTCTTCCCCTTCCCCTTTTCCCTTCCCATCTTCCCCTCTAATATTAGTTTTAGTATTTTATACTGTCTTTCTTTTTGTCGTTGTGGCTAACACTTCCTTCTTCTTATTTAATTTTTTGAGAACGTCTACGTTTGTAGTCCTGTCTGTCCAAGATATTTTCACCATTCTTCTGTACAGCCACACCTCAAAAGCTTATATTTCGGATTATCGCGGATCGATCGGACATTCTCATATGCATACAATATAAATACAAAAAAATTATTATTCTCTCACATAGATAATTTGTACAGTATGGGTAAGTAAGACACACTAGTAAAGTTCGTCTATGTGAAAGACTGGTGTCTATACTAGGAGACCTGTATGACAGACACCAGCCTCTCCTACACTGGACCGGGAGCAGATACAGACATAGTGAGTACTTACAAGCAGTAAAATCAAACGTGGACCCGATTATAAACACGTCCGTCCTCCACGGAGGTCCAGGGGGGAGAGGGATATAGTTTTTCCTGCCGTCATTCTATTATTTTGATAACGTGTAACAGAAATGCAGAAAGGGTGTAGTCAATATCAACCCTCAAGGACGTGAATCTGTTCTTGAAACTGAACAACTTGTCCTATGGAGGATAGGTCGATAACGAAAAAAAGTTTTGTATTTTTCATATTTCGATGTGCGTTTCTTAGAGAAAGTTGTTCAGTTTCATGGGTAGATTTCCCTTCAGGCTTAATGCATAATTTCTTTTATACCTTGCAAATAATAAAAATTCATCAATGGACATCAAATTTGTCGCTACTGATTGCTTGACACACCCACAAAACTTGCAGTTTGATACGGGTCACTGACCCACCTGCATTGCTGTGTTTTGACTGTGCATTTATTATTCTTACATTGTCGCTTTTCGACGGTTTTTTTATTAAATTACTCTCACAAGTTGAAATTGTTTCTAATGGCCCATTTCTATTGGTCTTAAGGGGAAGCATGCGGGATGAAGAAAGTCCCAGAATGCATGTCATGTCTAACAGGGTGCTAGTAACCAATTTTATTCTTCTACAGGTTTTCCGATAAAAGTATAAATAAATATGTAGCTGTTTGATGGACAATTTTCATTCTACATCTTCATATGAATTGGCTGATCTACTTGTCACATTTTATGAAAAACAAAAAAATTTATATTTGCAAATTCATAAAAGTCGTAGAACAAAAGTAGTACAGTTTGACGGGTAGAGTAAAAACCCGAGAGATTTGCAGATATCAAGGATACTGTAAAGAAAAAGCATGCGGAATGTGTAGATTTTCAAAGAATCACTTTCAACTATTTTTGAAGCTTTATAAAAGATTATTTTATTTTAACACTTCCTGTGTTCGGATAAATCTACAAAGTAAAAAAAAACCGGTCAAGTGCGAGTCGGACTCGCGCGCCGAGGGTTCCGATATACCTATAGTATTTTTGGAAGCAATAAAGTCCATTTTCAGGACCGCAAAACTAAATTTGCTTTTAAAGGTTTTTTGCAGATTTCTGAAAAACTGTGCAACTTAGAAAGATCGTTTTATTTTTGCTGCAAAGTTTACATGAACCCCTGTCAACTGTAATTAATTCAGATTTTTCCTTACTCAAACTTCGGAGATAAGGGGGGGGGAATGGTATTTTTTTTGACATTTTTCATCTTAACTTGAAAACTAAGAAATTTAAAAAAATACAAAAATATATTTTGAAATGTACAAGTAAAGCCCTTTCATATGATACCCCACTCGACCTAGTAGCGACAATTTGAAATTTGGCTCCCCCTATTTTGGCCCCCTTTACATTAATAATCATACTTTTTTCAAAAAATTTTCATATGCAGTTAAGTTGGGCAACTATATTCTATTCTAAAACCATTCCAAATTTCAGGTCGATAGCATAAGTGGTTGCTGAGATATAGAGGTGTGACAGACAGACGGACAGACAGACAGACAGAGCGGCACCATAAGGGTTCCTTTTTTTTACCATTTTGGTATCGGAACCCTAAAAATCACAAAATTTTACAACCACAGGCAGGCACACGCAACGTTGAAATGCGTATAGAGGTCGCAGATTTCACAATATCAGGCAGGACCACAGTAGCCTAGTTGGTAAAGCGTCTCCGGTAGTGACGGAGAAGACGCAGGTTCGAATCCTGCCTTTGGCAGTGAAATTTTTCGATTTTCTACTTTATAAAAAACATGCCATAAGACTTTTTTTTACAAGTCTGATAGATTTCATTAGATGCTGTTTCTAGGCCTGATAGGCACAGTTTTTTTTTATAGCTTCGTTTATCTCAAGCACGCCTGCGGAGATCGAAGTATTGACCAATGACAATGAACCCTTAAAGATACTCCACACTCCAGAGTTCTGGAGAATTTTTCGACACGAATCAAGGTGAGAAATATAGGTATAATAGAGAAGGCAAGACATACGAACGTAGATGAATAGTGCTCCATAGCCCTTCATATTCTCGTATTCGACAATTCTCGTGTACTTTTAAGTAGAATTTGGAACGCTTTAAAGACACCAACCCTTCTAAATAAAAACCGGTCAAGTGCGAGTCGGACTCGCGCACTGAGGGTTCCGTACCACCACATAAACATAATTGTATTAGTTGAAATTTTAGTAAGTTAATGTGCTAGATTTTTTGAGTCCGACACGCGCTTGACCAAATTTTATTATTTGTTGTTATTTTATAGCCTATGCCCTATAAACATACCAATTTTCAAGTTTGTAAGTGTTCCCGTTTTTAAATAGAACTAAAACAAAAATCGCCTCAGCAACCATCCAACTTGACCCCTCTCTTATATGAATGTTCTTGAAACGGGAGCTCACCACAATTGGTTACCATTAGTTGTGAGAAAAGTTGTAATATTTAATGATTTCAGACTTTTCCCATTATTTGTACTGTGAGACCTAGCTTCTTGCCAAATTTCATAATTTTAGGTCAACGGGAAGTACCCTGTAGGTTTTTCATTTTTGAATAAATGTATGGAGATGAGGACATAAAATGCCATATCTTATGATTGCGTCGTTGTAAAAAATTGAAATTTTCAGATCTTGTGTGGTTCATAGATCCTAATATATGGTATTAATTTCAGGTATCAGCCTTTACCCGTTCGTGAGATAAAGGGTCTTGACAGACAGACGGACAACAAAGTGATCCTATAAGGGTTCCGTTTTTTTCTTTTGAGGTACGGAACCCTAAAAACCGGCCAAGTGCGAGTCGGACTCGCGCACTGAGGGTTCCGTACCACCACATAAACATAAATGTATTAGTTGAAATTTCAGTAAGTTAATGTGCTAGATTTTTTGAGTCCGACACGCGCTTGACCAAATTTTATTATTTGTTGTTATTTTATAGCTTATGCACTATAAACATACCAATTTTCAAGTTTGTAAGTGATCCCGTTTTTAAATAGAACTAAAACAAAAATCGCCTCAGCGACCATCCAACTTGACCCCTCTCTTATATGAATGTTCTTGAAACGGGAGCTCACCACAATTGGTTACCTTTAGTTGTGAGAAAAGTTGTAATATTTAATGATTTCAGACTTTTCCCATTATTTGTACTGTGAAACCTAGCTTCTTGCCAAATTTCATAATTTTAGGTCAACGGGAAGTAACCTGTAGGTTTTGCATTTTTGAATAAATGTATGGAGATGAGGACAGAAAATGCCATATCTTTTGATTGCGTCATTGTAAAAAATTGAAATTTTCAGATCTTGTGTGGTCCATGATACCTGATACCTTTACCCGTTCGTGAGATAAAGGGTCTTGAAAGACAGACAGACGGACAAAGAAGTGATCCTATACGGGTTCCGTTTTTTTCTTTTGAGGTACGGAACCCTAAAAACGGCAAATTGCGCGTGTCAGAACAGACGGGCATCGAGCAATCATTTTCGTTTAAATTAAAATTTTAATGACGATTTTTGAAACTGTTACACTAGAAATCAGTAATGCACAAGATGTATCTAATTCGCAAAAAATAACAAATCTATTAGGATTTCGGAATACCAGGCAAAATTCGGTAAAAACTGACCTTACCTATAATCACAAAACTGACGAGAAAAGTTTATTAAATCGTGTTTTCTTTATACCAGGCTCAAGTGAATACGTTCAGAAACCATAATATATGAAAACGTGATCCACATCGCAACTACAAATGTCAAATTATGTCAAATGAAATGCACCCAAATTTTTATCACTGCCTGCCCTTAAGGCCGAGTTACACAAATCCAACTAGGTTACCGTTGCGGAATGTTCCCGATCGTTCTGACGTCACAACCGCCATCGAAATGCCGATCGGCCCTGCCAGGAATCCTATCGCCGGTTTGGCAGGAGAATACTAATTTACAGATGCCGAGAAAGCCTACCGAGTGATGTCACTGGCGAGAAATCTCCATCAATCTACTCACCACATTCTAAATTCTAAGAGTCCTGATTTTAAAAAGACAAATTCATTCAGTAGCTAGGATGAATGAAGTCCAGGGTCATTGTTGTAGTCTAGACTCTAGGAAATTAAGCGGATCGTTGTATGAGGACCCATTAAAATCCTCAGTCAATGAAACTTTGCTGGGGTTAAACTATATGAGAAAAACCTTCTATAAAAAATTAAAAAAAAAACGTTAATTTAAGTTTTTCTATACTAAAATGTCAAAAAATGTACGCAAAATTTAATTTAATTCGAGGTCAAGAGTAAGCCAAGCCATGAATTTACATTTAATTCATGATACTTTATCATCCCGTGTGGTGCCGGCAAAGAATAGTACCAACCCATACATACCCGTGGGTGTCGTAAGAGGCGACTAAGGGTTAACTGGAGGATGGGCAGCAGCATCCTCCTTTGTATCTAACATCTTACTTACTGCGGTCACCTACAACCGCGGTCCATGGTGCCAGCCGTAACGCTAACAAGCGAGGTGACTATGGTACTTCCCCTCCACATTTTTTCAGCAAAAGCTAGAATTCTGGAGGGAGCTCCCTGTCCTGTAGTGGACGTTCATGGGATGTTATGATAATGATATGATGACTTTATCATCCTGTCAAATAAAATCTGCCTGAGAGAATTATGTTGGGGTCAACTGCTTCATTTCCTACACTATTTGGGTTCCTTATCTAAAGGGTCCCGTGTGGTGCCGGCAAAGAATAGTAAGTACCAACCCATACATACCCGTTGGTGTCAAACAAGGCGACTAAGGGTTAACTGGAGGATGGGCAGCAGCATCCTCCTTTTCCTTTGTATCTTACATCTTACTTATTGCGGTGACCTACAACCGCGGTCCATGGTACCAGACGTAACGCTAACAAGCGAGGTGACTATGGTACTTCCCCTCCACATTTTTCTAGCAAGACCTAGAGTTCTGGAGGGAGCTCCCGTCCTGTAGTGGACGTTTCATGGGATGTTATGATGATGATGATGATTTAAAGAGTGCCAACCTCGGTGCCAACGTGCCAACTTACAATAAAGCCGTTATCCGTTAATACTAAAACACGAATTCGGAATACATTGCTGGTTTAAGTAAAGATATTGGTATTAACAGAACCAAGTCTCCCAGCAATGTATGCCAAATTACCTTTACAGGATTTGTGTCATTATGACGAATGCCATAATAAAAACACAAAACATAAAAAAATAAATAAAAATTCCTTCGGGCGAAACCCCCCATTCAAAAAGTAGGTATTTTAAAACTTCTCAAATTAGGGAATAAACCAGAAAAAAGTATGTTTTAATCCAACTTTTTTGTTTTAGTCCTATAGTGATTCAATTATTCATTCTAACTTAGTGTGATTATAGAGCATGATACATAAAACGACAGATAATAAAATTTGGCCAAGTGCGTGACGGACTCAACAAAATCTGACACATTTGTTTTGTACCTAAAAGTTTGTCTTAACAATTATGTGTGGTAGCGGGACGGATTTATCAGTTATTTAACAGTTCAAAAAACAGTTCAAAAAGTATGGTAAGACCATGTATGTTTACGAGTATGTTGTTGTCTCCAATGTAAGTGTAAGTTTTGTCTAAACTTTCTTTGTTTAGTCAAAAAGAAAGCAGTGTAATGAACAATACTTAAAAACCAATGAACTAGAAAAAGGAACTACGTGTGGAGCTGAAATACTTTCTCCAAGAGACAAAATTCAATTAAAAGCATTTTCGGAAGTGGGATGGTTTGGAACAAATCCCAGATTAAAAAACCGGCCAAGTGCGAGTCGGACTCGCGCACTGAGGGTTCCGTACCACCACATAAACATAATTGTATTATGTATTATTAAATTTTATTATTTGTTGTTATTTTATAGCTTATGCACTATAAACATACCAATTTTCAAGTTTGTAAGTGTTCCCGTTTTTAAATAGAACTAAAACAAAAATCGCCTCAGCGACCATCCAACTTGACCCCTCTCTTATATGAATGTTCTTGAAACGGGAGCTCACCACAATTGGTTACCATTAGTTGTGAGAAAAGTTGTAATATTTAATGATTTCAGACTTTTCCCATTATTTGTACTGTGAGACCTAGCTTCTTGCCAAATTTCATGATTTAAGGTCAACGGGAAGTACCCTGTAGGTTTTGCATTTTTGAATAAATGTATGGAGATGAGGACATAAAATGCCATATCTTTTGATTGCGTCATTGAAAAAAATTTAAATTTTCAGATCTTGTGTGGTTCATGGATCCTAATATATGGTATTAATTTCAACCTGATACCTTAACCCGTTCATGAGATAAAGGGTCTTGACAGACAGACAGACAGACAGACAGACAGACAGACAGACGGACAACAAAGTGATCTTATAAGGGTTCCGTTTTTTTCTTTTGAGGTACGGAACCCTAAAAATACAATAATATATGTGACACTATCATCATGGACGATCAATAAGAAGGACTGACCATCCCCTTTTAGAAATCGTAACCCAGAAAAGTGTAAAACTAAACTAGATGGCGCTAAAAAATATTCCGGGAAGTTATTAGGATAAATCGAGTATTCTGCTAAAAAAATAAACTGAATTTCAATGTTAGCGTTGAAAGTAACTTTTTTTTTTCAACATATTATGACATGTTGAGTGATTTTTTGGCAGAATACTCGGTAGACCATATTAATTTCCAGATTATTTGAAAGCGCCATCTAGTTGCCATGAGTTTTAGCCTTTCCGGGTTACGTTTTCTAGTATGGGGATTGGTCAGTCTTATTATTATTCGTCAATGCTATCGTATTATATTGTACTGTAGGACCATTCATTTAAAAAACAGTTAACAGTATGTTGAAATACAGTACAAACGCTCTATTTACTGACTTAACCATTCAGGCCCTATTGTACTCAAATTCATCTATTTACACCCTTATGGGGCCTACCGTTTATTCTAATGGCAGTGTAAATCACTCCTCGTTGTGGCCTTTGTAGATTGTTGCCTTTAGTTCCTAATGTTGTGGTGAAAATAAGTAAAACTTTCCACACAAAAAATATATGACCAACCGATTCGTGCTTGGTAATTTTCCCGCTGGAGCGTTTGGGGTGCCCACAAAACTAGGCAGTCTAGCGTTTGCTCCCTAGGGAGCATGGAGCACTTTGCGGTTTTACCTAGGGAAAAACCTCGATTTCTATGGTTTTTTCTTTTAAAGTTGTCTTAAATTGTATTATTCTTATTAAAAGAATTACACATTTTGTATCAGATAATCGCTACAAAAGCATGCAAAGTGAATAACTTACCTACCACATAAATTGAAGTTGAATCCCGGCGACCTTGAAACAGCCGTTCGATGGCACACAAACGCATTTTTCACACATCACTGCCACTATATTGACCATTTTTTTGTGATTTAGAGCACAAAGGATATATTATCCTTCCACTATCACTAAATTTCGCACTTCACAACACAATAATCACACCAAACTATGTTAAAACACACCGACATTCGCCTTTTCCTCCATCTGGACCACGTAGCAACGTCTGGGACTTCTTCTAACTCTCCTTTCCTCAATATTTCCTTCTATGATTGATGGTTTTTATGTCGTGTCGTACTAGATGTCCCAACATATTCCCTATATGATAAACTAGCTGTTGCCCGCGGCTTCGCTCGCGTGGATTTCGTATTTATGTTGTTACCGGTTTTCCGAAGCAATGAGATATTTTCCCGTCATTTCGGGGTAATTTTAAACTAAGGAAAAACAGGACTAACCCTGCGCAAATCAATGAGTATAATTCAAGATCCAGCTGAATTTTATATAATATACAGACGTTACTCATTAATTACTCAGAACAAAGGAACTTAGCAGCAGTATCCTAACAAATGTAAAGAGAGAGATGAGAGACACCTTTATGTAATATTTCAAAACAGAGCCAATTCGCAGAAGTAATTGAGAAAAACTAAAACCCTCTCCCTCTCTCTCCCCCCTTCCTCTCCCCCTCCCTCTCCCTTTTCATCACCCCCTCCCCCTCCCTCCCTCTCCCCCTTCCCCTCCTTCTCCCTCTCCCTGTACCTCTACCTGTACCTGTACCCCTCTACCTCTCTACCTCTCTACCTCTCTACCTCTCTACCACTCTACCTCTCTACCTCTCTACCCCTCTACCTCTACCTGTCCCTATCCCTACCCCTTACGCCAATTTAACCGCTATCTCTAACATAGAAATGACACCCATATTTATTTATAGACATTTCAAACCTATCGCACCCCAACCCCATCCCCAGGGGACGATGGTATTTCACGTCCACCACGTTGGATTTCAAAGTTTTTGTAGCTTTCGTAATCAGCGACCCGATAAACCATACAAACGACACCCATATTGATTTTTAGACATTTCAAACCTATCGCACCCCACCTCCATCCCCAGGGGGATGATGGTATTTCACGTCCACCACGTTGGATTTCAAAATTGTTGTAGTTTTCGTAATCAGCAACCCGATAAACCATACAAACGACACCCATATTGATTTTTAGACATTTCAAACCTATCGCAACCCAACTCCATCCCCAGGGGGATGATGGTATTTCACGTCCACCACGTTGGTAATTTTAAACTAAGGAAAAACAGGACTAACCCTGCGCAAATTAATGAGTATAATTCAAGATCCAGCTGAATTTTATATAATATACAGACGTTACTCATAAATTACTCAGAACAGAGGAACTTAGAAGCAGTATCCTAACAAATGTAAAGAGAGAGATGAGAGACACCTTTATGTAATATTTCAAAACAGAGCCAATTCGCAGAAGTAATTGAGAAAAACTAAAACCCTCTCCCTCTCTCTTTATCTCCCCCTCCCTCTCCCTTTTCATCACCCCCTCCCCCTCCCTCACTCCCTCCCTCTCCCCCTTCTTCTCCTTCTCCCTCTCCCTGTACCTCTACCTGTACCCCTCTACCTCTCTACCTCTACCTGTCCCTACCCCTTACGCCAATTTAACCGCTATCTCTAACATAGAAATGACACCCATATTTATTTTTAGACATTTCAAACCTATAGCACCCCAACTCCATCCCCAGGGGACGATGGTATTTCACGTCCACCACGTTGGATTTCAAAGTTGTTGTAGCTTTCGTAATCAGCGACCCGATAAACCATACAAACGACACCCATATTGATTTTTAGACATTTTAAACCTATCGCACCCCAACTCCATCCCCAGGGGGATGATGGTATTTCACGTCCACCACGTTGGATTTCAAAATTGTTGTAGTTTTCGTAATCAGCGACCCGAAAAACCATACAAACGACACCTATATTGATTTTTAGACATTTCAAACCTATCGCACCCCAACTCCATCCCCAGGGGGATGATGGTATTTCACGTCCACCACGTTTGATTTCAAAATTGTTTTAGTTTTCGTAATCAGCGACCCGATAAACCATACAAACGATACCCATATTGGTTTTTAGACTTTTTCACCCCATTTCCCTTTTTTAGGGGTTGAATTTGGGGTGGAATTTCAATAACAGTGATGAACGTTGCATAGAATTACATCATTAATGCCTAAACAATAAATTATGTGGATTTTACTTTAAGAATAAAGAATTTTCAACTTCATCCCCCTTTTCACCCTTAAGGGTGTCGAATTTTCAAAAACCATGAGACACGTAATCATTAATTTTTAGTCGTCAGCCTAAACACAAATTTTGAAGATCCTAACTTCAAAACTGACGGACTTTCATACAAAATTTCATCCCCTATTTTACCCCCTTAGGGGTGGAATTTTGTAAAACCCTTTCTTAGTGCACCCCTAGGCTTCATAAGGAACCTACATGCCAAATTTGGAATCTCTAGACCCAGTGGTTTGGGCTGTGCGTTGATATGTCAGTCAGTCAGTCAGTCAGTCAGTCACCTTCTTCTTTTATATATATAGATGTCATCAAGGAGAAGTTTAGAGCCCACGAACGATATGGAAGGAAACGGGAAGCGATCTGGACTATGATGAATTTAGTCTTTTGAGGAAACGTCACAAAAAGCTACAAGAAATCTGCTATAAAAAACATAAAATTTTATCCGCGAAATCAATTAAATTTCTGGAAGTTTATTAAAGATAGGCGTGATACTTGGAACCACCCCCAAACCGTTAAGTTCAATAATTGCTCATACAATGGGGGTCTAGAAATTTCTAATGCTTTTAGTAACTTTTTCCTTATGTGTGCGTATTTGTACGACATTTACACGTGTTTTGAGAATTCAAACTATTTATTATGCTGACGACAAAAAAATATACATTGATGTTGGCAACATACAGGACTGTTGTAAGCTACAGGCGGATCTTGACCGCATATCAATCTATTATCAATTGAATAAAATCACAGTAAGTACACAGAAATGTCAGTGCATCACTTTTAGTCGCAAATCATCACCAATAATATTTAATTACAAGATAGACAATGTAACTGTTCAGAGAGTAGATGTGGTCCGTGACTTAGGCATTCTCCTTGACAAAAAGTTAAACTTTAACACCCATTACGACCATATAGTAAATAAGGCATATATCGAAGTCTGGGTTTTGTTTTAAGAAAATGATTTTATTTTAACACTTCCAGTGTTCGGATAAATCTACAAAGTAGAAAATCGCAAAATTTCACAACCACAGGCAGCAACATTGGAATGCGTATAGAGATCGCAGATTTCACAACATCAGGCAGGACCACAGTAGTCTAGTTGTTAAAGCGTCTGCGGTACTGACGCAGAAGACGCAGGTTCGAATCCTGCCTGTGGTTGTGACATTTTGCGATTTTCTACTTTTGTTATAAGAGCATCAAAAATTTTAAATGACATACACTGTCTAAAAGCAGTGTACTTATGTGCGAAGTGTGTTAGAGCATGCTAGTTGTGTCTTGTTACCTCAATATGCCACTCATATTGCACGAATTGAATCGATCCAAAAACGCTTCTAAAACATCTACAGTATCGTTCCCATACATACATCCATGGATATGACGAGAAATGTAAACATTTTGGTTTAATGCCACTTAAAGACCGTCGAACAGTTGCAAATATGAGTCTATTACATGAAACGGTAAACGGTTACTTGGGTAATATGAATTTGGTTTCTAAAATTGGCCATAATGTTCCAGCTCGGCGAACTAGGCACACCAGACTCTTCTATTCACCGCCTCACAGAACAAACTCTCCACTTACCCGAATCTTCACAACATATAACACACATTTTGCCGATCTGGATCCATTCAACGAATCAAAAAACCTGTTTATATCTAAAGTCCGGAAATCACTACAATAACTAGGCTCACTTATCCAATCACCAAACACACACTCTTACACACAGACACAGACACACACTTACACACAGACGTACACTCAAACACATTCACACACACATGCACGAACATACACATGCACTCACTTGTACACACACACTAATGTACTTACCATATTGTGCGCACGGCCGCTCGTAGGTGGAAATCTTTCGACCTTGAGTGGACCTCTGGCTTAAGGCGTTTGTAGCGTGGCGCTGCTGCTGGTTCAGCTTATACTGGTTTTGTTTCTACGTGCTTACTGCCGTGCGTACAAACTATTTGTTTGTTTATTTAATTAAGTAGTCGTTAGCACTTATTGATTATCTTTTGAAAACCTGTAATTGGCTTTATTCTCTTAGTAATTTTTTTAAATGTTAAAACTTTAGTGCATAAGCTGATGGTTTTGTCAAAAAAAAAAAAAAAAAGACTTTTTTCAATAGTATTGAATTTGCTTCTTCTTTCTTTAAACATCTTTAACACCTCTTAATTAGTTTTCTTTCATATCCAACAGATGTTCGCTTTAATTAAGTTCACTAAATAATTAGTTCACCTTAATTTTAGCTCAAGAAGAAGTAAAGCGCGTGGACGGTTCAATGATCTCTATGATCAGCTGGTGATACAGACAAAGTTGTTTTTCGATAATATCCTGTCACTAGTAAGTACCTATTCATTTTAATAAATTACTGAATTGGAAGGAAAATCAAATTCATGATCACCAAAAATTAAAAAAAGTATTATTTATTTAGTTTTACGAGTACGATCTATTAATTACGTACCAGGCCACTCAGAAAGTATTGCGAAAAATAGTTTTTATATATGGGAGACTGGCCGGTCAGAATCTTTTTCGAAAATATGATTACTTGTAAGTAAAAATATGTGTGTTCCATTTTCAAAATTTCCCTCCACATTTTTTGCGAGCCAATTCAAAGTATCGTGTCTTACTGAAAAATGGATCTGCGCCGGGAACATTTTAGAGCTATGATTTTTTACGATTTCAAGTGTCGCCTGAAACCGGATGAATCGTTCGATAGACTTCAAATGGCATTTATGGATGAAGGCCCCTCCAAGGCAACCGTGTATCGTTGGTATAACGAATTTAGGCGCGGTCGACCAACCTTGGGGGATGAAGAAAGAAGCGGTCGCCCTTTGACGGCTATTACGGAAGAAAACGTGCTAGCAGTGAAAAATTTAATCCAAGATAATAGGCGAATTACATATCAGGAGATTCAGCACATATTAAAGATTGGATCGGGAAGCGTTCACGAGATTCTACACGGGCATCTTCGCGTGAGGAGGATAGTATCGCGCTGGGTGCCGCACTACCTCACCGACGCTCAGAAGCAGGCCCGGGTGGAATGGTGCCGTGATATGCTGAACAAATTTGAAGCAGGCTCGTCTCGGCGTGTTTACGACATCGTAACAGGTGATGAGTCCTGGATTTATCAATACGATCCAGAAACCAAGCGCCAGTCGACAGTTTGGGTGTTTCAAAATGAACCAACGCCTACCAAAGTGAAGCGATCTCGAAGCGGGGGGAAGATTTTGATCGCCAGCTTTTTTAATTTGACTGGCCACTTGGCCTCAATTCCCTTACGAGATCAAAGAAGCATCAACGCCGAATGGTATACTACCAAATGTTTACCAGAAGTTTTTTCTGTTGTGAGCAACAAGCGACCAAACACAGGGCTCCGCGGACTACTGCTCCACCACGACAATGCGCCTGCACACACCGCGCTCAAAACGAGGGACTTCCTGGACAGCACACCAGTCAAACTCCTGGGTCACCCTCCTTACAGCCCTGATCTAGCACCGTGTGACTTCTTTTTATTTCCAAAAATAAAAAATCAGCTCAAGGGGATACAATTTTCGTCGCCGGAAGATGCGCTGGCTGCGTTCGAGCAGGCTGTAAACGAGGTGTCTACGGCGGACTGGAAAAAGTGTTTTGAAAACTGGTTCAGACGCATGAATCTTTGTATAGAGGCTGGTGGAGAGTACTTTGAAAAGATTTAATAAAAATATATGTACCTGTAGAACAATTTTTCTTAGTGTCGCAAATATTTCTGAGTGTCCCACGTATGTACGAGTATATCACCACTTAAGAGGATCGGTACGAGTACCTGTATATAGGGCCCTAACGAAGTCGTGAACATAATTTTAGTATGTTACTCAGACCATGAAACTGAACAACTTTCGCTAAGGGACATGGTCTAACACGAAAAAAAAAATTCTACTTTCTATAGAGACTGCGCCAGTTGATAGCGAAATTTGTATGGGAGGTAAAAATAATTTAATTTAATATTTCGACCTGTTTCTTGGGAATAGTCGTTCAGTGTCATGGTCTTCGTACATGTTTAAATTATCACCATTTCATTAAGACCCCCACCACCATTTCATACGCCTGAATAGCTTCAAACATGTAAGTAGTGAGTTATTTCATGGTATGCAAATTACCATAGACCTATGAATGACTAGATAGTGAAATCGACGCGCATTCTGTGCCCATTTTCGTCTTTCCTTCCGCTAGTCCATTCATAAAGACCACACGCGATTTTCCCCGGAGATTCAACCATTCATAACATTGCGATACCGATCTCTACTGTGTAAGTTAATATTCTATATCTATAGTTTTGTATACTACGCGTGAATACTTTAAAAACAGTAGGTACAGTACAGAGCACAGAACAACGATAGGGCCACTCCGCCTGCGCGCGCACCCCCCCATAGAAGCGAATATAGTAAAAAAATTTGGTTCCTTATTGAAGCCTTGAAGAGGTATACTTTCAATTTATGTAGGCGCTTATTTTGAATGCACATCATAAACACATTCGTTGCCATAGAGACGCTGTCACTGGTTTTTTGCGTCTTACTCTCTCGCAATAATGGTACTACGAGTATGTTTATCGCACTCAAATTACGGTAGTAGTGTGGGTGCGGAAAGTGTGTTAGTTTTAGTCAAAGAGATTTTGACCGAGCGTAGCGAGGTTCAAATCTCTTTGGTTTTAGTAAATGGTGACACTGATTTGTATTGAATGACATAAAGAATTCGTCTCTAGATGTAGAGCAAGACGCATGCGCTTCAGAGCTCTGTGGTACAGAGAAACCAGTTAACATATGGAACGTTCTTTTGCAACGTGATAATTGAACGGCAATTTAAAGATCAACAAGAAAAATCTCAGTCATCATAACATCCCATGAAACGTCCACTGCAGGACAGGGAGCTCCCTCCAGAACTCCAGAAAAACGCGTGGTACTTAAGAGGGGATTCACCAAAGTCACCACGCTTGTGAGCGATACGGCTGGCGACCGCTGTTACAGGTGACCGCAGTATGTAAGATGGTACGATGCACGGTAAGATGCTGCTGCCCATCCTCCTGTTTACAAGCCCTTAGTCGCCTCTTACGATACCCACGTGTAGAGATGAGTTAGAACTATTATTTGCCGGCACCACACGGACAGAGAAGAAATCTATTGATGAGAACATTTTTACAAAGTTTATTATCCAACAAATACTATGGGAAACTAACTCGAAAAAACTACTAAAATAGTTTTAAAATGGCTTTTTAGCACATTCTCTCAAAAAACCGGCCAAGTGCGAGTCGGACTCGCTCAAAGAGGGTTCCGTACCACCACATAATCATAATTGTAATAGTTGAAATTTCAGTAAGTTAATGTGCTAGATTTTTTTAGTCCGACACGCGCTTGACTATATTTTATTATTTGATGTTATTTTATAGCTTATGCACTATAAACATACCAATTTTCAAGTTTGCATGTGTTCCCGTTTTTAAAATAGAACTAAAACAAAAATCGCCTCAGCGACCATCCAACTTGACCCCTCTCTTATATGAATGTTCTTGAAACGAGAGCTCACCACAATTGGTTACCATTGATTGTGAGAAAAGTTGTAATATTTAATGATTTCAGACTTTTCTCATTATTTGTACTGTGAGACCTAGCTTCTTGCCGAATTTCATAATTTTAGGTCAACGGGAAGTACCCTGTAGGTTTTCCATTTTTGCATAAATGTATGGAGATGAGGACATAAAATGCCATATCTTTTGATTGCGTCGTTGTAAAAAAGTGAAATTTTCAGATCTTATGTGGTTCATGGATCCTAATATATGGTATTAATTTCAACCTGATACCTTTACCCGTTCGAGAGATAAAGGGTCTTGACAGACAGACAGACAGACAGACAGACAGACAGACAGACGGACAACAAAGTGATCCTATAAGGGTTCCGTTTTTTTCTTTTGAGGTACGGAACCCTAAAAAGAGCTTTATTTGCGCTGGTCCATAATCCAACTTATTAAAAACGGTGCTTTTTCATTATATTAGCACAACTGTGTTTTATCTTTGTTTTTTTAAATCTCGGCAATGAGGAAGCAGTTTTTATGTTTGGTCAATAATGTTTTCATGAAATTAAACTGTGTTCAATAAAATATGACAAATACATTCATTTTATGAAATTATTAACGACTAATTTGTCATTTAAGAAAAAAAAATTCAATTTTTAATTTATTTAAAGGTTCAAGGATTAGGCTGTTAGGCAGTTTAGTCTGTGCCTCCCAAATATTAGGTATTTACCTATGAAATTGCCGTTTTGTATGGAGAATTTTAGGTAAACTCAATTTTCAGTACTAACATTTTTGCATTTTTCTTAGGAATTATAAATCCAATTTTTCTTATTTTTTAAAGCATTATTGTTTTATTTTATTTTATTTATTTAACTAAGATCTACAGCATTAATACTTAAAATACAAACCAATACAATAAACAGTACATTAGCCAATTACAGATCTTCACTACGTAAACAAAAAATATTATCAAGTTAATTTAGGGCAGGTAGGAAAAAATTTCGAAATAAAAATTAAGACAATTACAAAGTTAAACAAAATTGATAAGGTTTGTCGCTCACAAATCACATTAGCAATGAAGATACGGTGTGTGTGTGAAGTAGTGTGTATTTGTGTTGAGTAGTGTCAGTGTAGTTGTATCTTAAAATGGGTTTACATGCCGCAAAGTAGTAAGATAAATTATTTATCTTTATTTTGCAAGGTACTTGCAATTTGCTTAATAAATTGAAGTTTAGTTTGGAAGAAAGGATCTGTTTCTGAGAACATTTTGTTATAAATTCGAGATAGACGTATTTTTACAGAGTTCGCTGCATAATTAGTTCGGGTTTGAGGTGAATAAAAAAGCTGCGTATGCCTGGTGCGTTTTTCCGGCACGCGCAACTGTAAAATGTCATTGACAAGCTGTGAGCAATCAAGAGTACCAGAGCATATGTCATGGAACAGTGCCATATCACGTACTAACCTTCGATTTCTCAGTGACATCAAACCATGTTTCAGACACGACTGTTCATAGGAGTCGGAAGTAAATCGACTGCGGTAGTTCAGGTGTTTAGCAAATTTTCTCTGGACACGTTCTAAGGCATTATCATATACAATATACTGTGGATTCCATATGCTGCAACAGTATTCTAATATGCTGCGTACATAAGCGTAAAAGAGAACTTTCATACATGACAGATCTGTAAAAGGCTTTGTAATTCGGTAAATAAAACCTAGATTTTTAAAGGCCTTGTTTACAATTTGATCTACATGGGATGAAAATGTTAATTTAGTATCCAAGAGCACACCCAAGTCTTTTACAAAACTGTCTTTCGTGATTTTAGTTCTATTTAAGTGATAATAAGTGTCAATAGGTGCGCCACGTGTGAATGTGATGTGCACACATTGTGAAGACATTAAGCTAACAGAAGCTTAAATTTAATTTTCGAAAAATATTATCTGTAAAAAAATATAACAAATCTAATGATGAAATCGGACGACATTTAAGACGAACAATTTTCGAACCTTTAATTTTATATATCAAACTAAAAATAAAAACTTTATTTTATGCGCAAATTGATAACCTTGAAGTCAACTTTCAAATATAAGACAAATGAAAAAATAGCATTAGAATTATAGGAATTATGATCTCATTAATCTGTAAGAAAATTTCGGCAATTTCATAGGTAAAGACCTATTACAATCTGTGTCTGCTGAAAAGGAAAAAAATATGCGCGTCATACAAATATTTGTATTGTAATTATTTCCAAAAGTGTCAAATAAACAAAAATTGTAATTAATGTAGTTCCTCAACCGATAAAATACTTATCCTACTTCCTACTATCCTACTAATATTATAAACGCGAAAGTTTGTAAGTATGGATGGATGGATGGATGTTTGTTACTCTTTCACGTAAAAACTACGAAACGGATTTTAATGAAACTTTACAACTTTACAATAGCTTATACATCAGAATAATACATAGGCTGCAATTTATCCTGCGTAGACGAAATCGCGGGCACCAGCTGGCAGCTAGTACAAAATACAAATGCGGAGAAGTAAAAATCCAAGGAAAAACACCTACTTACAGCCTACAAAATGTACCGGTGAACGTGCGGTGTTCATAAGGTTAGAAAATTTTAGTATTTATCCCATCAAATGTGTTGAAAAACGCTGTAAGACACACATGCGCTCATTACATTCTCGACTCCATCACGCTCTCGCCTGCGACTCGGACTGCAATTCCTGAGCCTCTAGACGCGTTAGCGTAATATTATATTATCTTTGCCTCTAGTGTGATTACCAAAATAGCGCACTTGCATCGTATTATATTATAGTATTTATAAAGTTGATAGGATTTATCTCGCCAAAGTAATGTAAGGTGGGCAAGAGCACCAGTAAAACCAGTGTACCGGGCGGTATAGTATGTGGAGTGGAGAGACCTACACCAGCGAGGCACAGCAAATGTGTGTGCAGCTTCGGAGGTCCTCTCAGGGTCCTCACTCGGTACATTTCAACCAGTAGATAGGAGGGATGGAAAATTGGAGATACCCTGATGAAACCAACGAGCAGATCGCCAATGGATCCATCTGAGTGATCCGATCACTCATCCCCAAGTTAAATAATAATAAATAATAATCTAAGGTATATTTGCAGTGGGACTCTAGCTTCAACGTTGATTGGAATAAGAACAGTACAAAGTTGACGTGCACTGGTCTGTACGCCCCTATCCTACGACACATAATTACAAGCTGGTCACAACAAACACAAGCTCAAACAGGTAATGTAAGCGCCATATTCATATTTTTCTTAGTAACTAATGCCTTATGGCGCTTCAAACTTCAAATAAATACCAAGTTCTATTTATTTAAGCTCTTATTAGCTACGAGTAAGAAGGATAATAAGCTAGTATTTTCCGTATTATTGCTATGTTTTCCTTAACAGATTTTCCTCTTAATATTCAAATATAACGCGCTTTACTTGTTATACTTACATTACTTTAGTTATCATGGAGGAACGTGTCAAGCCCATTAGAGGAAGTGCTGATCACCGGCAACCCTACCCCATCGCATACCAAAAAGCGATCTATTTAACGTCGAAATAATGTATCTAGATTACAATGACAGCGCTATGAGTGAGAACAGGGCAGAACGATACGTGTCTCTGTCGCTCCAATATCTTACGGATTGCTTCGTCCTGCTCTCACGCTGCTGTCATTCTATTCTAATCAATTTACATTATTTCGAAATTAAGGTGCTGCATCTTAAAATTTACGTCTATAAATACAGGGTTGCTTGGGTGTAAACTGGCACGATTCGTACAGTCAGCAAAAAACTGTAGTTTTTTATATCATCGAGTAATAGTACGTACTAACTATCATAAATAAACTGGGTTGCCTTGCCTGATCTTGGTACTTTCGTGATATTATTTTAAGGTTATGCCAACTTACAAAGTACCAGGCGGTAACCCTGATGATTTAGAATTTTAGATCCTTCTTGATCAGTGCTGTTCAATTACCGACTGTACGAAACGTGACAGTTTGCGCCCAGGCGGTCCTATATTTTTAGATGTATATTCAAGATCAGCTCTAGCTTGACACTGACTTCCGTTTCTACGTTGTCTAAGATAAGCGCGCTGTAAAGTTGTATGTCAAGCTCGACGTGCTCTTAACTGTACCTTTTTAAGATGCACTAGCCTAGTGGTATGCGATGAGGTAGGGTTACTGACTGTCCGCTCTTAGTCTACATTGAGTAGGCGTAAACCACAGCTTTATACAATACAATACAATAACTTTATTGGTAACGAAATGGTTTATAGCCTACAGATGCATTTTCATCCCCAAGTTTACGCGTGGTACGCCCACATCGCAGACGTCAGCTGTGGCGTCAACCCGTGCCCTACTTTATCTTTTATACAAAATTTGTTAATTTGATTGCGTGCCATAGCTCAGGGGCGGGATCATTATCAGTAACTGAACAACTTTTCCTAAGGAACA
Organism: Athrips mouffetella; assembly: GCA_947532105.1. NCBI lineage: Eukaryota > Metazoa > Arthropoda > Insecta > Lepidoptera > Gelechiidae > Athrips > Athrips mouffetella. The sequence goes on along the minus strand of OX383971.1, from coordinate 4,459,273 downwards.
TAGGTCGAAAAACGAAAAACCAAATTTGACCTTCCATACAAAATGCGCTATCAGCTCGAGCAGTTTCTATGGGAGGTCAAAAATTGACTTTAGTTTTTCGACCTATGTTCCTTGGGAAAAGTTGTTCAGTTACTGATACTGACCCTGCCCCTGAGCTATGGCACGCAATCAAATTAACACCCTTTATAATAAAACTAAGCTGCTGTTTCACCTAGCCTTCTAGTTTGTGTCACGTTCAAATTAGGGTGAAAGATAGAATCGTCAAAATTTACAAAATTTATTGTTGAATGTGTGTATCTTTCGATATTCGCTAATTATTCATTCATGCTGAGAAGTGACTTGAAATTTAATAAAACTCTAAAAGTGTCTCAATATGTTTGTAAATAATGAATGTTGAAAATAATACGCCATCATCGTAGAAGCTATGTGGCACGGTAGTACAGAGCTTTTCACTTGCGAAGATAATACCTACCTTATTAAAAAGTTTGGGCAAGACATTAAGCCATATAGTTGTACATGATTTCAGTAACACCACAGATTAGATTAGAGTAAACCGACGTTTACAGATCCTTCATTCCCAGAGCGTCATTCAAAGAGCATAAAATTCATAATTGCAATGTACCGATTAGAACATATTTTTGAATCACTTACGACTGGATAGGGTTGTCACTTTACGAGATTATGAGTGAGACGCAAGAAGGTAGGTACCTGTGCTATGTAAAACAATCTCGATATCTTTTGTTATTACGCAATTAACGTGACACGCGTATGCACTTAACAATATTTTCTTGTGTTTTTATTCTTTTTAAAAGTTTCTTAAAAACATATTTCGACGCATTCGCGCGCCGCGGGTCATACCTAAAGTGCGGAGTGAAACAGGCTTGGTAACTCGCAATTTCTACTAAACTACGTTCAAATCCTATCTTCCAAACGCTACAAACAGACAGACAGACAGACACAAAACATACCATTTCTGTCATTTCATTCGAGCCCATCACGTCTCAACTCCAACACTTACAAGGCCCAGAAAACCGGATGCATATTCGAGCAAATTAAAGCTCCCACTAAAAAGAGGGACATCAAAAAACCTTGAACAGATGAATTTGAAGTTACATTGCTGCTTGATGATGTTCTTTTCAAAACTGGATGGAAACCCATCTGGACTAGTCTATCTATGGTCTAGACCATAGATGTTTAATTTAATTCATTCTAGTCGGTACGCTGCGACGCACGCTGACGGGTGATCGAATCACGTCAATGGAGCCACTTTATCTCTTTGTCATAGGAACAGACAACATGCCCATGCTTTGCGTTAGGAGTTCTAGCCCCAAAAAGGCCGCAAGTCGGTAAGGGTCTCCAGTTTAGGGCGTTTGTAGCGTAGCGTTGGATCAACTTATGCTGGTTTTTTTTTTACGCTTGCTGCCGTATGTATTTGTCTTATACTCTATGGTATTTGTGATTGACAGTTGGTCGGCAATTATCGGAGTAACCTTATTAGAGTACTTCTCTTGCTGGGTTGCGCTTATTCAAGGGTCCTTCTCTAGTATTGTTCCTCTGTGGTGCAGATAGCTCCACTCCACATGGCATGCTGACCGGTTTTACTGGTGCCCATGCAGTATGTCTTGTGGAAACTATCTCTACATTTATCAAACCTTACCACAGACTTCAGCACAGACAGGCAGTGTAGCGGGGAGAGAAATGAAACTGACGTCTCTCAGCTTTGTATTTGAATATGATTAAAAGGTATATGAAATCTGATGTTATATTAATTTTTATTCAAAAAGAATGTCATCGTAATCACCGTAACATCCCATGAAATGTCCACTAAAGGACAGGGAGCTCCCTCCAGAATTATAGCTTTCCTGAAAAAATATGGAGGGGAAGTAACATTAGTCACCTCGCGTGTCAGCGTTACGGCTGGCACCATGGACCGCGGTTGTAGGTGACCGCAGTAAGTAAGATGGTATGATATACAGGAGGATGCTGCTCCCATCCTCCAGTTTATAACCCTTAGTCGCCTCTTACGACACCAACGGGTATCTGTATGGGATGGTGCAATTCTTTGCCGCTACCACACAAATTTTGTATGATATTATGCAAGAACGCTTTCTCGAGAATACGAAGAAAATTACTCGGTGACTACACGGCAATGTACATCGAATTGTAAAGTTGCAAAGAATGTGAAGTAAACTAAGGCCCACCATGATAGTTGCCAAAAACGACCACCGAAAACTGCAAGCCGAAACCAGTTCCGATAGAATTGAATGCTCTTTTTTTTGACAGCAAGTGGAAGGTCGTTGAACTACCGTAGAGGTTATGAGAAGTAAGTCCAGCGGCGGAACTGTTAAAGGGAAAGAAAGAAAGATTTGCGTGCGTTGGGCATACATAAAATAATTATTCTGGTGGATATAATTGATTTGTGCTTTATTGTAAAAAAGTTTAAGAAAGGGTTGACTCAATATGTTAAGTATCTTGGTGTGCCACTTGACCGCAGACTAACATGGCAAAAACACATCAAAAGTAAACGTGACTCACTTAACGACAAGTACAGATCGATGCAATAGCTAATAGCTATAGCGATGGAAGAGGCTCTAAGTTGTCTCTACAGAATAAAGTACTCATTTACAAAACTATACTCAAGCCAGTATGGACGGACCTACGCACTTGAGCTCTGGGGGGTGGCCAGCAACTCAAATGTGGAAATTCTACAGAGATTTCAAAACAATGTCTTAAAAACTATAGCACAAGCACCATGGTTCACCAAAAATCAGGAAGTCCATGAGTATCTACATATCCTCACTATTCGAGACAAGATCAAAGCGCGAAAAGATTGCTACAAAGCTAAGCTACTAAGCAATAAGAATGCACTTGCTCGCTCATTAGTACGCACAAGAAGATCGTACAAGTCGTCTTAAGAAGCGCAGAATTTTATGAAAATGAAGGAAGAGGAGGGTCGATAGACTCTTCATTCCAAAACGCCATAGAAACTAGAGCAGATTTGTTTATTGTTGAAAAACTGATCACAGATAGCAAACATACAATGGAAAAAAAAAATATTAAAAGCCCTCATCGTCATTGAGAAGATTGGTGACCAAATCGATGACCGATCGTATTGTCAGTTTTGAAACGCAAAGGCCAAACGCCATTCTGGTTAAGAAGGGCTTTCCTGCAGTCAATTAGCGCCCCCATCAGTTAAAAAAATATTACTCGCTAAATACAAAACTTATCGAAAATCTGTCTACCAGATTGAAGTAAAGGTACCCTAGTTTATTAAGAACCTATCAATCCTGAAAAATATTGTTCACTGCAGTTACAGATACAAAAACTGCTAAAAGTGGCCGTTTTTCGCACTTTTTGTATCTGTAACTACAATGTACTATATTTTTCAGGATTTATAGGTTCTAAATAAACTAGGGTACCTTTACTTCAATTTTGTAAGACAGATTTCCGATAAGTTTGGTATTTAGCGAGAAATATTTTTTTAACTGATGGGGGCGCTAGTTGGCTGGGCGTAACCTCTTAACAAACACTTTCGTAGATGGGATCAACTGCTAAGCATGCCTTTCGCACGGAATCATCTTACTTTATAAAAATAATGTCTGCTATGCTAGGGAAGTTTAAGTCCAAATTTACTTAATCGATTGTAAGAAATTAGGCCCATTAACAGTACCAATTACTGTTTTCTGTTGAAACAGAACAACTTTTAATCTTTTAAAGTCGGGAATTTGAAGATAGTATTCATGTAAATTTTTAGTAATGATTGATTTAGTCCAAGTGGACTATACTAGATTTCTTTTTAAATATTTTTAGCTGTAAACTTGTAATAGAACTTAAGTGACATCAAAATCGCCCGTGTAACGAACAGTACCAACTTATTTCTACCCTTGGGTGTCGTAGGAGGCGACTTCGAATAGGGCATTGATGACTGCATCTTGTACCAGGGGGGTGTCACTCCGCACTTTAGGTACGTTTGGCCGTCGCCTGTACTCTGTACAGTATTGCAGTAGGGTGGCAACAGCGCGCCCGGCCGCCCGCTCTTTGTTGCAGCCGCAATTTTTTACTAAAATGTTTACAATGACATCCACTAAAAGAAATACTACTTATTTCGTTTATTGTTCTGTTTAAGTAGGCAAGCAGGTCATCACTTAAACTTAGTTATTTGTTTTACTTTAAAATTGCAAGCGAGTAATAACCCTGTGCTATAGCCGCTAGATCGGTTGCGTGTTAGCGGTACTTAACGGAATATGAGCGCTCGTCCAACGCAATAAGTTTCAATTTCGCTTGCAGGCATGTGGCGCAGGTATTTTTTTATACCTAAACTTGCTGTTTCTTCGAGAGTGCTCTTTCTGTACGCTAGATAGATAGATACTTTATTGTCACACACAAAACACATTAACAATAAAAGGAGACTCTTAAATCTAGGGTGACAAAGGCGGTCTTATCGCTAGGCTAGGAGCGATCTCTTCCAGACAACCTTTGCATGCAGGAAAGTTTGAATGAATACTGTAGTAGTGTGCCAATATACTTATAATATTAATATACTACTGCAATACAATAAATATAAATAAATAATGTACACATATAATGTAAGTATAAGAATAAATAAATATATATATGTATATAAACATATATCTATAAATATATACAGGTAAATAAAATACATGCAAACTTGAAACTTGTTGCAAACTATGGAAGAGTTTTATTAAGGAAATGATTATGTAGTTTTGTTTTAAAAACAGCAAGAGACTTCGACTGACGAATATCAGACGGCAAATCAAATCAAAATCAAAATGTTTATTTGTAAGTCTTAATATACTGTTCTGGTTTTGGGAACTCCCTTTAAGTATATTAATACTTGTGTTGGGAGACCTCACTCTTCCTAAACGTCTGTTACTAACAAACATCAATTTACTATTAAACGGAAAGAAAAATATAAAGAAAAAGTAATAAATCAAAAGAAGTTACAGTATGTATGTGTACATGTGCGTTCATTCCAAAGACTGACAGCTTTCAACGTAAACGATTCCTTATAATAACCTGACCGAGTAAATGGAACTAGCAATAGATTATCAGTTTTGAATCGCAGGTCTCGAGAAAGATCGGAACAGTGGTATCGGAAACCTTCTTTAAGGTATGATGGAGTACGGGGGTCTTGCAGTATGTTGTAGAGAAGTGCAAGGACATGCTCATCACGGCGCAATCTGATATGAGGCCATTTTAACTTGCTCCTGTATTCAGACACATGGTCGAACTTACGCAGCCCAAACATGAATGTTATGCAAAGGTTTTGCAGGCGCTGGAGCTTACTCAGCAGATCCTCATTGAGGTCAGTAAGGCAGACATCAGCATAATCAAGAATTGGCAAGAGTAAGGACTGCGCAAGTTCAACTTTGGTCTTCACGGGGAGCAAGTTTTTCCACCTACGAAGTGCCCCAACAGCAGCAAATACCTTACGGCTGGTTTCAGTAATGTGTGGCCGCCAAGAAAGAGTATTGTCAAATAGGACACCAAGGTTTTTGACAACCTTGCTGTAAGGCAACGCAACGTGACTGAAGGTGACAGGTGGAATTACGTCAAAATTGAGCCGTGATATCTGTTTTGAGCCTCCAATGATGATAACCTGCGACTTGTTAGGATTTACTAAAAGACCATGTGACTCACTCCAACGATGGACAGTCGCGAGATCGTCGTTGAGTTTGGAAATCAGATTCACGACATCATCAGTGGAAGCATGCCAGTAAATTTGCAGATCAGGGGTGGAAACTGATACTATGGCTAAAAATACTGATTTTACTGACTAAAACACTCCAAAATACTGACTATTTACTGACCACCTACTGACCTAATCTCTAGAATAATGACCTTCCGTCGGTCAATTTTGTATCGAAATACGTATATCTATGTGCGACTGGAGCTGGAAATAATTGCGACAGACATAATCAGGTTAAATTTGGTAACAACCTAAGCAGCAGTTCAGCAGTTAGGGAAGGAAGGCACAGCCTAAGGTTAAGTGACGAACCTAATAAACACCTGCGTTTACCAGATCACCGACCGTCGCCGACGATTCTTGCCTATTTGTTAGCCCTAACTAATTCAATAAAAAAAAAGAGTTCACATTGTTGGTTCTGTGGTCCCATAATGTTGGATTAGTGCTGAATGTATGTAAAACGAATCATAAACAACGTGAATTTTTAACGGTTTGGTCTCGAAGCACAGTGATTCTAGTCATGAGAACAAGCAATTTTTGCGAAGAAAAAGAATTATTACTTCAAAAAAATTTCGTCTTCCCACACAAAATGTGTCGACCATATACCACTTTTATACCACTTTAGTATGGGAAAAAATATTTTCACATCACTAGGTCAGAAAGTAGTTTGCTTTGTCATTTGAAATCTGCTTACAAAAGTGATTTTTGTCCACTAGCATGGAAAAGTAAAATGTGATAATTCTAAGGTTCCGTATCCAAAGAGAGACCGGAGCAGAGCCTTATGGCTGTCACTCACGAGTACTTCTGTCGTCTGCCCTGTCACACAAGTTTTACAGCCAAAAACGATTGGAGCTACAATCTTCAATTTTTCTCACTATAACCATCTTGTTGACCCCAAGCCAACAAATTGTCAAAAATCTTTTTAAATATTTTTAAGGGGGAATTCCGTACAGCTTAAGGGGAGCGCGAAAAATAATTTTGACTTTCCTGAGTTGACTAGATAAATACTGTATTTCTTGTTTTAAAACATTGTACATCAAAGAAATGAGAAGCCACCGAAGTCGGCTTTATTTACAAAATATAATTTCGAAGAATATTTTAACTATGAACTTGAAATTCCCATTGACCTATATACTTGAAATTTGGTAATAATAGTTATTATGACGTAAATTTTACTAACAAATACGTATACGTTAATTTTTCATGTTATAACCAACTTGATTTTGCAGTCCAATGCGTAGTACAGAAGAAATGCGGGCAGCAGCTTGACACTGGTACGGAACCCTAAATGTGAGAAGTCCGAGACGCACTGGGCTGCTGTTCTTTCTATAAATGGATACTTGCCGCATTGACTGGCCAGTTCTTGATACTCGTAGTTACTTTGTGTCTCGTGCCTCAAAACCCTCGCTACGCTTTTCTAGGATTCAGGATTCTATTTTGCTTTAGGATTCTATTTTGGACCTATGCTTCGCTCGTGATTCAAGCCTAGAATCCTTCGCATGTTCGGGTTTCAAAACTAGCTATTCGCGCTAAACAACAACTTTGCAGCCAAGATAAAACTATAACAAATAATAACTATTATTATAAACTATAACAAATAATTATTTTCGATTGTCAATGTTTTTTCTTTGCAAAAGGTTTTTGTTCTCATGTGTAGAATCACACCCCTTCGGGAGCAAAACTACAGAAAATTAAAGTTAAGTCAAACCAGAATGCAGACGCCACTTCACCTCCTCCAAGTCGTTGTCCATAACCATTATTGTGCTTATAAGCATTTCGAGTTAGGAAGTACATACACAGCGCGAAAATACAAAGAGGGATATAAATGATGGGCGAGGGAAAACCTCCAAAAACTTAACATTTAAAAAAAGAACACCATTGAGATGTGCAAACCCTTTTATGAAAGAAACATATGCCCTTAATCTCAGATCCTCAAAATACTGACATTACTGACCATTTTTCGAAAAAACTGACTTTTACTGACTATAGTCAAAAATACTGACTTTTACTGACTTTACTGACCATTTTCCACCCCTGAGATCGTCAGCATACAGGTGGTAATGACAGGATAGGAGGGGAGTTAGGAAATTGATAAAGATGGAAAAAAGGAGAGGGGAAAGAACACCACCCTGAGACACACGTGCAACTACGTCGCAACAATCTGAGAGTTTATCATCAGCACGGATACGCTGTCGGCGCCCGTAGAGATAACCACGAAACCAGTCGACTGCCGAGTCCGAGACGGAGAGAGATTCTAACATGGCCAAAAGGATGTCGAAATCAACGGTGTTGAAAGCATTACTGAAATCAAGAAGAACAATTGCCGTAACCTGCTGATTTGACATTCCAAACCGGATGTCATCGGACACTTTAGTCAGAGCAGTAGCGGTGCTATGTCCAGGGCGAAAACCGGATTGGAAAGGGCTGAGGATATTGTTACTGTTAACAAACAAACTCAGTTGGTGCTGCACAAGGCGTTCAAGGACTTTGGAAAGGAAAGGAAGGATGGAAATAGGCCTGAAATGTGAAAGTTAAGAAGGATTAGAGATCTTGGGAATAGGTCTTGCAGCCTCGCGCCAGCAGCTAGGGAAGGTACTGGTACTGAGCGAGAAGTTAAAAATATGGCAAAGAATAGGTAACAGGGTTTTAAGCCCCAGTAAAATCATCCTGCGACTTATGCCATCAACACCTTCGGCATTGGATTTGATGCTAAGGATGTGTTTCTCAACTTCACGCTCAGTAACAGATCTAAAGCTGAAAGGATTGTGTTGCGGAGCAGGGATAGAGGACAAGGTTTATAAGGTGGCTTGTTTGGTAGTTGAAGGTAAAGGAGAGGATGCTGAAAAATGGCGATTACAATAAGTGAATCGAGATCTAAATTGGGCTGTAAAGCGGATTTTGATTTACCTATGCCAAGCAAATTTAGGAAAGACCATACCTTTGCCGGATCGCCATTTTCAACAGAGGAATGTATGTGACGACGCTGCGCATCCCTGCACATTCTGCTAAAACGATTCGGAGGTCCCTATACCTACTGCGGTTTTCATCGGATGGATCTTTCCTGAACTTGGCCTTTCATTTCTCTTAGCCATGAGGGCCTTAATGCCATCCTGCTAGTACTATTACCGATTCTGTGCTTGTATTCAAATTCATACCCACTACTTATAAGTCAATATAAACTTTCTCGTGTCAACTATCATTTGATAGATGACATTAAAATATCTAGTAGTGACGCCTACACTACAAACTCATACTATAGTTTCCTCCTACAGAACTGATTCATAGTGAAAGTTAACGTAAACTATTTCACAATGCCTGCTTACTAATAAACAACCTCTGGTCTAGTAGTAGCTTTCGGCTCTCGATCGGGAGGTTCTGGGTTCGATTCCCGGTGGAGACACTGTTAAAAAAAAATCACTATGTGCGATCTCCCCAGTTTGGTTAGGGTTTTGTAGGCTTAATCACCTGATTGTCCGAAAAGTAAAATGACTTCGTGCTTCCGACGGCACGTTAAGAGGCTACCTCCCGTCCACTAGCGCCCCCATCAGTTAAAAAAATATTACTCGCTAAATACAAAACTTATCGAAAATCCGGAAAGACAGATTTAAGTTAAAGTACCCTAGTTTATTCAGAACCTATCAATTCTGAAAAATATAGTTAACTGTAGTTACAGGTACAAAAAGTGCGACAAACGGCCACTTTTAGCAGTTTTTGTATTTGTAACTATAGTGAAATTTATTTTAGAGAGTGAATAGTTTCTAAATAAACAAAGGTACCTTTATAGTAAGGGTGATGAAGGCCAAATTTCTATATGATTTGCTCATGTCTGCCTCTTTGACTGATGATAAGGAGCATCCCCTAGAAGATACAAAAAATATTAGCGGACATCCTCACCCCTGCGTTTTTGAGGAATTAAGTTTTAACTATTTTGAAATTTGACATTGAAACGTACACCTGGCAGACTATGACTATCTGATTAAATACAATGTTTAAAACCCCAGAAAAATGGTCTGCCACCATAATAGCCCTGCGTCGTAAAGTTAAAGCTCTTCAAAATGCAAAAAATCACTACTTCGTCCCGTGATAATGCAGAGCCCTGCATGTCTGCCTCTTCGATTTTCTACATCTTCAGAAGTATTTTAAACAGGAGCCACAAAGGCAGACAAAATAAATGGTACAGCAGCACTGCACTTACTTTCTCGCAATACTCAAGGATCAACCGCAAACTTAAATTTGTAATGGCATACACATAGTATGGAAATACAAACTTTTATTTACATTTTTCCCAAAAAATGTTCGAATGAAATATACAGACCAATTCAGAATTCAAATTGTCAAACATCAAAACAAACAAACCTCAAACGATTTAGAGTAAATCACATGTTTAACTTTTGGTAGTAGGTACTGGAACAGCCTTTATATAGGGTGACTTTTAATTCGTTCTTGATAGAAAAAGGTATGAATGTACTCATGATACTGAACAACTTTCCCCAAGGAACATAGGTCGAAATACGAAAATCAAGTTTCATGACCTCCCATAGAAACTTCATCAAGCCCTTTCAGTTTTTGGTACACCCTGTGTACTAAATTTTATTCAAAAAAATCATACAGAATAACCAATCCAGGATTAATTTTATAGAAAATTTTAATAAACTCAATGGAACCAATTTTGGGTAACTCACATATTTACGATTTGGTGGTACAGGAACACCTCTTATATGAAATTACACAGATCAATTGATACTGGCGCAAGATATCTTACATGGAGATGCTTGGTCATGCAAAGTTTCATCATGATACCATAAGCCGTTTTTGAGAAAATTTCAATTTTTCATTTTCGTTGTATGACAGCTACCCTCAAAATGAGATCCAGCAAGAAACCACTTACAACTCTTCTTGGATTTGCATAAAACTCCTAAATTCAAAATATGGTGTCAATCGGACCATTCGTTTAGCCGCTATGCCAAAGCGTGACGGACAGACCGACCGACGGACCGACCGACCGACCGACCGACCGACCGACCGACCGACCGACCGACCGACGGACGGACATTTATGGGAGACTTGTTTTTTATGATGTATAAGTTATATAGAACACATTTTTGAGAAAATTAGAAAAACTTTTTTTTCACGAATACAATACCTTTCTCGCTCCGCTCGAAAGTAAAAATCATTATTTAGTATCTTATTTTCATTTTTTTTGCTTTAACTCAAAAACGCAGCGACGCACAGAAAAACTTGTAAGGACCAAATCGATTCGTATTGAGCTGATCTATCATCCCTATTAATATGAATCATGAGCAAATCAGATACCCAAATTGCAGCCAGCACCCTAACTATTACTTCAATCTGTCTTTCCGGATTTTTGATAAGTTTTGTATTTAGCGAGTAATCTTTTTTTAACTGAGGGGGGCGCTAGTGGACCGGAGGTAGCCCCTTAAGGTGATCTGTGACGGCCAGCTTAGCCCCGAACGCAACTAGTTGGAGCCACTGCTGCAAATATAAGGTTTTATTTTTTTTAATGCAATAAGTACCTAATAAGTAATAAGTAAGTAGGAATATAGTACGTAATAGTATGCAATAAGTACATAATAAGTAATAAGTAAGTAGGAATATAGACAACTGGATAAAGATATCAAAAGACGCATAAGAAAAGATACCAGAAAACTAAATACCCACATTGTTGAAGTAGCGCTGGTAAAAAATAGATCGCTCCGAGTAGCCAAAAATGGTATAGTAAAAAGGAAGATGTGGATTACTAGCTTAAAGGATGAAAACGGTATAAAGCAAAGAGATAGAGATAAAATTACAAACATATGCACAAATTTTTATAAATCCTTGTACAGCAATAGTCCCAACAATACCTGCTATGACACAAATTATTCCTGTCCTGACACCATCCCCTCCATAACGGGACACGAAGTGCACAAAGCTCTCAAAAGCATGAAATATAATAAGAGCCCTGGAGATGATGGTGTCACGACAGAAACGCTAAAAATCGGAGAGCCGACCTTACTGCCCCACCTGACTAATCTATTTAATTCCATTCTTCTATCTGGACGCTTTCCCGATAATTTCTGTCATGCAAATATTATACTTTTACATAAAAAAGGTGACAAATCAGACATTTCAAATTACAGACCTATCAGCCTCACCTCCCACATTTACAAAACGTTTATTAAGATATTACAGAATAGAATTGATGGCAAGCTAGACGGACACCAGACACCTGAGCAGGCGGGATTTAGACCTAGTTTCTCAACAACAGACCACCTACAAGCCATAAACCAGATAATAGAAAAGTCTACAGAACACAATAAGCCTATACACCTAGCGTTTGTTGACTACAGCAAGGCCTTCGATAGCCTTCATCACACTGCGATGATTGATGCCCTAACAGCTCAAGATCTAGATACCACCTACCTAGACTTGATAAAAACTATTTACGCTAATAGCACTGCCAACATTAAACTTCAGTCATCTGGCCCCAAATTCCCAATCCTAAGAGGTGTCAAGCAGGGTGACCCACTCTCTCCCAAACTTTTTACAAGCTCTCTTGAAGAGATTTTCAAAACCCTGGCAATATCATGGGGTGGAAAGGGCATTGATGTCGGCGGAAACAGGTTAACAAACCTCCGTTTCGCCGATGACATTGTGCTTTTCGCTCCATCAGCCAATGAGCTGCAAGACATGCTGATCGAACTCGATGTGGCGAGCCGCAAGGTTGGACTTCATATGAACCAGTCAAAGACAAAAGTTATGACCAATGGCACTAAACGTAGGGTCGTGGTAGACGGGCAAGAGATACAATATGTCGACGAATATATCTATTTGGGTCAGTTAGTTTCCTTCCACCACAGGCAAGATAAAGAAATCAGTCGCCGAATAGAAAACGCGTGGAGGAGCTACTGGTCCATGAAGGATTTACTTAAAGGGACTCTCCCATTATCCTTGAAACGGAGACTCGTCGACATGTGCATCTTGCCCGTCCTAACCTACGGAGCCCAGACATGGTCACTGACTGAGGCACAGAAGTCCAGACTTGCGGTCTGCCAAAGGGCGATGGAGCGCAGCATACTAGGTGTAAAGAGGACCGACCGTATCCGGAACACAACACTGCGGTCCAAAACCCGTATCGCTGACGTCAGCAAAAAGGCTGCCACATTAAAGTGGGATTGGGCGGGTCACGTGTGTCGGATGCACCCGGATAGGTGGGCCAAACGCGCCACGGAATGGGTACCCCATGATGGACGCCGAGGCAGAGGAAGGCCCAAGAAGCGGTGGAGAGATGATCTGGATGCTTTTAGAGACCAGTGGCCCATAGTCGCAATAAATAGGGAGGAATGGAAATGTATGGGGGAGGCCTTTGCCCAGCAGTGGGACAGTATAGGCTAGTAAAAAAAAAAAAAAAAAAAAAAATAAGTACCAACTATATATGTGCAAAAAGTTGATTCGCGTAAATTTCATCGTGCAACTTCAACGCCTAACAACAATTTCGATGAGAAAAATATCTCCATATGTCCACTAAAGTCAATTAGTCTCGTCAGTCCGTGTTTACATGAGTACGATCACTCACACATGCACACAAAGCACAACCGTACAGTTTTGACCGCACGCCCACAATCGTAATATTGAACCAAAAATTACATTAACTATATTTTTATATTAATTAGCGAAAATTTTAACTAAAAATAGCAGTATTCGTTCGTTTTTCAACAGAGTTTTATGTCCTGCGTAAGAATGAAAGTCATTTGTATTTTTGTATGGAAAACGGATCACCCTGGCTAAGCAAGCAACGTACGTAATCGAACCAGCAGACTCAGCATGAGGCCCTTAACAAAATTATATCAACGAAGAAATGTCACTTTATTTGGGGAATGACGGCATTTTAATCTAGGTATCACTGGAAATAGCGATCTAATTGCGTAGAAACGTTACTGGAAGAAAATGTTTAGCAAACCCATAAATTACGTCTTTGTTACTTTAGACAGCCCTCAATTCGATATCTTAACTAATTCAATATGGCCTACACGCAGATTCAACACCTATAAGTTCATCGTACAGATCTTTGCCCTGCCCGGGATCGAAGCCGCGATCCACAGCGCTGAAGCCAGAAACACTAACAACCGCACTAACAGGCTAGTCCAACAAAAATAGCCTTAACGGTAGTGTTATTCAGAAATTATTAATTATCATCCGTTGTGTGTGACCTAATATAGCATAACGAAAAAGATTGTACTGCTTCCTATTCAATATTTAGTAGAAAATAAAATGTAAATCCATACTCCATACTAATATTATAAATGCGAAAGTAACTCTGTCTGTCTGTCTGTCTGTTTGTTTGTTTGTTTGTTTGTTGCTCTTTCACGCCTAAACGGCTGAACGGATTTTGATGAAATTTGGTATGGTGATAGATGGTAACTTGGAGACGGACATAGGCTACTTTTTACCCCGGGAAAATATCTCATTCCCGTGGGAATCTACACATAATACTCTAGCGGGGTTGTATCTGCTACAGCACACCGAAACTACTTAACCGATTTTGATGGGACTTTTTTTAAGTATCGCTGATTACGAAAACTACTACAATTTTGAAATCCAACGTGGTAGACGTAAACTACCATTATCCCCTGGGGATAAGGTTGAGCTGCGATAGGGTTGAAATGTCTAAAAATCAATATGGGTGTCGTTTGTAAGGTTTATCGAGCCGCTGATTACAAAAACTACAACAATTTTGAAATCCAACATGGTGGACGTGAAATGCTATCATCCCTTGGGGATGAGGTTGGGGTGCGATAGAGTTGATATGTCTAAAAATCAATATAGGTGTCGTTCGTATGGTTTATCGGGTCGCTGATTACGAAAACTACAATGATTTTGAAATCCAACGTGGTGGACGTGAAATACCACCACCCCTGGGATTGGGTTGGGATTCGATAGGTTTGAAATGTCTAAAAATCAATATGAGTGTCAGTTGTATGTTTATATAAGGATAGGGATAGCGGTTAAGATGGCGTTAGGGGTAGAAGCAGGGATAGGGGTAGGGTCAGGGATAGGGAGAGGGAGAGGGGGAGGGATAGGGAGAGAGTGTAAGGGAGGGGAAAATGAGGGGAGAGAAAGGGGGAGGGAGGGGTAGAGGGCGTGGGAGGGGGTAGAGGGAGGGAGAGGGGGAAGGGGAGGATGAGTGAGAGGAAGGGGGAAAGGGAGGGGAATGGGAGGAGGGCGAGGGGGGAAAGGGAGGGTGATGGGGAGAGGGGAAGGGGGGAAATGGAGGGGGAAGGAAGGGTGAGGGGGGGAAGAGGGAGGGGCGAGAGAGAGGAAGAGAGAGTGGGAGAGGGTGAGGGAGGGGGAGTAGGAATGTAGGGGGGGGGATACAAAAGGATAGATAGGGAGGAATAGGGACCTTTTTTACTTTTATGAATACCTCCTCGCTACCCATTCACTTCACTCCCTTTATTGCCTTCTTTTTTAAGTTCGCCTGTAACGGTTGACAATGAAAATTCCGCACTACCTACCAGTTAAATAAAATCAAAAGATAATAAAGTTTGTAGTAAGATGCATTTATTCAACTTGGATAAGTACAAATGCATCTTTTACGTAGGGATCAAGAAGGATAAGCGCTCCGTAAAATATGTTTCAATTAAGTTCGAGTTCTGTTTTTTTATAAAATCTACGCGGACGAAGTCGCGGGTAACAGCTAGTAAAGTATAAATTACGTCTTTATAAATTCTCAGGTACTGACTCACTCGCATTTGTGCAAATACGCAGAATTTCGCTTTATTTTATTCTCATGCCTCCCTCGACCTTGGCGATGCATACTCTTATAAAATCCGCTACATATCACAGAATATATACATAATAGTAAACAAGTTTAACATTATGTAAACAAGATATTGAACTGCAAACAGCTGGGCAAGGTGCCTCCCTTTTTTTTGTCGGCAGTCGCTCGGGTCGCTCCGGTCCTGCAACAGTCTGATCGACTATATCTTCAACAAAGAGTCTATAAGCGACCAAAAAGCTTTTGATATGCCTACAGAGCATTTTCTTGCTTATGGTCGACAATCCGTTGTCTTATTGGTCGATATGCAATCACCCATCCCTGCCAAGTGTCCTACTCAGGCCTACTTCAACCCCGTTATCATATCTTGTAAGTTCCGTGCACCGCCCACTTCAACCATATAATTTCTGCAACAATTGGAAGCTCCCCTCAGAAAGATCAATTGTCCTGTAAAAGTGCATATTTCCAGGTTAAATGGATTCAAGTAAACAGTTGACGGAACAGGTGTTAAAATTTACAAGGCGAAGAGAAATCCGATGAAGCCGCTTGAAGACACAGAAGTTTATGATCTTTCAGAGCATCGGTATATTATATCGCACGATACGCAGGGCACATCCTGTGAGTTTGTAATATTCCAACCAATAGGGTTGCTCCATTTTCTTAGTTTAAAGTTGCGCTCGAAAATGTTTTTTTTTTCAGATCACGGGTTAGCTAACTTGCACATCTGTGGCCGAAAAGGGTGCCTTTAAACCGAGACAGCTCCCTCAGTATATTTCTTCCTCTTTGATGTTTAGTACCAACCTCTTTTATCCGTGCAACACTTATCAATGTGAATGTCCGTCAATGAGTGGGTGGCGTATGGCGTGGCAATGTCAATGTCGTAAACGTGACGTAGTTATCGATCGAATGCGATTCAACCTACATTGCGAAAACGCTGTCTGTTCATTCGAATGTCTAAGGGCGAAAAGAAAATTAAAAATCTAGATTACCAGAGAAGACAAATTCGGTACCAGCAAATCAGGCAACATAAAGAAACATAAATCGCTCAGTCGACCAGTAGTGCGCAGTGGTGAAGGGTACAGTCTCTGTACTACGCGTTTCAAATGAAAATAGAATTGAGCCGAATAGATTTGTGGCTGCAATCATAAAAAGTAATAGCTGTCAAACATTTCTGTCAAACTTTCTTCAGTCTGTTTCGGTGAAGTTTTGCACAACTACTGGGAACTACTGTGAAGTTAGCCATAGACTAGTATTATTCTCATTTGAAACGTTTAATATAAATTTACGAAAGCACGCATGTTAAGTCAAGTCCGCACATATGTTACTTTTTTGTACCCCATCACATGACTCGCAATCATCGGGCTAAAATCGCGCTGTAAGAGCAGAGTTAAACTTACTTACTCTTCGCTGCAGGTACTTAACTCGTAGGTGGAGTTGCAACATTGTATGTACGTCCGACATTTACCTACATCCTACATGCAACTCACTGCCCACTGCGTAGCGTTGGTTGTAAGCTTACGCCTACTAAATCACTTTTACCGATACGATATAGTAGTTTTCTTCATCACATCCGTTTGATTGAGAGTTAGGTACTTAGGTACGATAAAAATAAAATAATTTTATTTCTTCATAATCTATAACATTGGTCGGAGCCTGCGAAAGTCCAACTGGTTTCGGTCACGACGACTGTTTCAATACAATTGTATCGATAGGTCGAAATATAATGTAAAATGTTATAATGTTAATTATAAAGAATGTCACTACAGCGCCGAGAGATAGACGGTGTCGGGTCGACTACGGCGCCGATGGCGCGATGAAATCGACGCCTTCTCTAAACACTGGCAACAAGCTGCTCAGAGACTCAGAGAAGAGACCAGTGGAAGGAACAGCAGTGGCACAACCATGGCTATTAAGATAAATAGATCATCGGAGCATCCCATTAAAAACGTCCACTACAACACAGGCAGCTCCTTCCAGAAGTCCAGCAAAAACGCGTAGTACGGAGGGGATTTACCATAGTCACCACGCTTGTAAGCGTTGCGGCTATGACGATCGCTGTTGTTGGTGATCGCAGTATGTAAGTAACATGATATGATACTCAGAAAGATGCTGCTCCCCATCCTCAGGTTCATAAGCCCTTAGTTGCCTCTTACACCCAAGGGTAGAGATGGATTGGTACTATTATCTGCCGACACCACCCGGGATAAATAGGTAGTTATAAGATATTAGAAAACTAAGCGCAAAAGAATTGACGGACACCCATCAAACAGATATTTAATTACACTTATCAAACCCAAAATTTCATGTCACGGTAATGGGAGTTAATTTGTTCGTTAAAGTACCTGCAATTAATGTTAATACGTAGATTAATATTACTGTCACTAATGTCATTATGAAGAGTGTTAGTTCTAATCTAATGAAAAGTGATTTACTTAGTCAATGTGTTCACAATTTTGGTGGAATTCGTTTTGAAGACGTTGGGTTGCGTAAATAAAATATTAGATCAGGGCTGATGGTAGACGATATGAGAAATGACGATGGGGCTGCTGGCCAGACAGAAGAGACATAAGATGAGAACAGGATGCGGAGACGTCTCTTCGAGTAATGTTATTCAGTATCTATTATTCTTCTTAGTCGTGTCCTTCCTCATGTTTGAAGAACGTGAGAATTGTGGGTTGTTACTCGTGGCAGTTACATTGTCCCGTGTGGTGCCGGCAAAAAATAGTAAGTATCATCCCATACATACCCGTGGGTCGTAAGAGGCGACTAAGGGTTATAAACTGGAGGATGGGCAGCAGCATCCTCCTTCGTATCATACCATCTTACTTAATGCGGTCATCTACAACCGCGGTCCATGGTGCCAGGCGTAACGCTGACAAGCGAGGTGACTATGGTACTTCCCCTCCACATTTTTCCAGCAAAAGCTAGAATTCTGGAGGGAGCTCCTAGTCCAGTAGTGGACGTTTAATGGGATGACATGATGACTCGTGCCAGCACCCCTCTATAGACCACCCGATCTTGAGGACAGTGAATACTGTTTATAGTGTCGTTCTAGTAATTTCCTTTATAGAATCGGCCCATCGCATTGGCATGCGTACGTCCTCCGCTCCGTTTGATAATATCATCAGAAAGACGTGCATTGCTTAACATAGGCCTCTCCTAAAGATCTCCATGACGACTGGTCTCGTGCCCAGCGACTTCCCGCGACCTTGACCAGATCGTCGATCCACCTTGTGGAGGGCCTGCCTACGCTTCGTCTTCCGATACGTAGTCACCACTCTAAAACCTTTACCCTCCACTTATTCAGTTATATCAGTGTTGAAAAATCTCGTATGGTGCCATCATATATAGTACCCTACCGCATCTTCTCAACCGAGGGTGTCGTAAAAGGCGACTAGAGGGTCTTTAAACTGCGTATTATACGATCAACCGCACGTCATCGGACACATTTGCAAATCTATTTCAATGCCGTAATGTCCTAACTCTTTCTACTGAAACTGTCGGGTGCATTTGTACCATCATATGGCGGTCCCCAACCATCGTGGTCTTTATACAAGCGTGGTGACTATATGGTAAAATAACTACTGTCCAGCAGTGGACTTTTGAGGGTTGTAATGATTTAAGGTTTTTATCATAACATCCCATGAGATGTCCACTGCAGGACAGGGAACTCCCTCCAGAACTCCAGCAAAAGCGCGTGATACTTTGGAGGGGATTTGCCATAATCACAACGCTTGTAAGCGTTGACCGCTTGTAAGCGTTGCGGCTGGCGACCTCTGCTGTTGGTGACCGCAGTATGTAAGGTGGTACGATACACAGAAAGATGCTGCTGCCCATCCTCCGGTTCATAATCCCATAGTCACCTCTTACGACACCCACGGGTAGAGACGGGTTGGTACTATTTTTTGCCGGCACCACCAATATTACCGGTGTATATTATTCCTGTAATACTTCAAAGGTGAGTATTTAACACAATTGCGGAGGTAGTAAACATTGCATAAGGGACCTCACACGCGTACTAAAACAATACAAAATAAATCGATACATTTGGCACGAGCATAGACAGTAAAATCTATGTGTGGGTTCTGTTTGTTTGTTATTGAGGAATTAACTGGATTAGGAGGAATGCAGACGAACGACTGGAACTACTTAAGTTGAAAATTCATCATCTAAAGAAAAAGGCCTTCAAAACCAAACCTAGGGGTGGTATTGAGAAATCAACCTCAAGTTTGAGATTGCACCTAAGATGTATAATTTGTATGCGTTAGTTGAGAGCAATCTCTCACTTAAGTGAGACTTATCAATACGTCCACCCCTAAACTCATTTGAAAGATTTGCAGGCTAATGACAAGCCTAACGAAGTTGACAAAAGCAATCAAGTCGCCAAAATGGTATAATAGGCGGCGTGCGCCTGTCCAAAAATTTTTTTTGTGCTTATAGTCATGTTGCTAGTGTAGGTCTTTTATGTGATTCTTGCCAATTGGTTTCAGGTGCACCGCACTGTGGAATCAGCTTCCTGCGCAGGTATTTCCGGACGGGTACAACAAGGCAGCCTTTAAGAAGCGAGCCTATAAATCCATTTGCGACCATGATCACTTTCCATCACTTGACCTGACTGCTCTTCTTCTTCTATAAACTCAATGCTATCAAAAGGCCAAGAAGATTTCCAGAAAATAGACGGACTTACGAAATGAACCAAATTTCAAATGGCTTGCAAAAAGAGGCACTGATTAGAAACGATTGGAAGAACGGAACGAAACGTAATATTTTATTTACTATAGTAGCATAAACAATCCTCCCATTGTCCATGATTAATAAAAGATTTGATTAAAAGTTGATTAAAAGTCGCTCGTCAGCGTCCGGCCCAAAGAGTATAACTATAAAATGTTTGAGCTAAACAAGCAGTCAAACAAACACATTGTGAACGTAGGTGGGCCACGAATTTACTGATCACCGTTTTCAGGTCTATTTCACCTGTCAATTCGAAAACTGAAGCCTGCCATAAACCTTTTAGGATTTCCCTGATGGAAAAGCTACAGGCAGGGTCGCCATTAATGACGCCATGATAAATTAAGACGTGTGCTCAATACGATGTGCAATGCGTATATTGACATGTACTATAGTGATGAAATGTGAGGGCTAGGTAAGCAGCACACTTCACTATTACCAAAATTCCTGTGAAGTTTTTTACAAATGTGTAGTTATTGTCCTGTACTATAACAACTTGTGTCATGTTTTGAATTTAAAAACCTCGGCTTTTTAGTTAAACACGATTAGTGCAATCTTTTATATTTATTTTTTTGACGAGGCTTAACGACCACTGTTTATTATAAGTACCTGGGCGACCGAGCTTAGCTTTATAATAGCCGCCTCAACATGAAAATATTATCGAGTAAGCAAGCTACGCTTCCCGCAAACAGATGGCGCTGTAGGTTTCTATCTAAATCGCGGTAAAAATGTTTAAAAACACGGGGAAAACGAATTTTTCCAGACATGGGCCCTAGCTAGATCGATTTTTCACCCCCGAAACCCCCGTATGGTAAATTTCGTCGAAATAGTTTGAACCTTTTTTGAGAAACCGATTATATACAGCGTGAATTTGTGATGGTTTCGCACCCGCAGCCCAGTGACTCTGCTCATGAAAACAAGCAACTTTCCCAAAGAAAAAAATTTTTTACTCGAAAAAAATTTTTCGCCTCCCCATACAAAATGATTAGATCACGTGACCACTTTACTATGGAGAAGCGAAAAAAATTTTACGAGTAAAAAAATTTTTTCTTCGGGAATGTTGCTTGTAATCATGAATATAATCACTGGGCTTCGGGTACGAAACCAATACAAATTCACGCTGTATATATATACAAATATATATAGGTACAAATATTGCTCGTTTAACAGTATAGGATGAGCCAGGACCAATGGCTTAACGTGTTCTCCAATACACGCTCTTTTAGTATAGTATATTTTTCTTTGTCCTACTTTATAAACCACAAGACATTGGTTCTCTCCTTAATTTTGCTAATCGGAAACCACAAAATATTCGCCAATTGTGACTGACGGTTTCAATACACCGTCAATACACTCAGGAATCCTTTAAACGAAGCTCCGCACTTTCTCCAATCGAACTCGAAATACAATAACGTAAAAGTGCATTTTTATTTTCCATTTTTTCCACGACAATTACCGTCATGTAATTTGCATTTATATCTGTGGTAGGCAGTGGTGGCAAGTAGCATAAATGTTGGGATATCCCGCATGCACTTGATTACTGTATTTATGGTATTAACGTTAAAGTATGAAACTTCCTTGACCTATTAGCATAAATGCATATACAAATAAAACAAAAGGCACACAACTTAATAATAGGAAAATGCTCTATTTTCATGGATAATCATATAAAATCGAGCAACGATAAAGCCTTAAATATTGGGGACAATAAATTCACACTAAGTCGCAAACTAGGCACAGATCCTGTACCGGAATCAGAGACTGATATACATTAGTACTAAATTGTACATTCTTTATTGCGCTTTACATAAAGAAAGTTACACACAAAAGGACATTAACAAAGGCGGCCTTATCTCTAAAAGACATTTCTTCCAGCCAACCCATGATAGTAAAAGAGTGTTCATTAGCGGGACACAATAGTGCATTGTAAAAATCCACAAAAACAAGATGCAATAATAATATAATTAAATGTTATAAAGTAAACAAGTGAATAAAATATATTGATAATAAATAATAGATAATACAGAGTGTAAAAAAGTACGATGATCCTTGTAAGGGGTTATTCTAAATCACTAATAGTTTGTATAAAAAATATTTTTCGGCCAAGTCACACAACATTAACTATATGTATTCTTTATTGTACACAACAAAACAATTATAAAATGCTACAGATGTAGTTTACAATGGCGAGCTTATCTCTTTGAAGAGATCTCTTCCAGCCAACCAATATTAAGTAAGAAAATATAAGTATATAGACGGGGACAAGAATGTGTACACAATTATTAAGATTAAATAATAGTAGGAAAATATACACTACATATTAATCATACATACATAGTCATAAGTTAAATATACTACTTATACTGACTACATACCATATTACTTATATACCAATAATAACTAAACTATAATAATAAAGAAATCGCAGTAAGGAACCTTAGACCTGGTACGACTTTGTCTAGATTTCATTACTTTTCAGAGATAAACAAGCAGCTCCATCGAGACTTGGCTAGTTTTTTATAGAATGTTTTTGGTGGGATTTCATTTCTTTTTGTAGAAACGTGGGCATATTGATTTGTTTTTTTTTTTTATTTTTTTTTTCGGGTATCACCGCCACTCTTAGTCCAATGCATTATATTTTGACCAAATTTTGAGCGAAATTAATATTTTTGTGTAATTTGTTTATTTAATCTTGTGTTTTCTAATCAGGGTCACCAGGTACTCCAGATTTTCGATTATCCTAGTTTTTATAGTTTTCCCTTAAACCCTAACTCTGTACCAAATTTCAGCTCTCTGAGTTTATGGGAAGTACTAGTTCTATTTTGATGATCATGAGTGAGTGAGTGTCATAAATGCGAAACTTTACTTTCGCTTAACTTCGGAACTAAATGACCTACAGACTTGAAATTTTGGATTTTAAGTATGTGATTATAGCTTACCGGATGACGAAAATTTATGCGTTCTGGTCTTATCCAGAGGTTCTCAAATAGGGGCCTGAAAATGCGGCGAAATGGTTCCAGTAAAGGATTGTACGGCAGTGTTTGCTTCGCGCTAGACTTGGCGGGGGCACTACCGTGCCCCCAGATATTCGATTCTACCTCGCCCCCGCGCTGTTTAGCACCTTTAGAATCCCTTAGTCGCCTTTAACCACACCCACGTACTATTTTTAGCCAGCACTGCACGTTCTACGCTACAAACTCGTTCTATCTTAAAGTCACAGATTTGTAGTCAGTTGCCATCTTCGCATTAAGTTCAGTGAACTAGTAAAAGCCAAAACAATTAGCGTTTTCATAAAAAAACTGAAACTAGTACTTTCTCAAATTCACATACATTAGGTGATTCATTGGACACGTGCTAAAAATGAAACGTTGCGCGCTTATACCGGGTCTTACAAAGTTGTGTATGATTCTCCAGACAAGCGGACCCTATTTTTTTAATGTTACAAGTGAGCGAGCAGGTGAGCCACCTGATGGTAAGTGGTCTCCACCGCCCATAGCACCCACTGTCTTATTAGTGACATACTTTGACGCTAATAAAGCAGCAAAGCGCGTTGCCCACCCTGAGAAGTAAGATGTTATGTCTCATGTGCCAGTAATTTTACTGGCTCCCTTACACTTCAAACCGAAAAAGCAGTGTAATCACTGCTGCTTTACGGCAGAAATAGGTAAGGGGGTGGTACTTCCCCAGGCGGACTTTGCACAAAAGCCGTACCACCTCCAAACAGCAATAGGCCAGGATACGTTAGGCAGAACAAGAAATGAGAAAAATGGTTTTCCCGTGTTCAGAAAGCGAAACCCTTCACGGCTCACTGAAGAATATCAGAGATACTTTGTTATTGCTCAAATGGGATGTACACACGGCCGCACATTAGTAGAAACACTTTTGGACCTTATGGCGTGGTAATAGAGTTGAAAA
This sequence comes from Athrips mouffetella, assembly GCA_947532105.1. Taxonomy (NCBI): domain Eukaryota; kingdom Metazoa; phylum Arthropoda; class Insecta; order Lepidoptera; family Gelechiidae; genus Athrips; species Athrips mouffetella. Next base: position 4,435,145 of record OX383971.1, on the reverse strand, counting down.
AGTTTCTACCGACAAGCGGTTGACCGTACGTATGTTATGGTCTGTGGATCAAGTGATTATGATTAATGAGGGCATTATAAATAATGAAAAGTTAGATTGGGCCAAGTGATATAATTGACTAAACTTCATCAGATACTTTAGGCGGTCCAACAACTCTGACACAAAAGTTTTTGAGGTCCGTCATCGACCTTATAGCCCTAACGAATTATGAAGATTATTAATCATAGTGTCTATTCAATATGCATATTGCTACGAGATCATCGTCTATGTCGCGGTTTTGTGATAAAATCTGGAATACGCTAAAATCGAGTCCCCATTTTATCACTTCCTAATTTCATCATAATTCAGCGATTTGAATATCCCTTTCACCTTGGAGAATGCCGGTTTATTTTTTTAAGTCTGTTACTGTATTTTTTTTTTCACTAGCCTATATTGGTCTACTTCTGGGCAAAGGCCTCCTCTTCGGTCCTCCATCTGTCGCGGTCCATAGTGAATTCTGGTAAATCGCGACCTTGGAGGAGATCGCGACGGTACGAGTCGTCTAAATCGTCACGCCACCTTTTTCGTGGTCCACCTCTGCAGCGTTGGCCATTCTGGGGTATAGGGTAACGATTCTCGCCCACAGTCGCGGATGCATTCAGCCTATATGTCCAGCCCAGTCCCACTTAAGGGTGCCTGTCCATTGACGCGGAGCGAGCTGGCGGAGCGAAATATTAACCAATAGGATTGCATAAAAACTCCGCTCCGTAATCGCTCCGCAGTCGCTCCGTAATACTATTGGTTAATATTTCCTCGTTTCTCCGCTCCGCCAGCTCGCTCCGCGTCGATGGACAGGCACCCTTAAGCCCAAGTCACACTGAGGCGGTAGCGGAAGCGTTCCGGGGCCGGTATTTTTTGTAAAGTATGAGTTCTTATGCACCCTGTCACATTGGAAGCGGTTGCGGCGCGACGCGGTTCGGCGCGGGGGCGGCCGAGCCGCTAGTACAACCCCGCGGACCGGGCGCGGCGCGGGGCTGAACTTTCGGTGGGAGCGGGCGCTGTATTCCATTGCGTTCAATGCAACCCGTCACACAGAGCGGCAACGGCGCGGCGCGGCGCGGTGCGGTGCGGTCCGGGCGCGGACTTTGAAGTTGTATTTTTTTACAAGAATTTTGCGGCTTTGCGCAGACTTTTTCTTAGGTTATCAGTTTGGTTTTTGATTAGAGCAAAGGATTTACGTCTTTTGAATAATCACAGATAAATAATGTCACACCGACCGCTACCGCCCCGCTGTCCCGCCGCGGTTTCCGCGCGGTACCTCTGTGTGACCGGTCCCGGAACGCTTTCGCTTCCCGCAGGTTCGCCCCCGGACCGCTTTACCGCTTGTACCGCTCTGTGTGACTTGGGCTTTAGTCTGGCTGTTTTTCGACCCACGTCAGCTATTTCTGTCTAGGAACGCAGCGTAGTATTCCGCACTCGGTCAATCCGTTTAATACCTAGAATGCTGCTGCGTTCCATTATTAACGTTACTGTTTAAGTGCCAGAAAAAGTATAGGAATGGTACTCAATGTAGGGAAATATTTTTTTGCAAAAAGAGTTAGCATTCAAAATAAGCCTTTATTAAAGTACTTTTTATTTTTTTTATTGTAATGCAACAGGTGTTCAAAAAATCAGATAAGCCATAGATTCTACTACCTTATTACAAGAAAATTTAAAACCCTGTATGTGGTGGTGTTGAACATTATTAATATTTTTATACGTTTCCGGATTCCCAGACGTATGATGTGATGTATGACTTCCCATCCATCTTTAAAGCTTTTCATCAAACATACTTCGAAATACTGCGATGACGTTCACAGCGTTGGTTTAGATAGGAATTTCATAAGTTGCCTGCCTCTATGACCCTAGTGGTCACAGTGTTGGGCTCTTGATATAAGTTGCAGGTTCTACTAAGACTTTTACGAAGGTTGCACAAAATAACCAGACACCATGCCGCTCGATTTAGATCCATCCAAGGCTAGGGTAGAACTGTGGTCAAAAAGGTACCCTCCTGACAACATTCATATCCCAACTGCCAAAAAGCTGCCACCAGGTCACGATCTTCCTTGGTCCATATGGAAGTCACTAAACAGACTGCGGTCGGGCGTTGGCAGGTGCGGGGAACTCATGAAGAGGTGGGGCTTCTCTGATAACGACAAGTGTGAATGCGGTATTTTGCAAACCATGACACACTTGCTGTCGTGCCCTACTTCTCCAGTTTCCTGCACTCGGAGAGACCTTTTTGAAGGCAACCAAAAGGCTATTGATGTGGCTACTTTTTGGGCTAAGCGTTTATAGTCAGTTTTGCCATTGACTCGAAAAGAAGAAGAAGAAGACCAGTGTCGTCAGTTTAAATAGGTCAATATAGGCTTCTTCTTCTTCGTGTCAATGTACCAAATACCGGATCAAATACTTTCCTCTCAAAACCTTGCCAGTTCAACGGCTTTATCCGACGCCTCGCGCAGATAGTAAGAAAACGTTTCGTAAGGAATGGTATTGTGGCCTAAGTCAGTATCACAAAAGTAACACAAAAGACATTTAAATCTTCAGATATCAAATAATTCTATGTGTGTGTTTGTGTAGTCAAGGATCAACATTGTAGAAATACTTAGATAGATTTGTTTCGTTGGTCTCTTATAAGCCATACTTTCTACGTGAACAAACCATCTCAGCATTCTTTTCTCAATATAAATTACTACATCTACTTTTACGCCACAACGTTTTCTTATCATGGTATTTCTAATCCTCTAACCACAAACATGAAAAATCAAAGCAGTTTTAAGATTTAGACTGACAATTTTTTTATAACACTACATAACCAAACCATCTTAATCTTAGCATTCCTTTCTCAATTTTAGTTATTATATCTTCTCTTACGCTGCCACGTTCTCTTCAGTATTTCTAATCCTGTAACTGAAACATGAAAAATCAACGTTCAACCTGTAATAGTAGATTACCTAACAAGTGAAAAAAAGGAAATTCCCTTCGAGGGACAGAGTTAGATTCCGAGACAAGCGAAGGATTCTAAAATAGACTACCGAGCGTAGCGATGGATTCTAGAGTAAAATCCTGAGCGGAGCGAGGGATACAAGTCCCGAGATGACTTTTTTTACGTGTTATTTACGCTACTTTTCACCATTAACTGCAGAAATAAATTAGCTCATGACCAGGCAATGTATTTGAACTCCTAGTGAGTTAAAAAATTGTAAAACACTAAACCAGACTACTTCTTGCTCACTGGTAACATAAAAAAAAAACATTCTCACGAACCTATCTTGTTATAGTAACCGTTAGGACTTAATTTCGAATGTGCCTTGTCATATTTTACATTTGACCAGTAAAAAAGTTCATCAAATCAGTGATTGCTCATTAAGTTTAGTCATGACTTGACTACGACAACTAAAAAGATGTTAAGAATAGGTTTTAACAAAAGCTTAGGGTTCCGTAGCTCGGAGAATGTTTCTTACAACAAATACAAAAAATCTACATTTGGACAAGGACCTGCATAAAATTTTCAATTCAACGGAGTAACTACCCTTATTTTTGATAATAATACCGATTTATTTTGGCTTAGGTTACATCCGTGATCTCGCCCCCTCAAAAACTGGCCCATGGGCGAAATGTACCTTTTGAAAATTAGCTAGGGCCAGATTCGCCCTAAAGCAAGTTCATGTTCAGGCCAGTTGTACCTTTCAAATATCACTGGGGTATATTTGGCCTAAAACTATCAGAATGTTTTTAGGGTTCCGTACCTCAAAAGAAAAAAACGGAACCCTTATAGGATCACTTTGTTGTCCGTCTGTCTGTCTGTCTGTCAAGACCCTTTATCTCACGAACGGGTAAAGGTATCAGGTTGAAATTAATACCACATATTAGGATCCATGAACCACACAAGATCTGAAAATTTAAATTTTTTACAACAACGCAATCAAAAGATATGGCATTTTATGTCCTCATCTCCATACATTTATTCAAAAATGAAAAACCTACAGGGTACTTCCCGTTGCCCTAAAATTATGAAATTTGGCAAGAAGCTAGGTCTCACAGTACAAATAATGAGAAAAGTCTGAAATCATTAAATATTACAGCTTTTCTCACAACTAATGGTAACCAATTGTGGTGAGCTCCCGTTTCAAGAACATTCATATAAGAGAGGGGTCAAGTTGGATGGTCGCTGAGGCGATTTTTGTTTTAGTTCTATTTAAAAACGGGAACACTTACAAACTTGAAAGTTGGTATGTTTATAGTGCATAAGCTATAAAATAACAACAAATAATTAAATTTGGTCAAGCGCATGTCGGACTCAAAAAATCTGGCACATTAACTTACTGAAATTTCAACTAATACAATTATGTTTATGTGGTGGTACGGAACCCTCAGTGCGCGAGTCCGACTCGCACTTGGCCGGTTTTTTTTTTAGGTAAAATGCAATGTGTTTGTGCTGAGGGCGGTGGCGTGTGGGCGATGGCAGTGTGCACATCTTTGGACATTTCACACGTCTGATCACTGATGTTTTGTTTATGTGTGCTATGAAAAATTATAGATCTGATTGAGATTTTATCTAACAGATTTCAAACTTAAAACCGCTATAACTCGGAAACTACTGACCCTAGACTACTCGCATGCTGGAGCAAATGATAGATCTAGTCGAGATCTTTATTTCGGTTGACAGCTGTCAAACTTAAAATCGCTATAACTTAGAAACTACTGACCTATATACTCGTATTATATTACTGACCTTCCCTAAAGCTTCCAAAAACCATATAGGCTGTCATCAAGCGCTTTATAAGTGTGTTTTAGCCTTAGAAAGATTAAATTCTCCTCCATATCGCAAGTCTTTCGTAAGACTCCGTAAAAAGCGACTAAAGCCACGATCACATTTAGCTGAATTCAAAGACTAATCCGGCGTACATTGCTCGTTGAAGTAAGGATATTGCAATTAACATAACCAAGCCTCCTAGCAATGTATGCCGAATTAGTCTTTGAATTCAGCGAGGTGTGATCGTGGCTTAAGGGATTCCAACCAGAGACTGGGAAAGGCGAATAAAGAATTCTAAACAGAAGGGTAGCGGTGCATACCATGGAGTGTCATTATCATCATAACATTAAATGAAACGTCCACTGCACGACGAGCTCCCTCCAAAGTCCCAGCTTTAGCTGAAACAATGTACAGGGTAAGTACCATAGTCACCACGCTTGTTAGCGTTGCGGCTGGCTCCATGGACCGCGCTTGAAAGTAATAGCAGAATGTAAGATGGTACGATGCAAAGAAGGACACTCCTGCCCATACTCTTGTTAATAATCCCTTAGTCGCCTCTTACGACACCCAGGGCCTGTAGTAGAGTGGAATCGAGTGTTTCAGCAAATAATTATTTCCTATATCGCAATGCGGATCTCTGAAAGTTTAGCGCTAGTGTTCACATCATTTCAGTCTCAATCAATCAAAAGCAGGCTTATCTCCAATCTACCTACATCAAGCTTGCTGTCTTTGAGCCTAGGCAGGCTAATAAATGGCTTTTATTATGGCTAGGAAGTAACTGTTACGTTGATAGTATTTTGTTACAGTGGGGAAATAATGTAGCTAGATTTGAATGAGATCCAGTCAGAGTGTTATTCATGGGAGCAGGGAGGAGCGATATACGTGTCTTTTTCGCTCTAATATCTTTTTTATACCAGATTTACATTCAGCCCATGCCGCTGCTCCTCGCGCTGCAGGAAATCATTCCCTCAAAATGGCCGTAGCAGGATTGAGAGGTGTGTATTCCTACGAATAAATAATAGTCAGGAACTCTAACTCAGAACAAATTCTACACAAAAAGTGGCCCTACGTGAAACCAAAAGGACGTAACGATAGCAGGGATTGGATCGCGCGCGTGCTGCAATTTCAGCTAGTGGTAGTGGAGACGTAACTATTTTAGCTCTACTTAGGTAACTATTTCGTGGGGTCAAGTTTGAAGCGTAGTTATCGTTCTATAGTGTCGTAGTTCGCTGGTGTATTTGTCGTGGCCAGATCGTGGTATTGGCTATTTCATGATGTATGTTGGTTACTTCATGAATTCATGTTGGTTACTTCATGAAATGCAACCTAACATAACCGAACCTTTCATGAAGTGGTCAGCCACATCATGAAGTGATCATTTCTAACGATCTGGCCACGACATATTCACATACGAGTACCTACTGCCCTAGCGCTCGCATCGCTTCTGATCACCGGCAATGGCAGACGTCGAAATAATTACAGCGACCGCGCTGTGTCTTCTTGCTATTGAGTGACGGAGGATGTAAACACGCACTGACTCTCGCGCTGCCAGTCCTTGTACTAGTACCCGAAGCACGGAAACGCCCTAGTTGTTATACCATTAGCGCTCTTCCACCGGGATTTCGGCTAACAGCGCCGAAGCTTAACATTGGTGATCGAATAAAAAAAAAAATGACCTTTTTACACAAACCTTACGAAGTTAACGACCAATGTTTCTTCTCGTTTCTATTTTCTTTAGAAATTTTGTTAAGTTTAATTTTATTGACTGAATAGATAAAAAATGCATTGGTGTAAAAATAACCCTGTATATATAATCAATTAGGTACAGGTTGATTAAAGTAATTCTAGCGCTGACCGTTAATACGCCAAACTCAAAAAAATTGTCGCGGCGGTGCGCGGGGAAGGTGGGGGGAGGCGAGCGTATCATTCATTGGCTCTCTGCCTAGTCTAGGCAACGAAGCGAATCCTTGTATGAAGACCCCCGTATTAAATCCTCAGTCGATGAAACCTTGCTGGGGTATTACACTACATGAGACAAACCTTCTATAAAAAAATCCAAAAAGAAAATGTTAAATGTTTTTTGGATATTTTGAATTTACATTTAATTCATGATTCTTTATCATCCTGTCAAATAAAATCTTGCCTACACTAGCCTGAAAATAACCGTCTCAGCGCTACAGTTACAAAAACTAGCAATACCTACTTTAGCTCGCCTCATTTCTGAACTGTATATCGGACATGTTCATCTTACCTATTTTTTTCTTGCATCAGCAAGAGTAGCAAAGTTCATCCGTCATATCTGACCAGGAAGAATGGTAGTGTCATTATTTCATCTTATCAAATTAGCCATATCATAATTTACTTTTATTTGTACCCGACTACGATGAAACCCAAAAAAAAAAATTGTTTTTATTTCTTTTTTATTATTTCCTTATATCTAGCATAGATTGGAGCCTCCATTTGAGCGAAAATAGCCTGTGTTTGGAGGCTCGAAAGGAGAGTTATGTGTTCGAACTGTATGTCCGTTCCTACGAGTATGTTCCGTCGCAACTACTACGGCTGCACTAATTTTGATAAATTGTCCATTCCTATGTCCCGTGTGGTGCCGGCAAAGAATAGTACCAACCCATACATAACCCGTGGGTGTCATAAGAGGTGACTAAAGGTTAACTGGAGGATGGGGGCAGCATCCTCCTTTACTTACATCTTACTTACTGCAGTCACATACAACCGCGGTCCATGGTGCCGGCCGGAACGCTAACAAGCGAGGTGATTATGGTACTTCCCCTCCACATTTTTCCAGCAAAAGCTAGAATTCTAGAGGGACCTCCCTGTCCTGTAGTGGACGTTTCATGGGATGTTATGATGATGATGTTCCCTAGTAACTACTAATCGGATAAACAAATTTTTATGAATAACACGTCCAAAAACTCGTCTTACGTTGTTACATTGTGACACTGGGTATACTAAACTTATGAAATTAAGCACATAAAAAAAAAAAATTTTTCTCTTTATCCTTATCAAAATATTTCAAAACGAAGATCACAAAAATATACAACTTTTATGTCTAAGCAAATTTTTAAGAATAATTTGATAAGATATTGCAGGCGAAGATCGTCAACGTACAGTCAAGAGCAGATCGAGCTTGACAGATCGGTCTTTAAACCGTTCTTATTTCAATAGACGTACGAGCCGAGTCGCGCTACAAGTCTCAAGCTTGACCTGTAGCTGACTTAAGAGGGTCGGTCGGCGACTAAAAATTTTGCAAACCACTGGCCAGGAGATACTACACAACAAATTTATCTAACTAACCCACAGATGCTTAGCGGATTTTAAGAAAAAAAAGCCGGACAAGTGCGAGTCGGACTCGCTCGTCGAAGGTTTCGATATACCTGTAATATTTTTGAAAGCAATAAGTTATACAACTTTCCTGTTGAAGAAAAAGACTGATGAGAGTTATAATTTAGTTGTACTTGGGGTGGGTCAAGTCAATGTAAAATATTTTGTGGGCATGTAATAAAAATGAACTCCTGGTAAGGTCCATTTTTAGGACCGCAAAACGAAATTTGTTTGTAAAGGGTTTATGCAGATTTCTAAAAAACTGCAAGTTAGAAAGATCGTTTTATTTGTCGTGATATATTTTACAGAAACGTCTATGGACTATAATATATGATCAAACGAACTTCTTGAATGAAGTTCGATCAATATTATATGAGTAAGCTTCATTCGAAGATATAATTAACCACGTAGTCCTAATTCTAGCCCGCGGCAACTAATCGCACATATTTTAGAGGTTTTTTAAAGGTTTTGAACCAGTTTTGTTCACATCGTTTGAAAAAAGCGCGCAAACACAACACGCCACCTGGCAACCCGGGCGGTACTTTTACTCATTATTTAGAGATTGTAGAGCTTTCGAAACTTCCTATTCAGGGGATGGGAAGGGTGGGACCTTATATCTTCGAATGAAGCTTACTCATATAATATTGATCGAACTTCATTCAAGAAGTTCGTTTGATCATATATTATATTTCGTAAGGTTCATTCGAAGATATAATTAACCACGTAGATGTTTAGAGCATGAAGTTTCGTACTTTATTACACATTAAATACTTTTACACCTTTTTAAAAGTATAACAAAATACAATATCAAATATTTAAGTGCAAAAATATAAAAAATTACAATTTCAAATTGGTTAAATTTATCATAAGGTTCACAAAAGGATGCATATGATTGCTGTGAGCCATTGTAAGCTGATTAGATAGACAGTTAAAATTATAAAGCAACTACAAAACATTTTAGAAGGAAGACAATTCGTTTCGAATGTTTTTGTCCGGCTTACTGTTGTTTGAATTGTGCCGATGACGAGTGTTTCTTGTCACGAGAGTATAAGTTAGGTAACTTGTACCAAGAATCAGGTTATATATCCAGATCAAATATATCCAGAGCTAATATGAACTGATTATGAACTTTTACAAAGTCAGAGCAAAATGTTATTTCTCCTGAGTATAACTCAGTTGCATTAGTGTATGAAATCTAGAAAAATAACTGGAAAAATCATCAGATCAAGGCCTTTGGCCGAGGTCTGTCTGTGTCCCTAATGTCTGCGATAGAAATCTTTGCTCTTAACTGCTCTGGTAATTAATATCTTATAATTTCTCTAAATAAAGAGCATTCATTTGATATTTATTATGAGATAACGTTTCTATTCTCTGAGCCACAATGCTGTAAAATTGTGCTTGGTTTGGCACATTTCTGTATGATTATTGTTTATAACTTTGGATAAGTACCAAATGCAAACTTAAGTTTCGGAGAACCCTTCTGGTAGAAAATCGAATGTATCTGGTCTCTACTTAAGTGTCTTTTCTGCCTACTTAAAGAAGGGAGAATAGGTAATGAACAGTAACTGCTGTTTACGAGAGTATTAAACAACAGATAGAATGTCACAAGAACAGAGGCACGTAAGACCTAAATTTTATTGTTTTTACATAAAATCGATCACGCTTTTGACTTCGTAGAAATTTAAAACAATCTATGTCACACGAGACTTATAGTATCGTCAAACCCAGCGCAGAATTTTGACAGTTCTATTATGTACTATAAGATACAATAAAACCATAAGTTTTATTTTCATTTATAACAAATATCTCTTATTGGGGACGCTGGGACCGAAAAGGGTTAACTTACGTGTATGAAATAAATGTTTAATCATCGTTAAGTGATTTTTCGCTATTAATGTTCCTTTTAAACCAGTACAACCTGGAAAGTGGCATCGCTGCCAGGGTATAACACTACAAGAAGAAGGACATTATGACCTTTCAGTTTACTTACCAAAACATAACAAAAGTTTACTTACAACTTCCGTTTAATTTAAAATCAAGGGAAGTTAGTTCTGCTCTGCCACGGTCAGGACAGAAATTCCAAAGAAGCTAAAGCTTGGCTGCAAATAACTATATTTTATGAAGAAAGTTTTTGTTCAGGGTTATGGGAATAAGAAAAAAAATATGATGAAATCAACCAACTTCGAATTTAGATGGAATCATCGATTGCGTATACGTAACGGAGGTACTACCACACATTAGATAATAGTAAACTGACACTTATGTGCACGTACCTTCAGTATTGGCGTGAGAGACAAGAGGGCTTTTGTAGTACTCATAGGAGTATCAGCAAAAACTTAGGATAAAAATTCTTTGTTAGTTACTCATATCTTTTTGACCGATCAAAAAGCTAAACCAAATCTTATTGTACCGATTCCGCATTGTTTTGGTCAAGTCATTCTATTGAATGAATTTTATATTTAGGTTATTATCCGATCAAATAACCTGTTGATGACCATAAAATGGACAATGCGCAACAATGAATCACTCTTAATTTTAAGAGAAAAAAGGCTATAAATTGAGCAGTTTTTTGCAAGGCTTTACATATAGCGAAATGAAGCCTAAAATCGGTATGGTTGTTTAGGTCGTACAACGTTTTTCTTCGCTAGTTTGTTTTTAAAAGTTATTCGGTATCGCGATTGACTATGATGAAGTATGGGATGCGCAGATGCGCGCATAAAAGAGCATGCCGAAGCAAAAAATAAATAAAAAAAATATTAATCACGTAAGTTACGAAGGTACGGTTACCTAGTAGTAGTATTATACAGCCCATATATTTGACGTGAATGTGAAGTCAGCAGCAAGCGTGATTTAAGGCATATCGGTTAGTGAAATATTTGCGGCTTCTCAAAGGTCATACACACGTCAGCAAGGAAGTTGAAACAAAACCAGCTTAAGCTGAACTAGCGCTACGCTCGCTACAAACACCCGAAAGCAGATATTTGCTCAAGGTCCAAGTGTTTCCACTGACGTGCGGTCGAGTGTACACCATGACAATAAAATAATATAATAATTTATGTTAACTACCCCAAGTCATCATACTATTATTACACTTTTAATGAAGAGAACACGTTAACTTCTTAGATTGAAGTCGTGTGCGATCATAAAACAGTCTTAAGCTATCGAATTAGTAGTCGCTCGATAGCTTTCCATTTGCGCAAGTTTTGAATAGACTTGCTCCCACTAAGGTCAAAATTTCATAGAAAGCAATCCTTAGCTATAGGATTATTATGGGGTATTTTGCGACAGATAGCACTTAGCTGGCAGTCAAAATGAAGGTAATGAACCAAATTAGAGCTACTCAATACTCGTGGTTCATTGCTATATCTGGATCAGTCTTTATTTTCATTTAATGTGTACAATAATGTATGTTTGTTTAATGTATACATTTATGCATAGATTAAATAGAGGAAGGCCAGCGGAACAGGATCAGGTCGTCTATGGGACAAGTCACGAGCTCAGTCGCCATAGAGTCGATTCATACGCGACTTGAAAGGATTCTGGTTTTTGACCTTATGAACTCCTCCGTTGCTCACGAAGGGGGCCTTGTGTGCTTCCCCCCCCCCCCCCTTTCTATTCAGCTACTGGTGAAATTGACGGGAGGCTGTCCAGACTTCCCTGGTAGCAAGATTACGCCGTTTTTAGGAACAGTAATGTAGAAATATTTTATGAAGAAAAATCTTTTCACGCTGCAAGTAGAACCTCTCTTTTAATGCATCATTCATAACATATGAAAGGTAGGCATTTATTTACCATATTAAACAAGTAAAACATTAAGAAACGACTTCTCAAAGTCTGGCCTTAATGTTGATTGATATTAAATAAAGATTTTAAAAGATTCAGTTTCTTCTAACAGGTACATTTATTTATCCAGCTAGCAAGATGGATATGTCAATGGCCGTATAGAAATTCGAACGTTGTTGTTGAACGTCAATTTAATAATAACACGTCCACGTGCTAACACGCGGTTAGCCTCCAGACTATTTAAGTTTTTATTTCGAAATTGATAACAGCAGCCATATTTTGGCTAGAATTTGTCAGTGCCCTGATAAATTTATAATATTTTCAATGTTATTATAATCTACGGATGACTATGATTACTTTTGATGCGTAAAAGGTATCTTATTAAAGCTATGAGAGCTAAGAACTTGTGTGTTTACATATTTTTGGCATAAGTAAGTAATTCGCTTAAGAGATTGCCGTGCACCAGTAAAAATTAAAACGTAATTATTTACTAATTTATTTCCCTTCGAACGAATTCTGAAGTTTGTAATGGGTCTATTTGGCTTGTCCGTTTCGTATTTGTTTACGGAACACATATATCTGTTTTATAGTAAATTAAATCAAACATTTTCAAAGGGTCACCGACTAAAACAATCGTAAACCAATTGGCCAGTAAACATCGCTCGTGGGTTGTCAGTAAGCTGTTTTAAATTATTTCGGAATGAAATCTGTTTTCCTTTTTGTGGGTAGAACTTGACGAATGATGAAATGAGTCAGTACAATTTTATTATTGTGTGGGTAGGTAATTGTCTAGTTCATACATAGTTTATAAGTAAACTCTCAGCTACGAACTAAAGTTCCGTTAAGTCCCTGTGATAACACACGGTTACCCTCCGGACCCAGTAATTGTATGATTATTACGTATCTACGGTCGTGTTGGCTCATGACCAACCTTCCGAATTGCACATTTTATAAGAATCACCATAGTACCATTTTGGGGTAGTATAAAATTGTTCCAGACGGATTGTGGTTATTTATTATTGTTTTTCAAAATGAGGATAGCCTTGTAAAAATAATATATAAATAAGACAGGTTTAACTTGAGTATGCATGTGTACCTACGTACAATCGATCACTAACCTGCATAACTCAATACAACTTATAGGTCTGTGCTAACACACGGTTTGCCTCAAGACCGAATTTGTCGTCGTGTCAACACGCGGTTGGCCTCCAGACCGAATTTGTCTTCGTGATAACACACGGTTACCCTCCAGACGGAATTTTCCTTCGTGTTGGACTACATCCAACCTCCCAGATAGAACTATTACTGCCTTTCTGAACCACACTAAATCCGTACTAACACTTTGAATAATATGAAAAGAAAGTAGTAGCTTTGACCATAGAATACATAGTTCATGTATTGTATGGCTTTGACCCACCTGAATTATGTTCTGAAGATACCAGGACTCCAAAATTTGGAGGCTAGCCACGTGCTTTTCACTCACCTTACATCATTGTATGCTTTTTTCGATTGCTATTTTTCACTAAAATGCACTTCTTTCCACACTAAATTTACACAGCTTGATTTAAGCATATAATAATTAAAATAAAACTAATATTAAATATTGAAAATTGAGAGCGCGTTATGTGCTTTCGTTGCCACGCACAGAAAAAGAATGAGTAAAAGTACCGCCCGGGTTGCCAGGTGGCGTGTTGTGTTTGCGCGCTTTTTTCAAACGATGTGAACAAAACTGGTTCAAAACCTTTAAAAAACCTCTAAAATATGTGCGATTAGTTGCCGCGGGCTAGAATTAGGACTACGTGGTTAATTATATCTTCGAATGAAGCTTACGAAATATAATTAATTCAGATTCTTCCTTCAGCAAACTTGATAACTAAGAGTCTTTAAAATATACAAAAACCTATTTTGTAACAAACAGTAGAGACCTTTCATATTATGATACCCCAGTCGACCTAGTATTAATTCTTTCGTTTGCAACCATATTAGTGCGGTCAGTTAGCTGTTTCACGTAGACACGCCTTACAATTTCACCAATTTTTTTCCAGGTACTAGAAGAATAAGAATCATTTATTTGCAAAGAATACAGTTATATGATGATCTTAAAATTATAAAGTCCTGTGTATTCGCCTGCGTGCAAGCGTGCAAATATTTGTGAGAGCAAATTAATTATATTAACCTAAGTACTTTACCAAATTAACAAAATTTATTTGAATTCCATGTACTCACTATAGATGCAATGTTGAAGTAACCATTTTGTCAAACTAGATTTAAAATTCTGTTGTAATTTAATTTCGTCAGGAAGTCTATTATATTATATATTAAGATACACATGTTAAATACATTTCTCTTATAGATATCCTTTTGGCAACAAGGTTGGTATAAAACATTAGAGTATTTTGCTCTGATATTTTTTTTTATTTTTTTTTTTCAGATATTTTTACTAGTAGTTCATAGTTCATTTTTACATAGCTCTCAATTTTTGATAGGAGCCAATTCTTGTATTTTCTATGGAAATTTTTTGAAATTCAAGAACTGGCTCCTATAAAAATTGAGAGCTATGTACCTACCTAGTACCTGGAATTTTTTTTATGAAATCCAGTTACTAGGTAGGTACATAGCTCTAAATTTTTATAGGAGCCAATTCTTGAATTTCAAAAAATTTCCATAGAAAATTCAAGAATTGGCTCCTATCAAAAATATAACCTAACCTAACTAGTACCTGGAAAAATTTGGTGCAATTTGGTGAGTTTGGCGAAATAAGACTATAAGGGACCGGACTATATTCAAAGTAGTTTGCAGATAAAGTTAAGTGAGGCAAATCGTAAGTCGATAGCATGAGTGGTGGCTGAGATATGCATGCAGGTGTCATAGTCATACAGACGAAGTCGCACCAAAAGGGTACCATTTTGTTCGGAACCCTAAAAAGTATATCGGACACCTTTTACAAAATTATAATTATACTTTGAACACGCTAGCAAGGAACTTTACATACTCTTTTCTTGTATGTTCTCGTCATTACGCAAAAAAAGAACAGTACCTACAACATTTTAACATGACAATTTAATGTACTACTCGTATTTATGAAGACATTTTAACTTATAAGGACACCAATGGTATGAGTTATTTCTTCCTTTCATATTATTAATATTATTATTGTCCTTATAAGTTAAAATGTCTTCATAAATACGAGTAGTACATTAAATTGTCATGTTAAAATGTTGTAGGTACTGTTCTATTAATTTTTATACGCTCATCCATGCAACAAACTTGTAGAACCAAACTAGGAATAATATTAAAAATTGTTACTTAATAACTACAATTGCAAAAGTTTCTTTACGCTTCCTCGAAATTTTGCTTCTGTTAAAAAGAACATCAAATAGACGCGTTTTCCCCCCGAAGGGTAGAAAACGCATATTTAGGTTTCAGCCGTTCGGCTTGACCCACCGGTTGAGATTACACTTCGTATTCTGTCAATCTGTACTGTGAAGTTAGCTAGTTTATCCATACTCATGTCGTGGTTCCAATGTCAAGAGCAGCAACTTCACTCTGGACTAGTGTGATGGGCAGCGCCGGCTGGCGGAGTTCCTCAGTACCTAGATAAAAAGCCGGCAAGGGCTTAAAAGGTGGTGGGTCAAGCCGAACGGCTGAAACCTAAATATGCGTTTTCTACCCTTCGGGGGGAAAACGCGTCTATTTAGGTGTTCGAGCCTAAAGGCTTGACCCACCGGTTGAGACGTGTTTACTATCTGCCGGCGCTGAACAAGCGTACTGTGATTTAGTTTTTACAGGGACTTACTACCTAATATGTTTCAAATTAGAGTTATGTTTTTAATAAAACGGAATTTATGTTAAATTTTTATGATTATTATTGAGTAGGAACAAATAACCGTCTTCTTAGTAAGTTATTAAAGAATTAACAACTGTTATTTCAATGAGTATTGTTTTCAACAAACGACATAGTTGTGAAATATAATTTAACAATTTTATAACAGAGTGAATGTTTTAGGCAACAGAAACAAAATTAGCTTATATTAAATGGGTGTAAAATAATTAGAAATGCTCACAGTGTTTTGTGAGTCATGCGGGTTGATCTCCCGAAAATAGTGTTTGAAAAAAGTACTTCCTCTTTGCCAGTTCCCTTTTCTTAAGACTTCTTCTAGATTCATCCTCTGCTCTACCAAGTTGTGTGATGCCACTGCTGATCGGCAGCTACCCGGGGTCGCAATGATCTTTGCTTCCGTAAACAAAGTTCGAATCCAGCCCGCAATGGTAGCCCGGGAAGCCTGTTTAACTTTACCTCGAGTGGTAATAAATAGGCTTGTAATATTTCCTCTTCTTATTTCAGTGACCTGAATGAGGCGTCTGATCCAGTGCAACAAATTAAGGTTCTTTTGTGGATTTTCTTTAAACTCCCAGCCTGATTGTGTGTAAGTAGACGAGTCGGTCTTACTACCATATTTAGGCCAAAAAATTATTGACCTTCCCTTATCCTCAAAGAATCGTTGATTGATGTCCAATAGGGTTAGGTCGTGGATCCTGCGCCCTGTAGCTAAAAGTAGTAAGGCAGCCACTTGACGAGATACTTGAAAATAACTGTCTTCATTAATGGTATTAGTTTTCATCCATTCTATTAAATGTGAAACATTCCAAATAGGTGGTCGTTTTTTAACTGGTGCTGTTTTGGCGGCAATCCCTTTTATCACATGCTTCACTAGGGCGTGAGATGATAGCGAATCTCCTATTTCTGGACCCGCGAAGGTACAAACCACAGACTTATGAACCAAAATAGTGCTTAGCGATAGATTACCTTCAGTAAATAAATGACAAAGGAAGCTTGCTACATCTCTTGGTGTCGGTCTATTTGGTTGTATTTTGTTCAATGAGGCCCACTTTAACCACCTGTTCCACGCGGGGCGATATGTCTTCAGGGTAGATGTTCGCCACGACGCTTGCAGTATTTGAAAATGTGATTCAGGCCAACCCTCTAGTGCTTCGCTCCAGCCCGAACTTTCCAGACCTCCAATATCATATTGTCTACTTCGGGTGGTGGTCTGTTCGTCTTGAGGTCTATTAAATGCTTCCGTAGATTGTGAATCCGGAAGGGGTTGGTCAAGGCTTTCCTTTTGAGTTCTGGTCTCCAATGAGCTTTCTCCCACATTGGGGTCACTATAAGATAATGCCCCGAGCTGAGTTCTAAATGGCGAAGGACTCTGGGGATCAAGGCTGGTGGTGGGAATATCCATCCAAGGGTGAAGTGCCATGGGCGACTGAAAGCATCGATGAACAAACTCTGACGGTCGTTCAAGTCCTCGCTCACATAGGGGTGTATCACGGCAGATCTGTTCGACGCGAAAAGGTCTACGTGAGGTGTACCCCACAACTTGAAGATTTCTTTTCGAATTTGTGGTAGAAGATGCCATTCCGGTAGGGCGTTTCCCCTTGACAGACTGTCGGCGAGACCGTTGAATTTTCCGGGCAAGTATCTGCCTGTCAGTTGTATGTTCCATGTTTTGATGAGGCGTAGGATCTTCGCTGTCGTTGATAGCAGTATCATTGAGCGCGTCCCCCCCTCCTTGTTTACGTAGGCTATCGCCGTCCTGTTGTCCGACTGGAACATCACAGACTTTCCTTTTAACTTTGCAGCGTTCAGTTCTAAGACTTTGTAAAGAGTCCATAATTCTTTGGTATTGCTGTGCCAGTTTTGTTGTTGTTTGGTCCAAAGTCCACAAAATCTCTGGCTGTTCAAAATAGCTCCCCAGCCGTGGTCTGCCGCGTCCGTGGTGATAAAAATTGAGGGTGCTTGATGATGTATCGGGGATGTCTCTTGCAAATGCTTTTGCCACCATACCAGTTCCTGCAGTACTACACTTGGTATGTGAAATTGTCGATTCCTTCTCGATTCGGGAAGTCGATTGGCGAATCGTTGTATGAATCGACAATGGAGACGGCCCATAGGGACAACTTCGGAAGCAAAATTTAGCTTTCCGAGTAGGATTTTGGCATCCATCCAACTCCATAATCCTTTTTCGAGAAACGTTTTTATGTATTTTTGGTAGTGGGTCACTTTGGGTGTTGGGAGCCGTTTTTCGTTGGTTTCCGAGTTCCATAACACTCCCAAGTATTCGATCTCTCTCATTGGGGTTGTATTTGATTTTTGACGATTGATGCACCAGCCCAGCTTTTCTAACAGCTTCAGCGCAAACTCTCCTTGTTGTTGTAAGATTTGCGGGTTCTGGTGCATAATTAAGAAGTCGTCTAAGTAAACTACAGTTTTGATATTTTCGTGTCTTAGATATTGTGCAACCCAATTTGTAATCTTTGCGAAGATCGAAGGAGCGCTGGCCAGGCCGAACGGTAGGCAGGTCATGTGATAAAATTGCTTTTTGTGTAACAGTGACAGGAATCTTTGATGAGTTTCGATGATAGGAATGTGATAATATGCTTGGGATATATCTATTTTTATCATGTAATCTTGTGTTTGCAAAAATTGGGGAATGTCGCGAGTGTTGATTAGACGAAATTTTGGTGTTGCTACATAGTAATTTAGGCGTTTCAGATTGAAGATGGGTCTGTTGGACCCGTCTGGTTTCTTTCTGAGAAACATCGGCGAAACAAATCCTTTTGTAAACACTTTCTTCCTTATGGCACCGGACGAAGTTAGAGTCGCGATTTGTTCGTCCATTTCTTCGCTTTCTTTGCAAGCGATGCCCTGGAACTGTTTCACCGAAAGATTTGTTAGTGGAGGTTTTTTGATGAATGGTATTTTGTAGCCTGTTAATACTGATAAGATTGTTGTAGGTGCTCCTAATTCTTTCCACGTCTGAACTTTTGTATGTAGTTGGCCTGCTTGAAAATAGTCAAAATCTTTTTGTTTCTCTCTGCTTTCCTTTGGTTTGAAACTTTTGATTGTTGTCTTTCTGTTTATTGAACCTTGGTTTATCTTGCTTGTAGTTGTAATCTTTTCGTCGGAATGAATTTGTGTCCTTTCTAATCGTCGATGTTGTTGTTGTTCTCTTCTTAGAGGTTTTCTTATGTTTAGGTGGAAATATTTTGTGAGGGCCCCCTTGGTCTTTAACGACTTCTGCAAGTTTTGCTTCCGAGAATAAGTGAGTGTCGGAAGGAGGTATATCGTGCAGAATCTCATTTAGTACTTTATTTGGTGCTTTATACAATTCACGCCTTTGCTGTATTACTTCGGCTCTTTTACCACATGTGAATTGTAGTATTCCGTCTGAAACTTTCTTAAAATTTGAGTCCGAAGAAAGCAATTTTTTGTTCAATTGGTCTTGTATCTCCGGAGCCAAGTTTTGACAAGCCTCTTTGAATGCCTCTCTTTGTTGTAGAAGGCCATGACAAATGCCCGCCAAGGTACTATCAATCTTTTCCAATATGGTTACACTATGCCAGAAAGGTGTGGCCAAAGCCAGTTGAGGGTTAACTTTTAAGGCTGTGAAGACTGGTGTAGCCTGAAAGTTTTTCTGGACGTCTTTATATTTAACATTTTTCCAATTACTTGTTCCCAAACGCTGACAGTGAGACCCCTGCTTTACTAGCTTTGGGTCTGCGTTAGAGATTTTCGCATCCGACTCTATAACATTCGGTGTAAAGTCAATACAGGTTCCAGGATTGTTTTGTAATTCGGAAAGCTTTCTCTGCGCTTCCGCAATTTTTTGTCTAAGTTCTTCGGTTTCATCTTTATTCGAGCGATTTTCCGAATTTATTGGTTGCCAAATATTGTTGAATTCTTCACTTTTGTTTTCCTCGTCCTGTGAAGTGCTATCAGCAAATGATTGGTTGAGGTCTTGGCTGTTTCGTGTATCATCTTCATTATCATTTTGGGATAACTGAGCTTTAATTTCTTCTATAGAATCTTCATGTTTTTTGGATAAGTTTAGTATAGAGTTGAACATGAATTCTTGCATCTCAATTAACTTATCTAAGCGATCATCATCACGTTTCTTTTTTGCAGGAGGTTCGTCATTTGAGCTTGTTCTGGCACGCTTGGAAGCAGGAGTGCTCGATCTTCTAGCTAAGCCTTGGTCAGTTAAGGTTCCTTGAGAATCTTCCTTAAGAGTAGCTGTTGACGCTTTCCTTGATAAGATGCGTGGTTTCAAGTGGCGTACCACGTCCATAAAATTGTTGTATGATTGAGGATCTTCATGAATTTTAGCCATTATATCGTGTGGAGAGAATAACAGCGTTCTACCGAAGGGCCAGTTAAGCAAGCGTCTGCGTATCTCACGAAAAGCTCTTTCGGAGGCTTGAGCGGCAGTTGGATTCCAAGCTCGGACGAGTTCTACTGACGGCAGAGCGAATCGAATTTTCTTCTCTAGATCAGGGTCTATTGATTCTCCAAACAAGTCGGCATAAGGTAAGTCCTTGATGATCCATGATTGCCAGTCTGGTGTATAATGTTCGTGAACTAATTCTATAACATTTGCGTAGAACTCGTTGTCCGAAGGTGGCGGCCGTTGGGCCAGTTCGCCCATCGTCGTAAACGACATGGCTCTGTAAATAAAACCAATGGCTTAAGATATAGCTTTTAGGTTTAAAAAAAATAAATTAGCGTCGTTTCATTTAGACGACGTTTCGTTTAAACGACAAGCTTGTCGTACGGCTTACTACTAATCTGCTATTAAAAATGTTGTCGTTTGAATTTCGAATACGACTATGACTCTTTAGTGAAGCGACATGCTACGCAACAGTTTTGTCGTTTGAATTCAATACGACTTTGGCGAAGCGCCATGCTACGCAACAGTTTATGGTACTACCCACTATATCGTGGTGATATTGTCGTATCAGTATACGACAGTGCATCGGCGGCCGAAGGGCGCGTCGTGCAACAGTTTTTAGTACTACCCACTACATCGTGGTGATATTGTCGTATCGCTTATACGACAACGCATCGGCGGCCGAAGGGCGCGTCGTGCATTAAAATTTTGAGGGTGAGATGCCCTGTGAAACGACGACCTGTTAGGTCACGTCGTCGTATGAAAATAAATTGAAATTTGCACTTACGTTTTTCCGTAAAGTGCACGCGTGTTACTTCCACAGAATACAAAAGCGTACTGAGGAACTCCGCCAGCCGGCGCTGCCCATCACACTAGTCCAGAGTGAAGTTGCTGCTCTTGACATTGGAACCACGACATGAGTATGGATAAACTAGCTAACTTCACAGTACAGATTGACAGAATACGAAGTGTAATCTCAACCGGTGGGTCAAGCCTTTAGGCTCGAACACCTAAATAGCTTTAAAAAACCGGTCAAGTGCGAGTCGGACTCGCGCGCCGAGAGTTTCGATATACCTCTACCTATATATACAGGGTGTAACAAAAAGGGTATACCAACCCTGAAGGATGTGATTCTGCCCATGAAACTGAACAACTTTCCCTGAGGAACATAGGTCGAAATGAAATACGAAAAAAAAATTTTGACCTCCCATTGAAACTGAATCAGCTGACAGTGCATTTTGTATGGGAGGTCAAAATTTTTTTTTCCTTAGTGAATGTTGTTCAGTTTCATGGGCAGAATCACATCCTTCAGGGTTGATATATCCTTTCTGTTACACCTTGTATGGTATTTTTAGAAGCAATAAACGTTTGAACCATACCACAAACTCATATCAAAAAGGATTTTCCAAAAGTCGTCCTCCATGTGAAATGAGGGATGAAAGTTAAAGCTAAGTAAAAAATTTTGAAAATCTTCCATCCTTGGGGGATGATTTTTTGAAAATCCTTTCTGATATCGTGTTTTTGGTATGCGTTCAATTAGCACACAAAATTTCAAACGCGTAGCTAAAGCGGTTACGGGTCGGCGTCAGGCAGTCATTCAGTTAGTCAGTCCAGAACATGTCATTATACCCCACTGTGCGGCTCTGTCGCGTCCTGCCGGGGAGCACCACTTCTTATATGTTACCTATAAGTGTTTACTTGAATTGTGCCAAATTTCATCCCAGCAGGTTTTGTGCAAGGTACCCCATACAAGCTCGGCCTTGGATCTCCTACTACTATTAAAGAGTTGAAACTGGATCAACCTCGTTAAATTTAGAGATTAACCGGCCAGACGTCATACAGATAAAATATGCACATAATTTAAATTAAGTTGATAACTCAAAAACTGGACAAGTGCGTATCGGGCTACGCGCAATAAAGGGTTCTCTAGTAAAGTTGCTTTAGAAATTATTATTGTTAAGCAGGTTTCGATTTTTTATTCATATTTTTTTCCGTCCTAACGACCAGCGAAGCCCATATCGCCTGATTGCTATTTATATTTCTATTATTTTCAGTTTACCTGTAAAGCCTTCTTAGCTATGATAGTTTCCGTTTTAATTTCATCATATGTATCATACTACTATGAATATTTTCTCATTACCACCAACAGCCGTTTAGCTGGTAGGGGGACACACTTGAAACTATCAAAAACTTGCGCTTCTAAGTTAAATATGTCGCAAACGGATCCCTAAATCAAAAAGTAGTCTCTGCAAACTTACAATATTTTTAAAAGACCTATCTAACTAGAAGGGATGCCACACTATGGGGTCGACGAGAAAATTTTTCATCCCCACTTTACTTGTAGGGGAGGTAATCTAAAAAAATATTTCTTAGTTTTATTATTCCATTATCAATACCAAATTACAGCTTCCTAGTAATAAGGCTCGCTGAGCTAAGCCGCGGACAAACAGACAGACGGACATGACGAAACTATAAGATTTCCTCGTTGACTACGGAACCCTAAAAAGGATGTTTTGAAACTGAATGTATAATTATCATTTTTTTAGGTAAACTTTCATGACCTATATCAACTTATCAGTTAGTTACCATTAACATTGTAAGTTATTTTTATTGATAAATGGTGCAGAAGTCACATTTGATATTTAACGTGGCCCATTATGCATCGAAATGTTGAGATAAAGTTGGAAATGCTTACAGTCAAGAGCACATCAAGCTTGAGACATTGGACTTTATACCGTTCTTATTTCAATAGGCTTATGGGCTAAAGTCGCACTGCGAGTGTCAAGCTTGACCTGTCGTTGACTGTACAAGATAATATGTTTTATTCGTAGAATAAGAATGTCTGGTTACAAATTCAAACTTACAACAGATTTTGTAAAATTGCGTAATACTTGGTCTGCTGTAGTTTGTGGCTGGAAGAGGACTTAGGGCTATTGAAATAAACTACTGAAGTTATTATTATAAAATTGGGGCCGTTTGCACTAAACTTAAGAATCGCCCCTAACTTGTTTAGGACACACCTAGCAATACTTTGACGGCCCTTAAGCAAGAACTTGGGCGATTCTTAAGTTTAATGCAAACGGCCCTTAAATTCTATTTGTCCTAATAGCCTCTTTAAGACATTCCATAAAACTAGGACTTTTGTTGTGCTGACAGCACTTTATGCGGTGGATTAATTAAAAAAGAAACCGATCCAACGTTCCGATATACCTATAGTAGTTTTTGAAGCAATTAAGTCCTTTTTAGGGTTCCGTACCTCAAAAGAAAAAATCGGAACCCTTATAGGATCACTATGTTGTCCGTCTGTCTGTCTGTCAAGACCCTTTATCTCACGAACGGGTAAAGGTATCAGGTTGAAATTAATACCATATATTAGGATCTATGAACCACACAAGATTGCGTGAAGTATTTTTATAGCGTATTAAATAATCTTATGTGTAAATATATTCCCAAGCGGCCACTTCGGCCATCCACATCTGTTCCACGTTGGTACAGTAAACCCCTAAGAAAAATCCTTAAAGAAAAATGCAAATACCATAAGTTGTGGAAGCTGTACGGTAACCCTTTAGACTACGAAAATTACAAAATTTTAAGAGCGAGGGCCATAAAAGTTGAAGTTGAGTGCTATGATAATTTTATTAGTTTTTCCGAAGAAAAAATTAAATTAAATCCAAAATATTTTTGGACCTATTATAAATCTATACTTACAGATAATGGCATGCCACAAACTATGTATTATAAAGGGACCTATTCTTCGGACGGTGAGCAAATCTGCAATTTTTTCAATGAACATTTTTATTCAGTTTTCGAACCACCGGCAACCATGCAATTTAATTTGAACGATTTAGAACCTCCTGCCGGCGCAGTTATTGATATTAGCACTGTCGAAATAACTCAAAATATTGTATTGAAACATTTAAAATTAGTCAATGTCAATAAAGGCGCCGGCCCGGATGGTATCCATCCGATCAGGGTAGTGTGCTTGGACCCCTATTATTTTTAATTTATATTAATGACCTGCCTAATGTTACATCTCACAGAGCAATTTTATTCGCAGATGACATATCAGTTATTGTTACCTCTAATAATCTGACAGAACATGAACATGACATTATCACTACAATAAAATCAATAATTCAATGGATGGATAATAACAATTTGCATATCAATATTAATAAAACTAACTACATAAACTTTAATAATTTAGGACATCAATTAGATATAAAATACATTACAAATGAAATAGTAAGTTCGGATGTTACAAAATTTTTAGGATTAAGTGTTGACAACCAATTAAAGTGGAAAACCCATGTTGAAAATGTCCGTAAAAAAGTAAATAGTTTTGTATATGCGCTATTTAGGCTTACAAAAACTGCGTCGATAGGAACAGCGATGACTGCGTATTACGGATATGTACAATCGATATTGAGATATGGGCTTATATTGTGGGGAAACAGCACAGACATCAGTAAAGTATTTATTGCACAAAAAAAATGTGTTCGTGCCATTTGTGGAGTAGCACCGCGTGATTCATGTC
Organism: Athrips mouffetella; assembly: GCA_947532105.1. NCBI lineage: Eukaryota > Metazoa > Arthropoda > Insecta > Lepidoptera > Gelechiidae > Athrips > Athrips mouffetella. The sequence continues at coordinate 4,410,478 of OX383971.1, read as the reverse complement.
GACCACTTTTCAAAAAATTAAATATACTTACACTTCCGTCCCTGTATATTTTTGAAGTTGCCAAATTTGTTAAACAAAACCAAAACTTATTTAAAACAGCCCATGAAAATCGTGATCGAATTTTGCGTAACCCTGAGAGATTGGTATTAAAATGTACCCCGCGAACTACGAACTTCAAAAACAATTGCGGCTACATGTGTGTTGCTATTTATAATAATCTACCACAGTCTATTAGAGAACTGACTCTTACTAATTTTAACAGGATTCTGCATAACTGGCTTCTTGAGCAAACCTTTTATTCTGTCAAAGAATTTTTGTGTAAAAAGTACTGAGCTTTGTTGCATTTAGTTTCTTGTTTAGTAGTTTGTATTTAATAAGTATTTGCATGCTAGTATTAGTAGCTGAATGTGGAAATGTTCTCATTTATTATTTAACATCGTTATTGTACCCCATTCAAAGCAAATAAATGATTATGATTATGATCATGATAAAAAAATGTGCTGAGGCCCTTGCATTGCCTTTAAGTTTAATTTTTATATTATCTCTCAAAAGCGGTTGTGTCCCTGTAATCTGGAAGCGTGCTTGGATTACTCCTATTCCAAAAGGTAGCATCAGTCAGGATATTGAGAAATACCGACCAATCTCAAAGTTGTGTCAGTTTGGAAAGATCTTTGAAAAAATTATTACGCTTGAACTATCAGCTGTCGTCCGTCGTCATGTAGCAGAATCTCAACATGGTTTTATAAAAGGCAGAAGCGTTGAGTCAAACTTGCTTTGTTTCTTTTGGCTTCCGGCTTTTGACAAAATTTGTCACCATACACTTATGTTAAGGCTTTGGGAGATCGGTATACATGGCGACCTCTTCCGATGGATTAAATCTTACGTGGAAAATCGAAATCAGGCCGTTGTCCTAAAAGGATATTGCTCTGAATACAAATATATAACCTCAGGAGTTCCACAAGGTTCGCACTTGGGTCCCCTTTTATTCACATTGTATGTAAACAATTTAACCAATAATGTTACTTCGAATGTATTAATGTATGCTGATGACACAAAGATTTTTAGATCTGTGAATCAACATAGTGACTGTAAAAATTTGCAAGATGATTTATTGAGATATGAACAGTTTTGTGCATCCAATAATCTATTCCTTAACCCAAACAAATGCCATGTCATAACTCACAAAACTACAAACAAAACTACGCCCGGCGTCTGCCTGAGAGACGCGCCGTAAGAAACGGTTTACACTGCGCCGTTCATAGCAACACGAACGCCGCCCGTCAAACGCGCGGTTGCCCATAGCGGACACCCTTATGGTGCAACTTCGTCTGTCTGTCACACCTGTATAGTGTATATCTCAGAAATTACTCATGCTAACTTGACCCCTCTCTTATATGAATGTTCTTGAAACGGGAGCTCACCACAATTGGTTACCATTAGTTGTGAGAAAAGTTGTAATATTTAATGATTTCAGACTTTTCCCATTATTTGTACTGTGAGACCTAGCTTCTTGCCAAATTTCATAATTTTAGGTCAACGGGAAGTACCCTGTAGGTTTTTCATTTTTGAATAAATGTATGGAGATGAGGACATAAAATGCCATATCTTTTGATTGCGTCGTTGTAAAAATTGAAATTTTCAGATCTTGTGTAGTTCATGGATCCTAATATATGGTATTAATTTCAACCTGATACCTTTACCCGTTCGTGAGATAAAGGGTCTTGACAGACAGACAGACAGACGGACAACAAAGTGATCCTATAAGGGTTCCGTTTTTTTCTTTTGAGGTACGGAACCCTAAAAACAACAAAATCTCCTATAATCACGCAGACAAAGTAGGTACTGAATCGCGCGGGCGCCCGCAATGAAATAGTATGAAAAAGCCCTTCTACCCGCCCGCGCTCGGTACGCTATTCATACTATTTCACACGCGTGCGGGCGCCCGCAAGTGTTCCGTTTTTACCACTTTGCACGGCGGTGCATGTCGTAGTAACAAAACAGCAAATCTTTGGAAGCAAGACTACATTTTTGCGAAAGTTTTCGATTTAGTTATTGTGATTATGTTATAACAGTGGATCGACAGCCAACACCATCTGTGGTCTAGTGGCTAGAACGTTCGGCTCTCGAGTCCTCAGGTTCTGGGTTCAATTTCCGATGGGGACACTGTCGAAAGAATACTCACTAAATAGTTTGGTGAGGACATCGTCCGAAAAGTTAGATGATTCCGAGCTTCGGAAGGCACGTTAATAAACCAATGTCACGATATCGTAGAACCCGGCTACTTTTTCCTTTTCTTGTACTATGAGACCTAGCTTCTTGCCAGATATTATGATTCTAGGTCAATGAGAAGTATCCTTTAGGTTCTGGTTTAGTTCATAAATGTATGTAGAAGCTTAAAATTTTCATACATTCTAAGATCCATGGACCTAAATATATATGACACTAGCTGGTGCCCGCGACGTCGTCTGCGCAAGTTTATAAATTGTAGACTATGTGTTATTCTGATGTATAAGCTATATTATATTGTAAAGTTTCATTAAAATCCATTCAGTAGTTTTTACGTGAAAGAGTAACAAACATACATCCATCCATACATACATGTTTACAAACTTTCGCGTTTATAATATTAGAAGGATACCTGTACCTGTTTGTGAAAAAAAAGAATCTTGACAGACAGACATGCAGACAAAAAAATATCGTATAAGGGTTCCGTTTTTTCCTTTTGAGGTGCACAGACCCCTAAAAACACTCAGACGCAAGCTGAATCTGAATCCAGTTCTTGATGACACAGTTAACTGTTACAAAGGTTAATGAAGATACTAGCCTATCTCAACGTATTTTAACCAACTTTTTTAACCTCATTATGTAGCATAGTGTTATATTAAGGAAGTTTTTTGTCACACTTGGAACAAAATTAGTTACGAAACAAAGATAACGTATTATAGATAATGTTACCAAGTTACTTGCCTCATTGACTGTTACTATGTAGCGAGGTATGGAATGACGGTGTGGGTGGGTGTGTTTTAGGGATCCACGTAAAAATGAAAAATCCTTCGAATAAAATCACTTGTTTGATTTTTTGATATTCAAATCGGAAAGACGTGTAATAATGAATAAGAACTTTCATTCACCTGCCTCATTTAAAAATGCATCATCTTTAACATCCCGGCCGATTAATAATTATCATTAAATGACATTCCTCTAGACGAGCAAGCGCTCGTTAATGATGGTAAATAAAAACAGTATCAGCTATACCTCAGTCTTAAGACGGGAGTTTCCTCGTGTCCGTACTAATGTCCTGACTAGTACGGACACGAGGAAACTAAATTTTCTTTAATTCCTCATGTCCTTACTTTTTATTTATTGACTATTTAAATCCTCCTGTATAGATAGACCATAGAGTTCAGACATGTCTTTGTTAATTTTATTGCTACTAAATCTATTTTTGAACTAGCTGTGCCCGCGACTTCGTACGTTAAGACTACCTCTCAAACTGGTCACCTGGTGGCTAGTGGAATGTACGCTATAATTTTTATTTATTACAATTATTATCCTCCATATTCAAATCAATATTATGTGTTCAAGTCCCCATGTAAATCCTGCTGAAAAAAAACTTAATTCAGTTGACTTAGAGGCTCTCTCGATAGTCCCAAGTAACACTTTAGCGTTAAAACAAGCTGAACTGACCCTGTTTTTCAGCGTATATCTTTTAAGAGAGTTATAGAGTGTAATAACACCTTTATATAGTTTTTTGTTGGGCTATTGTTCCGATCCAATGACTAATGCCAAAAGCCTATAGAAATCAAAAACTACTACTATTTTTAACTACGGAACCAAAAATGCATAATCTAAGATCGTACTTAGCCATTCTTTTTATCAGATACTAAGCCGCAAGATGACAAGTGGATGATGTATTGAAAATTGGTGAACTTTTTGCTGATTTGACAGGTCAGTGACTTGGATTAACTACTTGCCAAGGAAAGATAAGAGTGATTTTTTTACCATGTCTGTGTTTGATTTAGATATTTTATCTGTGGAATGCAAAGTCTGATGACGGAGTGAGTCGTCACGATCTGGTCATTGACTCATGGTTCTCCACAAGGACTAACTAACCGATAGCACAGAATAAAGTAACAGTACTATCATACGACAATATCATACGTCCCGTGTGGTGCCGGCAAATAATAGTAGGTACCATCCCATACATACCCGTGAGTGTCGTAAGAGGCGACTAAGGGGTTATAAACTGGAAGATGGGCAGCAGCATCCTACTGTGAATCATACCACCTACAAACGCGGTCCATGGTGCCAGCCGTAACGGTGACAAGCGAGGTGACTATGGTACTTCCTCTCGACATTTTTCCAACAAAAGCTAGAATTCTGGAGGAAGCTCCCTGTCTTGTAGTGGACATTTCATGGGATGTTATGATGACTATAATACAGAAAGGACACTCTCAGCCCCTCTTGCAATCTACCCCGCGTGGTCCTTCTGAGGGTCTTTTGTACTGAATATGCGAGCCTACGCGACCTTCCAATCTCAAATTCTCGCTCGATGTATGTTGTGTCCGGGATGTGCTGAAGTAAGCTATCCTGAGGCCCTACCGCCGAACTCAATCGTTATCGATTCTCTTTTTTAGGGTTCCGTACCTCAAAATAAAAAACGGAACCCTTATAGGATCACTTTGTTGTCCGTCTGTCTGTCAATACCCTTTTTCTCACGAACGAGAAGAGGTATCAGGTTGAAATTGATAACGAATATTAAGGTCCATAAACCACACAAGATCTGAAAATTTCAATTTTTTTTAACGACGCAATCATTCGATATAGCTTTTTATGTCCTCTTCTCCATACATTTATGCAAAAAAGCAAAACCTACAGGGTACTTCCCGTTGACCTAAAATTTGGCAAGAAGCTAGGTCAAAGGGAAAAGTCTAAAATCATTAAATATTTCAATTTTTCTCACATCTAATAATAACCAATTGAGGTGAACTCCAGTTTCAAGAACATTCTATAAAAGAGGGGTCAAGTTGAATGGTCGCGGAGTTTTTAAAATCAAAGAGCAAAAGCTTTTAGTATATCATATGGTAGATAGGTACGTAACCCTTAGGGCGCGAGTCCGACTCGCACTTGGCCGGTTTTTTTCTATACAAGAAGAAAAGAGAGATTCGATAACGATTGAGTTCGGCGGCAGGACATCTGGTTTTTTAACGAGAATGAATACCACTGTTGTCAATTTTTAAAGTGTCAAATGGAATCAAAGCGGTTTATTCAAAATAACCGCTTGTCTTGGCTACTATACTATCTTAGATGGTCGTTACTGGCCGCTATCACACCTTCCTCAATTCAGAAACGAATTCGGCATACATTGCTCCTTCGTAAGGATATTGAAATAAACAGAACCAAGCCTCTCAGCAATGTATGCCGAATAAATCTTTGAATTTCGGAAGGAGTGTTTCCGGCTCAAGTCATGTCAATATGTAGGATTGAAATTTCTAGACTCTGAGGGCACCGCAAGTTATCCTACGTGATCGAGTACAAGAAATCACTCCAACAGGCTAATACTCTCGCTACAAAATTTATCTTGTATTTGATGACGTAGGATAACTTCTGGTGCCCTCAGTCTATTCTTAACAACAGGGTTAGGTCAGGCAAGCCACTATCTATCTATAGTGTAGGCAACAAAGCAGTTAACCCCAACATAAATCTCTCAGGCAGATTTTATTTGACAGGATGATAAAGTATCATGAATTAAATGTAAATTCAAAATATCCAAAAAAAAAATTACAAAAAATTTTTCATACATTTTTTGTAATTTTTGTGAGGAAAAATTAAAAGTACCGATTTTTTTTTTTATATAAGTTGTGTCATATAGTGTAATACCCCAGCAAAGTTTCATCGACTGAGGATTTAATGCGGGGGTCTTCATACAACGATCCGCTTTGTTGCTAAGACTACTAGCCTATAGGTGCGCGAGCCGGCAGTCGGCAACCTTACGTTATGGCATACCAAATAGCGGCGAATCTAATGTGATATGTCCTTAAAAGATTCGTCTTGAAATAAAGGTTCCCTAGGAGCAACTTAGCACGTTTTGTTAAGTCAACAAGAAACTATTCATTATTTTTAGTATTTTTTTCCCTACACGGTGAACCAAATAACATAATACATTTGACACTGATCAAGAAGTATCAAATAAACGGTTTTTGTTGACCGTACAAAACGTGACAGGTTGCGCCTAGGCAACCCTGTTTTTTAAAATGCACCTTTTTATTGCACAGCTCTAGTTTCGACGCAATGTGATAGGGTTGCCAACTAGCTAAGGTTGTAGCTTTACATCAAAAAATATATTTATGTCATGATTCTATTAATGAAAGCAAGCAATATTTAAGCAATATTAATATCGAAGAAAAAAAAAACTTAAATCATTTTTATCGACTAAATACGAGAAAAACTCATTTTACAAAAGAAAAAAAATATTTTTTTTTGCGTGAATTTTTTTCTTTTGGGAAAGATGCTTGATTTCATGTGTAGAATCACTGCCAATAAAATTTCACGTTGTATTCTAAGTAAAAAGCAACATGATTTTAAAAACTGGTCGACACTAAGGCTGTTCTTGAGTAAGCAAATAGGTTATGAAGTTTATGAACTTCGTAAAGTTAAGCTGAAATTGCTTCGTTAATTTTGTAATCTAGTTTTGAGTAATGTTTACGTTGCCCGTATTACATTACGCCAAGCGTGACAAACTTTTAGTTTACTACTTGGTTGGGTACAATAGGGATGTCTCTAACTCAATAAATAAACTTACATAAATTAATTTGTGTTTCAGTTTTTGCTCAAAATAGTACGGTCAACCGCTTGTCGGTAGAAACTTTTTCAACTCTATTACCACGCCATAACGTCCAAAAGTGTTTCTACTGATGTGCGGCCGTGTGTACATACAAGACGAAACCAATAGGACAGACAGCAGTACAAAAGAAATAACAACAAAAACATAGTCAGTCTTATTACTAGGGTAGCAAAGCTTCTAAGCACCTTAAGGCGACTTAATGTAGCGTGATTTGATTTCAAAATTGGTCCCGTGTAGTGCCAGCAAAGAATAGTACCAACCCATCTCTACCCGTGGGTGTCATAGGATGCGACTAAGAGATTGTGAACAGGAGGATGGGCAGCAGAGTCCTTCTGTGTATCGTACCATCTTACATACTGCGGTCACCAACATCCGCGGTCCATGGTGCCAGCCGCAACGCTAACAAGCTATGGGTACTTCCCCTCCACCACGCGTTTTTGCTAGATATGCGTGAGAGTAGAGCGGAGCAATATTTGTCTTCGTCGCTCCATTATTTTTTTCGTCGCTCCGTCCTGTGCCGTCAATCTACTCGCCATCATAATCATCATAACATCCCATGAAACGTCCACTACAGAACAGGGAGCTCCCTCCAGAATTCCAGCTATTGCTGAAACAATGTGGAAGGGAAGTACGGGCAACCGCTTGTCGGTAGAAACTTTTTTAACTCTATTACCACGTCATAAGGTCCAAAAGTGTTACGGCTGGTACCATGGACAGCAGTTGATTGACCGCTGAATGTTACCAAAGACAGAAAGCGTTTTTCTTTAACACTTAAATGGAAGCTTTCATATAACTATTAAAAAAAATTGAAGGTTGTAATGTAATTCCATTAATAAAATGTGATTTGAAATAGAGTACAATAATGGATTAAGTAGAAAAGTAAATTAACTATAATAAGATCTTATAAAACACACTTTTGTAACGATACCGTCTTAAATTACGGTCATTGACATAGTCACAAAAACTCAAATACGTATAATTAAGTTATCTAATTTTAGCTCATACTTAAATATAATGAATCGACTCACTGACTCACCTTCGCCACATCGCTAGGAAACGCTTGGTGTTACGTTTTTTTTTTTTGTAAAAAATGTAAATACGTTAGAATTGGCAATACAATACTCACGTATTGTATTTCCTTACTTGCAAATAGTTGGCATTTTCTACAATCCCCAATATTTTCGATTTGTATGAAAAAGAGTCATATATAATGTAGCTTGACAGAGTTATGCATGACGGAGTAGGATGGAGCGATACGGTGTCTCTGTCACTCCTATAGTCTTCTCCTCCGTCCTAGTCGGCCTCATCATCATATCGTCTGGGTTGCAAGGTCGATCACCGACCTTAGAAACTCTGATGTCAGAATTATTGGGCCTCCGAACATCCGTAGACACTAGTAGACATTAGCCGCGACCAAAAGCTTAACGTGCCTTCCGAAGCACGAAATCATCTCACTTTTCTAAAAATCAGGAGATTCATTCTGCAATGTCCTAAGCAAACTAGGGAGGTCGCACTAAGGAATTTTTGTTCAACCGTGTCCCAACAGGGAATCGAACCCAGAACCACTACAGCTCTCTAATCACAACACCACGGAGGCAGTTGGCTAGCCAAAATTACCGGAGTCAGAGCAATCAAGCCGCCAAATGCCTTCTGAGCCCCTGACATGGCTTAAAGACCAAGAAATAAGGGAGTTGAAACTGACCCGAAAGTACTACAGTCAAGAGCACATCAAGCTTGACACGTTGGACTTTGTAACGTTCTTATTTCAATAGACGTACGGGCTAGAGTCGTACTGCGAGTGTCAAGCTTGACCTGTCGTGGACTGTACACTGCACCATCATACCGCAATCATCAATAACAGTGGTCTATTTGTGCCATACGTAACGTAAAATCGTGATGACGAACACTGTGGTACACACGGCCGCACGTCGGTGGTAACATTTCGACCTGAGCGTGTCTCTGGGTATATTGTCTCAATTTTCGATATATCGATACGATACTATTCGAAACATGCAAGTTCAAAACTTCGTCCATCACTGCCAATTTGACAATCCATCCAATAGACTAAGAGCTAGCGGTAGGCAACGCAACCCTACCTCATCGGTTACCAAAAAGCGACCTATCTAGGCTGGTGCACAATAAGAAAGTGAGTCTAAAGAAACAGGGTACAACCAACTACAAACAATATTCTACTCTATTGTTAGTGATCGAAGTTATAAATTCGACTGTATCGAAGTAGTATCGTATCGATATATCGAAAATTAGGAGTAGACACCCTGGTTTCGAGTGCTTGTAACTAAGAGTCAGCGTATACTGGTTTTGCTTCCACTTGCTTACACCACACTTTTTATAATTTGGAGTGGAGCTCCCAGTCCAGCAGAGGACGTATTTTTATAAGACGTAATCTAACCGTCCCACCATTAATATTTTTCTCCATACTTTGTTTACAAGCACAAAGCCGGCTGCTACCACGTAGTTCCTAGCGGTCTCTTCACGGTCGTTCGAACATTTTATCGCAAAAACTCGGTTAATCTTCGCTCCGTAATACTATACTCGCATAATGAGTGGAGTCAGGTATAAAATAACTTAGTTCTTTTCACCGATGGTTGTTAAATAAGTATTGGTGTTGTCTACATGGACCAGGTTAAGAAAAAGACGGAACCCTATACCGCGCGTGGCCCGACACGCACTTGGCCGGTTTTTTAATTTTAATTTTAACAATTCGTCCGAAGCCGCGGATATTATGTATACAGGGTGTATACATTACAGGGTGTTAGGGTAAACACTGCGATCCTTGAAACTGTGCATTCAGACCACTAAATAGAACATCTTTAGCTAAGGAACTAAGTCGAAATAGGATAAAAATATTGTACTTCGCATAGAATTTTTTTAGGAAACTACACTACCTGATTACGCAATTTGTATGTAATTTTTTTTTTCTTTTTTTGACCTATGTTCCTTAGCAAAAGTTTTTCAGTTTCACGGTCCACAGTGTTTAACCTAACATCCAATATTATCCTTTTCTCTTCTTCTTAGCGTGTCGATCAATCACAGATATTTAAATGTTTGTAGCCCAGAACGTTTATCCTCTATACCCTAAACTCCGCATACAAAATCTAGCAGAGACGATTCAACGACCGATTGATTAATGTTATTGTCCGTGAAACATTTCAAATGCTAACATATCTACAGTAACAGATCCAGTTTTTGTTACTAGTAAAAACTTAATTTAAATAACGCTTAATATTCTCGAAAGGTTCTAGATAAAAGATTAAAATTAAAATACTTTGCGATGGAAACGTTTCTAGATTCATGCTATTAAGTTGAATAGGTCTATAAATTCTGGAAAAAGAGTTCGAAAACAGGTTGGTATTCGATGGAATGTTGATTTAGTGTGTAAGTTTTAGCCGCACCCAGAATTACATTGGTTACTATCCAAACCTAAATAGGCGAAAAAAGATGCCGATTGTTTACCTCTTCCTTGAGCCCTGCTAGTTCTTCCAGAAGTTTTAGGATACAAAGAATTCTTCATCTCGCAGCCAAAACCGAGTCATATTTTTGTCAGACTTTACCTGAAACAAAAAAAATGCAAAATTAAGCAGCTGACAGCTATATAGGGTCCTAATAAAATAGTTTTAGGTGCAACCACCACGCTGCGCTGCGCTGGCAACACCAACCGACGTCACCTATATGTATAAGCAGGCTTGGCCTCTCACTCGCTGCTCGAACATTGAAGCGATCGGACCTCCCAGAAGCGCATATAGTTAGCTGTGGTACCTAGGTCGTATCTTGCCCTTTTAGATGTCCTGAATATTGTCCTTGTTGCGTTAATTTAACAGAAGTTCGTTTTTGTCAGCAAATGTGGTGTTATTTCAATAAATTGTTGGTTAGGTTTATCTGTGCCTCATCTCCTAAGAACCCAGTTCAGTTCTGATCTGTAAAAATAGTGAACATAATTTTAGCCTGTTATGCATGCGTGCGTGCTATGCATGTTATGTTGTTTTGTATGCGTTTATTTTGCGCTTTGAAACATCTTTGCCTGAATTCCCTGCCTGCGCACGGAAAAAAAAAATTTGCTGATTCAATCGAGGATTTTGACAGTTTCAAACAAGCATCTTGACTCCATTTGAGCTTGCAAAGACCTTATTAAATTGTATCAATTTGATTATTGAATTAAAGATCACAAATTTAAATTTACTAAGACGCTTTATTGAATCTTTCAATATCTTTTTCGATTTAATCACAAAATGCCAAACAAGAGAAAATTGATCTTGGTTGGCTCTCCGTTTTTTCAGTGTGTGTTCCCGAGTTCGTATATAACCCGAATCAATTCAAGTCGCGAGTGAATAGGCTTCTTTTGGACAAGCTAGTTTCATCGTCGACCTCATCTCTGCCCTCAGGGCTAGATCGAGGTCAAGAGTATATGTCCCTCAACACAGAATCCTCAGAGAAAAAAACTGCATAAAAAAATGTTTTGACGCTGTCAAAAAATAGTCATGAAATAGTCATAAATAGTCACCATAAGGAAAAAAATAGTCGCGTTACAATTCTAGAGTTATAGCTATGGTTTGCTGAGGATTATGGCCATAGGCTATAGACAGAATCCTCAGCTTTGATGCAAGCAAACCGTGGGGACTATGGACTTGGTTTTTATTTTAAAAAATAGTCATGAAATAGTCGTCTTGACTTCCAAATTCTCGAAAATAGTCGTTCAAGGATTTCAGAGTTACAGGGGTAGCTTGCTGAGGATTCTGTGCATAGCATTTCACGGACGCAGATTCCTGCAGAACGTTTAGGTTTTTCTGTTTGATACTCATGTCAAAAAATAGTCAACAAATAGTCGTCTCAAACCATAATAACTTCGGTCTGGTTTACCTAGTAGAAGTATGTTAAAAATGCATGTTAACTTCGCCATACATTTTTTCTTTGTACAGTCGCGTACACAAAATTATTTGATATTGATTTCAAGTTATCAAAAAAAATGGATTTTGACATTGTTAGAGGCTTTTATTTCTATATGTTATAGCAGACCCTATTTTTGTGTATTTTTATTAGGTAGGTTGTATTTTTATTAGGTAAATAAGAGGAAAAACCGACCTTTTGGTCTAGAAACTTATAATGTAGGTTCCACGTTTAATGAATGGTAAAACTAGGATATCGGGCTTACACCTAGATGCATACAGTAAAAAAAATACTTGAAGAATAATTGGTAAGTTCACAAATATTACTAAATTAACTACACTAACTTTACTTATTTCTTGATTGATCAATGTTGTTTGCCTATACATTTAACTATTCATTAAAAATTAAAATATCGCTGCATATGTGTTTCTTTTAGCCAATATCACATCAGTAGAATAATATAAATCAGTGACTTAATGTCATGGTAACAGAGTTGGAAATGTTTAACGTGGATCGTATAATAGAAAAAGCACCAAAATTCTGCGACGAGATATGTTTAACCAATAGCATGGCGGCGTTTGGCTCAACCGAATTGTATGACCGAGCTAGCGCTCGCCGCTGCCGGCCCGTATTTAAGTGCCCTACAGTGTTGCTATTACAACGACAATTGTCGTGTTCTACAGTAATTATATGGAATGTAAAGTAAACCTACACTACAGCATATGGAAGCAGTAAATATACAACGCGTTATTCCAAATTAGTATTTCCAGTTTTTCAATAATCCTACTTAAAAATTGGATGTAAATTCCAAAACTAACAGTGGCTGGCTCGTTAAAAGCGCAGCCTCGATCGGGTCATTGCGCTGCGGGTCATTGCCCTCTGCATCTTAAAATTTTCAGAATTTATTGAAAGTAGAATTTTTTAAAGATTTTTTTGTGTTCCTTTATCGTTACTGAAACACTCCCTAAGCTATGGCACGCAATAAAATTATCACCCTGTATTACTCATTTAACCTTTTAACGAAAATAAGTACAAAGACTGTGATTTATACAAAAAACTAACTTAAAAATAATCTGCAGTGAATATATTCATTAAGAAGATTTTTTTTTATTATTTTAGTTTAAAACCAATTATTGTAGTTTATTAAGCTTTATTATTAAACATGAAAACAAATAAACTTTGCTTTTTATAACACAATTAATTATATTGCATGGGTTCCAAATACATAAAAAAAAAAATTCAAGTACCTAACTAAACAGTTACCATCAAAGATGATATGCATTTTGAACACGACTGTACTTGAGTTGAAAAATGTATGGCGAAGTCAACATGCATTTTTAACATACTTCTACTAGGTAAACCAGACCGAAGTTATTATGGTTTGAGACGACTATTTGTTGACTATTTTTTGACATGAGTATCAAACAGAAAAACCTAAACGTTCTGCAGGAATCTGCCTCCGTGAAATGCTATGCACAGAATCCTCAGCAAGCTACCCCTGTAACTCTGAAATCCTTGAACGACTATTTTCGAGAATTTGGAAGTCAAGACGACTATTTCATGACTATTTTTTAAAATAAAAACCAAGTCGATAGTCCCCACGGTTTGCTTGCATCAAAGCTGAGGATTCTGTCTATAGCCTATGGCCATAATCCTCAGCAAACCATAGCTATAACTCTAGAATTGTAACGCGACTATTTTTTTCCTTATGGTGACTATTTATGACTATTTCATGACTATTTTTTGGCAGCGTCAAAATATTTTTTTATGCAGTTTTTTTCTGTGAGGATTCTGTGTTGAGGGACATAAGAGTATGCCCAACAACTATAAAAAATATGAAACGGTACAACTTTTCCCAAGAAACAGATCGAAATACGAAAAAAAATTTGACCTCCCATACAAAATGCGTGTTTGTTGTTCACGATTTCATTAGGACCTTATAATTATACGTATTTTAGTCAGTACAAAAAGACCTGAACTAAAAAATACTAAAACTAAAATCTAGGTTCCAATTTTCCAAATCGAATTAATCTTCCTCTAACTGTCGGTTAAAAACAAACAGACGGATCGCTCCCACGGCAATAATACTGACAAATTAATACCTAACATAACTTAATAACATATTTCTCATAGTGTAATTATTGTCCAATTTCGTCTGCCTATTGACAGATTCTAGAGTTGAGGCAGGAAATTAAAGTAACAGGCTTACAGACACGTAAAGATACTAGGGTAATCAAAGCGCGTTCAGAACAAGTTTGTCTATGACGGTTATTTTCCGCGCATGGGTGACAGGCGGAGAGCCAATGAACGATTCGCTTTCCCCCGCGCTCACCCCCGCGACTTTTTTTTTTACTTCTGCGCATTAACGGTCTCAGACAAAGTTATTTTGTACGCAGTATATTTCTGTTGGTGTTATTTTTTTGTGTTGTGAATGTTGTAATACGTTGAAGAATGTAAGGTTAACTTGTTACTTTGTGCTATGTAAACCGATAGGACAAGATTTTGAATGATATGTTAAAAAAGTGTTGCGGTTTAAAGGTAGCAGAGTCTTAAGATGAATGACTAGCTAGGTGAAGGATTGTTGCTGAGAAGGGCCGACTTTGAGTCGCAGATAAAAATGCCCTTTGAGTCACTGAGCTAGCGAAAGTAGTTAGCAATAATTAGAGCAATTTACAGGTCAGCAACAAGAACAATTTTATTTGCACATTACAAAAATAATCGCAAGTCTAGGCACCTATGCCAACTCATTCTGTGTCAAAAGGAGATATTCTTCGATTTAGCAGGATTTTTTGAACACAAGCAATTTTGTGGTGACAACGTGCGCCAAATTTTCGCAGATCTCTTACAAGCGCAAGTAACAGATATCATGTAAAACCTAGTACCAGAAGTAACACTATCGAAATAAAGTAACAGGTAGTAAATATGAATGAAGCAAACTAATTACATTGAAAGCGAATGACGTAAGCAGCCGCCAAGCAATGCCAAGGCGAGTCGTTGACCGCGGGAGGCCTTATTGTGTAACCTGCTTAGTAAACTAAGACTTAAAGTTCCGTTCCGTGTTTATTGCATTTTAGCTCTGTTTGTGTTTAGAATTACGCATAGGATTAGTCTTTAGGTGTATTAGTCTAGGCAACGAAGCGGATCATTGTATGAAGACCCCCCCGCATTAAATCCTCAGTCGATTAAACTTTGCTGGGGTATTACACTACATGAAACAAATCTTCTACAACAAAAAAAAAACAAAAAAATCGGTACTTTTAAATTTTTCCATACAAAAATTACAAAAAATGAATGAAAAAATGTCTTAGTAATTTTTTTTTGGATATTTTGAATTTACATTTAATTCATGATTCTTTATCAAAAATCTGCCTGAGAAATTTATGTTGGGTTCAACTGCTTCGTTGCCTACACTATATGTATGTTTGTTCTGTAAATAGGTGTTATTAAACTATTTATGTATAATGCATACCAGTTTTGCTTTGCCTAGTTTGGAATCAGATGACTTTGTGTAAATTGTCCGGCAATTTTTTTAGGTGTAATCTTCTTCTTCTTTCGTGTCGGCAAGAACACGGGCTAAATCTTACTTGCCCAGAAAGCGGCTACCTTGGTAGCCCTCTGGTTACCATCAAGTAAGTCCTCACGCGAGCAGGTGGTCGGGCACGCGGGACAATTGGTGAGGTGTGCGATGGTTTGCAGGAGTTCTCCACATTCACAGCTGGCGTAATAAAAAGGAATTAGCGAGTAATTAAATTTCTTCTACATAGTAATTTATTCAATACAGATTATTTACAGAATACTTATTGAAAGTCATAACATGTAGAATACGAAAATGTAATGTAATATAAAACCATGCAGAACGCAGGAAACAGAAATAAAGTGCGCTATGTTAGTTGCTAGCTCAGACTTTAAGTGTATAAAAAACATTGAATTCAAAGAATCCCCTTGCTGATGATATGGAATTTATTATTATCTAGCCGCAAAACTCTATCGGGTTTACAAAGTAGAAAATCGCAAAATTTCACAACCACAGGCAGGATTACTACTTGGTGGATTTATTTATCCGAACACAGGAAGTGTCAAAATAAAAATAATTTTCTATCGGGTTTGTCTTTAATCGGTGTAAGCCCATTAAAAGTTGTGAAACGCAAAGACCACGGAGTTAAGACTATCCTATACCCATAGATGGGATTCAATTTCATACATACAGAAAAATGAACAATGAAAAAAAAATCGGCTTCTCCATACAAACCAATCAAGTTTGCAATTTTGTATGGAGAGGCCGATTTTTTTTTTTCATTTCCTGAAAGTTTTGTTCGCTGAAAGTTGTTCAGTTACGTTGACTGATCATGCCCTTTCAGTATTTGCCAACCTGTCCCTTACACCCTGTATACAAGGTGTAATAGAAAGGGTATATTAACCCTGAAGGATGTGATTCTGCCCATGAAACTGAACAACTTTCCTTAAGGAACATTTGTCAAATACGAAAAAAATTTTTGTTCTCTCATTCAAGATGTGCTATCCATCAGTTTATTCAGTTTCTGTGAAGATAAAACCTTTTTTTTTTCTATCTATGTTTCTAAGGAAAGTTGTTCAGTTTCATGGGGGGTCATGGGTCACATCCTTCAGGGTTGGTATTGTCCTTTTGTTACACCCTGTACACATTGAATCACGCCTCTTTTTCGTTTCTCGCTTTCTGTACTTTCATCAATCCTTTAATACACGCTCGTCAGTTTAGGGCAATTTTAACCCGGTATTTATTTTATCTACTCCCGTACCGGAATATTCCGAATTCGAAACCAATGACAGATTCGAAATTGAGGTCATTGCCCGCTATCATTTTCATTTCCACACTGTTCCATACTACGAGCAGTACGGAAATGGAGTATGGATTTTCATTCCGCAACTGTTATAATACATAATTTTCAATCTGCATAGGCTAAGGCAATACTACCACAGTACTACATACAGCCTATTTTAAAGTAATTTTGTAAAAATACTTTTTACTGGGGTGACGACTGCCTACCTATATTTAAAAGAAAACGGGGAGTACCAGGCGTGACTAGGAGTACATAAATCGACAAGAAGCTGACAGTTTGCTCGCTTCTATATAAAGTGACATTGGCAACAAAAGAAGTGATTTGAACAAAATGGAAAGTATGTACCAGGAGAACATGATTCTACAAGAGGCTGTCAGTAACCATATACATAAAATTAATGTTAAAGCAACGCCATCCACAAGCTCTGGATCTGGAATAACTTCGGGAATAACTTTAATTAACTGTACTAACTGTCCTCTTAGTTCAATAAATTGATCACTACTGTTTAAAAAAAAAAAATTTCGTCGGTCGTAGATAAAGTTTTGTATGCAACTATACGTAATTAGTCATTTTAACACTCGATCTATACTATTTTGATACTCGGCTGCGCCTCGTATCAAAAACCAGATCTCGTGTTAAAATTACTCTCATTACGCAACAGTTGCATAAATAACTATAGAAGAAGCCTATCCTATCCATAAATGTGATTCAACTTTATCCTAGCAGTAGACGTCTATTGTCTGATGACGGAGGGTATCTGAAGATTCACCAGTTACTGTAAGAGTAAGCTTATTAACAAAACTGAACAACTATCACAAAGAAACAAGCCTGATAGTACTAAAGATTTGTAGATATTTTACACCTACTTCTGACTGTACATGTCTCAATTTTCGGTAGATTACTGTGAAAGAACTTCAAACAATTTATTGATCTTCTAACTGTGAATACAAAAATCTTCTTCCAAACTTCGGTAACTCGCAAGTCACACCAGCAACCGAGGTGGTTCGTCTTAATCACTCGCTTAACTTCATGTATTATGCAACTAGCCACGTTGCGCCAGCGGTTGTCAAACAGGTAGGTCGAAAAAGTGTGATTTTATTTTTATTTTATAAAGGTTTTTGTATGGGTCGACCAAATGCGTTTAGCGGTCAGTAACATACAATTTTTTTTGTAGGATTATAGAATTCTCCATCTATAGTTTTTTCTGCGTATTTTGTGAAAAATATGAACATGGCAGAAATACCTGTTAAACAAAAGTTTGGAAGTCAAAAAATCTAAATATTCGCAATGATTTCTGGCCGGCGGCGGTTAACCTACGACATCTGCGTAGATATTTCATCTAATTATCAACTGGCACTTTTAGAGTAAATGATTTGCCATTCATACGAAAAGAAGAAGAAGAATAGTAGTTGTCTGTCAGTAAGCTTGCCTTCTACTTACGCCGTGGTTTCTATCCCCGTACAGGGCAAACGTTAGTGTTGAAATTGCCCGATGAATTTCTTTTTTACTTTAACAAAATTTTCGCCTCCCCATATAAAATGAGTCGATCACGCGACCTCTGTAGCTATGTATAGAAAAAAAATATTTTCTTCGGGAAAGTTGCTCGTTATCATGAGCAGAACCACTGGGTTTCGGGAGCAAAACAAATGAACATTCATAGTGTACATTTGTACATTTTCCATTGTCACCTTAAAACTAAAGAGTTCTCAGCATGGAAAGTTTGAGCACCTCTGTCAGCTACACACGTTGTTGGAATGTACGGAATGTAGGTTTACAAACTGGAAGCTGTCACACCGGCTATGAGAATCGAGTTAGCAACGAAGAAAGTAAAAAAAAAATGTTGGTAAACATTATACTAACGTCAACCTTACTATCATCGTCATTGGCACCATCAGTTTATAATAAAACAAAGAAGATTAAGGCATGGATAGTTTAAAGACATTTTTTAGGGTTCCGTATCAAAAGAGCACCCACTCTTTGGGTACGGATTCTATTCCCAAACCCCGGACACTGCATACGAGAGCAAATTTGAAATTGGAAGGTCGCGTAGGCCTGAATATTCAGTATAATGTAACTCTCAGAAGGACCGCGAGAATCGCACGGGCGGGTGCGCGCGGGGGTTCAGGGTGTATTGCAAGGGGGGCGGAGAATGTCTGTTCTGATAGTACTATTACTTTATCCTTTGCTATTACGGTCTGGCATAATTTCAATTTATAATTTTAATAGTACCAACGCATACATACCCGTGGGTGTCGTAAGAGGCGACTAAGGGTTAACTGGAGGATGGGCAGCAGCATCCTCCTTTGTGTCTTACATCTTACTGCCGTCACCTACAACCGCGGTCCATGGTGCCAGCCGTAACGCTAACAAGCGAGGTGACTATGGTACTTCCCCTCCACATTTTTCCAGCCAAAGCTAGAATTCTGGAGGGAGCTCCCTGTCCTGTAGTGGACGTTTCTTGGGATGTCATGATGATGATGATAATTTCAACGAGCTTTTGAACCGTAATAGGGTGAAACTTTCACAGATTGTGTGTTATTATGGCGGATCACCTTAAAAATAATGAAAAAATCAAAAAGCAAAAGATATTGCTGGGTGGGTGTGGATAGAACACGTTTTTCGATACAACTTTTTTAGTACAGTCAACGACAGGTCAATCTTTACACTCACAGTACGACTCTAGCACGTACGGTGAAATAAGAACGGTACAAAGTCCATTGTCAAGCTTGATGTGCTCTTGACTTTACTATCGTAATTTTTTTTAGATAATTTTGATTAAAAAAATAGGCTGTGAAAGGGTAATAATCGTAAACCGCCAAATGCACTTCAGCATTTATCAAGTAAGAACATTTAACTCTTTACAAATTGTACATATTTGCTCAACACTCGACTGGAGTGAGCAAACCTTCAACGGAAGTTACATAAGATAATCCGTGAGTAGCTACCTTGAAAAAAAAAGTGTTCACGTCGGAAATACCGTGGGTAATACTAAAAATAATGATAGGTAAAGTACCTAAGTAATGGTCCCGTGTGGTGCCGGCAAAGAATAGTACCATCCCATACATACCCGTGGGTGTCTAAGAGGCGACTAAGGGTTATAAACTGGAGGATAGGCAGCAGCATCCTCCTGTCTATCATACCATATTACTTACTGCGGTCACCTACAAACGCGGTCAATGGTACCAGCCGTAACGCTGACAAGCGAGGTGGCTATGGTACTTCCCCTCTACATTTTTCCAGCGAAAGCTAGAATTCTGGAGGGAGCTCCCTGTCCTGTAGTGGACATTTCATGGGATGTTATGATGAAAGTACCTATTAATAAAACTTTGAAGTGGCCTGCTGATAAGCAACAAGCCCTCAACCCTACAGGGTAAATTTGAAATTTCGATAAATTTTGAGATTGACTTCAGACCACGCTCATACAGATCCGTTAAGTTCCATACGGGCTTGGCTCCGGCCGGAAGTGTGATTTTGACAGGATAACCGCTCCAATCGTGGATCCTTTGATAGTTGAGGGCGCGGCATCATCGCCCTTCACCTTGCATGTCCGACAACGGGAACAGTGACTGTGCTTTATACTATAGCTTTAGGTTGCTATTGCTAGGTGATTTTTAGGGTTCCGTACCTCAAAAGAAAAAAACGGAACCCTTATAGGATCACTTTGTTGTCCGTCTGTCTGTCTGTCTGTCTGTCTGTCTGTCTGTCAAGACCCTTTATCTCACGAACGGGTAAAGGTATCAGGTTGAAATTAATAATATATATTAGGATCCATGAACCACACAAGATCTGAAAATTTCAATTTTTTACAACTACGCAATCAAAAGATATGGCATTTTATGTCCTCTTCTCCATACATTTATGCAAAAATGCAAAACCTACAGGGTACTTCCCGTTGACCTAAAATTATGAAATTCGGCAAGAAGCTAGGTCTCACAGTACAAATAATGAGAAAAGTCTGAAATCATTAAATATTACAACTTTTCTCACAACTAATGATAACCAATTGTGGTGAGCTCCCGTTTCAAGAACATTCATATAAGAGAGGGGTCAAGTTGGATGGTCGCTGAGGCGATTTTTGTTTTAGTTAAAAACGGGAACGAAAATTGGTATGTTTATAGTGCATAAGCTATAAAATAACAACAAATAATAAAATATAGTCAAGCGCGTGTCGGACTAAAATAATCTAGCACATTAACTTACTGAAATTTCAACTAATACAATTATGATTATCCGGTGGTACGGAACCCTCTTTGAGCGAGTCCGACTCGCACTTGGCCGGTTTTTTTTTTTAAGTGTCAAAGACTTTTTCGTTATCTGTGTTTTTTCTTGACGTTTGTTACCTTGGTAATTTTATTAGATAACACGATATTGTTGCCGATAGCTTGTGTTTGTTGGAGTAAATTCCTTCCTATGGAGTCTGAAAAAAAATTTGATTTGTGACAATTTATGAAAATTTATATCAACTGTTTCCGATTTTTTTTGTTTGAAAAAAAGACCAAAAAAATTGTGGTTTCTCGCCACCTACATTTATTTGTTCGAAAAATTGGGTGAAGCACTATTAATCTCACCACAAACAAAATTTTTATTAAGGGGCTGATAAGAGCTGAATTACCTCCCTTTCTAACAAAGGGCAGAATACGCGTGCTAGAACGGAGCGGATTCGCGCTGTTTTACGTTTCTCGCTCATTTTTGCATTTTTCTCAAAATCGAAAAAACTGTTTAAAAGCAAAAAGCAGAGGTAACTTTGTTTTTTTTATGGCGTATAAAATATGTTTTGGAGACGGCCATATTCTTGGAAAGATGCTTAATTATAACATAAATTTTTTTCACGGCCGTATATTCATCACTTTTCGTTAAAAACCTGCTCAAGTGAAGCGTATTTAGCTCTTATAAGCCCCTTAATGTAATCCAAAAGAAACGTCCGCAACGGTGTAGACTCTCGCTCTATTTGCATTGTATTCTGCATGACATTCAATAAGTATTCTGTAAAGAATCTAAATTGAATAAAATTATCTGAATCTATAAAAGGAAGGCGTGGCGACAGAATAATTCTTGAAAATAAAATTTTTGTATCCAGTACCAAAAAGTTCACGTATAATTCAAAGAAAATTCAAGATTTATTGTTCAAGTTCAAGTTGTTTATTGCAAATGTACAAAAGACGCCCTGTTAGGGCACGCAATACAGAGCTTAATAAAATATTGTAATCTTCATACAAAAATATGTACGCACGGCTGCAAGCATGTAGAAACAAAACCAGTATAAGTTGAACCATAGCTATTATATCAAACACTCGAAAGCAGAGATCCGCTCAAAGTCAAAGTGTTTCTACTGTCGTGCGGCCGTGTGTACGTTTACATTTGGAGATTTATTTTTTTATTCAAATTGACTTGTGTACTGTCACTTGTTGGAAAAAAAACTATTTTTTCAATCTGTTAATGATGATCACGCCTTAGAAGGACCTTGGTACTTTTATTCAAACCCGGTACAAACAAATAAACTAAACAAAACACTTATACAGCAATTGGAAATTGCGTCAGCTGGTACTCTATCAGAATAGCTTTAAAACAACTATATGCATATGTAAATTACTCCCCATAATCAAATTTGAGATTTAATTACCAATTTCCTTGTCTTTTACAGCCAGGGCGACGACAGTTCAAACATTAGCTTAGGGCTGTTCAGACCCTTAGCTATTAATCTGAGGCATTACTCGCCCTAATAAAGGTTATATCGCTTTAACGTTTAGAGATTTGACATGTAATTTGGGAGGTTTATACGTGTTAAGAGAATCATTTGGGTAAGGAGGGGTATGTTTTGCATGATATAGTTCGGAATATCGTGTGGTGCCTTCTAAGAGCTCGTTCCCACTATGTCGCATATCGGTCCGGATTTTAATCGGTCGTTCCAGTGGCAGAACGTTTTATATGAAGCTATTCACACTCGTCCGACAACGATTTAGTGTCGGATCCGAGAAAAATTTCGTGTGTTTTGTCAGCCCTCGTCCGGGAAAAAGTCGTGTTTGATCGACGCTCGCATATGATCGCATATGGTGCTGTTAAAATCGGAATCCGATATCCGACATAGTGGGAACAGAGGCGCCGACACACGAGTAAAATCAGGGTGTCTACTCTCAAAGTCCGATATATCGAAACGATACTACACGAAACATGCAAATGAAAAACTTCGTCCCTTGACAATAGAGTAGAATATTGGTTGGATGAATTTTCAAACTGCATCCAACTAATATTCTACTCTATTTTCAAGGGACAAAGTTTTGCATTTGCATGTTTCGAGTAGTATCGTTTCGATATATCGGACTTTGAGAGTAGACACCCTGAATCCGATATTCTGGTAATCTGTCAAACAGGAAAACCTAGTACGGAAACCATTATCTCTCACAAGAAACATCTAGAAGATTACTCCATTGCTGTTTTAAATTTCTTTGTTTTACCTTTGTGAAGAGAAAATAAAAACTTATATTATTATTATTACGGTGGGAACAAGCTCTAAGAAGAGTCCGGGGTTTGGTTCTACCCCGCGTGCCCTAACATCTGAACGCGGGATAAACTACTGCAAGCTAGTCAAAACTCTGCATGTCCTCTTTATTGAACAATGACTCAATATAATTTAATTGGATATGCTGTGACATGAAAAGAAAAAGAAGAAGAAAAAGGATTTTCCAAAATTTTTACGTACAATGAATATGCTGTAATTCGCTGATGGACACAGATTCAAGAACTTTTGAGAAACTGGTTGATGTAAGTTCGTAAAACCTGCAATTTTTTTGCATTCAATGCATATCCTACTAATATTATAAACGCGAAAGTTTGTAAGTATGGATAGATGGATGGATGTTTGTTCCTTTTTCACGTAAAAACTTCGGAATGGATTTTAATGAAACTTTACAATAATATAGCTTATACATCAGAACAACACATAGGCTACAATTTATCAACCTACGCAGACGAAGTCGCGGGCACCAGCTAGTATTATCATAAACTTATGAGAAACTGGTCTGGACGTTGTAAACTTCAAACCGGATTATGAAAACCACTTTTAATTTCAGCGACCGTCTCAGCAAATGTCATTTGACACAACATCCGCCACAACCTACATTTATATATCTTACAATTTATACTACTATAATTTAATCTCTATACTCAGTGCCATCGTGTGGTGCCGGCAAAGAATAGTACCAACCCATCTTTACCCGTGGGTGTCGTAAGAGGCGACTAAGGTTTTAGTGAACCAGAGGATGCAGCAGCATCCTTCTGTGTATCGCATCATCTTATACATTCCATCCATGGAATCCATGGTGCCAGCCGTAACGCTAACAAGCGTGGTGACTGGTGACTATCGTTCTTCCCCTCCACATTGTTTCAGCAGAAGCTTGAATTTTGAAGGGAGTTCTCTGACCTGTAGTGGACGTTTCATGGGATGTCATGATGATGACTCAGTAGCAAATGAGTATAACATTTAGGAACACACAGAAATATTCACTTTCGTTGTTTTATATCTACTTTTTGGATTTAAGGGTTACATACAAAATCATCACTTTTTTAGAGATGGAAGAGACATACATGACATACTTTTCTTGCTCGTACTTTGAACGTAAGACGAGGTGTTCTCTTTCAACATTTCCATTTAAGATCTCCTTCGTCTATCTACGTTCATTCAATCTGTCTAAATGATTAAAGCATTTTAGCATTCCGCCTTCATTTTCAGTCACTACATCTTCTTTTACGCCACAACTCTCTCTTATTATCAAACTTTCACACCAATCAGGCTTCTCTCTCAACAGACTTATCTTTCATTATCATCCGACAATTTTCGCTTTTTAAGTCACATTTAAAACATGTTAAAGTCCAGTTACTAACGAAGTAGTATCTTCGTCTCGTATCTATCATCAGTTTAGGCCAGTTCAGATACCATTTGTAACCAGCACGCTTCCTAATGGAATGACCTAATACGTTCCAATCAAGATTTTGGCATACTAGACAAACATTGCTCGACATAACAAATTTTAATACTGGTCAACAACATACAGAGAAACTTTGCAGGTCTTTAAAGACCAACGAACGTGTTATTCGCACAGACTGGACTGGTTAACACATGAACGCAATATGATCAATATTATTGACCAGCAAACAACTACGGTGGTACTGCGGAAACTCGAATACAACTTATAAATAACAAATCTACAGGTCTTAACAGTGTCCGCTAAGAATAATGTAAATAAATATTGGGGGACAATTCACACAAAATCATCTGATCCCAAACTAGGCAAAGCTCGTACTATGAGTACCAGAGACTGATATACACACATAAAGAGATAAATAACACTCAGACACAGAACAAACACTCTGTTCATCACACAAAATGTTTGCCCTGAGCGGGGATCAATCTATAAAATACAGGCTAACTCCCAACCACACCAACGGACCAATAATAATAATACCACCGCATCTCTTGCCTTGGATGTTCTTTAAGTCGAGTAAGGAATATTGAACCGGAGGATGGGACGCTCACTTATGGCCAGCTGCAGGTCTAATTAGGCATATATCACACAGTCATGTCTGCTTCCAAATAACGGAAGCAAGGAGCTTCCCTGGAGAAGAGTGCATGTTATGAATAACTGTATTTGCACACTCAAAAAGAAAAATATTTATAATCAATGAATTTATAAATTGAAAAAATGCGGCCTTATTACGTGGCGTGACCACCGAATTTTCAATACAGCGCCTATACTCGTACCAACACCGCTGCGTACGTGCGGAACAGTTGGTACTCAACGCAATAGACTTTAAGGGCACTGCACGTTGTCCTACGTCATCTAGTACAAGAAATTTGCTACTTTGTAGCGATAGTAGTGACCTACTAGATCCACAAAACGTTGATCTGCCAATCCGCAACTTGGCAGGTTTTGTTTCGTCGGATCGAAAAGTGGTTACGTGTCGGAGTACACGAATGAAACCTATTCGTTGAAATAGAAGGTACCTTTATAAGTAAAAAAACCGGTCAAGTGCGAGTCGGACTCGCGCGCCGAGGTTTCCGATATACTTTTAGTATTTCTGGAAGCAATAAAGTCCATTTTCAGGACCGCAAAACTAAATTTGTTTGTTAAGGTTTTTTGCAGATTTCTGAAAAACTGTGCAAATTAGAAAGATCGTTTTATTTTTGCTGTAAAGTTTACATAAACCTCAGTCAACTGTAATTAATTCAGATATTTCCTTACTCAAACTTCGGAAATAAGGGGGGGGAATGGTATTTTTTTTGACATTTTTCATCATAACTTGAAAACTAAGAAACTTAAAAAAATACAAAAATATATTTTAAAATGTACAAGTAAAGCCCTTTCATATGATACCCCACTCGACCTAGTAGCGACAATTTGAAATTTGCCCCCCCCCCCCCCCTATTTTGGCCCCCTTTACATTAATAATCATACTTTTTCAAAAATTTTTCATGTGCAATTAAGTTGGGCAACTATATTCTAAAACTATTCCAAATTTCAGGTCGATAGCATAAGTGGTTGCTAAGATATAGAGGTGTGACAGACAGACGGACAGACAGACAGAGCGGCACCATAAGGGTTCCTTTTTTACCATTTTGGTATCGGAACCCTAAAAACAACAAGTCTGCCTTGCATTCTCTTGGTGGTTTCGCCAGTCCGACCAAATTTGTGGTCCGATCACATCCGACCACATTTGTGGTCCGCCTAGCGAAAGTGCCAAGAGGATGAAAAGCAAAATCGCAAGCCGCGCCGTCGGTCGCACGGTCCCAACCGAGACCCTGCCGTAAGAGTGACCTCTTCCAGACAACCTACTGATCAAATCAAGACTTCGGCGAAATGTGAAGATACGATGAGATTTAATTAATTATAATATACACTAGGATTAGATACCCTATTATAAGGTAATAATTTGTGTTTTACTAGATTTAAATAATTAAATTAATGAAATGAAATAAATAAATGAAAATTTAAATTTGAATTATGGGTTAAGAGACAAACTTTAAGAAAACTCTCCAAGCCCCAGGGTTACATCCGTTTGTACGAGGGCCAAACCGAAAAGATCGGGAATAGAATACTCAGGAATAAATTAGATTAAAACCTTTTTGGTTTATGACATGTAGTATTATTTCACACACAATTCCATTTTTGAATTTTAAAAAAAGTAAAAAAGAAAAGAGTAGTAGCCATTTGAATTTGACAAGTCAGTGGGGAAAATGGAGCTTACGCGCATTTCCGTGCCATAATTTTTCACAACTTTCGTCGAGGTTTATCTCAAGAACCATGTCTCGCCGAGCTTGTTTCTGTTTATGAACTTGAAGCATCCAGTAAAACGACTATATATCGTTGGTATTCTGAGTTTCGTCGTGGACGTTCCTCTCTCGCGACAGTTCCTTCTACTGGTCGACCAAAAACAGCGGTAACACAAGATAACATCGATGCTGTGCGCCAATTAATAAAAGAAGATAGACAGATTCGGGCTTCTCTCAGCATTGGTATGACAGCGATTCAAACTATTTTACATGATGAACTGGGTGTCAAGAAGTTAGTTTCCCGCTGGGTGCCCCATCGTTTGACCGAGGAACAAAAGTCGGCTCTCGTTAATTGGTATCGGTCTACTCTGCAACGGTTCAATAGAGGGAGCTCAAATGCAGTTTACAATACCGTCTCTGGTGATGAATCGTGGATTTATTCATATGAGCCCGAAAGAAAACATCAATCGGCTGTTTGGGTCTTCGAAGGCGAGGTCAAGCCAACAAAAGTTGTCCGCTCTCGTAGCGTGTCGAAAAAAATGGTCGCTTCGTTTGTATCGAAAACTGGTCATGTGGCTACGATTCCTTTACAAGAACGCAGAACGGTAACTGCTGATTGGTACACAATAGTTTGTTTGCCGGAAGTCATAAGAGAACTTCGTAAAATTAATCCGAATCGTCGCATCATTCTTCACCAGGATAATGCGAGCTCACATACCGCTCGCAAAACGATCGCGTTTTTAAATCAGGAAAACGTGGAGTTAATGGACCATCCACCGTATAGCCCTGACTTGAGCCCCAATGATTATTTTACATTCCCAAGAATTAAAGATATGCTACGTGGTCAACGATTTCAAGGCCCAGAAGAGGCAGTCGAAGCTTACAAATCGGCCGTTTCGACTATATCCACTTCAGACTGGAATTACTGTTATAATAATTGGTTTGATAGAATGCAAAAGTGCATCGATTGTCACGGAGAATACTTCGAAAAACAATGAAAGTAAATATTGTTGAATTATTTTTGTACTTTTTTCTATTCCCGATCATTTCGGTGTGGCCCTCGTATATGCATAATTAAACTATGTCTTAGCAAAAAATAAAACACTATGTTATGTCTTTATAAAAAACTCGCTTAAACTCCGAACAAGATTTCGATCGACTTTATTGACAGAAGTAATCGATACTAGATAAGCTACGACGCTATTTTATGTATATGTCGTGGCCAGATCGTGGTATTGGCCATTTCATGATATATATTGGCCATTTCATGAAATCATGTTGGTCACTTCATGAAATGCAACCTAACATAACCGAACCTATCATGAAGTGGTCAGCCACATCATGAAGTGATCATTTATAACGATCTGGCCACGACATATACAAATAATAGCAAGTCGGGGTTAACTTAAAATGTTAACAAAGTATTTTTAGAAGCTTAGGTGAATTCAAAGGCCTTATGGAAAAGGCGAAGCATTTAGTTATAGTGTAGACAGGTTGTAAAGACACATCTAAAAAAAAAAAGGGGGCCCAGTGCGTGTTGGGCCACGCGCTGTGTAGGGTTCCGTAGTTGCCTTTTGAATCATTACTTTTAGGCAGATTTTGATTTTTGCATAATCATTTTCCTCCCCAACAAACAGCGAGGACCAGCGCCCGCTATTCCTATTATTTTCTTTTTTACTCGTTAACATGTAAAGCCTACTTAGCTGATAGTTTTCCTTTTAAATTCATCACAATATATTATGTCCTACCACTACTGTGAATTATTTCAAGTTCGCATGTCAACCGTTTAGCTGGCAGGGGACACACACGTCTCTAACAAAAAATAGCGCTTTTACAAATATTTTGCAAACGGTTTCCTAAATCAAAAAGTGGTCTTTGTAAACTCGTAACATTTTTTCTAAAGATCTATCTTACGACGCCTAACACTATAGGGTAGACGAGGAAAAATAATTATATCCCCACTTTACGGCTATGGAGGTACCTAAAAATTTTTTTTCCCATATTTTATTTTATCGCTTTGTTGGCGTGACTACCGAATTACAGCTTTCTAGAACAGCCTCTGAGCTGAGAGTTAGAGAAGAGTTCATTGTTGACTACGGCACCCTAAAATGGATTCACACTAAGAAACTGAAAACCAATTCGTTCAGACGCGATTATTTTATTGTTTAACGCACATGTGAGACGTGGAACGAACTTCCCCCTACGGAATTTTCCCGGTAGTTACGATTCGGGGGCTTTCAAAAAGCGGGTTACAAAAGGCCGCAAACGCACTAAAATCGCCTCAACTGGTGTTGCTTGTATGTCCATGGGTGGCAGTGACACTCACCATCAGCCGAGCTGTCTGCTCGTTCGCCTACTTTAATATAAAAAATAGCTACAGTATCTATGGGAATATAATATTTTTTCGTATCTCTACCTATGTTCCTAGGGACAGTAATTTTTCAGCTTCATAGTCTGTATCAACAGTTTAAATTTTCAGGAGAATTCTCTTTAAACCCCCTGTCACAGAATACCATATAAGTACTACCACCCTGTGCAGTATAAAGAAAAATCTGAACAGCTACTCAGAATAACAACTAAAAGTAAGGAAATTAAAATAAGTTTTAATTTAGTAAACACTTTTAGTTACTTATTTTCTCTTTGTGCCGACTTATCAAGTTACAATTACAATTTCACAATTGTAATCTGGTCAATCACATCGATAATTCGGATAAAACGAACGCTTACAAAGGAGTGGCCTAGGAAAGAAACATCGGTAAGGCAAGTAGGACTCGCGCCCAGTGGGTTCCGTTTCTTATTTGGTTTGTTGTGATTTATGGTCGGTTTGAATAGAGGCCAAATTAAACCAACGAGCGTGTACGTAAGGTTTGATGAGAGTAAATGAAGCGAAGGAAATATGTCAGTTTAAAGAATGTGTAAAGCAAACGTTATGTAAAAAAGCTTACTATAGATTAGATGACTATATGTATGATAAAGAGGTATGTTGCTCTGATATTCCAGCGAAACACAAGAAACACATTGTAAAAAGTAGGCCGTGCTGCAGTGGTTTCTTGCCGTTTATTTTACGCTGCCATAGCACGATCCCAAACGGCGTAGACTCGCTCTATTTGCATGGTATTCTGCATGACATTCAATAAGTATTCTGTAAAGAATCTACATTGAATAAATAATCTGAATCTGAATCAAGGCGCAGCAGGTGGAAGGATGTCGTCTTTGCCTACTCCTACGGACTGCTATGCTTATAACGAGGTTTTGATTTAGTGGTACGGAACCCGAAAAACAGCGCAAAAAATGATCGTTACAGGAAAATGTAATCGCGAATCATCCGGAAGAATAATATTGACACAGCTGTTAATATATTGAATCAAGAAAAGGAATTTGTATCAAAGCCTTTTCCCAGTAAAATGACACGATATGTTACAGCGTTTAATGAACGGACATTCTCCGCCCCCCTTGCAATCTACACCGCACCCGCCCGCAAGATTCTCGTAGTCCTTCTGAGGGTCTTTTGTACTGAATGTGCGACGCGACCTTCCAATTTCAAATTTGCGCTCTTGTATATGTGTTTGGCTGGAGGATGGATAGGACCAGGGCAGTAACAGAGTCGCGACCAAGGTCTGGAATGCATTCGGTAGGCCGACTTCCCGCTAGATGGTCAGAAGATATTGTCTATGTCGCGGGAGAGTGCTGATGAAGAACTTCTTTGGACCGAAGTTAGTGGATGTGGGGGTAATTGGATAGGTGGACGACTATTTGTTTGTAAGTGTCGATGTTATATGTAAACTATTTTTCCTGCGAACACAGACTCTCTGAACTGGGCAAGTTAGACAAAGAGATTTTTCGTTCACAGTATCCCAACCGAGAATCGAACACAGAACCTCCGGATCGAGAGTTGAATGCTCTAACCACTAGACCACGGAGGCTGTTAAAAATAAGAAACTAGTAATAGTAGATTAGTAGCCAAGGGCTGTAAGGCATCAATTGCAGCCCGAGATATTTAGGCGCATGAGCGCAGCGAGGGCGCCTATAGTTCGAGGGTGCAATTGATGCTTACACCCGAGCTAACTACTCTGCTTTACATCTCGATTGTGAGGTAAGTAGGTCCTTATTACCACCAAATTGTAGGTGACCAATTAGCGCTCTAGGGTAATAATGTAGCTAGAAAAGCCCTACGGCGGCAAGTAATAAAAAAAAAACACCTCTCTTTCAAAATTTAATTACTTACCGCCCTAGGGCTTTTCTAGCTACATTATTACCCTAGAGCGCTAATTGGTCACCTACAAGCCTCATTTGGGGATAATAAGGACCTACTTACCGAATATGAGAGATGTAAAAGATTATTAATCCGATCAACAATGAGTCTTGATCTTGATCCGAGCCTTCAAATAGGTTAACTTTATGAAGTTTCTGTAGACGCCAGTCACACACTAATGGTAACGAAAAGGAAAACATCGTCACACTTCGGACACTACATACACCGAACGCGAATTTGAAATTTAAAATTGGAAGGTCGCGTAGGCTCGCATATTCAGTACAAAAGACCCTCAGAAGGACCATGAGAATCTCACGGGGCGGGTGCGCGCGGGGGTGCGGGGTAGATTGCAAGGGGGGCGGAGAGTGTCCGTTCTGTATGGTAGTACTATTACTTTATTCTGTGACATCGTCGAAGAAACCACCGAGTACTTTTTATTGACATTCCAAAGATTTCGACAAAACCCAAGAAATTAATCCGACGAATTAATTTACACAATATCCTTGACGCGTATCAGAATAGTGCGTTTTTTACGTGAGGTCGATACACCGAACGTACACATAAGAAGTGACTGATAAAAAAACTGCTCAAATGATGGCTGGCCTTCAACACGAGGCGTTCACCTGCGAATTAATCTAGCTCGATATATAGAGACTTTAGATTAAGAGCTGGTGATATAATTGGCTACCTATTGTATATAACAAGTCGCTGTATTCGAAAGTATTTGTACAGATGGGGTGACGAAGTTCGGAAAGACCAAAATGCCTTTCAAGAGCCGATTGGCAAGACGCCAAGTAGAACTTCCAGAAGCCTCTTGGGGTCGCTGAGCCAGCGTAGTAAGTTGACTACACGTAGCGTGGTTAGACGTCCATCTTTTGTCCTTGTGGTGCCGGCTAGAATAGTAGCACCCTATAACGTCCTTTTGCGTATTGTACCACTTTACTGTTGTCATACCAATTAAGCCAGCCACAACGCTTTCTAGCGTGGTGACTATGGTCTTCTTCTTTTCGAGTCAATGGCAAAACTGACTATAAACGCTTAGCCCAAAAAGTAGCCACATCAATAGCCTTTTGGTTGCCTTCAACTGACTATGGTAATTCCCCTCCAAAGCACGACGAATTTTTGCTGAAGTTCTGGAGGGAGCTTCCTGTCATGCGTAGATAGACATAACTTGTATGGTAACTAAAGTAAGATACTAAAGCCTCTAAAATCAAATGCTAAACTGTTAGTACTGTGTTCTGCCTATTAACTGATCTTACCTCCACACTTAATATATAATCTGAAGGTTAAGAAGGACATTACAGAAACCTTTAAATGAATTGATCGTTTAACATAAATAAGCAATAGACTTTATGTATTGTGATACGATATCGGTGGGATTGGCCGAAAAAATATATGAAACAGGTTTTCATTGCTACACCCGAAATAAACGGTGTTTTAACTACCTAGAAATATTACAACGTTCTTAATTTGTTGTTTCATATTAGTCCGTGTGGTTTATTGTCAGCTAAAGCACAGAATATATAATAGTAAACAAGTGTTGAAGCCCCAATCACACCTTCCTAAATTCAAAGACTAATTCGGCATGCATTGCTGAGAGGTTTGGTTCTATTAGTTCCAATATTTTTACTTCAACGAGCAATGTATGCCGAATTAGATTCAGAATTAAAAGAGGTGCGATAACAGCTTAGGGTAGTAGCGATCCCATATTATACTTATACTCGTACAGTTGGGTGTAGAAAGGCATCTATCTAAGGAGTCTTAAACCAAAGGACGAGCAGCAGGGGCCGCTTACTGCCGAAAAATACAGTCTATTTTGCTAGACGTAACGTAAACAAGCATAGTGACTATGATAAATATCCCTCCCACCCCCGCCCAAAAATTTACCAAACACTTTTGTTGTAATATTCTGGAGGAAGCTGCCTATCCAGTGGGTGGATCATCATAACATCCCATGAAACGTCCACTACAGGACAGGGAGCTCCCTCCAGAATTCTAGCTTGTGCTGGAAAAATGTGGAGGGGAAGTACCATAGTCACCTCGCTTGTTAGCGTTACGGCTGGCACCATGGACCGCGGTTGTAGGTGACCGCAGTAAGTAAGATGTTAGATACATAGGAGGATGCTGCTGCCCATCCTCCAATTTATAACCCTTAGTCGCCTTTTACGACACCCACCCACTATTCTTTACCGGCACCACACGGGACCTAATGGATACCTAATGTATACTTCATAGGATTTTATAATGATAACGATATCGGCTCAGTACTTAGCTATGATATGATCATATGATCCATGTTTTAGTTTATTCCAACGGTTACCAACACATTTCACAGCTATGTCAAAAGCAATAGGCCAAAGCTGTCAGAAAGACAAGTTTGTCAAACAATGTCATTCTTTCCGTCAAATACACTCTGGTTTTAGCAAGGAGTTAGTATAGTTTATTAGAGGGATTTTAAAAAGTTGAGCTAAAAACCTTATTTACATCCTTTTCTAGTCTAAATTACAACTGCCCGTTTGAAAGAAGAAGATAACACTATTTTGACAACGTCGTCTTGAAGTCCGCGGGCCACCATTCGATCAAGCATTCGATGGACTGACAGTTGCGTGATCACCATCTGGTGATCATTTATAAATTGTGTATTTTGCTTTAATTGTTTAAAAAAGATCCAAAAAAACAGAAGTGAAGCATACTTAACAAAAAATGGTGTGTGTTGTTCCCAGCTGCAATAGCCATTTAAACATTTCTAAACATATACAAGGAAATATTTCAAAACACATTCCTAGAGCACTACATAATGCAATGTAGGTATCTATAGTAAAAGTGGCGACATTCTGGAAATAGAGAAGTAGCTGTGTTCTTATGATCCTCTCTTTCTTCTAATCACTACAAACATTTGTGAAACAAGGATAGATACTGGTTTCAAATTCAACTTTTTCAAATCCTTCTAATAAACTATACTAACTCCTTGGGTTTTAGTGACATCGCTGCAAAATAGATTGGTAAGCGTTGGGTTTAGCCGGCACCCGGACGAGAGCAGCCGTCTCCTAGACTGTAATCTACGCGAGACGATTTCTAATGTATGGGAGCTCCTCTCAGAATGTAGAATGGCTGCTTGCTTTATCATCTATGCAATCTTCGTGCCCAAATGTGATTGGTGGCAATTATCAGTGACGTGAGCAGTGTGATGCCCTGATGATGGAGACGAGGGTTGACATTGACGGTTGTGGATTATATGGTAAGGAATTTGGTTTGGAATCGCTTCGTAATTAGTGTGCGAGAAAGGCTTATGATGATATATTTACAGAAATCCTACAGAAATAGTATGTTCACTATTTTAGCATCGGCCATGAAACTGAACAACTTTGCCCAAGAAACAAAAGTCGAAATGCGAAAAGTAATTTTTGATCTCCTATAAAAAATGCGCTATCAGCTACTGCAGTTTCTATCGGAGGCCAAAAATTTATTTTCATATTTCGACCTATGTTTCTTGGGGAAAGTTGTTCAGTTTCATGGTCTGAGTAACATACCAAAATTATGTTCACTATTTCATAAGGACCTTATATACAATTCGGTAACCGATTGTACTAATAAATTACAGAAATGACGAAATTCTATCTCTCTTACTCAGCGAACCAAAGTGGTTCTTGGTTTCCGACATCAAAGCACGCCGCACGCCAGGTTCCCTGTTCTGTGCCAATTCCGTCTAGTCAAACCAAATGCTTGGCGACTTCATCCTTCCATTCATTCTAGCTGTTGCCCGCTACTTCCTTTCCCATTATTTAAACTATCTTCATACCATATTTTATCAAAATCGGTTCAGCGGTTCAGACGTGAAAAGCTTTACAAACTGACAGCCAGTTAAACAAAGCTCTTTTAAAGTTAATGCTTCTTTAAATCCATTGCTGTCACTTTCTGGGTCAACAAATCAGAAAGTGTCAGCAATAGACTTAAAGGGGCTTTAAATTTGAAGATGTTTTGTGCAACTGGCGGTGAGTCTAACCGAACAAATAAAATGTGTGTTTGTGTTAGATGTAGCTTCATCATAACATCTCATGAAACGTCCACTGCAGGCAGGACAGGGAGCTCCCTCCAGAACTCCAGAAAAAAAACTCGTGGTAAGTTGGATTTACCATAGTCACCACGCTTGTAAGCGTTGCTGTTGTTGCTGCTGCTGCCCATCCTCTGGTACTTATATCGTTTAAAAAAACTATGTTGTGTAGGTAGTCCACCAACAGATGGCACTGCAGGATTTCTGAATCACGCTATTTTATAGGAAAACATCGATCCCTCTTTTCCTTTTTTCCATGTCGAAATATCACTTATTTCTACTTCCGATGCAAAAAGTAAATGTTTGTACCTAAACACCAAGGTACTGGGTCAAACCACACTATAAGCGTTATCGGTAAAGCCTTCGATTGGGTTTACAATACGTCAACAACTCGAATGCGTAAGAAAACTACTAGTATATGTACGAGAGTGGGTTATGTAAGGGATTAATGGTTTCTTTTTAACGACCGCTATCGCATACACTAGATTGCTAAAGGAGTGATCACACCTAGCTGAATTCAAAGACTAATTCGGCATACATTGCTGGGAGGCTTGGTTATGTTGATTGCAATATCCTTACTTCAACGAGCAATGTATGCCGAATTAGTCTATGAATTCCGCTAGGTCTGATCGTGGCTTAAGGCTACTATAGGAATATGGTGAATGAATTTTCTTTACATACTAGCCGTATGCTAATCTTATTTGTGCAGCATAGGCCTCCCCGAGTTTCATCCAGGTCTCTCCCTCTAGCTTTCCTTCTCCATCCTGGTCCACATCTTTCTTTGAACTTAATATTCTAAGTTTTAAACTCTAGTACCTGGGTGACCAACAGATGGCGCCGTATGGTTTCTGAATCGCGCTATTTTATAGAAATGCTAAAAACAGAGTAAACGAATTTTCCCAGAGTCGATTTTTCGTCCCCAAAAACCCCTGTGCTGTAAATTTCATCGAAATCGTTACAGTTGTAAAAATATACATTACTTGTTTAATGGTATAGGATTGGACTCTCTAAGGGAATCATCATAACATCCTATTAAAGGTCCACTGCTGGAGCTCGTTCCAGAATGTGACAGCAAAAATACGTGTTTGTACTTTGGTGGGAAAGATAGTCCCTACAGAAATCCAGCAAAAACGCGTGATATTTTGGAGGGGATTTACCATAGCATTGCGGCTGGCGACCGCTGTCGTTGGTGACCGCAGTATATAAGATGGTACGATACACAGGAAGATGCTGCTGCCCATCCTCTGGTTTATAAGTTGGCGCCACTTACGACACCCACGGGTAGAGATGGGTTGGTACTATAATTTGCCGGCAGCACACGGACTGCTTACTGGCGTATAACTATTTACCATAGCATTACGGCTGGCGACCGCTGTCGTTGGTGACCGCAGTATATAAGATGGTACGATACACAGGAAGATGCTGCTGCCCATCCTCTGGTTTATAAGTTGTCGCCACTTACGACACCCACGGGTAGAGATGGGTTGGTACTATTCTTTGCCGGCAGCACACGGACTGCTTACTGGCGTATAACTATTTACCATAGCATTACGGCTGGCGACCGCTGTCGTTGGTGACCGCAGTATATAAGATGGTACGATACACAGGAAGATGCTGCTGCCCATCCTCTGGTTTATAAGTTGTCGCCACTTACGACACCCACGGGTAGAGATGGGTTGGTACTATAATTTGCCGGCAGCACACGGACTGCTTACTGGCGTATAACTATTTACCATAGCATTACGGCTGGCGACCGCTGTCGTTGGTGACCGCAGTATATAAGATGGTACGATACACAGGAAGATGCTGCTGCCCATCCTCTGGTTTATAAGTTGTCGCCACTTACGACACCCACGGGTAGAGATGGGTTGGTACTATAATTTGCCGGCAGCACACGGACTGCTTACTGGCGTATAACTATTTCTAAAATCTTAAGAAATTTAAGAAGGTACTGCATGTTAGTGGATAACAGGCTTTCGTACTAACATTCCTCGGAGAAACTAAAACCCTTTGCCTGTTTTATTACCTACATAAACGCACTACTACAACACATTCTAATCAAAGGTAGAAATGCAGTACTTATTCCACTCTATGTGCAGTTTTGCTTACATTGCTTCGACACTAAATCGTGAATTTGTATTGGTTTGCTCCCGAACCCCAGTGAACTCTCACGAAGAAAAAAATGTTTACTCGAAATATTTTTTTCGAATTCTTAGTACAATTATTAAGGGTGCTGACTGACAAATTTTTTATATGATTTGCTCATGTCTGCCTCTTTGACTGATGATAAGAAGCATCCTCTAAAAGATACAAAAAATATTGGCAGACATCCACACCCCTGCGTTTTTGAGGAATTAAGTTTTAACTATTTTGAAATTTGACAAGGAAACGTACACCTGGCAGACTATGACTGTCCGAATAAACACAATATATAGGACCCCAGAAAAATGAACTTCCACCATAATAGCCCTGCGTTGTAAAGTTACAGCGCTTCAAAATGCAAAAAACCACTACTTCGTCCCGTGATAATGCAGAGGCCTGCATGTCTGCCTCTTCAATTTTCTACATTTTCAGAAGTATTTTTAACAGCAGCCACAAAGGCAGACAAAAAGAAAAACATTATTTAGTATCTTATTATTATTTTTAGGGTTCCGTACCTCAAAAGAAAAAAACGGAACCCTTATAGGATCACTTTGTTGTCCGTCTGTCTGTCTGTCAAGACCCTTTATCTCACGAACGGGTAAAGGTATAAAGTTGAAATTAATACCATATATTAAAGTGAACTATGAACCACACAAGATCTGAAAATTTAAATTTTTTACAACGATGCAATCAAAAGATATGGCAGTTTATGTCCTCATCTCCATACATTTATGCAAAAATGCAAAACCTACAGGGTACTT
Organism: Athrips mouffetella; assembly: GCA_947532105.1. Taxonomy (NCBI): domain Eukaryota; kingdom Metazoa; phylum Arthropoda; class Insecta; order Lepidoptera; family Gelechiidae; genus Athrips; species Athrips mouffetella. Next base: position 4,372,445 of record OX383971.1, on the reverse strand, counting down.
CCTGTTGACCTAAAATTATGAAATTTGGCAAGAAGCTAGGTCTCACAGTACAAATAATGGGAAAAGTCTGAAATCATTAAATATTACAACTTTCCTCACAACTAATGGTAACCAATTGTGGTGAGCTCCCGTTTCAAGAACATTCATATAAGAGAGGGGTCAAGTTGGATGGTCGCGAAGGCGATATTTGTTTTAGTTCTATTTTAAAAACGGGAACATTTACAAACTTAATAATTGGTATGTTTATAGTGCATAAGCTATAAAATAACAACAAATAATAAAATTTGGTCAATCGCGTGCCGGACTCAAAAAAATTAACACATTAACTTACTGAAATTTCAACTAATACATTAATGATTATGTGTTGGTACGGAACCCTCGGTGCGCGAGTCCGACTCTTACTTGGCCGGTTTTTTTTTGCTTTAACTCAAAAACGCAGCGACGACGCACAGAAAACTTGTTAGGACCAAATCGATTCTTATTGAGCTGATCTATCATCCCTATTAATATAAATCATGAGCAAATCATATACCCAAATTGCAGCCAGCACCCTACTAACTCAATGTTCACTTAATCGACTCGTATGGGAAGACGAAAAAGTTTTTTCAAGATAATCTGTTTTCTTCGGGAAATTTGCTAGTCTTCATGAGTAGAATTGATTACTCTCTTCAGGAGCAAAACCAATGAAAAATGAACTTGGTACTTTTATGTTTCTTATGGAACCCTATAAAAAAAACGGGACCCTATATGCTTCCGATGTCTGTCTGTCAGCGTGTATATCTCATGAACCGTAAAAGGTAGACACTTGAAATTTTCACAGATTATGTATTTCTGTTGCCGCTATAAGAACAAATAATAATAAAAAAAATAAGGTGGGCTTGTCTACTAAAAACATGATTTTTTTGCTTGATTTTTGTTTTAGCTCGTAGCGTGAAATTTGGTATGTTTATAGTGCTAAGCTACAGAATAACAACAAATAATAAAAACTGATCAAAAGCGTGTCGGACTGGCGCGCATTTACTGCGCGGCTGCGCGTTCATAACTAAGACGTTATTTTTACCTATGTGGTCCCTACACTACCCTCGGTGCGTGAGTCCGACTCGCACTTGGCCGGTTTTTTATAATATTTAAGGGGCTGGCTTTTGATCTTCATCTAGCTCTGGAGTCAGATAAGGTCGTCGATGGAAAGAACAATCTAAGGAATACGGATGCCAAGCTTCGGTCTGGCCCGCCGCCGTCTCGCAAAGTTGCTTGTCTGTCGGTCTTTTACAGAGTGTATTTCGGAGAATGTGTCCATGAGCTTCCCCTTTTTACCGTTTACGCAGGATATCACCCACATTTGGTTGATATTCCACACGTTCGCACAAAGCGCTTTAAAATATTTTCGCAGCTGAGTGGAATTCTCTTCGTCGGTGTTGCCGAGTTCATATAACCCGAATCTATTAAGGTCGCGAGTGAGTAGGCTACTTTTGGCCAAGCTCGTTCCATCATCGATCTTTATCAAGCCCATTGACATAAAAAATTATGCAGGCAAGGAACCTAAGTAAATCATCTACCCTTTTAGCTTGTCGAATGTTTCAATTCAACCTTGTACCTACAGAAAATGTTACAATCTTCAGCGTCGCGCACGTGACTGCGCACGCGCCTAACCCTTATTACGTAAGCGATACGAATCAAATTTGTCTCGCTCTGACGAACTGCCATCTTGAGTTCCACTGATTTTATGGTCACGTGATGTGTGAGGTTTCTTTTGTATTTGATTTTTTAATTATGGAAAGTTTGCAAAATTATTTTGTCATCACCATAAGAAAATCTCTCAATGGTGAACCCCACTATTAGCAGCCCAATTGGTGTGGGTAGGTTTGCCCCTGTTTCTGCGCCGTAGGTCGAGTTCCTACTGTAAAGCTGATCATTATGAAGGAATTTTTGAAAAGGTATTTTCTAACAGGGTCTCTCATCGCATGGTGCCCACCTATTTTTATCCGTGGATCTCGTAAAAGGCGACTAAGAGATTTTGAATCGTAGGGTGGGCAGCAGCGTCCTTCTGCGTATCGTACCATCACACAGACTGCTATCACCAACACTCTCTGTTCTGCAGTGGATGTTTCGTGGGATGTTATGATTTAAAAAAAAAATCACGCCTTGCTCCCGTCGGGTAGGCAGTAAATAATAACATCGTAGGTCGAAAAAATTGTACAACGCAGATATTTTAATATGTTATTACAATACATAACAATAGTGTTAAAGTGTTAAACCAAAAACTCAGCCTCGACAGACCTGTGTTAACAATGTAGTGCCCCTAAAACCACGTCTTGTTTCAGTTTTCGGCTTTCTAAAAGGTGCATCATACTAAGAAAGTCACACACGTAATTTTTAAAGTATGTAAAATTTGCTATAATTTTAGTGTTAAAGAGCCTATTTACGTATAAATAGCTGCACACGAAACTTTTTGTATTACAGAGAAAATAAGCTAATAATTCAGTTAAAATAAATGGTACAGCAGCACTGCACTTACTCGTACTTTCTCGCAATACTCAAAAACTATCAACCGCAAACTTAAATTTGTAATGCCATGCACATAGTATGGAAATACAAACTTTTATTTACGTTTTTCCAGAAAAATGTTCGAATGAAATATACAGATCAATTCAGAATTCAAATTGTCAAACATTAAAACAAACAAACCTCAAACGATTTCGAGTAAATCACATGTGTAACTTTTGGTAGAACTGGAACACCCTTTATATGAATTTTCACAGATCAATGGATAGTACCGTAGGATACTTGCATGGAGATTTTTTAAATTTCCCAACACATGTTGCTTATGGATAATTGTTCAGTTTAGTCTACTGAGCAAGCCCTTTCAGTTTTTGGTACATCCTGTGTACAGGTAGACAACCAATCTAGGATTTATATTATAGAAAATTTTAATAAACTCAATGGAACCAATTTTGGGTAAATCACATATTTACGATTTGGTGGTACAGGAACACCCCTTATATGATATTACACAGATCAATTGATACTAGTGCAAGATATCTTACATGAAGATGCTTGGTCATGCAAAGTTTCATCAAGATTCTATGAGCCGTTTTTGAGAAAATTTCAATTTTTCCATTTCGTTGTATGACAGCTACCCTCAAAATGAGAGCCAGCAAGAAACCACTTAAAACCCTTCGATGGATTTGCATAAAACTCCTAAATTCAAAATCTGGTGTCAATCGGACCATTCGTTTAGCCGCTAGGCCAAAGCGTGACGGACAGACCGACCGACGGACCGACCGACCAACCGACCGACCGACTGACGGACATTTTTAGGAGACTTGTTTTTTATGATGTACTCGTATAAATGATATAGAACACATTTTTGACAAAATTAGAAAAACTTTTTTTTTCACGAATACAATACCTTTCTCGCTCCGCTCGAAAGTAAAAATTAAGAACTTAAGTCATATACGAGTACCTAATAAAATTAAAATATGGCACACTTTTTTACCCGACTGCCCCAAGACAGGAGGGTTATGTTTTTCGAGTGTATGTATGTATGTATGTCGATTTCTTTGTCGCGCTCTGCAGCCTAAACGGCTTGGTAGATTTCAACATGTGAGGTGTCGTTAGGTTCGTATTCATTGTAGGAGTGTCATAGGGTATAAAAAAAAATAAAAAAGTACTAAATAAAAAAACTATTCCAAAAAATAAAATACCCGACTGAAAAGCGAATCTTAATCGGTTCCGATTGAGATGAAATTTTGCATACGTATGTGAATCGGATGACAATGCAATATTATTGTGACTTGGAGCTGATCTGATGATGGAGCCGGAAGATATCCATACAAAGGTGGAGATATCACCGCGTTTTAGAATCCTACAGTGCCATCTGTAGGTGGGTAGCGTCGCTTGCTCACCTGGTAATATTTTAATGATAAAACAACTCAGGGAGGTTTCTTTACGAAATAGTTGGGCTTAGCTAGGCCTTTTGGAAATAAAATCACTTAGTTTTAGCATACAAAGCAATGACTAAATTTCCCGTGCAAGATGCCGCATTCATTAGTTTTGTAATATACTGTAGTTTTTCTACTCCATAACAGAGGCGCTGTTTTTATTACCGCGTTTTAGAAACCTACAGCGCCATCTGTTGGTGGGTAGCGTCGCTTGCTCATCTGGTAATATTTTATTGATAAAACAACTCTGGGAAGTTTCTTTATAAAATATTTGGGTTTAGCTAGGCCTTTTCGAAATAATTTTCTAAGTTTTAACATATAAAGCAATGACTAAATTTCCCTTGCAAGATGCAGCATTAATTACTTTTGTGTTATACTGTAGCTTTTCTACTCCATACCAGAGGAGCTGTTTTTTTATGTCGACTACCCAAGGAAGTTTTAGCCCACGCTTCGCCAAAGCGAACCACCAGCGACTAAAACCTCCTTGTGACTACCAAATTCAACCATACCTTACGTACGGTCAACCGCACGTGAATGGAAAGATTTGCAAATCTATTACTATGTCACAAAGTTCGAAGTGTTTATACTGACGTGCTGTTGGGTGTATGTAGAAAAATACAGTCAGCAGAGAGGGACTATATATCGCTTCTTAGTTTAATAAAGAACTTCCACGAAGATATGAATGGCGCTATCGTTCCTGGTGGCATTACATCTGAGCCGTTCAAAATGCGCAGAGGTGTCCGCCAAGGTTGCGTGTTAGCACCCACCCTGTTTGGTATATTTTTCTCATTGCTATTAAGAGAAGCATTCGGCTACATACAAGGGCTGATGGGGAGTTGTACAACATAATTTCATTTCTTAAGTCCAAGCACCATCGCAAGGACGTTTTTATCGACAGCCTTCTATTTGCTGATGATGCAGTATTTGTGGCCAACACTGCATATGATTTACAAATCATCGTCGATAAGTTTTCACGGGCATGTTCCTTGTTCGGCTGAATACAAGAGTATGGCAAAACAAACATCTTACGACGAACACCAAGATGATCGTTTACCAAGCATGCATTTCAAGCATACTGTTGTATGGAGCAGCAAGGACGACGTACGCAAAACAAGAGCGACAACTTAATGCCTTGCATATGCGCTGCCTCCGAAACATCCTAGGCATCTCCTGGAAGGACAAGGTAACCAAAAAAAACGGTCTTACAACGAGCACAGCTGCCCAGTTTCTTCGCATTGCTGAAGCAGAGACAATTACGATTTTTGGGGCACGTGCACCGCATGGAACCAACCCGTCTACCCCAGCGTGTATTGCTTGGTGCTATAGCGCACGAAAAAAGAAGTGTTGGTAGGCCAATGCTGCGCTTTAAAGATTGCGCCAAGCGAGACATGATCACTTTTGGTATTGAACACCTAGACTGGGAGCAGACAGCTGAGGACAGAACCAAATGGCGTAAATCATTACTGGATGGACGCAAGGTACACGATGAAGCCTGGTGTTGTGCCCGTTGTGAAAAATAACGACATAACATCAGTTTTTGATAACACAAGCTTCACCAGCAGCGTGTGGCAGGACCTGCCGCTCCTGTGTAGGCTTATTCAGCCATGAAAAACGGTGAAATCGACAGAATATTGCTTAAATCGTCTGACATAGACGGCCTTAGCCGGCCTTAGGCCTTAGCCTATGATGATGATGTATGTATGTATGTATGTCTAAACGGCTTGATAGATTTCAACATGTGAGGTGTCGTTACATTTGTATTTATTGTAGGAGTGTCTTAGGGTATAATATTTTAGTACAGCACCTTTGAAGAGAAAAAAAGGGTGAAATATTTTTTTTTAAATCATTACTTTTACAACATGGGTATCAAACAATAGCTGGTACAAACCTGATTCTAAGGTTTAAGCAAATGTAACAACATAACTCGACGTAGCAAATCTAAAAACTAAAAAGTTTAAAATAAAAAATTATTAAATAACAAAAAACCCAACTGCTTAGCACAAGAGAGGAAAACAAGCTTAAATCTATTGGATTTGGTAACTTGAATTGTATAAGATACTGCAGGCGGGGACGAAAAAAATTAAGTCGTAAACATCCACAAAACGTTTTTTCGTCCCCGCCTGCAGTATCTTATACAATTCAAGTTACCAAATCCAATAGATTTAAGCTTGTTTTCCTCTCTTGTGCTAAGCAGTTGGGTTTTTTGTTATTTAATAATTTTTTATTAGAAAGAAGATATTTGTACTTAAAAAGAAGATTTTATTTAGAGTGTGGTTTGTGGTAGATCAATTTTTAAATATTATTAAGTTTTCGAAAATAATACTTGAAATAAATCAAGGGCGGCCTTTTTGAAGAGGCGATTTCGTTGCCTAGACTAGATTGTGATTTCAGGCGATTTCACAATCTAGTCTAGGCAACGAAGAGGCCCGTTGTTTGAAGACCCCCGCATTAAATCCTCAGTCGATGAAACTTTGCAGGGGTATTATACTACATGAGACAAACCTTCTATAAAAAAATACAAAAAAAAATCGTTACTTTTAATTTTTCTATAATACAAAAATTACAAAAAATGTATGAAAATTTTTTATTGTAATTTTTTTTTTGATATTTTGAATTAACATTTAATTCATGATTCTTTATCATCCTGTCAAATAAAATCTGCCTAAGGAATTTATGTTGGGGTCAACTGCTTCGTTGCCTACACTAATCGTACATGGGAAATTTTGCTTTGATTATTACGTATAGACGTAATTTGAAGTGTTTATCTTCAATATTATTAAATAAACAAATACTGTATGCCGACAACACATGCAGAAACATTCAGGTCTAGCCTAGCCTATCATTAACCTGGCTTATAGGTAACAGGGCGCCGCCACACCACCTTGCCCCACATATGGTTGCCAAGTGTACAAATCTACATTCTTAAGCAATACACAGTTGATATGTGTGTGTTGTCCTTATAAAAGGACTGTAAAGTTTAGATACTCCCGCGTTAAAAAAGTTGTAACTGACCTTGAACATTGAGTCTCTTGATGTAGTCAGAAAATAGGCTACTTTCGAGAAAATTACTTAAGGGAGGGGTGATTTCCCATACAAACTAACTTTTGCGATAACTTCTAAACTACAAACTACATTATGACAAAATTTTGTACATATAATTGATTAAGATGTATCAAGGTTTAAAATAGGTTTTTAATTGAAACCAATTAATCGATATTAAGATAGAGCTAGTTGAAAATTTGTATGGAAAATATTAACTTGCTTTATCTTTATATTGATTCATTGTTTTCAATTCTTCTTCTTAGCGTGTCGATCAATAACAAATATTTATTTTTTTGTGCCCAGAACGTTGCCACATTTACTGCGTCATTTGTGGCTGTAAAAAGGTCATCACGCGTACATGTATCGGGACAGGAGGTTAGGTGTTCCATTGTTTGTGGGGCGGTACCACACTCACATTTGTTATTTATTTATTTATTTAAATTGGTTAACTAACATAGTACATAAAGTTATTTTGTTATAAGAGCTATCGGTGAAACCCCACCTAAAAATGCTGTCTTTGCACCGACCGACCTGTGTCCGTAGTCTGTTTAAAGACTTCCAGATCGGTGTGGGTAGGTCATGTCCAGCGGGGATGCTTTCTGCTGGCTGAATAAAATAAACTCAGCGAGTTAGTGCTCCTCTTTCCACAACCGACACCCCTCTGTGGATGGGTCGCCGACAAGTGGCTTTGATGATTTAAAAAACTTTTACGGCTTTTCAACCTCTGCTTTACTTGGTGGTAGTTGTGCATGGGGTGCCTATCGTCTCCTTCTAATTTGGCTCGTTCAACAGAATCTGCTACTTGGCGCCGTACAACTGGAGGTGCAATTCCTGCTAGTATATGCAACATTTTCACTGGAGTAGGTTTCAGACAGCCTGTGATGATTCGGCACGTGTCATTTAAAGCAGCATCCACTGATTTTGCAAGGGATGAACATGACCATACAGGACACGCAAACTCGCCAGCAGAGTAGCAAAGCGCCATGCCAGTGGTACGGACAACCGCTCGTCGGTAGAAACTTTTTCAACTCTATTACCACGCCGTAAGGTCCAAAAGTGTTTCTACTGACGTGCTGTCGAGTGTACGAAGGACTTGTGTTTTGATTACAAACCCGTTTCAAACCTTGGTACATCCTATCCAGTTGTGTGTACAAAATTGATAAAATATGTTTCGTATTTTAGAAGTTATCGCAAATGTTAATTTGTATGGAAAGTCACAGCTCAAAGGGGTCCCTTAAGAGCAAGCTGTCAAAATTATTCGATACTGTGACGTCACTTCACGCTGATTGGTGTTTGGAATTACGTTCAGGTTCGACATAATTTACACTTGGAATTCTTTGATAAAAAACAAGAAACTTTTGTTCAAATGTCTCAGTAATACACTTTTTTATTAAACTATTTCTGAACCAATTTTGAGGAATATTGGTGAGAAGATACTTTGGAACATGAGAATATTTATTTAAAATGCTGCAACGGATATAACAGGCAACTTTTTTTTGAACTTACGAATACGAAGTCGCGGGCAACAGCTTGTTAACTATAAAACAGAACTGGTAAGCAAGCGATACGAGTATGTTTGTAATAGAATCTTGTATTAAGGTGTGTTACCTACAAGTGTGATATATAGGGTGTACTATAAAGCCACGCCTGACCGCACCCCCTTAAGTGTATAAAGGAAGCCTTACACTAAAGCTGCTTACGTCACACGTAAGCCGCAGTAGATTGTGCTAGTTGGCTAGACTTTATGCGCCTCGGTGTTGTGTATACCTACATACATTGTGTGTAAAAAGTATAGTTTTTTTTTTAATGTAACAAGTAAGCAAGCGAGCTTGTGGGACACCTGATGGTAGGTGGTCACCACCGCCCATAACGCCTACTGTCTTATTAGTAGCATAATTGACACTAACAAGACAGCAAAGCGCGTTGCCCAACCTGAGAACTAAGGTGGTGTATCTCATGTGCCAGTAATTTCCCTGGCTCCCTTGCCCTTCAAACCGAAACACAGGAGTGCAAACACTGTTGCTTCACGGCAGATAAAAGCAAGAGGGTGGTACTTCCCCAGACGGACTTTGCACAAAACCACCTTCACAAGTAACACAAAATGTGTCTTATTTATCCAAGTTTATTGTATCACTTTCGAAGTAGGCCTGTTTTGAAATAATACACTTACTCCAAGAAATAACCACCATTCTCCTTCTACCATACATTCGCACAAAGCGCTTTGAAACATCTGGGCACGGCTAAAGAGTGGAATTCTCTGCCTGCGTGTGTTCCCGAGTTCATATAACCCGAATCTAATCAAGTCCGGAGTGAATAGGCTTATTCAGGGCAAGCTCGTTCCATTGTCAACCTCATCTCTGTCCTCAAGACTAGATCGAGGTTAAGAGTAAGTCCATTGACAATAAAAAAGTAACCCAATCAATAAAAAAAAAAGCTTTTTTGGAATAGACTTCAGTACTCGCCGCGAATTCTCTTTTATGTCGCTTATCGAATGAAAACCGGTGCCTAGAAGTGGTAGTTTGAGTTTTGGAAAAGGAAAAGAGTCGGCCAAAGCCATATCACGTGAATCCGGCATCAGTTCGATAAGATTTGTTCTGTTTATGGCCAGAACTTAGTTCACAATGTTAGTCGAAAAGTCAGGTCTTTCAGCACTGTTCGTATGATAAAGTTTCAGCGGATATCTCTCTCTTATTTAAATGACGATTTTGACATGCCATTTCCTTTGCTTTAGCGATGTTAAGTTCAGCTGAAAATTTTGATGGCTGAACAGAGCGAGACAAATTTTCCCCTACATCTCCACCACTTTTAAATGCACTGTACTACTCATACGTACCGTGTTTTTGTAGGTTTTCTGGGGTGAACAATCGATCTAGGTAGGTCCCATGTCTGGGAAAATTCATTTTCTCTATTTTCATGAGAATAGCGCGTTTTAGAAACCCTAGAGCGCCATCTATTAGTAAGCTATCGTAAAAATTATACAGGATAAAATAGCTTTTCAGCGCCTGCCACTACTTTTATTCTCTGTGCTCTTTCTGTCAAACGATTCGACTTGACGTTTCGAGTTTGATTGACACATCTGTGTAGAAGCACGTTCGTTTCACTGTGACCACACTGTGGCACTATGATCGTCTATTGTGAAATGACGTCATACATACATACATAACATCACGCCTCTTTCGCGTTGGGGTAGGCAGAGACCACAGTCCTCCACCTGCTACGATGGATCTTGACATACTTCCCTTGCGTCCTGTACTTTCATCAATCCTTTCATACATGCTCGTCGGTTTAGTGTACTTTTAACCTGGCCTTTATTCAGAACGTCCTGAATTTGGTCCTGGTACGTTCGCCTAGGCCTGCCCCTTCCAACGTTTCCATTCACTCTCGCCTGGTAGATCTCTTTCGTCAATCTTCGTTCATTCATCCTCTCTACATGACCAAACCATCTCAGCATCCCTTTCTCGATTTTGGTCACTACGTCTTCTTTTACGCCACACCGTTCTCTTATCACACTATTTCTAATCCTGTCACTCAATTTAATACCAATCATACTCCTTAGCGCTCTCATTTCCACTGCATTAATTCTACTTTCATGCTTCTTCTGCCATACCCAGCTTTCACTGCCATACATCAGTGTTGGTACCAAAACACCCCTAGAACAGCCAAACGAACCTTGTGAGACACCTTCTGACTCCTCATAAAGGCGTGCAGGGCACCATTCACCATGTTTCCAGCATTCACTCTTCTTTCAATATCACTTTCACACTTTCCATCTCTCGTAAACTTTTAGCCCAGATACACAAACTCCTTCACTTGTTCGACTTGTTCACCACCTATTAATATAGTACACTCTGTCATACATTCTTCTCTTTCAAGTACCATTACTTTCGTCTTGCTTACATTCAAATTCAAATAGTTTATTTGCATAAAACACGGTAAAAAAAGGATGGTAGTAATCTTAAAATGTAGCACATCATGTTTTGCCTCACAGATCGGCATGCAAAATATACAATCTACATTAATGCACATCACAAACAACTATGTCAACTTAAATAAACAATAAGACATCATTAAATTATAATTTACAGCGCAATGATTGGTTAATTTGCTTTGTCTATCTCAATTTAAGTAGTCCTTAACACTATAAAAATTGTGAAAGCTAATCCATGCATATAATTTTTTCTTGAACAGCTCCATAGGCAATGCTTGAAATTCCTTTGGAACTTTATTAAATATTTTGACACACATTACCAAACAGCTTTTTTATTTACTTTCATTCCTTTCCTGTCCAAAGCCACATTCATCATTGTTACCATCTCCTGCAACTCGTCAGCAGATGACGCAAGTACAACTTGGTCATCAGCGTAGAGAAGACATTTGATGAGTAACTCATTCATTCTCAGTCCACACATACTCTCTTTCAGATCAATCAAACAATTATCCATGAAAAGGTTAATCAGCCAAGGTGATGCTACACATCCCTGCCTAACACCTTTTTTGATGCTAAACCATTTAGTGTACGCCCCGTTTATTCTGACACAAGCACTGGAATCCTCATAGAGAGGTTTCAGTGCTTGAATCAGATAACCGTTTACCCCATACATAGACAATGCTGACCACAATTCATTCCTCACCACTCAGTCATAGGCCTTTTCCAAATCCACGAACGCGCAGTAGACTTTTATATATTTTTTTATAAAATTAATAATAATAGTTTAGGCGGAAAAAAACAAATTATTTTCCTAAAATAGTAAAAATTTTTAGTTAAAAATTAAAAAAAAAATGTTTTTTCTATTGTTTTGTTTACCTTGTGGAATGACGTCACTCAGTGGTCAAATGAATGTCACAACTGCCGCAGCATTTTTGAATATATTGCCGCAATCAAATTACTAGTCGAAAAAAAAAAAAAAAATGGTATGATATAAAAATATCTCGAAATGGTTTTTGTATTTTAGTGTGTTATATCATATTGTTTTTCAACATCTTTGCTGTCCCACCACTCCCGCCCCCACCAAAGCATAGCTGGCAGGCGCCTGGATCTATGGATAATGGTAGTAGGGGTTACTAACTAGGGTGGTTTTGTTGCTCTATAACTCGGTCAATGCGAACCATTGCTAGCTCAGTGTACAGGGTGTAAGGGTGTACCGAAAACTGAAAGGGCGTGTTCAGTCAACAAAACTGTACAACTTTCAAAAAAAAAAAAAAAACACATACAAATTGCTGATTCTGGTCGAACAGTTTCTATGGAGAGGTAATTTTTTTTAATTTCCCAAAAATGATTCTTAGAGTAAGTTTTTCAGTTTCGTTGACTAAGCACGCAGCAGTTTTCGGTACACCTTCCCTTACATCCTGTATAACAATTTCTCGTTAAGTCATTGAGCACAAAATAAACGATAACATTGACAAAATATCAATATTTTATGTACTTCTTCGCCCACATCTTGTCTAAGACCACATCACAAACCGTCACGATTAAGAGCAATATCGTCCTTATTCTGGATGCCATAGGGTATGATTGATGCTTCGTTGACTGTACTGTAACATCACTTCGTGTGTAATTGACTTACTTGCGCCCCATTTAATACTAATTCTATTTACTCATATTTACCACATTGTCACCCCGTGAGTGTGGGTAGAGCCTAAGTTAAGGGTATTTTCACACTGTAAGAAAGAGTAAAGGTTTAAGGAAAAGTAATAAGCAGGTAGGATTAAAGGTACGAGGCATTGTTGGTGATTTTTTTATTGTTAACATTTTGGAAAATACAACGTGCCTTTTTATTTAGTTTATTGTACGAGTACACAAGATAAAACAAAAATAAAATTACATTTAAGAAAAAAGACGCAACAGGTGCTGCTTATTGTTTATTTGTCGTTTTGTTACCGAAGCCTGGTTATACACGTGAAAAAAAAAAGATTTTTCGTTTTACCATAAAAGATTATTGACTGAAAAGTAATTTTCAAGACTTGCAGTCATTATTTGGGGAAACAGTTTGACAGCTAAAATATCATTCATTTTGACAAGTTAGTCTCTAAAGCACCCCAAAACACTTAGATGCCAAAATGACATTTAGATTAAAACTTCCTAAAGCTTTGCTGCTGACTCTCATTCTCGAAGCAAGCATCGACCAATTTTAGCGTACCAAATAAAGTTGTGCCGGTGACTTTACTTTTTCATAGCAAGCGTCTACAATTTTAAACTTAGCAAGTAGAACTGTGATGCTGACTCTACTTTTGGCCAAAACTGCAGCTAAGAGCCTTGGCATACGCTCAAAACTTTGCTGTTGACTCTATCTAATTCTTCGTAGCAAGCGTCTACAAATTTAGCGTAGCAAATAAAATTGTGCCGCTGACTTTTTCGTAGCAAGCGTCTACAATTTTAAGCTTAGCAAGTAAAACTGTGATGCTGACTCTACTTCCATATAACTCTATGATATGATGCACATAAACATAAAAAAATTCAAACAAAATATCGAATATCTTATATATTCCGAATGCGCGCAAATGCGGTCTTATGATTTAAAGCTATATTTTCAACTGGGCATCTTAGAACTGGGCATCATAAGCGAACTACGATTTTAAGCGTAGTAAGTAAGGCTTTGCTCTACTTATTCGTAGCAAGGTCTACGATTTTAAGCGTAGCAAGTTTAACAGATAGTAGTCAACTGTTCATGTTTTTGTTATGCTTTACAAAGTAAACTCTGTTTATTTATTTATCTGTTTGTAACGCTTTCACGGCTTAAACGCTGAACCAATTTCAATGACGTGTGGAAAATCCTCCCGACGCATAATGTCATGTTCGCAAAATGTCACTTTCTCAAAATGTCACGTTCGCAAAATGTCACGTTCTCAAAATGTCACGTTCGCAGAATGACACGATCGCAAAATGTCATTGTTACTTTTTGTTAGACTACTTAATTATTAAATTTTACGCGGATATAGAATCGCGTCGCGGTCGATAGCAAGTGTTTTATTAGATATGCTTCTGGTCAGAGGGTAAGAGATGACCACCATCACTCATTCAAAAGCCGGACGGAAAATATTGTTTCTTTGGTGACGTTTTTCGTTACCCTTTCAGTTTTAGGAGAACCTTAACGTATAGTTGTATTACTCGGAAAGACAGAAGACTAAAGATAAAACAGACTAATAGTGACTAGACACAATGCTTACTTAAATACAGGACACAATGCTTACTTTAATTCTATACATAGGCCATGAAAATGAACAACTTTCCCTAAGGAATATGTGTCGAAATACAAAAGATAAAAATTTACCTCCCATACATAATGCGCAATCAGCTGCGGCAATTTCTATGGAAAGACGAAATACTTTTTTAGTATTTCGACCTATGTTCCTTAGGAAAAGTTGTTCAATTTCACGGTCCGAGTAACACGCTCAAATAGTGCTTACTATTTTTTTTATAACACCTTGTATAAAACCACTTCTAGTCCAGTTGGCCTCGTTCGGTCATTGCCTTACCCTAGGCCTTGGTAACTATGTGCCAAAAAAATACTGGCCTTATAGCTTCATTATTACGTATTCGCTAAAGGAATTACGATCGTCTTCTGTCTGTCTAGTTTCCGCGTTCGATATTCAAATGTTCGATGCTTATGTTTCCGAGGCGAGGTCGTGACGGAGTTTTTGCGCATTTTATCTGGAAGGGCCTTGTCTGACTGTCTGTGCGTCTGTTTCCTCGATATAGTTGCTATATGAGGTTTCATTTAAAGACTAGCTTTTACCCGTGACTTAAAAATTAAAAATACTAGTGTTTAAGGCGATCCGTATTTCATACTAAATTCAAATGACTTGCATTCTTATGCCAAACATCACATACTGTTGAAAAACGTTACATTTTTCGCTGATTAATACAAAGATACAGCTATTTATTTATTTTATTTATTTACTTTTTATTTATTAAATTCCAATTTACATACTTAAAATTACACTTGCCTAACGAGATCCGGATATGCTTAAAACATTTCTCTATAAAGTGTATTGTAATACACTTAGTAGCAACCCAAATAGACCTAGGCCTGTGTAAGGGTGTGCCACGTATTTTACAATATTAGATTGCTTACTTTTGGTGCATTGGATCGGGGCACTAGTGCACCGAAAGTTAGTTTTTGTTAGAAATTTTTGGTTCAATATTACCATTGCGGGTGTAGGATATAATTGTAGTACTTTCGGTGCATTAGCTGCATCTTTGTATTAATCAGCGAAAAATTGTATTCACTCGTTTTTCAACAGCATTTTATGTCCCGCATAAGAATGCAAGTCATTTGAATTTAGTACGGAAAACGGATCGCCTTAAATCAAACTATTAGCTTTCAAACAAAAGAGTTTCATAAAAATCAGGTCAACCAGTGTTTTTACGTGATGCTCGAACATACTAACATACAAAAAGTCCACAAATCAGGAATATTGATTCACAGGCATCAAAATATTGTGTACCTTATGAGCTAGATGATCAGGACACCGAATAAAATATTTTACAGATACTACATATTTTCGTGAGAGTGCCCAAGATCTCCAAGAGCTTATTCTGCTATCTCCCTTTTTCGCCGTGAGTCCAGAAGACACACCTCTGAATATCACCCATATTTGGTTGAAATACTTATACGACTCATTCGCCCATCTACTCTCAGTATTAATTTAGCGGCAGTTATGAATTATGACGCATGGAACTTTAGGAAGAATATTGCTCGCCATCTTTAAGTAGGTATGTACATCGATTAAACATTAACGTATCTTTCATTCTTCAAAGGAAGTAATTTTCTAAGACATTTACAAAAATGATTCCTATTTATGACCTAATATTACTTTCTTTTGAGAATTTCCTCTCCTTACAATTAATTTGCCTAGGGGAAAGTTTTTATACAAATATAGCTGAATTAAGATCTGAATAACTGGCCCGTTGGTGTGGTTGGTAGTGAGCCTGCCTTCCAAGCCGTGGGCCGCGGGTTCGATCCCCGCCCAGGGCAAACATTTGTGTGATGAACCCTTGAGCATCCGTAGATAGCAATCGGGATCAACGCTTTTCGGACAATCAGGTGAATCATCTTGCAACCTCCTAGGTCCTAACCAAAGTTACCTGTTTGTTTATATCTGCCGCTTTGAAAGTGAAACTACTGACCCGGCATTGTTTGACACGACGACCTTGGTGGGTCACAGCCATAGTGCTATAGTAGGATCGGTAAACAAACAAACCTATTGTCGGTAACGTTAACTGTAGCAGCCGGTTTCGGGCGTGGGAACTGGTTTTTAACCGACTACGGTGGGGATTAATTTAAGATAATGTTGATTTGTTGATTTTATTTCGTTGTCAAGTTTGAAGTGATAAAAAAGGTTTGATAAATAAACTTAAAATTAATTAAGTAGTTGGATCGTGTTGGCGCGGTTGTTTTTTTTTTAAGTCAATATAATGGGCAAACTAGCAAGCGAACCACGTCATGATAAGTCGTACCACCGTCCATAGCAACCACTGTCTTATTAGTGGGTAATTTGACATTCATAAAACAGCAAAGCGCGTTGCCCACCTAACTAAGATGTATGTCTCTTGTGCCCGTAATTTCACTGACTCCCTTACCCTTCGAACCGAAACACAGTAGTGGAAACACTGCTGCTTTACGGCAGAAATAGGCAAGAGGGTAGTACTTCCCCAGACGGACTATAGACAAAAGCCCTACCAACACCAAACAAATCAAACATGATTAGAAAAAGGGGCTTGTACACTATTCATAAGTGTCGCGATATAGAGGGAAACAGCTACTTATAGAAAAGGACGAAATAGCATAGCTTTCCTTTTATAAGGAAATTGTTCGGTTGAAATTAGCCATAATACGTAATTTAAAAAAACCTTTTTTTCTGAGGTTACGTAGGCGTTCGTGAGTTGATTGATATCCAAAATATTTTGGTCCGCACGATAAAGTATTTAAAGGGCAGATTTTTTGCAATCATTAATCTCAGTTATTGTTTACTTTGTCAGGGAATTTAAGATTTTTTTCTAGGTTTGGTTTTCGGTCAAAACAGTATTTTTTGGCGACATTGAGCGAAAATTGTTTTAAATTGACTCTTAGGCTATGTCCCCATTAGGCTCACAGTGAGCCGCTCACTGTGAGCCGATTGACTCTGAGCGGCGTGTCGGTCGCTCACTCAATTCGTTCCATCGGCGTAGTGAGCTGACTGAACTGCCGACCAGGGTTCGCGACGACTCAGCTGCTCACTGAATGAATTTGCATGCGTAACGCCGAAAACTGCCTAGTGGTGACATGGCCTTAGGCTGCTATCCCACCAGTGTTGTGCGAGGGAGCTAAGCTATTAGCAGGAAAACCAATAGAATTCCGCCATTTGACAGTGTATTTGACATGCTAGATAAATAGCGCAATCCTTTTGGTTAGAATTTTCTCTCTCTCTCTCTCTCTCGTCATTTTACGCTTGCTTGAATCTTGCTTGCATAGAAACAAACAAAACTATGGGAGCCGTGGACGGCTTCATCCCGATATGTAAATGCGACTTTTCCACACCTTTTGATTCCAATTTTATGCAGGATGCAAACAAGATATAAGCAATTATGTGAAGCGTATGATGAGAAGTTACGTGGAAAGTAGGGCTCCGTCTGTGTCTATCAAGCTTGTTTCGGGTAATGGCCACACAGAAATAAGCCAGGCTTGTACACTCGCGCAAAAAAAAGGTTCAACAGTTTTCAAATTGATGCGTTTAACGTCGCGAGCACATGTTACCTTTTGAAACTGTGACACAGATTCGACTATTTTGACAATAAAGTTCAAATTAATTTAGACCATGTCCAAGAAGATTATTCTACTAATCCTACTAATATTATAAACGCGAAAGTTTGTAAACATGTATGTATGGATGTATGTTTGTTACTCTTTCCCGTAAAAACTAGTGGATGGATTTTAATGAAACTTTACAATAATATAGCTTATACAACAGAATAACACATAGGCTATAATTAATAAACCTGCGCAGACGAAGTCGCAGGCACTAGCTAGTAACAAATAAAATTTTTGATAAATTAAAACCTTCTTGTTGGTTTTAATGTCTTTCAGTGTCATAAATTGAAGTGTCTGTCACTTTATTATTAAGTTATTTGCTCGGATTATTTGTCACATTGACGGGATAGAATCTGTAAAATCTCTAAAGAGTTTTATGTTTAAGTAAAAACTATAAAATATAAAACTCTATAGTGGGTAAAACAGGCAAAAGATTATTTGATACATAACATTTACTCAAATATTGGCAGTACTGTTTCTTGTACTAAGATGTTGGTATGATTGATTCTGGCACTGGTGCGAGCGAAAACCAATATAAAGGTGACGAACCTTTTCATTTCGCGAGTGTACAACCATCACAAAAGAGATAATAACGCAAAATCCCTTCAGTGTATTTTTTAGCCCACATCTTAATTTGTGAAACACGCATTGTTTAGAAAATGCCCGCTTTTGTGACCGTCAGCAATTTCAGAGATAATTTCGAGCTTTTCGGTTTGGGCGTGGGCATCAAGTACACACAGACTGATCTTGTCAGACTGACTGTTGCTAGGACAGATTTAAGAGAGGCTCTAGATTGTTTTGCAACTTAGTAAGATAGTTGCGGCAGACACTGTACGAAGGTTTTTACATATCGTCAGTCCGTATTGTAAAGGGCCCACTATACACGCTGTATTCTATAAATTGACGATACCAAATAGTCTAAGCAACGAAGCGGATCGTTGTATGAAGACCCCCGCATTAAATCCTCAGTCGATGAAACATTGCTGGGGTATTACAATACAGTACCTGGTCGACCGAGCTTCGCTCTATAATAGCCGCCTGATCATTAAAATATCATCGGGTCAGCAAGCTATGCTACTGGCCAACAGATGGCGCTGTAGGTTTCTGTTTCAAACGCGGTATTTTTTTTAAATGCTTAAAAACACGGGCAAAACGATTTTTCCCAGACATGAGACCTAGCTAGATCGATTTTTCGCCCCCGTAAACCCCCGGTTACTAAATTTCATCAAAATCGTTAAAGCCGTTTTCGAGAAACCGATTACAAATATATATATATACAAATATTGCTCGTTTAATAGTATAGGATGAGACAAACCTTCTATAAAATAATCGAAAAAAAAATCGGTACTAATTTTAAATTTACATTTAATTCATGATTCTTTATCATCCTGTCAAATAAAATCTGCCTGAGAGAATTATGTTGAGGTCAACTGCTTCGTTGCCTACACTAAAAGGAATGGGAAAGTTATTTTTTTAAACACTTTACAGGGTGTAAGGGACAGCCTTCCGAATATTAAAAGGGCATGATCAGTCAACGTAACTGATCAACTTTCAGCGATTACACTTTCAGGAAATGTTTAGTTTAGTTTCATTTATTTCATATTATAAATGTCATATAAATTACAGTCTTAGTTAATTATACGTAATCATAATATGATCGTCAAAATTTATATAATAATAATAATGTCAAATTTAAAATAACAATATAAAACACAATGTCAAAATAAAAATAATTAAATTAAGACATAAAAAATTAAAATTAATGAATAAAAGTAATGTACTCTTTTACAGATTTATCCAATAAAAAATCCTTCAGTCGACGCTTATAACTACGTTTCGTCAGAAGGTTTTATTTTTATATCAACGTGAAGTTGCTCATAATACGCTGGCCCTATTACGCGCGGATTCTTTTCAAGTAGCGCAGTGCGTCGTGGAACGGCTTTTAGGCGTCCAGTACCGCGATGTGGTGTTCCAGGTACTTCCACTCGCTCGAGACCCGATAAGTTTCTACGGGTGAACATTATGACTTCGAACAGGACGGCTTTTAGGCGTCCAGTACTGCGATGTGGTGTTCCAGGTACTTCCACTCGCTCGAGACCCGATAAGTTTCTACGGGTGAACATTATGACTTCGAACAGGACGGCTTTTAGGCGTCCAGTACCGCGATGTGGTGTTCCAGGTACTTCCACTCGCTCGAGACCCGATAAGTTTCTACGGGTGAACATTATGACTTCGAACAGGACGGCTTTTAGGCGTCCAGTAAAGCGATGTGGTGTTCCAGGTACTTCCACTCGCTCGAGACCCGATAAGTTTCTACGGGTGAACATTATGACTTCGAACAGGACGGCTTTTAGGCGTCCAGTACTGCGATGTGGTGTTCCAGGTACTTCCACTCGCTCGAGACCCGATAAGTTTCTACGGGTGAACATTATGACTTCGTACAGGTAATGAGAATAGTGTGTCACAATTTTTTGTTCAGGGACCAGCGCCTTGCATGACTGTCTTGGTTTTACATCAAGAATGGTTCGCAGCGCTCGCTTCTGTTCTGCAGTGAACGTTTCATGGGATATGATTCTAACTCAAAACCATCAAACACGAATATTTTTGTGAATGAACAAACTCTCAAAAGTTATGCAGGATGTTTGGTCAGACACGTGATTTTGGCAAACTAAAAATTTCGAAGAATTGTACTATTTACGAAGCAAGTTGACGGATGTGCTAGCCTTGATGAAAAAATTAGTCGTAAAAGTGAACTCGGTCCATAAAAAATTGACAAAGAAGTTAAAGTTAAACCTGTTACGGTTGGTAATAAGAATAGTTTGTCACAATCTTTTGTTCAGGGAACAGCGCCTTGCATGACTGTCTTGGTTTTACACCAAGAATGGTTCACAGCGCTCGCTTCTGCATTCTCATTACCCGTTCGGCATCTGTAGAGTTCCCCCACAGAACCGCACCAATGAAAAAAGTCGGCCTCTCCATACAAAACTGTCCGAACAAGTTTGCAATACAATAAAAACCGCTGACTCAACGCTCGGTTTATTGAAAATTGCTAGCTACAAAGCCAAAAAACGTAGCCAAGTCGTTTTGTCTTCTAATGCGTGTTCTTACATCTAGAAGTACAGGTTATAGTTTAAGCAAGTCTCTGCGATATCAATTATAAAAGATTTGCTACATTATGACGATAAAGCAATTGGTTTGCTTTTGTAAAATCGCGTTTACTTACACGTCAACACGATTACGGTACAATACTCCACAGACATTATCAGGCCGTGTGTCGGCCGGCATGACAAAATGGTGCGAAACGGGCGGAAATGCTAATGTCATGGATTTGCCGGCATTTACACGACGCGCGAATGAAAGTGAATGGGCCGGTGCTTTCGTTCACCTAGATACGGGTCGTAATCATAATATGGGGACGGGGACATTGCTACGGGTTTACAGCACAGTCTATGTCGACGATTCGATTTTGTTTTCCTCGGTTTCTGTTGTTACTTCAGCATGACAATATTTAGGAGATATAGGCTAGTAGATTAAAGATTTCAAGCGTACATACTTATTTGTTGCCTAAGGATATTTTTAGGTGAATAAAACTTAAATCTAAATTAGTAATAACCCTTAGAAAGAGTATATTGTAAGTTAAGACACCTTAAAAGTTTGAAGAAAGCTGATGAAAGGAAAGCGATTATAAACAAAAAATCTCAAAGAAACTCTATAAACCCTCTCAGAAAAATTAACTAATTTAAAACCTCTAAAGAAACTGCGTATGTATTATAGTATGTACGAACATTCCCGGAACTGAAACATCCCTAAAACGAACGCATTCACTTTTATGTGGTGCGGAGTGCTCTGCAGATTACGTTAAATAAATAAACAGCTGGTGAATTGGACCCACGCAAATCGAAAACATTGTAAATACCTGCGGGGTGGATCGTTCTCTTAATTAGTTATACATCCCTGGTACTTTTCAATGTTCAGGTGGAATATATGCGAACAAATGTAAGTATAGGTTTTTAATTTGGTCGCTCCTGATATACAGATGAGTGAGTTTATTGTATTGTGTTCGAATAAAAAACCGGTCAAGTGCGAGTCAGACTCGTGCGTCGAGGGTTCCAAAATACCTTTAGTATTTTACAAGGAATAAATTCCATTTTTAGGACCGCATAGCAAAGTTTTTGAGTAAAAATTCCAGTACCGGCCACACTGGCGGACTCTCACAACATAAACTTACTATTTTGATAAGACAAAGGAAGATCAAAAGATGTCAATCGAAAATAGTACGCACTTAAAAGCAGCTCAAAAGAGCATTACATTCTAAAATTACTTTGCGAAGAGGAAAACAATAGTTTACTTAAATTAAAATAAACCAAAATGGAACATCTAAGTGACGTGAATTATTCAGAATCAAAAGCTTGTGTCACTGAATATATAATAGTCTTGTGGATACATTGTTCCCAATGAGGATAACTTCAAAATTTTTTCATCATGACAAATAAAAAACGTTTATTTCTATAATAAATAATATGCTAAATCCAACCCGTATGGTGCCAGCAAAGAATAGTACCAAACAACCCATCTCTACCCGTGGGTGTCATAAGGAGCGACTAAAGGATTATGAACTGGAGGATGGGCAGCATCGTCCTTCTGTGTATCGTACCATCTTACGTACTTTGCTCACCAACAACCGCGGTCCATGGTGACAACCGCATCGCTACCAAGCGCGGTGACTACGGTGCAGTCAAATGCACATCAAGCTTGACGCATTGGAATTTGTACCGTTCTTATTTCAATAGACGTACGAGATCGAGTTGCACTGCGATTGTCTAGCTAAACCTGTCATTGACTGTACTTCCCCACCAAATTGTTCCAGCAAACACTGGAATTCTAGAGGAGACTCCCTGTTCTGCAAACATTTCATGGGATATGATTCTAACTCAAAACCATCAAACATTAATATTTTTGTGAATGAACAAAATCTCAAAAGTTATGCAGGATGTTTGGTAAGACACGTGATTTTGGCGAACTAAAAATTTCGAAGAATTGTACTATAGGTACATTGACGCAAGTTGACGGATGTGCTAGCCTTGATGAAAAAATGAGTCGTAAAAGTGAACTCTGTCCATAAAAAATTGACAAGGATGTTAAAGTTAAACCTGTTACGGTTGACGATCTTAACAAAGTTGTAGAAATATTCAACGAAAATGTAGCAGGTAACACTCGCAGCGCGACTTTAGCTCCTACAGCTATTAAAGAAAGAATAGAACTAAGCCCATTGTGTCAAGCTAGAAGTGCTCTTGACTGTACGTACTTCAGTCAAAGAACCTAATAATAAAAGCACGTGTAAAGGTGAAAGATGATCGGTCAACGGCCGTGAATTAGCATACACATGTGGCCAATCATTCTGAATGTTTTATTGACATAATAACTATCGTTTTTGCAAAGGAATGTATAAATCAATATTGTTTTTATCATTGTTATACTAATGTTAAAATAAAACCGAAGCGCGGGAGTTTCTCTAGTTTCATCACGGTTAATAGTTTTGGTGACAAATCAGGTACTTATTTTTCAAGTCATTTATACTAATATACTACATGAACTCCTAATTATTAAAATAAATGTACAGCAGCAAAACAAACACAATATCACTGACACTTAGCAACATAATATAAGGATAAGGGTTGAAATAGCTCCGTAGATGTAATCCGATCACCCGTCTGCGTGCGTCGCGGCGTCCTCAACAGAAATAAATATAAGTTACATACTTTCGATAGACTAGCCGAAAGAAAGAAAAATTTGAAAGAAGAGTAGGACAAAAAAACGATAGATATCAAAAGGTGTTAAAGAATCACATCTTTAATGGAACAAAGACGATGTCTCAACAACAATACCGTAAAAAATTGGGGACAATTGACTGATCGTTTACACTAAAAAACCAATTCGTGTAAACTTCAGAAAGTCAACGGCCTGTAATAAGAAACAAAATAAACTAAATAGTTTAGATGCTCCTCCAATGTCTGAGAACGAGGAAAACTATTGAGGTACACTGGGTAACTGTGTAGAGAAACAAAAAATACGGTTCAAGAACTCTTTTAGTACATGCTGTCTACAGACTTTTGGATGTCTATTTTTCACAAAGTATGGAAGATTGGTTCGTTTTGGCTGGCCTTGAATATAAGGTGATTAATGTAGTAAAAAATCGCTGAGGTAGAAAAGCACTGTACTTTAGTACATAATTTAAAGGTAGATCAAGTGCGAGCAAACAAATTGTTTTTTTATAAATTCGATACAAGTATATTCTCAATATAAGGCGTTCTACAAAGATCAATTTGGTCTTTTCATTTGATCAAAAATGTTAATAATCAAAGTCATGATGATCGGTGATAATATTGGTAATGATTCATAACAAATCCATGATCGTCACATCTAAAAATCATGATTAAGAGAATATTTAGAGGCTACAAAATATTAATAAACGTTATTATAGAAAAACTTGAGGGCTATTATCCTTATGAAGGACACACAATCATGGCTAAAATTATTCATTCCAAAACAATAAATTCTAAGTGACCAAGACCTACCGGATTTGACAACCAAAACAGCAAACACATGTAAAAAATCGAGAATGTACTAATAAGATCAATGGCTGGAGGTACAGACACAAAATTTAGGAGACTTAATTTAATAGATACGACGGCCTCGGTGGGTCAGTGGCACATGATGTCATATACACTACTACACACAAGTGTATCCCAAGGTTGTATTACATAAGTAAGCAATTAAGACAATGCTGTGAGGTGTGCTGTACGGAGGCAGCAAGTGCGGAAAAAATCCAGTTTTGTTGTAAATCCCTATTTAGATGTTACTACGCGCAATTTGATTTATTTAAGAACAATACATATAAATAATGGTAGAAAACCAATTTTATCATTGTTTAAAGATAATTTGAATACAAATTTACATTTTGGTTCGTTTGATTCTAACAACTAAAACATTATGTAACTTACTTTACACGTTAACTTGTAAATTGATCGAAGGTAACTAGTTACAAACTTCCCGAGTATGCCCGAAAATTTCTGACAGTTCCAGAAACATTCTTCAAAGTTAAAGCATCTTTTAAACATATATTTTTTTTGTATTCTAATAACTACCTTCAAATAACTTACCCTCAATTTAAATGTTTCAATTACGTAGTGAAGATCTGTAATTGGCTAATGTATAGATTGCTGTATTGGTTTATATTATATGTATTAATGCTGTAGATCTTAGTTAAATAAAATAAAAAATAAAATAGCTAACACTTTTGTTATTAAAGAAACAGAAAGTTTCAGTACCGCCAGAATGAGCCACTAAAAAACGATATTTACATTCCGTTCTTTACATTAAAAGTAAGATATACGCTAGAGCTAGAGGTATATAAGCTAGAGCTAAAGAAGCTTAAACTTTAAAGACGCTATCTGCAACCAGCGACAAACTGAAAAAGCCCTTTCTTAACAATGTTAATCGGCTGATGTAAAATTTTTTTTGTATAGCAACACAAAACTTCAACAGTCCCTAATTTTCCATTCATTGACGACAAAGTTGAGGAAACAGACGGTATATGGAATGCCCTTGCCGAATTGCGAGCTGATTAGACTTTGGTATTAGAAGCGTAATACACGGTCTTAGTAAACGTACTGCAAGTATCAAAAAGTTCTACTAATGAAACAAAATTTAAAATAGAGCCAAATAGAGAATCGCCGCTGTTTTTTGCATTTCCAATACATGATGTTGATGATGTTTTTTTTGGGAATGATGGTATTTTTTGCGTTGTATATGTATGTAAAGAACACGAATTGAATGGAATATTGGTGGTTCATCTAGCTTTTCGGACAATCAGTTCTTTCATCTTGCAATATCTTATACAAACTGGGGAAATACCAGTAGTGATTTTTGTATGATATTGAATTGTCCCTACCAAAATTCGAACCCAGAACCTCCGGATCAAGAGCCGAACGCCTAACCACCAAAGCAAAGACACAGTCAGTACCATTTAACGTCAGTGTATAGCGTTCGCAGGCTATATAACTAAGGCAGTGTGTGACTACCTATGGTGTAACAAATTTGTAGCGGGTAAGCGCGGCAGAATCAGAAATGAGGAGATCCGCAGAAGAACTAAAGTAACCGACATAGCCCTGAGAATCGCTAAACTAAAGTGGCAGTGGGCAGGGCACATCGCAAGAAGAACCGATGGCCGATGGGGCGTAAGGGTTTTAGAGTTGCGACCACGTACCGGAAGACGAAGCGTTGGCAGGCCCCCCCACAAGGTGGACCGACGATCTGGTCAAGGTCGCGGGAAGGCGCTGGATGCGAGCAGCGCAGGACCGGTCGTCATGGAGATCTTTAGGGGAGGCCTATGGCCAGCAGTGGACGTCTTTCTGGAGTGGATGATGATGAAGCGCGGCAGGTGTGGGGAGGCGTGCGAATTGTTCATTGGCTCTCCTCCTGTTACCAAAGCGCAGAAAACTGTGGTACCAAGTAAAGACCTCATATACGCGGCCTCGGTAGGTCACTGGCACATGATGTCACGTTCACGCCGAATATTCCGCCAACTACCAGCGCGTAGAACTGGGGGCACACTTGCGATTTCATGATATATACATACTCGTATATAACATTGGAAAAAGACCTATAAAAATTGGAGAAATTTTCTTGGAGATTAATGAGATCATAATTCCTATAATTTTATAGCTATTTTTATTATTTTTTTTATATCTGAAAGTTGATTTGAAGGTTATCAATAAATCATGTAATATTGTTTTATTTTTAAGTTTGATATCTAAAATTAAAGGTTCGAAAATTATCGTCGTAAATATCGTCCGTTTTCATCATTAGATCTGTATTTTTTTTGCAGATGATATTTTTCGAAAATTAAATTAAAGCTGCCGTAAGCTTAATGTCTTCCCATTCATATTTAAAAAAATATATAAAATTTGGATTTGTAATTCCTAAAAAATGCAATGCAAAATTATATTGGGCACATCATGAAATAATTGGCCTAATTATGAAATGCCGGCACATCGTGATCTGCACGGGCAGATCTCAATCGGCCCAGTTCAACGATTGGCCCACGACATAAACAAACGCCAATTTCATAGGTGAGGGGACCTAATACGTAACTTTAGTTGCATGACTCAAAACTGTTGCACTAAGTCTTTTTCAAGTTAAGTCTCTGTTAAATCTATTGCTGTCACTTTTTCAGTTTTAAAATTTACTATTTCTTACAATTTTTTTTAATCTAAATTTGCGTGAATAAAGAGTTTTTCTATTTGTTTTATTTATCAAGGCATTAAAGAACTACAACCTGCGTGTAACATGCAATCTATAGGTTTCTTCTGGGCAAGCTCGTTCCATACTCGACCTCATCTATGTCCTCAGGGCTAGATCGAGGTCAAAAGCAAGCCCATTAACTTTTTAAAGAAACCGGTCAAGTGCGAGTCGGGCTCGCACGCCGAGGGTTCTGATATACCTACAGTATTTTTAGAAGCGATTATTTATTTTTAGGACGGCAAAACTAAGTTTGTTTGTAAAGGATTTTTGCCTATTTCTAAAAAACTTTGCTACTAAAGAGATCTTTTTATTTTTGCTGTAATATTTACATAAACCTCTATCAACTTCAATTAATTCAGATTTTTCGTTTGGCAAGCTTCAGAGATAAGGGATG
Organism: Athrips mouffetella; assembly: GCA_947532105.1. NCBI lineage: Eukaryota > Metazoa > Arthropoda > Insecta > Lepidoptera > Gelechiidae > Athrips > Athrips mouffetella. Next base: position 4,344,978 of record OX383971.1, on the reverse strand, counting down.
GTATTTTTTTTTACCTTATGATACCTCACTTGACCTAGTAACGCTCCTTTTGGACCTCATTTACAATAATAATAAATTTAAATAAAAAATGTTTTTAATTATTTTGTTTGTGATAAAGTTGGGCAATCATAATGTAAAACTATATCTATACTATTCCAAATTTCAATTCGACAGCGTGAGATAAACAGGTGTGAACGACAGACAGACAGACGAAGTCGCACCATGAAGGTTCCGTTTTTACCATTTGGGTTCGAAACCCTAAAATGTCACAAATTGACTCAAGATAAGAAAAATCGGCAAATCCATCTACACCTAGCTTTATACTCTATCGTCACACTCTTAGCAGACGTGTGCGGAATAATTGTCGGTTACTAAGGAACAAATTTTATATACCGGCACAAAATAATTTGGTCATTGTCACCATCGAATCGCCTTTAAACAATAATACGAGTAGTGTAGGCAACGAAGCAGTTGACCCCAACATGAATTTCAGGCAGATTTTATTTGACAGGATGATAAAGAATCATGAATTAAATGTAAATCCAAAACATCAAAAAAAAATTAAAAAAAAATGTTTTCATATTTTTTTCATAATTTTTGTATGGAAAAATTAAAAGTACCGATTTATTTTTGGATTTTTTTATAGAAGGTTTGTCTCATGTAGTGTAATACCCCAGCTAAGTTTCATCGACTGAGGATTTAATGCCGGGGTCTTCATACAACGATCCGCTTCGTTGCCTAGACTAGAATTTGCGTAAATGTTAACATCAACACAATTCCTAATCCTATTACTTAATTTCACACCAATCATACACCTCAACGCTCTCATTTCTACAGCATTAATTCTACTTTTATGCTCCTGCTACATTTCAAATGAAATAAATTCATATTACCAACCTTTCTGATACTAATTACCCGACACATTTAAAAGGCTATCAAAACTGTATCAACAACTAAAGTGATACAGATTTGGTCAGCTAATTATGTAAATCTGTCGCCCATGCCAACCGGTCGCCTTACACAGTATACCTAATTACATTACTACATTGTGGTTCCATTGTTTCAACAGATCTGACCACTGGGCTATGTAAATAGTTGACATAATTTAAACTGGCGCCAATTCCTGAATACATTAATGGTCGATAGAGTTGAAAATTGATTGGTAATTGATACGGTTTTGGTTTAGCAAGGTTTGTTTCTATAAATAAGAACTTCACATGAAACTTGAACTTAAGACCTTTATTACTTTGTCGAACAAAATTCGACTCATTCTTGAATATTCTTGTGTTAAGATACTGAATGAAGTGAAATGAAGTGTGAATGCGGCATTTTGCAATCCATGACACACTTGCTTTCGTGCCCTACCTCCTCAGTTTCTTGCACCAGGGAGGACCTTTTTGAAGGCAACCAAAGAGCTATTGCTGTAGCCACTTTTTGGGCTAAGTTACTATAAAATCATTTGCCATTGATACGAAAAGAAGAAGAAGAAGATACTTTTACTTGTAAAAAAAATTTGATGCAGGTTGTAATAAACTGAACACGTTTCTGTAATGGCGACCCCTTTAATTTTTGGAACGATGTAGATACGGTACAAAATATTCAGTCCTTTAAAAGTCGGAAAGGCAGACGAAGAGACGTAGGCTTTGTACTAGCATATTTCGGTAATTTTCTATGTCATTTGTTTTAACGAAAGATTTACATTAAATATATGAAAAACAACTTTCACCTTTAGTGTATATTTTTGAATTTACAGTTAATTTAAAGTTAATAAGTTCGTAAAGGATGGCAAAAATTTATGACGTCACAAGGTATAAAATAAGGATTTTAAGGTAAGGACCTGCCCGGTCTATCCATGAAACTGAAAATTTTTTCCCAGGGAACATAAATCGAAATACGAAAAATAATTTCGACTTCCTATTCCCATACAAACTGCATTAGCTGACAGCACATTTTGTATGGGAGTTCGATTTTTTTTTTGTATTTCGACCTATCTTCCTTGGAAAAAGTTGTTCAGTTTCATGGATAGAACCACCTGTTAAAATAACCGGGGTGATAAAAAATAACGTTGCTTCAAATTAAAATAAAACTAAATCATTGAGAAGGAAAAGTGAAATAGTACAACGACCTTCTTAAGAAAATTATCCAGCTTCTTGAAAACTCGGAACCCATTTGAAAGGTTAAAATACTTAACTAGTTCAGTCACAAAAATGTAAATTACCAGAATAACTACGTATAGAACAACAACATACTTCTATTACTTTCAATACAAAAACGTATAAACATTTGGAAAACCCATTCTACATATCGAGACGTGACTATTTTGTATAACAAATCTATTGAACGCGTAGAACAAAGTGTCTAAAATTGTCACGTGAACATCTCAGGTCAATGGTTTGTCGCATGACGTGGTCAGTGTAAAGAAAAGCCGTGTCTGTCTGTTGCGATTAGGAAAAAAAACCGGCCAAGTGCGAGTCGGACTCGCGCACTGAGGGTTCCGTACCACCACATAAACATAATTGTATTAGTTGAAATTTCAGTAAGTTAATGTGCTACATTTTTTGAGTCCGACACGCGCTTGACCAAATTTTATTATTTGTTGTTATTTTATAGCTTATGCACTATAAACATACCAATTTTCAAGTTTGTAAGTGTTCCCGTTTTTAAATAGAACTAAAACAAAAATCGCCTCACCCTAAAAACAATAATTTTGACAAAGGGTAGGGTAAGGGTTCCGTACCTCAAAAGAAAAAAACGGAACCCTTATAAGATCACTTTGTTGTCCGTCTGTCTGTCTGTCAAGACCCTTTATCTCACGAACGGGTAAAGGTATCAGGTTGAAATTAATACCATATATTAGGATCCATGAACCACACAAGATCTGAAAATTTAAATTTTTTACAACGACGCAATCAAAAGATATGGCATTTTATGTCCTCATCTCCATACATTTATGCAAAAAACCAAAACCTACAGGGTACTTCCCGTTGACCTAAAATTATGAAATTTGGCAAGAAGCTAGGTCTCACAGTACAAATAAAGGGAAAAGTCTGAAATCATTAAATATTACAACTTTTCTCACAACTAATGGTAACCAATTGTGGTGAGCTCCCGTTTCAAGAACATTCATATAAGAGAGGGGTCAAGTTGGATGGTCGCGGAGGCAATTTTTGTTTTAGTTCTATTTTAAAAACGGGAACACTTACAAACTTGAAAATTGGTATGTTTATTGTGCATAAGCTATAAAATAACAACAAATAATAAAATTTGGTCAAGCGCGTGTGAGACTCAAAAAATCTAGCACATTAACTTACTGAAATTTCAACTTATACAATTATGATTATGTGGTGGTACGGAACCCTCGGTGCGCGAGTCCGACTCGCACTTGGCCGGTTTTTTTTATTTAGTAATCACTTCTGTCAAAAGTACAGCTGGTGGCCCCTCCCCTGCTAGTAAGTGGCCAGCTCTACCTATACATATACCACCTACTAAAATAAGATTCGAGTCACTTATGTCACAAGCACAAAAACAGATGGACCTCCTGATTGTAGGGGGCCATCGCTGCAAATATCACCTAAGGAATATGGGTACAAATAAGAATTTATAACGAAGTTCCATGTTACTAAAACATAAAAGAACTAAAATGGAATATCTCGTATAATGTATTGGTAATTTTACTACTCCCTTACTTGGTGGTTCTTTCCTCGAAAACTCTACCACCTCCCAAAATCTTTGATTAAGATAACTTTTCGAAATAAAAACTGACATTTTTAGACTAAAGCTCTTTACAGAACCATTTAGCTAAATGGTCTAAGCTAAATTCCTATAGACCTAGGGAGTCTGAAATAATCAATTTTTATTTTATTTTTGTAAGGTATTGTATTCGTGAAAAAAAAGTTTTTCTAATTTTCTCAAAAATGTGTTCTATATCACTTATACTTCATAAAAAATAAGTCTCCCTAAAATGTCCGTCCGTCGGTCGGTCGGTCCGTCGGTCGGTCTGTCCGTCACGCTTTGGTCTAGCCGCTAAACGAATGGTCCGATTGACACCATATTTTGTTTTATGCAAATTCATCGATGGGTTCTGAGTGGTTTTCTGCTGGCTCTCATTTTGAGGGTAGCTGTCATACAACGAAAATGAAAAAGTGTAATTTTCGCAAAAACGGCTCATAAAATCTTGATGAAACTTTGCATGACCAAGCATCTCCATGTAAGGTATTTTGTGGCAGTATCAATTGGTCGGCGTTAATTCATACAAGGGATGTTCCAGTACTACTAAAACGTAAACATGTGATTTACTCATAATTTTTCCGATTGAGTTTACTTTAATTTTCTATAATTTAATTCTGGATCGGTTATTTACCTGACTGGATCATATATTTGTTTTTGCATAAACCTAGTATACAAGGTGTACTAAAAACTGATCAACTTTCCCTAAGAAACATGTGTTGGGAAATTAGGAAATGTAAAAAAATCTTCATGCATGTATCTTGCGGTAGTATCCATTGATATGTGAAAATTTATATAAAGGCCTAACCAGTACTTCTTAAAATTAAACATATGATTTACTCGAAATTGTTTGCGGTTAGTTTGTTTTAATGTTTAACAATTTCAATTCTGAATTGATCTGTATATTTCATTGTATTTCCATATGATGTGTATGGCATTACAAATTTAAGTTTGCGGTTGATAGTTTTTACCTGCGTAGTGCGAGAAAGTAAGTGCAGTGCTGCTGTACCATTTATTTAATATCATATAGTGTGATAAGAGAACGGTGTGGCGTAAAAGAAGACGTAGTGACCAAAATCGAGAAAGGGATGCTGAGATGGTTTGGTCATGTAGAGAGGATGAATGAACGAAGACTGACGAAAGAGATCTACCAGGCGAGAGTGAATGGAAACGTTGGAAGGGGAAGGCCTAGGCGAACGTACCAGGACCAAATTCAGGACGTTCTGAATAAAGGCCAGGTTAAAAGTACCCTAAACCGACGAGCATGTATGAAAGGATTGATGAAAGTACAGGAAGCAAGGGAAGTATGTCAAGATCGTAGCAGGTGGAGGACTGTGGTCTCTGCCTACCCCGACGGGAAAGAGGCGTGATGTTATGTATGTATGTATGTATATCACCCCCGGCTTTGCACCTAGCTACACCCTGTACCCTGCCCATATTTTAGCGCATAAGGACCTTAAAGCCCTCCAATTCCCAACTGGCAGCGTTAGGAAGTGCCAAGGGACGACAAGCAGCTATTGGTATAATGTGTCGGTACTAATCGTACAGAACGATCGCACACTTCGCCCCCCACGGCATCCACTACCTCACCCCCCAGCGACCCACTCGCGCGACTCTCGTGGTGGTTTGCAGCCGGATAGTAAAGCCGCAATCACACCTCCCTAAATTCAAAGACTAATTCGGCATACATTGCTGAGAGGCATGGTTCTGTTAATTCCAACATCCTAACTTCAAACAGCAATGTATGCCGAATTAATTTCTGAATTAAGGAAGGTGTGATAGCGGCTTAATGCTTTTGTCAATTAAAAATTTTGACAGGTGGTGGTTTCGCGTTCGTTCTATGTAGTGTCTGGGGCGTGGTATCGAAGACCAATATCCTTTTTTGTTCCTTGAGCTAGCGAAATAAGTACTTCAACTTCGACTTTCAGTAAGATGGCAATCGGCCGTTTCAAGATACAGCCATTACTGCCAGTGTCTAGTTGACAAGAGCACAAACATTATACTGATCAGTCTTATGAAATAGGCCAAAACATCAAACTGGATTCAAGTTCTGTCATATCTGGTAGAATGACTTATCGTACCCATATTTGAAGACATACCTACAATTTGTCATTATCTACGTTAGTTTGACGCAAAATCTCAGATAAAGATACCACAAATGATTTTCAGTCCCTTGACGTAGTTTGTGATTCATAAGGTTTATCAGGCACAGGCCTCCCTTTTATCTTGTGTCAACATCTTATCTAGATGCTGTCTATCTCATGCACTAATTAGCATGTATATCTAGTCTAATCGTACAGTTACCTAGTTGAACTATGTCTATGACGAACTTTCCATATGTTTTAGCATACGTAATAACCCGAATCTATTTTAGTCGCGAGTGCATAGGCTTCTTCTGGGCAAACTCGTTCCATCATCCACCTCATCTCTGTCTTCAAGACAAGATCGAGGTCAAGAGCAAGCCCATATAAGTTTATACTAAAAAGAGTAGACCGCGCGTGGTCCCCGCACTTCTAAAACCACGATCACAAGCAAAGACTAATTCGGCATACATTGCTCGTAGAAGTAAGGATATTGCAACTTACATAACCAAGCCTCCCAGCAATGTATGCCGAATTAGTCTTTGAATTCAGCTAGGTGTGATCGTGGCTTTACTTTAAAAGTTGGTGGTGCTAAAGGTGCTAGTCTGGTGCTGAGGCGGTAAATGGACGCTGACCCTTAATTACCGCGATCCGTCTATGCTAGCCGCAAAACTAAAAAGCGTGGTGACTATGTTACATCCCCTAAAATATAAATCCCAGTAAGCATTCCAAAATCCTGGGAGGTCTGGTGGTCTTTGTCCCATAGTGAAAGTTTTTATGTGCTGCAAGGCTAATGATGATACCTAGAAGCGATTTACAACCAATGTTTATGTCGCAGGCAAATAGTATAATACGCCGTTTTACATAATGCCTGGCTCGCCGGCCGCTGCAGCGCCACGTTCACTTCGCTCGCTCGGGTAGAGCGTTGTGGTTGCAACATAACCCAACCTAACAGATTCCTACTCGGGATCGGTTAGGTTGGGTTTACCTTAGCTAACGAACCTAAAATGCACCAGTGATCCAAACCCATTTACAAAATGTCGGCCGTTTGTATTACGGCGTGTTATACGATATGGCTGTTACATATACATATAACATCACGCCTCTTTCCCGTCGGTATGGGCAGAGACCACAGCCCTGCATGATCTTGATCACAACCAATGTATCACACTGTATGTTAGCATGATATGGAAAAGTAAATATCTTAAAGGCCGGCAGCGCACCTGTGATCCCCCTGGTGTTGCGGGTGTCTATGGGCGTCGGTGATCACTTACTTTCAGGTGACCCGCCTGCTTGTCTGCCTCGCTCTTCTATAAAAAAAAAGTACGCTGTTGATGCCAATAATTCCGTTTTCTAGAAGCCTTTTACGCCAGCAACGGAAAACACAGAAACTTTTTGCATTAGTTTATTTTTAAGAAAATTTAAAATTTAGATCGACAGTTTTTTTCCTGTTCTAGGCAATTATAACAGGTTAATGTACTGACTCTGGTGCCAGATCTATTTTAAAGTGTCTGACATCTGTGACTGCTAGACCTTGAGAGTGTAGGTAATTCCTCTTAGGTTTCTAACTAAGTGTAAGTTTCTGAGGTTTAATACCTATTTTACACAAAATTTCGGGAGTCAATTTTAAGGCAGTCAGTCTAGTTGTACTGCCCCAGATTAAATAATAGTAAACTAACGGTACTGCCCCGAAATATTCTGGTTGCACTGAAAATATGACAAAGACAAATGAAAAGATAACCTAATTTCCCTGAAACCTGATTATTGCCTGAAGACTCCTGATTTCCTGAGAGAACTTTTTTTTATGTTACAAATGGTCACCACCGCCCATAGCTAACAAGACAGCAAAGCGCGTTGCCCACCCTGAGAACTAAGATGACGTGTCTCATGTGCCAGTAATTTCCCTGGCTCCCTTGCCCTTCAAACCGAAACACAGCAGTGCAAACACTGCTGCTTCACGGCAGAAAAAAACAAGAGGTGGTACTTCCCCAGACGGACTTTGCACAAAAGCCCTACCACCTTCACACCCTTGCCCTTCAACTGTTTTAGGAGATCAACATTATGACAGTGCCATGCCAATATATCTATGAAAATATTATGTATGCTAGCTAGAACATTCATCAATTACCTAAAAATTGTGACAGGCATAATAAAATTTTAATACTAGAAGTACGAGTAAGTAAGACTTGATCAACGATATACTAGATTAGCAAAATTCAATACATCTTTCGTTGGTCTGTGTGTACGATAGATAAAGGATATGTAAACCAAACGTTATGTAAAAAAAGCTTACTATAATTAGATGACTATATCAATTACAAAGATATATGGTGCTCTGATATTCCAGCGAAACACAAGAAAAACATTGTAAAAAGCCGACTCTTAAAGTAGGCCATGTTCCTTGGCGTTTCTTTTACGCTGCCATAGCACGATCCGAAAAGGTGTAGACTCTCTCTATTTGCATTGTATTCTGCACGACATTCAATAAGTATTCTGTAAAAAATCTACATTCATTAAAAATATTTTACAAAAATTCTTATTCGCTAAACTATACAAGGTAGTTTACTGGCGACTGCGCTCTTCCACATTTTCTTAACTACTTATCTAATGCTATACACACACATTTAAAATTACTAATACTTACCTAACGTGCATTCCTTTATAGTCCAGTCAATCTACGAAAGTTTGTATGGAGAGGGTTGCATTAAATGCACATTAGGGGATTATTTATTAAATTACCGGTAAAAACATTCTAAAATTTAAAACCACAGTAATCCCCGACATAAAATTGATTTTCAAAAAACCAGTATAAGGTGAACTCAACCTGTGGAATATTTACCATGTAGCACAGGTCTACTTATACTGGTACTTTTAAAAAAAAAATGTTTTTACAAAGTTGCCGTATTTAATTATTTACAGCTTCAAATACCCTATATTACTATTTAAAATTAATTTATATAAATGTGCATTTAATGCAACCTCATATCGTAGATTTACTGGACTATTATTGTTTTCTTAAATATAGGTTCAGTTCTGATCTTTTCTTTTTCTAGCAGCATCGCGTTACGTACACTTAAGCTCAAGTCAGACAGAGGCGGTATGATTGCGAAAGCGGTCCGGGGCGGTTTGGCGGGAACAAAATACCGCGCCGCGACCGCTTTTCAATGTGACAGGGTGCATATGAACTCATACTTTACAAAAAATACCGGCCCCGGAACGCTTCCGCTACCGCCTCTGTGTGACGCGGGCTTTATTGTCTAGTGTTTTATAAACCAGTATTGCTCATACACTCAGGCATTTCGTTCATCTTAACTACTTTTAAATCATGTGCTAGTATTGTAAGAGTATTCTTAACAAAACCATAAAATTGTTCCAAAGGCTTTCTAGTCTTCTCAGACATTTTTACCTTAGCCTGACTATTCTCAGATTTAACCGCTATCATACCTACCTTAATTCTGACACTAATTCGGAATACATTTCTCGTTGAAGTAAGGATATCGGAATTAACAAAACCAAGTCTATCAGCAATGTATGCCAAATTAGTAAATGTAGATAGAAATACGTTAACAGCTGGGCAAAGGCCTCCCCTACAAATCGCCATTACGACCGGTCTTGTGCTGTCACCAGAGCCACCGCATCGTCGGTCCACCTTTTCGCCTGCAGTTAGTTCGTTGTGTGTGACTGAGGAGATCACCGATGTACACTAAATATGAAGAAAATACTATAGCGGGTACCGACCGAACCGACATACGCGTCAAAACCCTGGACATGACCTCGCCAATTTATGTACACCATACAACGAGTTAACGGAATAAGCAAAACTGAGAAAATATTTTTTTCAGAATCGAGAGTAGAATCAATTTTACGGGTTTTTGATAGGGGTAATTTTTTTTAATTTTTATTATTTAAATTATAGCCGCTTCTATTCTAAATATTACTGTGGATAGGGAAGTGAAGTGGACGTGGCGTGCGCGGAGTGCGCGGACCAGAACAACGATGAAACTAGAACAATGATGAGATTTGAAAATAAAAAAATCCTTTTTAAGATTTTTTTTACGGGAATGGATTTACCTTCTGTGTATTGCTTTGTATATTTATTTACTCTCAATATATACTATGTTTACTTACTGTAGGTATATATGTAAGTAGGATGTATATGTATAATACAAATTAACAATTAGGTAGGTGTCTTTTTTTAACCTCCAATTCTCACACTCTCACTTATACTGCTCTCAACAATGAATTGTAAACTTAAGTGGATAACTATTATTGGCTCACATTTGTAATTATATAAATCTATATCATAAGATAAAGTAAAGCTGTTGTTATCCTAAATAAATAAAAATAAAAAATAAAATAAATCGTATCATCTTACATTCTGCGGTCACCAACAACCGTGGTCCATGGTGCCAGCCGTAACGCTAACAAGCGTATGGTGACTATGATACTTCCCCTCCACATTGTTTCAGCATAAGCTGGAATTTCGGAGGCAGTTCCCTGTCCTGTTGTAGACGTTTCATGGGATGTCATGATGATGTTGGTGCCAACTTAATAGGAGTACCAAACAGTAGTAGGTGTCGTAAAAGCCAAATTAGGGATCTTGAACCAGAGGATGGACAGCAGCGTTCTTCTAACAACAGCAATAGCAACAACCTCATCACTATGATGATGATGAGGTTGAGGACGACTCAAATTCTAACCTCATGATAACAACTCGACTCTATATACAAAAGTAACGATGCAATCTCGCGTTTGTACCTCATGATAACGACTCGACTCTATATACAAAAGTAACGATGCAAACTCGCGTTTGTATCACTACACGCGACTGTATCAATGCTGGGTGTCTACTCTAAAAGTCCGATATATCGAAACGATACTACTCGAAACATGCAAATGCAAAACTTCGTCTCTTGACAATAGAGTAGAATATTGGTTGGATGCAGTTTGAAAATTCATCCAACCAATATTCTACTCTATTGTCAAGGGACGAAGTTTTGCTGTTGCATGTTTTGAGTAGTATCGTTTCGATGTATCGGACTTTGAGAGTAGACACCCTGCATCGCGTTTGCATTGCGAGTGTATCGATGCAAAAAGTCGCAGTGTAAATAGGGCCTCAAAGTCGCCAATTTTCCCTGTTGTGTGTAGCTTGTTGCCAATTGACTGTTTGAAGCTCCTACAGGTCTTTTTGGGCTCGGTCGATCCAGCGATACCTCTTGCGTCCCACGGAGCGACCTCTCTGACTCCATCATAGAAAAATTAGCAATAATCTATGCAATTAAAAAGAGGGTTGCGAATTTTTACGGTCGTAAAATATGGCCTTGAACCCTGGCTGCCATTGACCGACTCAAATCGGTCGGTTGGTGCCACGTGCCCAGGATTTTCAAAAATTTTGAACTTTGGCGCGTCATCCGTTCGATTCCCGCCAACTTTAGTCTATGATTCATACGTCATTCGAAAGGTAATTTCAATAGGTCGTTACTCCCTATACACACCAAACCAAAATAAACCGTAGTTTCGACGCAATAAGGCAGAATATCGAGCGCGGGAGCTCGATCCTATTCTGAATCCCCGGGGATACACTGGGGCTCTACAGGTCCTGGACTTGACTGCACGATCCTCCCCCATCCATCCTTTTTACATGGCCATGGCCAAGCCAGCGGAGTCGGGCTGAATAATAATAATAGGTAATTTATATACATGTGCCTACTTGTTTTATTTCTTATAAATAAGTATCGTCGTGGACTAATAGCAACAGAATGTGAGTAGGTAGAGATATCAGAACCGCCTCTTTTGTTGTCGCAGCCGTTTTGTCTGCACTATTGTTAAAAGTTTAAAGAACTGTAGTAGGTTGTTTGCTTAGTGATAATTTTGTAAATTATTCATCACCTTATGGTGAAATTCCATAACAAGTTCCATCCCATAAAACTTCCACGGCTGGACACCGAGTTCCCTCAGAGAGAGTAACATAGCATAAATGCATATTTTTTAGTAACTGGACAACTGCACGTCAGTGGAAACTTTTTGAACTCTATTACCATGTTACAGAGACGAAAGTGTGTCTACTGACGTGCTGTTGGATGTACTATAGTCAGCTCACGTGTTAGCGTTACGGCTCACAGTTCAGTTGGCACCATGGATGGCAATCGTTGGAGACCGCAGTATGTAGGTAAGATGGTACGTTACGCAGGAGGACGCTGCTACTGTCTATTCTCCGGTTCGTAGTTTCTTGGTCGCCTTTTACGACACCTACGGGTAGAGATAGGGTAGTACTATGTTTAGCCTATATCTTACGGACACTACGCACGAACACTTAGTCTTATACATAGATTTAGCACATCTCGGCGCTTCGCGGCGCTTGTCTTATACTACATACAAACTAAGGACATGATATCGTACGAAAGTTTGCCAAAACACAATCATAGTACACCCAAAAACACGTCGGTAGTATCATCTTCGACCTTATTGCATGGTAATAGAGTTACAAAAGTTTCCGCTGACGTGCAGTGGAACGTACTTCATGTATTGTGAAATCCCATCATGGCCCCTTTAAATGATCAAACACAGACAACGGTCACATTGAAAATTGAAATCAACTTTTTTGGCAATGCCAAAAGTTTAGAACACTTATAGGAAATTCAGATTCGCAGATGAATACGTATAAATGAGTTCAACAAGATTTAATGTTATTCTTTCAGTGAGGGACATTGAAGGTTAAAGTTTAAGCCCGAGTCACACTGAGGCCGCAGCGGAAGCGTTCCGGGGGCGGTATTTTTAGTAAAGTATGAATTCTTATGCATCCTGTAACATTGAAAACCGGTCGCGGCGCGGTATTTTCTTCCCGCAGATCCGCCCACGGACCGCTTTCACAATCATACCGCCTCTGTGTGACTTGGGCTTTAGGGTTAAATCCACAGTCTAAAAATCATCACCATATCATTCTGAGGACTTTCACAGTTTCATTTCAGATTCAGATATTTTTATTCAATGTAGATTCTTTACAGAATACGAGTACTTATTGAATGTCATGCAGAATACAAAACATATAGAGCGAGTCTACTCCGTTTCGGTTCTTGCAATATTCATATCTCTCAGAAGAAGGCTGAGGTAGAAGGCCACCAGTAAGGCCGAGACGGAAATGGTTCGATGACATAAGGGACTGAACCGGACTACAGTACCACGAGTTGAAGAGGGTGGTCCAACGCCGCGACGAGTACAGACAGACTGCTGACCTCCAAACTTCATTGGCTACCCATGATGACATCTCTTAGGTTTAAAAATAAGAACACTGAGCAGGTTTGAAAGCACTTCTTTGACGAAATGAGTAGCAAATTGAAAGCCCCATCACACCTGTACTTTAGTAACCATTTTTACCTTTGCCATGGATCAGGTGGACTGACGATCTGGTCAAGGTCGCGGGAAGCCGCTGGAATCTGGATGCGAGCAGCGCAGGACCAGTCGTCATGGAGATCTTTAGGGGAGGCCTATGTCCAGCAGTGGACGTCTTTCGGCTGATATGATGATGATGATGGATCATTTGACTACTTCCGCATACGTACGTCTAGTCTCAGTGATTCGGTTGTGTTTCCATTACTAGCATGATGAGACTTAATCATGCTAATAATGAACATTATTTTCTTCGGGTTTGTCTTTTACTTTCTATCTTGTCTTTTTATTATTATTAGAAACGAAAATTCACGTAATTAAAACGGAAGAATTACATCTGGTCTAAAACATTATAAGGTAATCTGCCTAAACATAAATCCTGTCATAAATAATCTATCAGACTGAAATCCAGACTTGACAGCTGGTTTTTTAATTGCTTAAATGCATGTGAATCATGCGAGTATGAAGTATACACTGGCATGGGCGTTTTCATGATGTCATGTCACTATGTGTCACCGGAATGGAATGGCTGGATCTGGCTGGTCCTTAAATTGAAGCGAGTCTTGAATTAAAGCAGTGCTGCGATTCTAGTAATTCGACAAATGGACTTTGTTCTGTAGCGATCCGTTTCCTTGAAATAAGACGACTTCGAAGCAGTCGCGCTTACTTTCCGCAATCCACATTAGGTCGTCGGTCCACTTTCATCTACGCCAAAAAAAAGGTAAAATAAAACCTAAAAAAATATTTTTTAGGGTACCTATAGGTAAAGTAGGGGTGATTTTTGTTTTCTACATATTAGTGTAAGGTATCGATAGATATGTCTTTTAAAATTAATGTGAGTTTGCTTACAACATTTTTTGATGTAGAAATCCGTTTGCGAAATATTTAGCTTGACAGCGCGATTTTGGTTGGAGTCGAGTGTCCCCCCCCCTGCCAGCTAAACGGTTGTTATTAGAAATGTGAAATCATTCACAGTAGTAGCATATATGATGAAATTAAAAGGAAAACTATCACAGTTCAGAAGGCTTCACAGGTTAATGAGCTATAGCCGAAAAACTGGAAACAATAAAAAATAGCAATAGCAATCAGACGCTAGGACTTTGCTGAGCATTAGTAGATAAAAAGTTTATGTTATGATCGTTATGAAATACTTTATCAAAACCTGCTTTGCGATAGAGAATCGTAAAAAACTACGGAACCCTAAACTGCGTGTGGCCCGACACGAACTTGGCTGGCTTTTTTTTATGAGTTTCTAAAGAATATTAGCAATTCATTACCTAATCTTTTGTACTATTGTAAAAAAAGTGAAAGTTTTCACCGTTTGCACATCCATACATGTTTTCTTAACGAAGTGCACCTATTAGCGCTCTAGAAAAAAGAAACAAAAACACAGTAGTTACACCAGCAGAATTCATTACAAGGAAAAGGTCGCACTGCCAAGAATTTGAATGGAATGTGCCAAAACAAAAGGAAGAGTTGCGAAGTAATAGTTTTTGCTAGAAGCAATTTAGTTCAGAGCATCGTAAGATCGATACTAGATGAAATGGAATATTGATAGCTATAAAACCACTGTTACATCAAGTTTTATGCCACTGAAGCCCTTTATACTGGCCATTTATTGAAATAACAGCCTTTCAGCTCTCTCTCCTTTTCTTTTTTAAATAGCCAAATCTTATAAAGGAACCAGAACGAAAACTACAGTTTATTTAGGGTGAGACCGCCATAGCTTGACAGCGTTTTGGTTAGACCCTAGCAGTAAATATGGTAAAAAACAGACCCTAACCCGCCTTTTATAGCGCCTACAGCAAGATATGTTAATGGGTGATAAAATTTATTTTCCGGTCCTTGTAATTATCTGCGT
Organism: Athrips mouffetella; assembly: GCA_947532105.1. NCBI lineage: Eukaryota > Metazoa > Arthropoda > Insecta > Lepidoptera > Gelechiidae > Athrips > Athrips mouffetella. The sequence continues at coordinate 4,329,924 of OX383971.1, read as the reverse complement.
GGTTCGTCATTTACTCTACATAAAATAATTAAACAAAATAAAATTATGGTTTATTTCCTTTCATGTTTCTACTTTTCTTTTAAAATTGTTTAGTTTTATATCCTGAGGCATTTTCTGATAAAAAAAAACCGGTCAAGTGCGAGTCGGACTCGCGCGCCGAGGGTTCCGATATACCTATAGTATTTTTGGAAGCAATAAAGTCCATTTTCAGGACCGCAAAACTAAATTTGTTTGTAAAGGTTTTTTGCAGATTTCTGAAAAACTGTGCAACTTAGAAAGATCGTTTTATTTTTGCTGTAAAGTTTACATAAACCTCTGTCAACTGTAATTAATTCAGATTTTCCCTTACTCAAACTTCGGAGATAAGGGGGGGGGAATGGTATTTTTTTTGACATTTTTCATCATAACTTGAAAACTAAGAAACTTAAAAAAATACAAAAATATATTTTAAAATGTACAAGTAAAGCCCTTTCATATGATACCCCACTCGACCTAGTAGCGACAATTTGAAATTTGGCCCCCTTTACATTAATAATCATACTTTTTTCAAAAAATTTTCATGTGCAATTAAGTTGGGCAACTATATTCTAAAACTATTCCAAATTTCAGCTCGATAGCGTAAGTGGTTGCTGAGATATAGAGGTGTGACAGACAGACGGACAGACAGACAGACAGACAGAGCGGCACCATAAGGGTTCCTTTTTTTTACCATTTTGGTATCGGAACCCTAAAAAGAGATAACACGTTTGAATACTTACGAGTTAAGCCCGTGGATACCTATAATTGGTTAATTAGTGTACCTTTCCGCGTTCCCGTATTTGAAATTAACTGTTGGTGTCCCTAATAAAAAGGTTGTAGGCATATTACTAGCAGCACCTTCTTAGTATCGCCGAGTGAGGTCTCCTTGCTTCAGGAATAGACTGGCAGCTAAGTATTTAGATAGCTGTTGATCTGATGAAGCGTCAAGGTGAAAGGACGTCACAACAAGTCATCTTGGTAGATGATGGTGACCGTGCTTTTGCGTTAGACTATTTTATCACAATGATTCCTGAAATAATGATAAGTAAGACGTACAACGTTAGTGTAAACTGTAATAACTATCCAGGGTCAGACTGGACCGGAAGAGTCCGGGTGGCTCATCATAAGCCCGGAGCACGAAACGTGATGTGACAATAATTCGATCCTGGTTAATTATACCAGAACCCACTATATCCTTGTGAGACTTGGGATTATGATATTATGGCCTCCTGCGCCGATAAGGTTATTAAAGTTTATTTATTTATAAAAATTTATCACGCCGTTTCGTCCCATAATCACCACTTCGCAAAACCACACCCCAATTTGAAATTTTAGATTGGAAGGTCTAGTAGTCTCGCATACGCAGTACAAAAGACCAGAAGGACCACGAGAATCCCGCGTGCGGGTGCGCGCGGGGGTGCGGGGTGGATTGCAAGGGGGCGGAGAGTGTCCGTTTTGTATGATAGTACTATTATTTTAGTTTGGGCCATAACTTTCACACTTTCCAAAAGGACTACTTCCCGCGCCGAAGGGACATGCAATCGATAGACAAGCAATTCCTACATTATACATTATACGAATGTAGTCTAATAATCTGCCACTGCATCGAATAGATTACCTTTTTCTGCGTAAGTTATTATTACTTATTAGGGTCAAGTCAGTCAATGTGCCTCCAAGAATGACGTTTACAATCCAATCAATAAACTCAATGTCAAGAACACTGCCTCAGTTTGCCACAGTCGTTATGCAGAACGCTGCTAAATCAAAATGACTTCATCTACAATGTAAATTGTATGGTCAGTGCGAATGACATAACTTGCAACGACGATGAACTCATGGGATAGATGAGAGAGTTGTACAACATCCGAATTGTTTACGATTGTCCAATTGTCAAACAGAAATCTGCAGATTTGTTGTTAAAGTACGAGAAGAAAATTTATAACTTCTTAGCCAAATCATCTACTTTATTGTGTGAAAAGAAAAATCTGGTCAAATACATTTGGCACAAACGCTCAGACCAAGTGGTGGTTGATCTTTCTAACTCACAAAATAAATAAATATTGAGGGACACTTCACACAAAGACATCTGATCCCAAACTAGGCAAAGCCTGCACTATGGGTACCAGCAGAGACTAATATACATACAAAAATAGATAAATAAATAACACCTAGACAAACACTCAAACAAAAGTTGAGCAACAGCTTTTTCATGCTTCGAAAGTCACTATAGTTTTGTGTAGTTGGTCCCAATCCATGGTTGGTTCATTAGAAGTAAGGGCCAGAGTCGCACTGCGAATGAAAAGCTTGACTTGTCGTTGACAGTGTAAGATAACTAACTAATTACATTAATAAAGTAAAGCCACAAAAGATAAGTCCGTCTTTGCATACTCTTCTTGTTTGTAATATACAAACAGACCTAAGATGGAAGTTAGGAACCGTTTTATTTTCTAGTACTTACATAGTTTTAGCTAGTTACATAATATCACTGTAATTTATCGATATAGATATACCTACAACTACTGACAGACAAGTTGTTAGTTTTGACTGATATTAAGTAGGCAGTTTTACGTGTTTAAACCTCCGAAGCACTGTGTGAAAATTTATTCCAAGTAATTTGCTACACTTTTTAGGCAAAGATCACGCTTTCATATCACATGTGATACGACGGTGCACAAAAAATATCTGAAATCGTTGTTCAAACCTGCCTATACGCACAACCAAGTCTAACGAGAGTCTATCGACATTCGCGGAACTTCTCGCTTCTTTATTATTCAATCAACAGTCAACGCACACATTTCCAAGTAACTCATACATAGAGAAAATATTTGTTAAGTGAGATTCAAATAGCCGTTTGGAAAATGTAGGCAGGTGCGTGCTATTCTTGTTTTCTTTACCTCTCAAGCCCCATGTCAAAATTCGCAGGAATCGAAAAGAAGACAGAGTTATTTACGCGATAAGGCATAATTTCGCATAAATTGCAATTCATATTTCATGAATTTTCCATTTTCCGGGAACTCTATGGGAAATTGACATAGGGGTCATACGTCAAAATTTTCCTGTATCCCGAAGGATAGTAAGTCTTCACAGGTTAAAGCATACAGCCAAAAGCAATTGAAGCTTGACACCTGAAGCGATATTTTAGTCCCTACCGCAGCGAGGTTCAAATCTCTTTGGTCCCTACGGCAACATGACTTACTGGTCCGTTGGTAGTGAGCCTGCCTTATTTGCAGTGGGCTAAGGGTTCGATCCCCGTCCAGGGCAAACACTTGTGTGATGTGATGAATAGAGTGTTTATTCTGTGTCTGGGTGTTATTTATCTATTTATATATGTACTTATATTATGAGTCTCTGATACCCATATTACAGGTATTGCCTAGTTTGGGATAAGATGTCTTCGTTTAATTAAGAGAAAAACTACTTGCACGTGCCTACGGCTGGAAAATGCATACATACTGGCCGCTACGTCGATCAAGGCAACCGCTTTTTGGCCGCAACGGCACGTAAAATCATATACATACCATGGCCAGAAGCAAAGAAGGTTTAGATCGCAGATTTATATGAGGCCTTTATGAGTGTTTCCGCCCTTGGTGTGTTATGTAATGTTACTTATCAAAAGGAGTCCTGATTGGATTGATTGAAGACGAAAATCAATATTTTGCATGACTGAAATATTGTAACCGAACGACATTGAAATATATTCGAACAAAACTAGTAGTAATTCTATTTTCAAGCCGTTGGTGATATCAGCCGAAAGACGTCCACTGCTGGACATAAGCCTCCCTAAAGATCTCCATGACAACGGGGCCAGCGCTGCTGAGCCTACCTATGCTTCGTCTTCCGGTTAGGAGTCTACAACTACAAAAAAATTTGAAAAAATGCAAGATGACTATTTTGTCTTCCTATTGCATTTTCTAATTAATTTTCTTTTACATTAAAAGTGAGCAAACGTACAGGTGGGCCACCGGATGGTAAGTGGTCACCACCGCCCATAGCAACCACTGCCATAATACAGGCATACTTTGAAACATAGGTACATATATCAAAATTGGTTTCCTTAAAGAAAAAATCTGTGGCTAAATTAATAAACCTACTCTCCTCAAAACCTTCAACAGCAGATCAATGTATAAACTTTTTTATCTAGGCTCTAAATTGACATAGCCAATGTATCACTCAAAGCAAAATGGCAAAAAGAAAATCAAAGGTGCAGCCAGCAGGCAGATTTCTGAGTATGATGTATGGAGCCGTTACCATTTGGGTGTGGCTTGTAAGCTATGAGTAACTAGCCATCTAACTGGAATATTGACGTTTTGTTCTGTGGTCTTAGTCGTCAGTCTTTAGATTTTTTAAAAGGAAATAGTTATGTGTTATGCAAGGAAGCAAAATTGTTCTTTGGCGTGAGTGGCTTATACGAGTATTGAAACTCGAGTAAGCAAAGGATGCTAAAATTGAGCCACGAGCGAAATTAGTAATTTAAGTCAAAGGAACGAGCGAAACACACATTTTTTCACCTTACAACACCGAGGAAAATGCTAAAGAATTAAGAATAAAACTTGGCACGAAGATGATTTGAACCATGGGAAAAGTCAGTAGATACGTTATTTTGAAACCCACGCGACCGGAGTCGCGTACAACAGCTACCTCATAATAAAGAGGGTTCATGTTGGAGGAGACGCGTAGTTTTTAGGGTTCCGTACCTCAAAAGAAAAAAACGGAACCCTTATAGGATCACTTTGTTGTCCGTCTGTCTGTCTGTCTGTCTGTCTGTCTGTCTGTCTGTCTGTCTGTCTGTCTGTCAAGACCCTTTATCTTACGAACGGGTAAAGGTATCAGGTTGAAATTAATACCATATATTAGGATCCATGAACCACACAAGATCTGAAAATTTCAATTTTTTACAACGACGCAATCAAAAGATATGGCATTTTATGTCCTCATCTCCATACATTTATTCAAAAATGAAAAACCTACAGGGTACTTCCCGTTGACCTAAAATTATGAAATTTGGCAAGAAGCTAGGTCTCACAGTACAAATAATGGGAAAAGTCTGAAATCATTAAATATTACAACTTTTCTCACAACTAATGGTAACCAATTGTGGTGAGCTCCCGTTTCAAGAACATTCATATAAGAGAGGGGTCAAGTTGGATGGTCGCTGAGGCGATTTTTGTTTTAGTTCTATTTTAAAAACGGGAACACTTACAAACTTGAAAATTGGTGTGTTTATAGGGCATAGGCTATAAAATAACAATAAATAATAAAATTTGGTCAAGCGCGTGTCGGACTCAAAAAATCTAGCACATTAACTTACTGAAATTTCAACTAATACAATTATGTTTATGTGGTGGTACGGAACCCTTAGTGCGCGAGTCCGACTCGCACTTGGCCGGTTTTTTTTTAAACACAAAGAGCAAAAGCTTGTAGTTTTATATCGTGGACAGGTTCGGAACCCTTAGGCCGTGAGTACGACTCGCACTTGGCTGGTTTTATATGAATATCGCCGACAATTTCCAGCCGAGGGCAGGCTAGGCGCTGACTGTAGTTTAAGCAACGAAGCAGTTGACCCCAACATAAATTTCTCAGGCAGATTTTATTTGACAGGATGATAAAGAATCATGAATTAAATGTAAATTCAAAATATCAAAAAAAAAAATTCTCAAAAAATGTATGGAAAAATTAAAAGTACCGATTTTTTTTTTTTTTTTATATAGAAGGTTTGTCTCATGTAGTGTAATAATACCCCAGCAAAGTTTCATCGACTGAGAATTTAATGCGGGGATCTTCATACAACGACCCGCTTCGTTGCCTAGACTACTGGGTGGCATAGAATTATAATACACTACGTCTGGGTGGCAATTATTTATAACGTGACGTCATTTTCTACAACAAATATTCATTTGGAATGATTTGTCAGCCAGCTCTGCTAAAAGAGGGTTTACGCGGAGGATCACTACAGTACCAGGGCAACAGGGCTGGTAAGAGTTGGTCCACAAAATGTTTCGTCGCGAACGGATTTGACAGACAGCTGCTGAAAGCTGGATAAAATTTAAAGCTCTTTGAAGCTATTGCTGTCTTTTTCTTTGGAAACAAAACCAGTGTCAGTATGAGATTTACCCAGAGGAGCTTAAATTTTAAGGATGTTTCTGCAACTGATGGTGACGGTATTAGATAAGCACAGGATTAGGCAAAAATAGGTTCTTTAAGTACTAGTTTCTTCAACTACCTAACTAATAGAATAGGCATTATGACGAAAAGTACTAGGGCAGCAGAACTAGAAGGAGGTGGTACAATATAAAGGCTTCGTCCAGCGGAGGCACCGCGGGGTGGCGGGAAATACCGCGGCTGGCCTTGGCTCTGCCGTCGAACTCGCGACGGAATGCAAACACGACCTGCCGTTTGCCGAAATTGCGCAGTATACGTAAAATCAGCAGAATTGGCATAAAATTTACATCAATTGCGTTGTTAAAATGATTCCTTTTCATAATTATTTTTGTTTTATTTACAATCTTAGGAAATTCAACACGGTTGTTTTCAGTACGGACAGTAGTGTTTCCATCTAAAAATATAATTTAAAAGTATCATCTAAAAATATCTTGTGAAAACTGAAAAAAAAATATAATTTATAATGAAGAATATAGTGTTAAGAAGTTCGTAAGCTAAGGCAAAAAATCACGTCATAGTTCGCGAATATCATACAAATAACTTGACAGTTCCATAAAGAGTCACTGATTTGACTAGGTTGGAAGCAAGTAGATTTTTCAAATCCACAACCTAAGGTTACATCGGTAAAAGCAAATACAATATTGAAAAGCTTGCATTTATATTTCTTTACAGCATTCATCTTTCTTGTGTTAGCAAATATCAAGTAGACTTGCCCAAAATGATACTTCACGCAGTCATGTCAAGCTTGAAATTACATAAACAGACGAAGCACTTTAAACAAATAAGTTTATAGATCAAAGACCTTTGAATTTCCCTTCCAGCCATATGACAACGTCCACCATAACCAGACTAGTTTCTCAAAACTAACACTCGACTGCTAATGTGTCAATTTTACTTGCGTCTACACGACGATTCGGGAAAGCTGTGTGCTCGTTTGCACTTACTTACTAAACATACTGTACTCATGACCAAAATAAGTTAAAGAACAACGGTTTTGTTGAAACAAGCTCAATTATTTAGACAAAGCTTTCGATGAGACGGTATAGCCTATCTACAAACGGAATAAGAATGCTAAGGCAAGAAAAGAAAAAGGCGAGGACTTAACTTTTAAGATTTAATTATAACTATTAGCATGAGGCTTGTAAAATCGATGACCGACCTCACAAATGCTGGGTCGGACTGGTTGAGCCGCCAATTGATGTCTCTTTCATGGCTCATTAACGACTACATCACAAGATTAACACTGAAGAGGCTATGTAGTGAGAATCAGCGTCTTATAGCATGCATGCATGATAAGTTTGGCCCTGATGGTTATTTTCTGCGCATGAGTGACAAACGGAGAGCCAATAAACGATTCGATTGCCTCTCCCCACCTGCTGCGGTCACCCCTGCGATAATTTTGTTGAGTTCGGTCACAGCTAAACTTAGCCTGCGCACGCTATACGATATAATATGCCACATATTGCACAAACTGCGCATGCACATCATTGGTACATTATGTAACTAGACAAGAAAAGTAGTAAAAGCTTCAAAGAGGCCTTCAGAGCAAATCTGAAATTTCTTTTCTTCTAGCCGATATGATTGTACAATTTTACAAGCAACTGCAAAAAATGTTGCTCCGTTACCTATATCAATCTTGAATCCGTTGATGAGACAAAACCAAACTCTTTGTCACCGTCAATTGTCACACCCCTAGCAACACAGTACATCAAACTTTCTTTAACAAAGCCTCTATAAAGCCTCTATAACCAGACCATACAAAAAACCGACAAAGAACGGTAGGGAACAAAAGGCTTGCGAATTCATCTGCGTGTGTAAGAGTACTAGATACTATAATGGCGTCGACCGATGCGAAGGCTAAGCGGCAGACTGACGTCGGTTATATAATGCAGACAAACTCGGTCGGACAACGCTGGGCGGTTTTTCTCACACCAGTCAAAATATTATTGTCAAGACAAAAAAACCGGTCAAGTGCGAGTCGGACTCGCGCCCTAAGGGTTCCGTATCTATCTACCATATGATATACTAAAAGCTTTTGCTCTTTGATTTTAAAAAGTCCGCGACCATCCAACTTGACCCCTCTTTTATAGAAAAGTTGAATTTGAATTTTTGAATTTGAAGTTCTTGAAACGGGAGCTCACCTTAATTGGTTAATATTAGTTGTGAGAAAAACTGAAATATTTGATTATTTTAGACTTTTCCCTTTATTTTTACTGTGAGACCTAGCTTCTTACCAAATTTCATAATTTTAGGTCAACGGGACGTACCCTGTAGGTTTTGCTTTTTTGCATAATTGTATGGAGATGAGGACATAAAAAGCCATATCTTTTGATTCCGTCGTTGTAAAAAATTTAAATTTTCAGATCTTGTGTGGTTTATGGACCTTAATATTCGTTATCAATTCAATCGGATACCTCTTCTCGTTCGTGAGAAAAAGGGTCTTGACAGACAGACAGGACGCACAACAAAGTGATCCTAAGTTTGACATTTATCCTACTGACGATCACCCTATCCTCTGACATATTATATTTTAATGTAATAATTAATGTAATAATTAATGTAAATTGATAGAGTGAAATAAATAAATCTAAATCTATAAGGGTTCCGTTTTTTTATTTTGAGGTACGGAACCCTAAAAATACCGAGCCTTTTGTAGTGATAAAAGGCTCATGTAGTTTCAGGAGTAAAATAAATTAATAAGCGGGACGTTTCACACAAGGCAATCTGATCTGAGAACTTGGGGGATATCAGCATCAGCAGCTGATATACATAAATTATTAAATTAAACCCAGACACAACAAACACTTATGCCCATCACGCAAATGGTTGCCCTGAGCGGGGTCGAACCCGCGGTCTACAGCACAGAAGGCTGAGGAAGTACCAACCACACCAACTGGCCTGAGCGTACCTGAGCACAATGCAAGCACAGATGCCGTGTGGTACGGTCAACCGCACGTCGGTAGAAACTTTTTTTAACTCTATTACCACGCCATTAGGTCCAAAAGTGTTTCTACTGATGTGCTGTTGAGTGTACCTACCGGCTTAAAATACTACAATCCCGTCCACTCCTGTGGGTCAACAGCCACTGTCATGGTCTAATGGTTAGAGCGCTCGGCTCTCGATTCAGAGGTCCTAGTATAGTATTAAATTATCTGTGTCCTGGGTACGATTCTCGGGGTACGGTCAACCGCTTGTCGGTAGAAACTTTTTCAACTCTATTACCACGCCATAAGATCCAAAAGTGTTTCTACTGATGTGCAGCCGTGTGTACACTGTCAAACAAAATCACTTTGGAATGAATCACCTTACTGTCCGAAAACTGTGCCCCGTGTGGTGCCGGCAAAGAATAGTACCAACCCATACATACCCGTGGGTGTCGTAAGAGGCGACTAAGGGTTAACTGGAGGATGGGCAGCAGCATCCTCTTTTGTATCTTACATCTTACTGACTGCGGTCACCTATAACAAGCGAGGTGACTATGGTAACTACTTCCCCTCCACATTTTTCCAGCAAAAGCTAGAATTCTGGAGGGAGCTCCCTGTACTGTAGTGGACGATTTTTTTCATGGGATGTTATGATGATGATGATATGATGACTGTCCAAAAACTAAGATGATTCCGTGGTTCGGAAGGCACGGTAAGCCGTTGGTCCCGGCTGCTGACTACTATTTGCGAAAGTAGTCGTTAATGAGTCATGTCATGTCAGAGACATTTGACAGCTCAACAACTCTGACTCCAGAGTTATTGAGGTCAGTCATCGACTTTACAACCTACACGATATGATGATGATGACGATCACACTGTGGTCGCCAAATCAGCGGTGCCAGCCGTCACGCAGACAAGCGTGGCGACTATCGAAGTTCACTTTTGAGAAAACTGGGCTTTATGGGGGCCAATCGAGATTGTAATTAATTATATTCTTTATTGCACAATTTCAACCAGCCAACCTAAGGACGTGAGAGAAAATGTTTGTGTAGCGTTTTGTAAGGGCGTGGTATAGGCTGATCAACTCATTATGATAAAAATTAAAAAAATATATACGCGTCGACTTGAGAACCTCCTCCGTTCTTTTATCGACGGTTAAAAAGAGCAATGAAGTTGATTTTAGGAAAAAAATAAAATAAAAAAGCTTTTATTTTTCCTTACACATTATGGTACATGATATGACTTATGTTTTGGTTAGTATTTGTTAGTGTGTTCTTAATCTATAATTATTCTGTGTAAAGACCGCTTCTTGCGGTAAAAGCCTCCTCCATTTTAAACCACTGTGTCCTTTGTCTTGCTGCTCTACTCCACAGCTTTCCTTTTCCTGATTTTAGGAAACAGCAAAGGAGAGTAACGAACGGTTAACATGCCTTCTGAAGCACGTCGTACAGTCAATAGCACGTCAAGCTTGACACATTGGACTTTGTACCGTTCTTATTTCAGTCGACGTATGGGCTAGAGTCGCACTGCGAGTGTACGTGACCCATCTTATCCAGACAAATGATGTTTTGATAAGCCACACTGCTTAGAATAGTTTGCGAACTAGAACAACCTTGCTGAGATTTTGTGTCATTATTGTGCTCCAATCTTTGTATCAAGAGATTCGAACCCCACATTCTTTACTTCTTAAGTCAATTACTATTTTCGCAAGATTTTTTTAAGTATATTAAGAGGCTGAAAGTGCTTTATGTTCAGCAGTTATTTAACGAAAAGTGTTGATTTGATGTCGAATCCCTTAAATAAAAAAAATTTACACCACATTTCACCCCTGTGTGGGGTGAATATTCAAAAATGTTGAAACGCTTGTTTTATTTTATTTTCTGTACTTACCTTAAACCTTCACGCGTTTTACTTCAAATACGAGACTTTCTCTACTAAAACTTTCATCCCTTAATTCACCCCTTCGGGGTTGATTTAGCAAAAATTCTGAAACAGTGTTTCTTTTTTTTTTACATTCATTTAAATCCAAATCTTTGTGCATCTCATGTCAAAACTATATGATTTTCATCCCTCATTTTCATCTCTTGGGGGATGATTTTTCAAAAACAATAAAACAAATGTTTCTTTTTTTTTCAAACCCAAATTTTTACATATCTCGTGTCAAGACTTTTATACAAACTTTCATCCCTTTTTTTACCTCGTTACCCCCGGGATGAATTTTGGAAAATCCTTTCTTAGTTTATTATAATTCGGACGTGCAACAGACCTCTGTAAAAAAAATATAACTTTATCTGTTATCGGTTACGGGTCAGCGTTGATGAATCAGTCATTAAGTCAGTCATTCAGGACATGCCTTTTATACAAATAATTTTTGTAAAAAAAATGGTAGCCATTATGAACTAGATTTATATTATATAGTCCGTTATGTACTTAAAAGTTTCTTTTAACCATCCATCCATTTCTGTCATATCATTAGCCAATTTGATGGATCTACTTCCCAGCAAGTGTGGAGTTCAACTTAAGTTTGTTAACCGCAATAACTTAACATATTTTTAGTTTTAATGCCTATATAGGCGGGGCTACTCATTTTTTTTTTATGATACAAGTGAGCAAACGAGCAGGTGGGCCACCTGATGGTAAGTGGTCACCACCGCCCATAGCACCCACTGTCTTATTAGTGGCATATTTTGACACTAAAAAGACAGCAAAGCGCGTTGCTCACTTTGAGAACTAAGATGGTATGTCTCATCGTGCCGGTAAAACGTAATTTTTTTTATCTTTCTCTTTAAGAAATATTTGACATGGGACTAAAAATTTTACTACCACAGTTTTTCTGGTGAAAACACTTACCATTCAGGAAAAAAACGATGTTAAAAATCACGCATAAAATGGCTATTACGGATTATTTAGGCTTCCGTTCTTAGTATTAATCATCAATTCACAAGTAAAAAAGATATATTTTCACTTTCGCAAACAAAGTTTATACTACAACATTATATTTTTAAAGATTTCTTGATTTTTGTAAAACTTACCTAACTGAGTTTTTTGACCGACTAGTATGGGCGACAGTGAGACGCTTTACACTTCACTAGTTCATACAGAATATGTATATGACGGACTCTATAAATTTTTACTCTGAGCCTATTACAGTTCATGAGATAAAGCCCGCTGACAGACAGCCGCGGAGGCATATCCCATACAAGACATAGGATCCCGTTTTTCACCCTTTGGGTACGGAACCCGAAAAAGAAAGATATAGCATTTAAATTGCGATATTACTATTAGTGCATAATGCTCTGAATATCCTGGATAGAACGCCATACAAATGAGTCTCTCCTTAGTGTATTAAAAATTAAGACAGCCTTTTCTTCAAGCAATAAGTCCTAAAAATCTTCAGACACATGGTCAAGAAAGATGCAGGTATCCTAAGGCTCATCATGAATGACCATATGGAGGGTAAATAGAGCAGAGCATGTATAGGAATGCATTAGATTAGACTATCATCATCATTGATTGCACTAGCCTTATTCCGTTTAGCTAGCCTTGGAAATTTGACGAGGGCAATGGTTTTTATACACAGTCAGACTTGGACATTTACTAAAAAGATCAAGAACAAAATCCTGTCTTGCCAGCACGCGATGGAAAGAAGTATCCTGAAATTGAGAAGAATAGATAAAACACGAAATGTAGACATACGCAACAAAACAAAACTCAAGGATGCACTACAACACGCCATGACACTCAAATGGAAATGGGCAGGCCATCTAGCTAGGATAACAGATGGACATTACAAACAACGAAGTGAATTGGCCCCACTGGAAAAAGACAAAAAGGAAGGCAAAGGAAAAGATGGGTGGACAACATTGTAAAAACAGCTGGAAAAAACTGGATGATCACAGCTCAAGACAAACATGGAAAAAGATGGAGGAGGCTTTCTACCCTACAGGGGATGCAATAAACTACATCCATAAAAATATATGTATATTTAATAAATGTACTAAGTGCATGGATAAATAAAGCTATAATAATAATAACCTCAACAATTACTACGAACCCCGCTTCACTTGGCTAAGGCCCGTGGAATGGGTATATCCTCCCAAAAGGACAGAAAAAAAAAACACAAAAAAGATAATACATACATACATACATAACATCACGCCTTGTTAAAAAGATAATAATGGTTTTTACACACAGCAACTGCCATCTGACCTACGCAACCAAGAGGGCAAACCAGTCCCAATTCTAGATTAGGTTTTACAGGTTAGTAGTGGCCAACCAGGCTGTCAGCGTTTTCAAGCTGACAAATGGCCTCTGACTTGGCTTAAAGACTACTATCATTGACAATAGCCGGTCCGAACAGCTTTACATGCCTTCCAAAGCACGGAAACTCTGGTTGTTGTGCCACTAGCAGTCACCCATCCAGGTTCTGACCATGATTAACATTGCTTAGCTTTCATCATTGAAAAGAAGGAGAAACAACCACTCGGCCACAAGCGCTTCTAGCAATGCATTAGATTAGACGTATGCTATATAAAATAATTGACTGGAACAATACTACTGACCGAAATTCACCATGCGGTGCTGAAGGCAGAGGCTTAATGTGGTAGAACAAGTAAGAACTCACAATTTTCAAGTAACTTATTCATGAGGACATGACTAAGAAGAATGATTAACAATACTCGTAGCAATTCGAATGCAAAAAATTTACAAAGTGAATTTAATCCCACTTGCGCAAACTAGCAGCAAACCAATACTTGAGCAAGAATACTTTTAAGTCAAAATTTTCATAATTTTATTCTTTGTAGGTATAGTGTAGGCAACGAAGCAGTTGACCCCAACATAATTCTCTCAGGCAGATTTTATTCGACAGGATGATAAAGTATCATGAATTAAATGTAAATTCATAATATCCAAAAAAAACTTAACAACATTTTTTTTTCATACATTTTTTGTATGGAAAAATCCGATTTCTTTTTGGATTTTTTTATAGAAGGTTTGTCTCATATAGTGTAATACCCCAGCAAAGTTTCATCGACTGAGGATTTAATGCGGGGGTCTTCATACAAAGATCCGCTTCGTTGCCTAGACTAGTAGGAAGGCCTAAAAAATGCTGGGAAGATGACATCAAACAAGTTGCAGGAAGCAAGTGAATGAAAGTTGCCTCAGATAGAGAAAAATGGGAGGGATTGAAGGAGGCCTATACTCAAATTGAGGCCCTTAACACCGAAGAACATACTAACAACACTAATATCCAACAATGAATAAACTATTTTGACTTTGACTTAATATAGATATAAAATTAATTTGCATTCGACTTAATATAGATACAAGCAAAATACTAACTAACAAAATATAAATGTAACTAGAAGTTGAGGGAAAATAAAGGCTTTTTTATTTATTTATTGTAGAAGGAGGCACAGTTGTTGCATTTCTTCGTCCAGTGGAGAACTTCTCTCCTGGACATGATCTAGATCTAGAAAACTTAAAGGCGAATGTTATCAAGTTCTATCAAATGTAAGTGTGGTGCCTTCGCATAAAAAAATCAAACAGTTTATTTCTCATGTAGACTTATTGGCCACCATTGATATGAAGCCCGTGTCACAAAGTATCGGGCAACTGAAATTGAATTAACTTTTTTTATTGTCAATGGGTCTGCTTTTCATCTCAATCTAGCAGCTAGATTCAAGCCTTATTTATTTATTGTTCGGTAAGCCAACAGCTATTTAAAAAATAACTGGCCAAGTGCGAGTCGGACTCGCGCACCGAGGGTTCCGTACCACCACATAATAATAATAATTGTGTTCGTTGAAATTTCAGTAAGTTAATGTGCTAGATTTTTTGAGTCCGAAACGCGCTTGACCAAATTTTATTATTTGTTGTTATTTTATAGCTTATGCACTATAAACATACCAATTTTCAAGTTTGTAAGTGTTCCCGTTTTTAAAATAGAACTAAAACAAAAATCGCCTCCGCGACCATCCATCTAGACCCCTCTCTTATATGAATGTTCTTGAAACGGGAGCTCACCACAATTGGTTACCGTTAGTTGTGAGAAACTTTTCCCATTATTTGTACTGTGAGACCTAGCTTCTTGCCAAATTTCATAATTTTAGGTCAAGGGACTTCCCTTCCCTTATCTTTTGATTGCTTCGTTGTAAAAAATTTAAATTATCAGATCTTGTGTGGTTCATGGATTCTAATATATGGTATTAATTTCAACCTGATACCTTTACCTGTTCGTGAGATAAAGGGTCTTGACAGACAGACAGACAGACGGCAGACGGACAACAAAGTGGTCCTATAAGGGTTCCGTTTTTTTCTTTTGAGGTACGGAACCCTAAAAAACAATAATAACATCAGGGTGCCAATTACAGGCTTACACTACTAACAATTAAGTAAAAAAAAATCACAAAAGCAAACAAAGCTGCACAGAGTTGTTTGTGTTATGGACAGAGATGAGGTTGACAATGGAACAAGCTTGCAAATAAGAAGCTTGTTAACTCTTTTTACTGCCACACCAACTTTATTTTTGAGAAAGAGAGATAAGCAAAACATTTTACTGATCAACAAGTTAATGAGACTGAGGGTCCGTCTCACCGCTTTCTGCTAAAGTTCCTGATAATAAGCTGACAGATAAAAATAACTGTCAGCTAAATATGTCAGATTTTTGCCTCTGTTTATCTATCAGTTAGAGCAATCAGGCATTTATGAAGCAGATAGGCTATCTGGAACATAGCAGCAAGCGGTGAAACGGGCCCTAAGACTTTAGTTTAGTTTATATTGTTTATATTGAACATATAAGCCATTTATGAGTAAAAATAGGTACTTATTTTTCATTAGAAGAGATGATATCAAATAACAAACGCCACTGATAGAGTATTAATAGTCAGTGTAAATTTCATGGATTTGAATCCATTCATGGGCGCCGACTCTGTGGGTATTCAGGGGGTTCAAACAAGAATTGGAAAGAGGGTGCGGATTTCAAAAAAAGTTCATACAAGAGGGTCATTATATGGGCAGGAGCACCTTCAAGGTTAGATAGATAGATAGATATTTATTTAATGGCGTCACATCTCAGATGTATTTTGATTCTAAAAGCCGGCACCACTGAATCTATGGTGATTGTTTATATGTTACTTACATTGATTGTCAACATCAAAACAAACAGATTTGTAGGTTAAAAAATGACGAGAAGTTGTTTTTTCAAAGTCAAATAGAGTGAAAAGTACCATTTCTAATAAGTTTTCTGCATCAGAAGGTCATTTTAAATTTGTATTGAGAAGAGTTTAAAAACTTTACGGCTGATAAACCTACAATTTGAGATACAAAACAACGAGAACTTTGAGGTTAGAATCTATATGAAATTGCACTTACCTGCATGGAATCCGCACTGATGATCTCCGCACCATATTTCTGGGCTAATTCTACACTCAACTTAGTCTTTCCTGTCCCTGTTGCACCTAAAATTATCACCAAAGGCAATCGCGAGGACATCATGCTTCGAAAAGCTAACATCAGCACTCGCTGCTAACTTCACAACTGTTTTTGTTTTGTTTGACAGTTGCTTTTCCGAGTTCCCAGGCAAAGGCAATATGTAGGTTCAGCCTGAATGTTATCAAAGGTATTTCGTGTGGTGCCGGCAAAGAAGCAAGGAGGTTTTTGTTCTGAGGGTGCCGGCATAGAATAGTACAGTCAAGAGCACATGAAGCTTGACTCATTGGATTTTGTTGTACCGTTCTTATTTCAATAGGTATGGGCTATAGTCGCAAATGCGAGAGTCAAGCTTGACCTGTCGTTGACTGTACCAACCAACCCATTCGAAAGGAAGGATTGTGTATGATGGATTGATGGGTAACGTACCATACCATATCATCAACTGTGGTCCATGGTGTGGTGCCAGCCGCAACGCTAGCAGGAGTAGTGATAGGTACTTCCCCTTCACATTTTTTCAGCAGAAGCTGGAATTCTGATGGGAGTCTGAATTCCAGCTGTCATGCAGTGGACGTTTCATGGGATATTATGCAGTGTCTGTATAAAGTGCACATATTATAAGGGTTAATCTCGTTTTACCCCGATCCCGGTTTCACCCGTTCCGTTTTCACCCGATTTTCAAGAAAATGTTTAGTAAACCCACAAATTATGCTTTTCTTATGTTAGACAGAGATAACTTTATACATATAGCGGTACTTTTCTTCCAATATCTATTGCAACTGACCGAAATAAACGATGGAATCAGTGCAGACGTATACAAAAATTTTAAAATTCGCAACTTAATTTTTTTAAACCTGTGATTATACTCCACCAAAATGTAAAATGTTTTATTCTATACATATATTTCTACCGAGACCTAGAACTTAGACTTAGCATTAAATTCTTGATCCTTAATGTAAGTACGTGAAGTATAATAATTAAATTTGGAATAAAACTTTTCCTGCCGATGGTACTTCAAAACAAGATTGACTTTTAATCGACTTCATCAATAAAATTTGAAATCGGGTGAAAACGAGACGGGTGAAACTGGGAATGGGGTAAAACGAGACTAACCCTATTATAAAGCGTGAAAATATAAAACATTTCATCGAAGGAAAAAATATTTAAAATCTAAAAGTTTTATTAAGTTTTTTATGGACTTTTATTTTTTGAATTAATGAATAATTATTTTATCAAGAAAATGAATTATTTTTTTATTACCTTACTACTAAAATATTAAAAAAATAAATAGATTTTTTTAATAATTTTTCCGTCGATGAAATTGTTTATATTTTCACCCATTCTAATATGTGCACTTTATACAGACTCATCACACTGTGCATGATGATGACTCAAATAGTTGTAGTATGAACATTTTTTAGGGTTCCGATACCAAAATGGTAAAAAAAAGGAACCCTTATGGTGCCGCTCTGTCTGTCTGTCTGTCTGTCCGTCTGTCTGTCACACCTCTATATCTCAGCAACCACTTACGCTATCGAGCTGAAATTTGGAATAGTTTTAGAATATAGTTGCCCAACTTAATTGCACATGAAAATTTTTTGAAAAAAGTATGATTATTAATGTAAAGGGGGCCAAAATAGGGGGGGCCAAATTTCAAATTGTCGCTACTAGGTCGAGTGGGGTATCATATGAAAGGGCTTTACTTGTACATTTTAAAATATATTTTTGTATTTTTTTAAGTTTCTTAGTTTTCAAGTTATGATGAAAAATTTCAAAAAAAATACCATTCCCCCCCCCTTATCTCCGAAGTTTGAGTAAGGGAAAATCTGAATTAATTACAGTTGACAGAGGTTTATGTAAACTTTACAGCAAAAATAAAACGATCTTTCTAAGTTGCACAGTTTTTCAGAAATCTGCAAAAAACCTTTACAAACAAATTTAGTTTTGCGGTCCTGAAAATGGACTTTATTGCTTCCAAAAATACTATAGGTATATCGGAACCCTCGGCGCGCGAGTCCGACTCGCACTTGACCGGTTTTTTTTGTTAATTCCATCGCTTAACAATCTATTTTGTGGCCATAACATTAAAATCAGAGTATATTTGGCGGAAAGAATAACAGTGTTTTACAAACTTATTTTTTCGGACAGCTTTATAACTGCGAATGTGTTGGTAAGCGTCGGAATTAACGAAAAAACCGGCCAAGTGCGAGTCGGACTCGCGCCCTAAGGGTTCCGTACCTTTCTACCATATGATATACTAAAAGCTTTTGCTCTTTGATTTTAAAAACTCCGTGACCATCCAACTTGACCCCTCTTTTATAAAAAAGTTCTTGCAACGGGAGCTCACATTAATTGGTTACTATTAGTTGTGAGAAAAATTGAAATATTTAATGATTTTAGACTTTTCCCTTTATTTGTACTGTGAGACCTAGCTTCTTGCCAAATTTCATAATTTTAGGACAACGGGAAGTACCCTGTAGGTTTTGCTTTTTTGCATAAATGTATGAAGATGAGGACATAAAAAGCCATATCTTTTGATTGCGTCGTTGTAAAAAATTTAAATTTTCTGATCTGGTGTGGTTCATGGACTTTAATATTCGTTATCAATTTCAACCTGATACCTTTTCTCGTTCGTGAGAAAAAGGGTCTTGACAGACAGACAGACGGACAACAAAGTGATCCTATAAGGGTTCCGTTTTTTTATTTTGAGGTACGGAACCCTAAAAATGGATAACTAACCAACCCACTTACGCAACGACTGGATGCAGTATAGCGTGAGCAAAATAAGTGTGGATCTGACGGTTATTTTCTGCGCATAGGTGACAGTCGGAGAGCCAGTGAACGATTCGCACGCCTCCCTCCACTTGCCGCGCTCACCCCCACGACTCAATTTATAACTGCGCATTAACAGTCACAGCCAGAGTTATTTTGTACTTCGTATACAGTTGAAGTATTGCATTTTGCTCAAGCCTTAACGTAATTGACTACCAGTTACACTACGCGTCTTTAAAGTTAAAGCTTCTTTAAATGTGTTACTGTCAGTTACAAAAAGTTGCACAAAGCTTCTTCTGTTAAATCCACAGAAAAATAAGGGTAATTAGAAGGAGGATTAAAGAAATAATTCATCACAAGGTAGTGAAGGCGTCGTTCTATGGATTTGACGCGTAATTTTGAATGTTTCCAAGTGACCATTGATGATTTGACATACAAATTTGGGACATGTTGGCAGATGTCATGTCATAGTAAAATAAGGAATGTATTCCGCGCGAAGCAAGGAGGTCCGAAATCTTTAGTTAAATTTATTGCTGTCACTTTCTGTTTTTATGACAGTGACAGCAATAGATGTGGAGCTGTAGCTTTAAAGATGCTTTGTGCAACTGGCTGTTTGTCACAGAAAAGGATAGAAATATGTTTGAAAGAACTTTAAATTTGAAGAAGCTACCTACTTTTCAACTTTGTAACTTCTAACATAAATGAGTTACGGGGCGTTACGAACGAAAGATAGTTCGGAGCGTACGAGTAGTTGGAGCCAGAAGAATATGAATCTGAAAAGCTTTGCCCAGCAATATTTGTTCGAAATTCAAAATAAAATTTAATTTATTAATAAATCCAACTCGTCATGCAAATGAGTTCGTCACGTTGCATAGGTATAGGTACGCTCAACCACACATCAGTGGAAACATTTGCAATTCTATTACCATGCCATAGAGTCCAAAGTGTTTCTACCAACTTGCTGTTGTGTGTATGTTAGAAATAATATTGAAAGTCAATTCAGGGTGTTAGGGACAGCCTTCCGAATACTGAAGGGGCATGATCAGTCAACGAAACTGAACAACTTTCAGGAAACGAAAAAAAGAATCCGCGTCTCCATACAAAATAGTAAACTTTATCGGGCAGTTTGTATGGAAAAGCCGATTTTTTTTTCGTTTCCTGAAAGTTTTGTTCACTGAAACTTGTTCAGTGTCGTTGACTGATCATGCTCCTATAGTATTCGGAAGGCTATCCCTAACACCCTGTATTAGTTTCTTGCATTTTCCCTGTGCTTGTGATGTTCGAGAGTTGGCAGATTTAATTTTCTTCAGGCTCAGGTAGGTACAATCAAGAGCAGATAAAGCTTAACAATTGCAGCACAATTTAAGCTTTTATGACCGTGTTTTATGATTATCAAAAGATCGGTACAAATTCCAATGTGTAAAGCTTGACGTGCTATTGTCTGTACCTACTTTTCGTAATATTCTATTTTGTATTGTCTTGTGCGTACTTAATTAAGGTGCAGGGTAGAAAGAAATAAAAAAACATATTTTTTTTTCAGTCGGCCTAGACAGAGTTTTCGAAACATTTCTCTCATCGAATACCTCAAAGGTATGTTATAATCACAGTACAAACACTAAATCAGCCGAAACCCCCCAAGTTACCAAATCTATATAAAAATCACAATCAACTAGCCATCTGCTTCCCATCTCCGCCTAGAGCCGACCTTAAAATTTATTTATATTTAATGAATATCCTTATATTTTACATAATTAGGTAATTAAGGAACAAAAACCAAAAAAACTTTTCTTCTCATAATAATAGTATCCAAAAAGGTGTAGTAAGTACACTGTCCTATTAGCGCCGTTTCAAAGATTGCGGAGGGCAATATTAATATTAGGCGGAATTTGTTGCGCCCCACAGTCTGTGCAACGGCGCCCGCGCAGCCGCCGCCGCTACCCTCACTGCCAAGGGGGAGTCCATTAATTACGTGAGGCGTCTCGAGCCGAATCTCACCCAATCTCAACTTAGAGGGGGGTTGGGGGTGGGGGTTCTTCGCAAATATCACGTTATAAATTTTCAATCATTGGAAAATATCGAGAAAACTAAATCAAATTACACATGTTTATCATATTTATCGCGATTACGAGAACGCCACAAACTAGCAAAGATTGACGTATTCACATGAAAAATACGCATTTTTAAAAATCTCTCGCGAGATTAGGGGTGGGGGACCCCTGGTCGAGCCAAATCTCACGGCATCTCACTAAAGAGGAAAATCGCCAAAATAACTTCACGTAATTAATGAGCACCGCCAACCAATCGGAAACCTAAAATATACATCCTTCGACTGGTCCCAAGCTTCGGCGACGGCAAGATGTTATAACTTACAATACGGATACCATACAAAGAAAAAGTAATAAAAATCCTATAACATGACTTAATCATCCCAACCTTATATATAAAATTTACAAACGAACTTGCTATGTAAAACATTTTTTTTTTCATTTGGCAGTGGTGGAAATGTGCCTTGTCAGATTATGTGCTGAATTTTTTTCTTTATCTCGATTTTCTACCGAATTATAAAGCTGTCATTCCTTACAAACAAAACATTACCTACTGACTTTTCCTTACATGACCTCTATTCAATTTAACACTGTATAATATCACCGCAGGAAACAAATTTCGTATTGGATAACTAAATCATTATTTTAACTTTATTATTTATGTCAAGAAATTTTAACAAAAAAATTAAATGCAGGTACTATATTCGAGAATTCGAAACTCTCCAGTTAAGAAAACTAAACAATTACTAGAAAAAAAACTCGTTTATAAAAAAAGTTGACATACATCTACACTTTATTCCTATTATGTACACTTTATACTAGTGGAAGATAAACTGCGAATCTTTAACACGATAACTATAAAACTCCTCGTGTATAGCTACTTACAGAACAACGCTATATCCCTACATAATATTTCTCACAAAAAATATTTCTTGCAACTAATTCGAGTATAAAGTAAACCTAATTATTTGTATATGTACATAGCAAGGCACATTCCGCACACAATTAAAGCCTTTTCGAAAGTACAAAACTGCTGACCATGTGCTTGATAAAACATCAACCTCTAAGTAGGTACAAAGCCTGATCAAAAAAATCACTGGGCACTATTGATTGACTTGCATTATTTTTGAGATTGCATTATTTTTTACTTTCCACACATGGGCACTTTTTGGTCAGGCTTAAAATATCGACTTTACAAACTATTGCGAGTACATAATTAACTTACCACAGTAAAAATATATAATAAAGAAAATGCAAATTTACTATTAGTAGGTAGGTACTATGAGGAACTATTTCGTGGTTGTTTTATTCATGATTTAACCATTAAAGGCTACTTTGATTTTATAGATTTTGATGTTGTTATCAAAATACACAGTCTGTTTCTTTTTAGTCACCGAGATTGAGATTATTTATATTTTCACTGTATAGTACGTCAACTGGACAAATATAATTTTAAATGCGTGAAATATTACAATAAATCATGCCAATTTGCGTCTATTTTATTCCCAAAAGGCGAATAAATTAAAAATATTACACTAAGCGAAGTAATATGATATAATGCAAGAAGCATACAATAATGTAAGTGCACACGTAAACCACCCCTAGAATGCAAAAACAACTTATTGCCGTTGAAGACATTTGATATTTCAACCGGAAAATATGTGAAATTAATAATAAAATCGCTCGCGCATTCTAAGGAAGGCAAATTGTACATGATAAAATTACACAATAAATTTATTACACAATACGTTTAAGTGAAATAGATTGTTTCATGTAAGCTGATGGTGCTATTTATACTTCAATCAGTTAAAAATGGTCCAATACGTTGAACGATTCCAAAAATATTAATGATAAAAAAGTGAAACGTTAATGCGCGACTAAATTAAAAAATCTTTTAAAAATGTTAAATTTTTCAAAGTAACAAAAACACTACAAAAAACCGTAAGCGAGCTTAACCTACAAAATGTAGTTTAATTAAACTTATAATATCAAGTTAAAACAATATTGTATATCACTACCCCGTGCTCACAAATAAGACGGGATCAATTAGAAAATCCAACGAACCGGGCCGAAAACATATATAGGGGCCAACAATCCAGAACGTTCCAGACAGACACTTCTGCCAACTAACTAATAAATTCAGGACTACCCTCACTCCCCTCTTATATTTACAGCTTTGACAAACTCACGCGAACCTCAGTCTTCGCCGTGGTCATCGCGATTCATCAGACATTCACGAAGGTCCAGTAAAAAATCTTCATTTACCGTTTTTAAAGTTCAAAACAATACGTAAAAAATGTCAAATATTTTCCATTCATCAACAAGGAGTAAATCTGTTTGCGCTATGTCAACTATGAATATTATAATGATAATTCAAAAATCATTTTCAGAGGTATAACCAGTCTACTAAGTTTACGAAGCAGTCTGTATTAAGATATTTTACTGAAGACCCAGGATTTTATATCGTTAACAGCTTTATGGCTCACTTTGGCACTGCAAAATATCGTTTGAGCAAAACAAACTACAGTTATTGCTTCACAACTTTACTATATTTCTACATTCCCACAGAAGCAGAGTAAGCCGTAAAAGCTGACTTTTTAAATTGAAATAGAAAACGCGCACCGGAGACCACCTTTGGAAACTCAGAATCAATACATCCACGGAGGTTATGATTACACCTTCGATCAGTCTTCGTCGAAGTATTAATGACTAAAATAAAGGAAACTATCAAACGTGTAAGACGTTAGGAAGCGACTTAGACAGAATGAGTCCGAAGGGGTCACGGCGAATTGGTTTTAGATGTTCCACTATCGGAAATAAACTATTACCATCATACGGATAGTATTGCTCAGTACGGGCGATAGCGCGCTGAGAGCATAGTTCGAAGCTTTTTCAATTTAGTTACCAATTTGTTCTGTTGTTTCTTGAGGCTTTCGCGCTCGATCTCTTCCTGGCGAAGTTTGCGGCAAAGGGCAGCCGCTTCCCGCAAGATCACAACTTTTGGCGCTCTTTCTTTATCTCTAGTCGCTGGTATCTGCTTTTTGAGCTCATCAAAAAGATTTTTGAGGCCAATGCGTCGAAGGCGCTCCATATCGTTGTGTATCGAGCGTCGCTCGATTTCTGGAGACTCAGTTTCCGAGTCAGTGTCTGTATTAGAGCGACGGCCGCGACGACCGGGCCCTCTCCGCCGGCGGTTCACTGAGGGGGAGGCTATCGTAGGCGGAGGAACCAGACGTTTTCTGGCAGCGGGCCGAGGTGTAATGGCAGTCTTGATGGTGTGCTGTATGTGTTGCCGATCCTGAGCTGACGGAGTGCGAGGCAAAGACTCTGTGCGTACATGTGACACAACACAAAGAGGCTGTTGCGTCGTTGTTCCAAGTGACACCACATCAATTTCTTCCTCTGCAACAAAAGAGAACCAGTTTAGAACGAAGGTAGTAGGGTAAATGCATACTAAGTAAAAGTGTTATTATGCAAGAGTATGCAAGAGTCGAGACTATTCTGTGTTTAAAATTAGAACCCGCATCATAATTTTCATTCCTGAAATACTTTCGTTCATTCTGCTGTCGCTCATTACGTCCGCATCACCATAAAAGGCAGGCGGTGATTGTCATACATAGTGCATCTATTCTATAGAGTGGTAACGGACGGGTCTAGTTCTAGCCGGCGGGATGCGATGCGACTGCAGTAGTCAGGTGGAGGTGGGGTGGGGTTTGGGGAGAGCAGGCCGACGACCCCGCCGTACTACCGCAGCGTCTGCCGCCATCGATCCAGACGCCTGACGTCACGGCGCGCCATTCGCGCCAAAACGAGAGCGCGTGCGCGCGGTGCTGCCGCAGCGTCCGCACTCAATGGACTCCGGATTATCAACCAGTGGACACGCTTTCCGGCCGCCCGCCGCCACTAACATTAACAAAGCGCTTCGAAATGAGCTGTCACGCGACCGTTCCGATAGCGACGACGACTAACATTTTCCATGGAAATTGATATGCGGCTCGACTTGTTACTTAATGCCTGTCCGACCGGTATTCCAGCGCAGTCGTCAAGCTACTAACTAAACCGTGCTATCGGTCAAGGTGTGGCTGTTGCTACACGGATTAGGTAATTGTGGGAAACGTACGGAGTTGCATGGCGTCAAAAGTGACAGCCTCAATACGGGCGTCTCCCTTCTTAATCTCCCTGCTTTTTCTAGAACCAAGGCCATAGGGCGCAAGACTCCCAAATGAGCAGGTTGCCGTAAACTATGTAGACAGAAATCAGGTAATTTGCTCAAGAACGAACGTTTATATATAATATTAGTCGTGTCGTGCTGCGGAAACGCGGCCTGGATTCCACTCGGTTTTGCAAGGAATGCAATACAGAGCGATTGCTGAGGACGCAAAGTCAACGTTGCATTTCTATGAATGAGCTACGAGTAGGTAGGTGGGTCGGGTTCGCGATCGCGTTGCGCGTGTATAATGGCCGCGGATGTGGACCTTTGTCCGCGTCGTGTTTACGCCGAGGAACATGGTTCGCGGAAACCATCATATGCGACCACATTATCCGGTTACACCAACAAATAATTATGTCAGCAGTTCATTGTGACTTAAGTAGACTTGTTCCAGTTAAACGGCGAACACAATTCAAAAAGCGGAATCTTGAAACTTAACAATAGAAAATAGAAACAGGTTATGTAGGCAGCTGTTTGATTACGAATCTCGAGTCAAGGACGCTCGCGAAATAGGTATTAAACTGCGTAGTTTAGTCGAAAGAGAAACTACGTTTCAGACACATTATCGACCTATGCGACGATAAATTTACACACCAACGCAATCTTTTTATTTGATTTCCGCATAGTGACGCGGTCGCTTATCGCGGATGTGCGACGGACGATCTAATTCGGTACGTATCGGTCGAGCGACAGACAGGATCAGTCGACGGAGCCATCTCACAGCGGTGTCGCCTGTTGTCAAATAGTGTAGTGTAGACACGTACAAGGATAACTGGACCTGGATATATTGTTAGCGACTGGACTCAGTTAGAGCCAATCTCAACCTGACAATTTTCACTCTGGCGCCCGCCACGATTAACGGTCACGAGAGAGTATTTGTTTCAGCTCTGCGTGTAAGTGATACGGCGGTATTGTCAAGGTGCGCGCCGCCGGGCTCCGGTCTAGTGCATATCTATTATACCTCCATCACTCGAGACGCGATTCTCAGATCCACCGCCGCTCCAATTTTAAACGATACCAGAGATAATCCGCTTTTTATTCTTTACCGAAGCGACTCTGTAAAAAACTTGAGCGCTTTCAAGACGCCTTATTGCAGTTCTTTCGGTATTGAAAAAGTTAAAAACTTAAAGAGAGATAGGAAAATGAAAGCTTAGTAGAATCGAGGCGCAGGTGCTTGGATACAAGATAAACAACGCAACGTCTGAGCTTCACTACAGACTGAGTAGTGATTACTCATAACTTCTAGGCATTGTCTAAGCATCACCGTGAGAAACACAATGAGTCATAGATTTTCACACTTAATAGTACTAACTTCAACTTACTATAAATAAACAGTTTTTTGGTTTTACACATTTTCTTGAGAGCTTCGTAATGTACCTAATCTTGTCTTATTGAATATTCAATTTAAAATAATAAATAAAAATTCGGGACAAAACTAGAGTTTTAAATTAAAAAGTGAATAGTGGAATCATAGTGGAATAGTGTCGTCAAGTGTGACCTGTAAGGTGGGGCCCGACCATGCTTCGCCGGCCATGGCTGTTCTGAGGCCAAGTTCACTGGCATTTGAGCGCGATAATTAAAAATTATCGTGACGAGCACGCGGCGCACGCCATCTTATACAGTGCGCAGTTTTTATTTCAATTTTATTATAAAAAAAATGGTAAAGCGCCCCTTTATTGAACATAACTCAGTATTTGAAGTAGTAGGACTATAAATATTATCTAAAAGGATTTTATTCTTATCAGAAAATGATAATAATGGTTTTTTTTAGCCTTGAAACGTAATCCGTTTAAGCGATAAAGGTGGGTAACCATAATCTATAATAATAAAAAAAAATACAAACTTGACTTTTTTTACACCATGTAGAGTCAGCATGATGCTAATTAGCTTGAATGCCGGCCGCGCTAGTAAGAAGCTGCTTATAATTTTTTTATCATTAACTTTCTAAGTATCCCACGAGCCTTAAAGAGAAACCGTTGGACCTTACATTTTAACGTATAAAATATTATAGTTACGCAATTTGAAATACGCTAAAAGGTTTTATGAAACTTTATAGTTGCGTTAAAAGCTACATATACGATTAATATCATAGAATCGACTTCCAAGTTCAGAAAAGTTACAAAGATACAAACTTTCAATTGCACTCACATAATGCATTCAGCCTGGAATCTCTCAGGCAGTTTAACTTACACATTAGGTACAGTCCTGAGTACCTGACCTAACACAGGAGACGCAATCACGCGACACAATTGACTCAGGGTGCTTAAAAGAATCATATTTGAAATTCATGAACGATTAATCAGGAACGATTCTATGGAACTCGGCCGGATAGTCTTATTTTATCACATTACGCAACTGCTAAAAGTCGGTCATGTGGTACGCATATAACTTGTAGTCAGAGTACATGTACATACGTCCGAAACACTTGAAATTCGGCCGAAATAGACTTGGATCTGATGATGCGTAATCCCCATAGACGGACCATCGATCGTCGGGCGGCCTTGATTAAGTTCACGCGGAAGTTCACGGGCGCGCTAAAAAATGACGCAATTTGATTGGCCAATTGGCGATTTTAATAAACGGAAGAATGGCTGCTAAAAACCCACACGATCGTGAGTAACTATGTACATGTACTAGCTGTTTGATGTTTGAGCCAAAAAGATTTTTTGATAATAAAACTATAATAATAATTCTGGAAATCTTGTGAACCAGTATGTACGTTTTGTCATTAAATATTCAGAAATCAACATTTGTCTACGGTACTCGTCAATACCCGTAGGTTGGAATGTCTATCATGATCTTTAAACGACAATTTTAGACGACGTTTCCGGATTTTTAGTGAGCAAACGTGCAACATTATTAACGCGTCATGGAATATTATTGAACAGTTTGCCAATGGACAAGCCCATTTGTGACAGTTTTTTTTAAAAAGCGGTTTATTTTATCAATAAATTAATTAATTACTTGTTTCCATGGAATTAATACGAAATTAATACTACTCACGTCGCTAATTAAAGCAAAATCAGAAATTTTACATTTTGGCGCTTACGACATTTGATACTTCCTAGTGCGCATTAAATACGATACCGAATCTTAGTTATGTATTTAATTTACGACTGAGAAATTATCTGATTTCATCTTTTATCGTTTTGGAGTTTCATCTTTTATCTTTTTCTTGCTATCGAAAGATCCTCTATCAGAAGGCATAATATTGGATACGAGAGACTATGCTCATAGAAATTTTTGTTCCGATACGTTATAATATCCAAAGGCGGTCTTTCTAACCAGGGTTCGAAGTCTAATGAAGGACTTCCACGTCATCCAAGGCAATTTGTGTGCAACCTTGACAGATCTAGAAATAATTTCGGTAGGTATCTAGTTGCTACACGTTTATCTCGTAAGTATTTCTTTATGATAAGACAATACAAATTTATGTTACGGTGTCACATTTTTGTTATCACCATTGATAACTGTAAAGGCCGCAGGGAGGCCAAGATGGCGTGCGTGTATGTAATAAATGCTTGATACTTGTTTGAGAATTACTAAACGTTGATTTGTTGATCAGCAACTTAGCAGTTATCTAGTCACTGGGCGCTTTTTAGGCATATATTTCTTGGCCTTTATTTTATTAACAACTGGTTTGCTCTTGACCAAAATCTAGCTTAGGACAAAGATGAGGTCGACGACGGAAAGATTTTACCCAGCTGAAGCGTGTAAGAAAAATAGTGGTTAGATAAGCAGGTGGAAGAATATGGTCTGGATCTTAGCAGGTGGATGCTTATTTATATCAAATAATATGTATTTAAGTTTAAGCGTTCCGTCTGGTGCCGGTAAAGTATAGTAGTAGAATAATCCTATACATAACCGTGGGTCGTAAGAGGCGAATAAGGGTTATAAACTGAAAGATGGGCAGCAGCGTCCTCCTGTGTATCATGCCATCTTACTGCGGTCACCTACACCTGCGGTCCATGGTGCTAGCCGTAACGGTGCCAAGCGAGGTGACTATGGCACTTCCCCTATTCTTCCAGCAAAAGCTAGAACTCTGGAGGGAACTCCGTCCTGTAGTGGACATTTCGTGGGTTGTTAAGATGATGATGAAGTTTAAGCGTGTCAAAAAATTCTGGGAAGTCACATGCACAGAACAGTATCAACGTTATAATATAAGCAAAGATTACACGTGACCATTTTAAATATCTGCGTATAGCGAATATAATACGATAACACCAAGGTCGGCCCTACTGCCCAACATTGTAGATCGATAGTGAAGAAAATCATAGCAGTAATAGCACTACTTTACGGCAAGTGACACTTTGACAAGTGTGTGTGAATGTTTTTGTGTACGTGTGTGTCTAGGGCGGAGTAATCATTTCAAAATCGAGAATCGCTGGATTCTGATTGTTACAGCATTAGCGATAGCGAATGAAAAATGTGTGACACGCGTTTTGATTAAAAGTTAGCGCGCATATCGGTATGCGCGCTAACTATACTATAGTTAAGTTTGGCACTTAGCAGTATTTAGGAGCCATACAAGGCTTAAGACATTTTTTTTTTCATTTTGTAACGATTTATATGCCTAAATTCTCAAAAAAAATTACATGGTAATAGACTTTTACAGAACTACTTTTTCTAAATCAATTTCTACTAACGGTTTGACGTGCTTTCCGAAGCATGGACTCGACTTTTTTTTTCATCATAATCAGGTAAGTATACCGGTTGCAACGTAAATAATCCTACCAAGTCACAAAGTGATTCCGAATCTCATCAAATCTCACTTTTTTTTTTTGCGCAAGAAACATGAAACATATAAAACACAAAACATATTTCCCTAACACAACTAAAGCCTAAACATTTATATTTATCGCGGTCATACAAACATTACAAAGAGGCACAGTAGCCCTTCGAATATTAAATAAGTTAATCCAACGCAATCAAGCACAGATTAACGTATTTCCATATAAAATACGCATTTTGAAAAGTCTCACGCAAGATTAGGACGCTCCCGTCCTTGAGCCTTGAGCCAAATCTCACAACATCTCACTAAGAAGGAAGGGGTGTTGAAAAAATTGCCTCGCGTAATTAATGGATGCCCCCTATTTATTGCTCGCATTTGAATTTTATTCGAATGACTATTAGAACACGCAGTAAAGAAATTACCTATCTTCATCTAATATTTTGCCTAGGGCCAAAAATCTGCCGCTCTGTCTAAAAGGCGGCGTACGTACAGCCAATATTTAGGTCACTGCTTCAAGTACTAAAATTTCTAAACGAAACCGAACAAATTGCTTTAACTACGGGCCCGAAGCTATTATTACGGTTGGCAACTCGATAAAATACGAATTAAAGTAAATCTCCATAGCAACAACATTTTGAGTACACGTATTTAAATTATGAACGTAATGAACAAATATTTAAACACGTGTAGGAGTCGTACCTATCGAATTTTAAGTTTGAATTGTGGCGCCTAAAAGCTGAACTAGTGGTACGCCCGCCACAAAGTCCACAAACGCCGGAAATAGAGACCCTTCGGCCGTATGTACAGTCAACGACAGGTCAAGCTTCACACTCGCTGTGCAAGTCTAGCCATTACGTCTATTGAAATAAGAACGGTTTGACTGTACGCCATCTACACATTCCACCACAAAACTGTAAAAAATTTAAACCTTAGTAAAATGACAGCGAACTAAAAACTAACATTATAAAATCAACAAGCAACTCATAAGTGCCTTATAATAACTAGCTAAATCTTTCACAATCCAGATATAGTTAGGGCTACTTAGGAATGTAGGTGCCCAACTGGCACAAGGCCTTGGCTGTCTGATTGATACCGTAATGTTTAGGGCCCGCAAAACCGGATCAACTCGCCCTAAATTGCCTTATAGAAACTTACAATTCGTAATCACTGCCCTAGTTTCCTCAGCGGCATTTTAGATACCAACCTAAAGCCGCAATCACACCTTCCTAAATTTAAAGACTAGTTCGGCATACATTGCTGGGAGGTTTGGTTCTATTAATTCCAATATCCTTACTTCAACAAGCAATGTATACCGAATTAGTTTCTGAATTAAGGAAGGTGTGATAGCGGCTTAAGTCAAATGGAAGACAAATCGGGGCTTGACGACATTTTTATCAGAAACGTTAAAACAATTACCTACGAGTGGTAGGTAAAGTTACCGCTTTGCGATCCCGCCTTTACTTTTTACACCTTTCATAAAACAGTCATAAAAACTTGTTAGTCAAGGACCGTCCGAAGCGCAACAGAGTTTTACACATGATTTATTTTATTATCTAGAGCGCGTCTACTAACTGTTGTCAGTAAATAAATAGATAAATAGGCCGCTGCATGCAAGAAAAGATAAAACGGAGTTTATCGTCGACGAAAATTGGCGCGAAAATGTGACAACTTTGTGGCCGTAGTTTGTAGCGCGCGAAACGATTACATCGAGCATGCGCCGAACGTGTCGTAAATTTTTACCGCGCTCGGCAGCTAGTGATGTGACACGCACCGTTTCAAATCTCGTAATCTAATCAACGCCGATAAAGACGTAAGAATCCAAAACTATTGTAACTACTTAAAATTATCGCCGGTTAGATTACCAAGGTTACAAAAAATTCAATTTATGTGTAAGTACTACCTACTCGCGATTATTGAGACGCGCTTTTAAATTGTCCTGCCGGTCTAGACATGGTAGACATGGGTTGTACCTACCTCGAGGCAAACCGGTCTGGCAAGCCGAGTAAGCTCCAGGCTTCACTTCAATGAGATTCCATTTCATTCCGCTGCATTCTTATACGAGTAACGGACTAGATGCGAGACTGCCCCAACTGTAAATCCCGTCTTGCTTTATTTTTAGTAAACTTTAAAAAGAGGGTTTTACTGGTTTCGTTCGCGAATATCTCCAGAATCTTTCATTGCGAATATAATTCTAAAATCGAACGTACTAGTATTGCCTGCTTATTTTGTTTTGCGCGTATAAAAAAATATTTTTAACGCGGCATTTACATGATTTTCAATTAAGTACTTACTTTACATTTCCGTTTAAATGTTTCTTTAAAGAAACTATACTTATACGCAACAAGTAGATTTGTAAACTGACTGTTTGAACATCGCGACCTTCCGATGAGAAACGACGATAGCTAACCAAGTTCAAACTTATGAATACAAACATTGTAGCATAAAATAAACCAAAAGAATCATTGTAATGAAAATTGGTCAGAATTAAAAACATCCCAAATGCAAACGATAAATCAAGATGAAATTCAAATCAGATAGTTTGTAATTTTGGTTCAAAATTGGAATGATTTCGGAGAGCATTGATCATCCAATGGGATGCAAAGGCTGTTAACCCGTCGCTGCGGCGGGAAGCGCCAATTCGAAGCCAGAGGATGCGCCAAGGACGTCTCGACCGACGACCTTAGCTCTTAGTTTCATACTCACCATAGCGCTTGGGACCTTTTGACGGATCCAAGTGTTACAAACAACATCCGTTTTCTAATTAGAAAAGATGAGCTTGAAGGGCGGAGGTTGCGCAATTTGACATTACGGAAGGTTGAGACGTTCAAGGTCGCAATGGGCGAAGGTTCCGGAAGAGAGGAGTCGCGGGTGCGTCTAGACGCGGAGGGGGACGCGCGAACGGTCGATACGCGCAGTTTCCCGCGCTTACGCTACAGCGCCTGCGTCCTGACGCGCCGTCCCGGCAAACTTCCACTCAAGAAACGTCCCGTCTGACGCATCCCGATCAGAAATCAAACTTGACAAGCACTTTTCGTTTGCATTTAAACTTTGTCCGCAATTTGCTTCTCCATTTATGATTTAAATAATCCCGCAATAAAACTTTAAGAGTAGGTACACAAGGAAAATGTCAAATGATTACGAATATTGGACCAAATTGGTGTCAGTTTTATCGCGTCTGATTCCGAATAAGCCGGAGACGTGACGACGGCAATTTGAATTACAAATTAGTGCGACGTCGCTATACGTATAAAGCACCTTCGAAATTTAAAACGGCGGCGTAATTAATAAAACTGATTTCCTATTTCTTAATTCGTAAAAGAAAAATTTGAAACTAATTGGAAATCAACTTCGTAGATAAGTCCAAAAAATAATGGATTTAGTAAGAAAAAACAAAACTTATAAGATTTGGGGCAGACTGATAAGAATGACACCAAATTGATGTTAGATAAGAAAATGTTACTGACCTGATTCGCATGAATCTGAAGGTGTTTGAACGCCGAGATAGTCGAAGTGTTGACGAGCGAGGGTGTAAGAGTGGTCCGCGGCGACTACGGCGGAATCTCTCAATAGGCGGAGTGCAGTTCCAGCGACGTCTACTGCATGGCGGAATTGAGGAGGCTCATCCCCGTCCAAAGATGGCGGCGTGTCAGGCCGAGCCGGAGACATATCTCTTCTCAACAGGCTCTGCCCAGGAGTCGTGGTAGATATCAAATCAGTCGGTACGAATGTATTCCGAATGGACGTATCTACGCAAGACCCAGCCCACATACAATCGTGATGCACGATATTTTCT
This sequence comes from Athrips mouffetella, assembly GCA_947532105.1. NCBI lineage: Eukaryota > Metazoa > Arthropoda > Insecta > Lepidoptera > Gelechiidae > Athrips > Athrips mouffetella. Next base: position 4,295,840 of record OX383971.1, on the reverse strand, counting down.
TTATGCTCCTCAGGCTCCTCCATCACGCTCCAATCTCCTTCTTCTTCTTGCATGTCTGGCGAGTCAGCTGGAGGAACTAAGTCTAGCCTTTCAGCTTCTATCTGGAACTGCGTCCAAAACTCTGAAGTCTGTGTAAGTTCCAGAGACTCAACGTCCAAGGTCTCCCACAGATCGAACTGGAGCAACTGAGCGTCGACTGGCGGCGACATTTTTTTAAATTAAATCTAAGACTAACTAGTGTTAAAGCTAAGACGAACTCGTCGATATCACAGGGCCCACTTATCACACGACGATGCGCGCGATGGGATCTACGCACACCGTCTGCAACAATAGAAAAACACAGGTTAACAACACAGTCACAACATATCTTGTGGGTCGAACCTCACTTACTCTGGTGTCAGACTAGGTGAGTTGAGTCGCTGAAAGCTATGACTTGACTCTTTAACGACTACTTCCTTATGGTTCCGTGCTTAGAAAGGCATAGGCATTTAAGACATTTTAAAGATAATAGCTGAGACAGCCAAACATGCCTTTCAAAGCACGGAGTCATCTTACTTTTGGGACAATCGGGTGATTCATCCTGCTATATGCTATATCATAACCAAACTGAGAAGTGTAACAAAGTGACTTTTGTTTGACAGTGTCCCCACCGGGGATCGAACCCAGAATCTCCAGAACCAGAGGTTAAACCCGATAATATTAACACATTAATGTTTCTTTATGAGACTTATAAATAAATACACAATATAGGCCACTATTTACAATCACAGAAGTCAATTAACTTCTGCCGTGGTTAAGAACAAGAACATTTCCGTGCTTCGGGAAGCTCTTTAACCTGTTGGTCCTATAAAGGTCGTCAAGCCAAGTCAGAGGCCATTTGGCAGCTTGAAAACTCTGACAGTACGCTCGGTCTGATAAATTGCATAGTTACAGACAAGTGGAATAGCTTAGATAGATAGAATAGCTAAATGAGTACTCGAAATTCGTGAATTTAAATTTCGAATTCCATCTCACGACATTTTCGTTCGAATAAATTATGTGGGAACGAAGCGCCATTGGAAGCCATAGGTTAGTTTTCTTTTTTTAAATTATCTTTATATTCCCTTATACAGGGCGAAGACTTTTATTTTGTCTTGGCAATTTGCAATTACTAGACAACGTAAATTAAATTTAGAGATGACGAAACCCAATGTCATAAAAGGTAAAAGGTATGGGGTGATATAATATGTCAAATGTCATCCCATACATTTCATGAGGTTCGCTTTCGTCTAAATTGCCTAGGCAAATTAGACATTCGCCCCATATACCTAGATAGGTAATACAATTTTTAGTTTACAGGCAGTATAAAATTTTAAAAATGCTGTTATCATCGTCAATTGTTATTTACGTCTTTACGCAGTAAGTCACGAGAAATCATGAGTTACTCAATGACTAAGATAATAAAATAAAGTTCGAAAAAATTTAAATGTTTCCATAACTTCTAGATGATAAACTATTCTAAGTGAATAGACAGATGTATAATAGGTGTAGTTATTTTTTATTAAATAAATTATAAAATTTATTTTATCAACACAGGACCGGACGTCATAGAGATCTTTAGAGGAGGCCTATGTCTAGCAGTGGACATCTTTCGGCTGATATGATGATGATTTATTTTTGAAAATAAATAAAATTACATAATTAAAATAATGACTATCTTTTATAATCAAAACACTAAAACTAAGTAGAAGTAAACTAAGAAGTAGCCTACCTATTAATATGCCATTGAAGGGTACCAACCAGATTCAATAACAAATCCACAAATATTGCACTAAGTCCACAAAAAAAAAACATAAACACAACTGTCTAACAAAGTGACTTAATCAAAACTAGTTAAAATAAAAAATAACTAGACTAGATTGTTTCACAAGGCTGTTGACCTCTCGTAGGTACTTATTACCACTCAAACTCAACACAAGTAGGAAGTGACCAGTACGAAGTACAAAGCCAGACTGAACTCTGGATGCGAATTCGAACAGAATTTAAAGACTACACTGGCCTTGATCCTAGATCCCGCAAAAAAATCGGGTATTTTAAATTTTAAAAATAGAATAAATCTACCTGGAGATGCATACATTCACGTAATTCTGGGAATTCGTATCGCGTCAGGTAGGTAACCGTTTTCGCAGTGTTTTTGTTTACAAGCTCAGAATGGCGCGAATCATTTGTTTACCAATAGACAGTACTGGCCGGTTATTTTTCCCGCTATGTGCAGTGTACAAAGAATCTTATCAATGTCATTTTTCACTCTTACGAACGTAGTTGTATTCAAATTGTATTTCTGAGTTTGTATTAAGAACGTAAACCTATACTTGGAATATTAGGATAACACTGCGAATGTTCTTCGAATTTTTAAAAATTTGTGTAATAGGTATAACCTGCCTAGGTACCTAGAAAAATTATATTACCTTTTATTAAAAGAGGCACTTTGCCAGCTAGGCTGACGGTATGCCAAATACTACCTATATCTAGTTCCAAAATTATTAACATTGGATTTCATGAATTTTTTTTTGCAAGCGAGTATTCTGTGAAAACAGTTGGTTTTTCTTTTCTTTTATGTAATAAATAGCCATTTTTGACATAAAATATATATTTTTTAATTCGTGTCTTGTAACTAGTGCAATTTTAATTTAATTTTAATTTATACCTACTTAGGACGATAGGTTTAGACATCCTAATTTTTAAATACAACTATAAATTCTAGATAGGAAATCGAAATTATTTAGTGTTATACTAGGTATTTTTCAAATTATTTTATTTAGTAGGTATTTAGTTAAAATTCATTAATGAAATTCACCCAGTTTTCTAATATTTACTTCGTAATAATATTAATATTAGACATATCATAAACTTCTATTCATCTGTTTAAAAGACAGGAAAATTGATACTATTATAAACTTAAACCACTGTTTCATAACTGAAAATGTATGTTGTGCAATACCGACAGACTTACCTACATGAACTCAACTACCTACTTACTGTGATATGACAATCATAGAGGAAATAAATCACTGACAATGATTTGAGTTATCACTATTATTAACAAAATACCTATAACCACCTAGGTAGGTGGTTATAGGTATTTATCGTATCGACTTGTAAAATTTTATAGGCATACCTTCAGAAGTGACTAGTAAAATGATTAGAAATTGGTAAACAATCACAAGTTCTAAGCGGCGGAATTTAGGCGCTGCCGTTTCGCGGAAAAATCTATTACACCATGGTCGGTTTGCCGGCCGGCATAGCTTACGGCAACGCCCTGAATTCACTAAAAGAATTGACAGGTATCGCTCTTATTCCCAGCAAATAAATTCCATACCTTATACACTACTACACTAGTAATTCACAGGATAAACAATAAAAACTCACCAAAAAGTTTGTGCAAAAAGCAATCCGGTCGCGACCGGCGAATTACACAATTTTACACAAGATTCTTCAGAATCTTCGACAAAGTTTTTTCCGCACACACTGCGTAACACTCACTGAGAATATGCGGTTGGTTATACAGTGTAAATTTAATACGGTACTTCTTCCGAGACCTCCGATTGAGTTTGTCAAACACTGCATTATTTGCGAGCCGGCCGGTTCGAAGGAAAGCCGCGCGTGCGATCACTTTGGCGCCGTGATCACGACTGTCGGTCGAGCAAACGAACGAGCAGCGAACGAACGCGGCCGGCGAGTTGCGGCCGGCGCGGAGCGACGCGACCCCTCGCCCCTTGCCCCGCCCCGGCTAATTCGATTCCATTCACGAAATACTCTGAAAATACACTCTGTCCGCCCGATTGCTTCCTCCTCATTATCCCGTGCACTCTCAACTTGTCTATTTTAATAAAGTTTTTTAGTTAAACTGTGAGGAAGGCGAGAAATTTGCGAGTACTCTCCGCCGGCGTCTAGAGGGGCGGGAGGGGTCTCGAGGAAGGAAATCAGCGCAGCGGCATTCGAAGAATACAGAGTGAGGATGTGTGGGTTGGCAGCGGCTGTGTGAGGGCGCGGTTGGAGGGAAATCGAGGAGGCAAAGCTAGTGCTAGGTGTAGTGTAGTTATACGTCAGTTGTCGCCAGACCACGAAGCAAGGAGAACGTAGGTGTGCGAGTATGTTTCGCCGGCAGCTGACATCGACTGCCTAGTCGGTCGACATTCCACAGTCGGCAGGTTATGGCGCGAAGCAGAAATACCTGACCGATTCAGATGAATTGCTACGCATTATTTATTGTTGGTAACGTCTGTGCAATAGCATTCATGGGGTCTTGTTCAATGGTAAAAATCCTGTTTTACCAGACTGCAAACTTGACAATCAAAGATAGCTAGGTAAAGACAGGCACTCAACTCAACGCAACAAAAAAAGAAATTCCGGAAAAGTAGCAGTGAGAAGCGCAATTTAGGATTTTGGCAAACCGCCCAATTTGACCATGTTTTGAAACTTGAAACTAATAAAATAACGTAGGTAGGTACGCCACTGAAATTGTACAGTTGACAGATTTACACGTTTAATTAATTTTATTTTATTGTAAAAGTATGTACCTTGGTAAATTTTTTTCTGCTTCATTAGACGGTTGATATTTTTTGTTTTGTTCGCCAAATTGTTTTGCCAAAAATAGTGGTTTGTAATATGAAAATCGTGTTGGTATTTTCTGAGGGAAGTGCATTGAATTATTACAATTCTTTTTTTTACAATTGCCAACACGGGCAGTGTTAAAATATTTATTTTAATTCCTAGAAATAAAAAAGAACCACAAAGTACAAGACATTTTTCGATAGATGTCGCTGATCGCTATAATTACAAGGAAATCGCTTTATCCCACAATAAGTCCTCGACCTCGAGTACCTCGAATCAGCTTAAAGAAACAAAATCGACATTGCACTGCAGTGCTTACGACTATAAAAGTCGTTCTTTCTCACTCTTTTATGAATGGTGCCATAAAACGGACGCAGTTAAGGGCATTTGGTATAAACATAGGTATCACATATGCGCAAGCGCTTTGCATGCATTTTTAAAACAATGTTGAAATGTGACTCCACTTTATAAATTGCTTGTGATCTCATTTTTATAGCAATTTATTTACTTAGTAGGTACTACAAAAGTACCTATCAAAGATAAATTAATAATCACCATTAAAATTGTAATTAATTAGGCTGGATAGACATAATTAATTATTACGTAATTAACAGTATTAGAATGGTCTATGGCTGCAATCACTCATAAATACAATAACCATATTATTAATAGGTACCCAAATATAATAAAAAAAGAATAAATTATTTTTATTTTTTAAGGACATTATAAGTTTTTTTTTCTCATGAAAGTACTATAGATATTACAAGTAAATATTTGAATAACCAAAACTTCAAAAGAAATTTAAAATTTAAAGCGTGGCGTGAATTTGCATTGCTAACCCATTTCCTGTAAGAAACACCTCGATGCACCCTTCAAAAGAGAACTTTATGTCAGAAAAACCGTAACAAAATTAGATCACACTCGCCTCTACAACCCTTTAACGGTACCCCTCAATTAATTTCACATTCATCCAACCCCGCGTATATAAAAAGCTTAAAAATAGACAAGCAGGAAGCAGACAATACTTCCGGAACAGGCTGAACAGCACAATGCTACTTAACCTACGATTTAAATTAGGAACTAGCTAGACCCTTCTCAAAAATGTTTTTTTTTTTACGTTTTTATGAGGTAACGGCGCATAAGGGCTCCCGCACACGACCGAGAATCGGTGGGCGATTATCGGCCAGGACAAGGAGGGAAGATTCAGGTGATAACACGTCAGAGCGGGATGCCGACAAAAAATCGGTCACCGATTCTCGGTCGTGTGCGGGAGCCCTAACCCGTTTTAATCCTGACTTCGATCTGTCTAGGGTAACTAACAGTTATGCTTGTTTCAATACACGTCAATCCGTTTTATTATGACAAAAGCAACATTTTGATGATCAAAGTGGACACCATAATAGAATTTATAAGCTTTAAATATCTATATTTATAAATTAGGGTTGGGCGTCGTTAAAAATTATTATGTTTTCTCAGGACGGTCGTAAATTTGAACGGAGCTTGTATGTTGATGTTGAAAGAATTTCAAATGTAAATAATTAACGCCTAATTAGTTATGTTGTCTTATTAATCTGCTTGTTTTATGAATCCATAAAAATACTAATAATGTTTAATAACTAATAAGTCACACAGATCTACTCTACACTAAAGTAAAGTACATTAAAATAAATATAAAACAAACAAAGTTGAAACCAACATTACAAAATAGCTTACTACTAATCAACAGTAGGTTCAACATATCTGATGGGATATCTATCTATTTTTTTGGAGGGAGTACCCTGTCCTGTAATGGACGTTTCATGGGATGTCATAATGAATTAACAATCAAAAGTGTACCCTAACTATTGTAGGTAACAACGACATAATATTATTCCCTAAATAGGAATTTTTCTCAAAAATTCAATAAAAAAGAAATAATTATAAATTATTCAATTTATTCTATTATTAGTTTTAGACACTGGACACCGAAACTGGTCGATATTTTTAATAAAATAATTAGGAAACGAAAATTTGCAAATCAGGCAGATTAAAATTGAAAAAAATATATTAATGTTCATCAGCTTTGGTTAACGATTTTGGTTACATTAGTAATTTATACGCTCAACATTAAAACTCTTGTTACTGTTAAGTCTCTAATACATAATTTATTCAAATCACGTTTCGACGCGAAGGGTGGCAGGCACCATAGCGAACTGACAATTTGTCACAACATGACGAGAGATTATCCTCATTATTTGATAGAAGTTGCGATAATCCCTTTTTTATGTGACTTAAAAAAATACTTTGCACTGACAAAATTATATGATTTAAGACACCATAATGATCTCTATGATCTTCTACAATGGGCAATAAAATTCAGATTTAATTGATTGTGAAAATATTCTGTTTTATGTGGTAGATGGGTCTAATGGACTGAACAATTATATAACGTGACTTTTAATTAAGTTCTTGAGAGCAAAGGGTATGTGTGTTCTTATGATGTTGAACAAATTTCCCTAAGGAACATAAATTGCCGATCAGCTGATTGTTTTGCTATGAAGTCAAAAAAATTTTTTTATTACAACATATGATCCTTGTGGAAAGTCGTTCAGTATCATGAGTACATTCATATCTTTTGCTATAAAGAACTACTTAAGGTGATCCGTTTTCCATACAAAAATTCTAATGACTTGCATTCTTACGCGGGACATAAAATTCTGTTGAAAAACGAACGAATACTGCTATTTTTAGTTAAATTTTTCGCTAATTAATACAAAAATACAATTAATGTACTGAAAGTACTATTTTGTAAGCAATTTTTGGTTCAATATTACGATTGTGGGCGTGCGGTCAAAACTGTACGGTTTTGCTTTGTGTGCATGTGTGAGTGATCGTACTCATGTAAACACGGACTGACGAGAGTAATTAACTTTAGTGGACATATGGAGATATTTTTCTTATAGAAATTGTTGTTAGGCGTTGAAGTTGCACAATGAAATTTACGCGAATCAAGTTTTTGCACATATACAGTTGGTACTTATTGCATTAAAAAATAAAACCTTATATTTGCAGCAGTGGCTCCATCTAGTTGCGTTCGGGGCTAAGCTGGCTGTCACAGATCACCTTAAAAGTCAAACTATACGTCTCGCGCTATGCCATCTGAGAAGTGAGAAGAATTGATCCTATCCTATTATTATAGATTAAAAAACCTAGCGTTCATATTTGCAGGCTGTGAAAAAAAAAAGTTGAGGAATTTTGCTTAGCGATTGGCTAGCCAGTAGCACTGCACCCTTTATTGACTCTTTTTGCAAGGGGTAGATTAGATAAGACACCTTTCATAAGTTCCCACGAGCGCTGACAATGCGTTGTAGGAGTAACTCGGCTTAGAATAACATGTCCTTTCTTTGTGAGCCCATCAAGTGTCAGATTTCGATACTTATACCTGTGCAATTGTAATTTTCTAAAGAAAAACACAGCTGTGGCTGCAAGCTACAAAACTGTTTCAAGCTGATATTTTTCAAAATTTTGTGATTAAAATTCAATGCGTTGTTAAGGAAAAATATAATCTACTTTCTGTCCCTTGCGTACTCGTTTTTCAGACTAATAGCAAACTTAGTTGTTTTTAGATCGATTTAAAGTGTTAAAAATTTTAGGGAGGAAAACCAAAACATGACCCTGAAAAGTTATTCATTACTTAGTTGTTGCTTAGTATATATTTAATTAACACAAGCAACGAGGAAAAGTTAAGAAAAAAATATACATCCGGTACCTAATCTCAACTGGGCTGTGCTGCAGTGCTTCGTTCGCGTCTTTCCAGCTCTTAAGGTTCATAACGCTAAAGTTAACATCGAATCTAGTTTCAAATTATGCTTAATTTATCAATCTTCAATTTTTAAGTATGTTTATTAAAAATATCATATGGGGCTAGAAAAGTTTTAAATTTTAAAAATAATATTCTCAGCGCTATTCGACGTCATATCAAAACTCGTCAACCACATCATTCTGTAATATTTTACGCTCATCTTGTCTATTAATGGATCTGCACAACAATTTATATGATATTGAATTTAGCTTTCAGTGCTATTCCACGTCATAACCGACATATTAAATTAAATCGAAACTCGTCCACCACATCATTCTGTAATTTTATACGCTCATCTTGTGTAAATGTATACGAGATTGAATTTAGCGTTAGTCTTTATTTTGAACGCATTGCAAAGTTTAGTAATAGACATGATACTAAACGGTTGCAATAACGTAATAGATATAATATGTCTATTACTAAACTGTTAAAATGCATTACGATAAACGCTAACCTAACGCTCAAGTAAATGTCATATAAATTGTTGTGCAGATCCATGAGCTTTAAAGTATCATTTCAATGCAGTTAATTTAAAGTCGGAATTTATATCCATCTGTGTTCTTTCCCAAAGTTACATTCCATACAGAGAGGCACCCTTTTTCTACCTGCAGTTTCCAATCAGGTGTAGTTGCTAGTTACAGCCACACAAAGAGTAATAGACTCGTACACCTTATTGAAGTTTGCCGGACTGGTTCCAACAAACTTTCCACAGCTTTAACAATACCATCGACTTTGTATGCCGTTCAGCTTTATGGCAGTACCTGCGCTAATCCAGGTGCAGAATATATAAGGTCTTATTAAAAGTACGGCTAACTTATGATTCTAAGAGCTGTTCCATACATTTTGATCGAATTAAATATGTACATGAAAACACTGTTTTTTTTTTTTTGGATTTTCTGGTCTCTTAGTAAATGATTTTTTAAATGCATGAGTAAATAATCATTTGCATTGACTTAAATAAGACCTCATATAAAAGTTGTAAAAGATTGCCTTCGGATATTTTACAGCCGCTCAGATAATGAATCTCGTACTAGGACTTTAAGAACTTAAGCCATAAATTCCAGGTTTAGTAGTTCGGTTGAAATAAAATACTACCAGGTAATATTCTAGTCCAGTGATATTTATATGTATGAAAAATTCCTGGTCTTTATTATCGATCGCTAGTAGATCTAGTATTTACTTGAATATGTTTGTTCGAAACTTGTCTTAAGTAACTATCAAGTACTTAACGACTTCATTCGACGATTGACTTTTCAAATGTGCAAATATATTTTAAACAGAACATTTATAACATATTGTCGATGATTACATTGTTAACTTATTATTAAGTATTTAGTATTTGAGAAAATTTTAACGTTCTTTTTTTACCCTTATAGTTTCGTCATGTCCGTCTGTCTGTCCGCGGTTTAGCTCAGAGACCCTTAGTACTAGCATAGAGGTACTAGAAAGCTGAATTTTTGTACGGGTATACACTTTACTTACGCTGACAAAGTGGTAGTATAAAATTTCGAAAAATATTTTTTTTAGTAAAGTGGGGATGATTTTTTTATTTCTTGTCTACCCTATAGTGTGGGATGTCGTTGGATAGGTCTTTTAAAAATAATGTAAGTCTGCTCAGATCATTTTGCGATTTTGGGATTCGTTTGCGAAATATTAATCTTGAAAGCCAATTCTTTGTTGGGATCCCCCCCTACCGGCTAAACAGTTGTTACTGGAAATGTGAAAAAAAAACACAATAGTAGCATAGATGAAATTAAAAGGAAAACTATCACCGTTAAGAAGGCTTCACAGGTTATTGAGCTATAGCCGAAAAACTAAAAATTGTAAAAATAGCAATAGCAATCAGGCGCTAGGACCTCGCTGAGCAGGTAAAAAGTTTATGTTATAAACGTTATAAAATACTTATTCGAAACCCGATTTGCGATAAAAAAAAAATCTACGGACCCTATACTGCGCGTGTCCTGACACGCACTTGGCCGGTTTTTTTTAAACAAGCTATCCTCATCTTACACGAAAGTAATTTTTAAACAAAAGGATAATACTTATCCAAATTATGTTTGAAATTCAAATCGCAAAACTAGAACATCGTGGTCGGGTGAGTCACAGGGACGCGGCAGCCTTGATCCCAGACCGTGACCTTGGACGTATCCGCCCTTATCATTGGCCGGCCGAGCCGAAATTCACCGAACCGACCGAATTTCACAGGACTATGCAGTTACGAAATAAAGCCTTGCAAATAGAGGGACTTCCGAGTTACATTAGCCCGACAGATTTACAAATGAATCAAATCAGTGTATTTATAGGGCTTGAAGAAATTCGTGTAAATACAACATTTATTGTTTGTTCTACGACTTTAAAAATTAGGACAAACTTACAAATTGCACCGATAAACTGATCATTTTATGAGAAGAGTCGAAAATTTTGTTGATTTCCGAATCGTAGAACAAAAGCTGTTGCACTTAGACCCTAGATAAAATATTTACTTAAATATTTATATAGACGTTTGTCTAGGAATTTCATTTGAACGATAGTGTGCGTGCGTAGGTAACTAGGTACATGTCATTTATTCTAATCATACCTAATTTTTTCCCAGTTTATGTCACACGCACGGCGCCGTCACACAGGCTACTAATAATATAAGATTGAATTCAATTCAACAAGGCACTTTATTAACTATTCGTGTTAATTATACAAGATGTACCAAAAAGGCTATACCAACCCTCAAGGATGTGAATCTGCCATAGCGAATCTGCCCATGAAATGGTACAACTTTCCTCTAGGAATATATGTCGAAATACGAAGGAATAAATTTGACCTCCCATAGAAACTGATTCAGCTGATAGCGCATTTTGTATGGAAGGACAATTTTTTTTTTCGTATTTAGACGTTTCGTATGTTTCTTGGACAAAGTCGTTCAGTTTCATGGGCAGAATCGCATCCTTCAGGGTTCATATACCTACCTCTCCTTTCGGTTACAATTAAAAATACTAAATTAAAAACTAAGTCTAAAATTATTATAATAGTAAAATATGGAACGACACCCCTACGTCGTAACGATACGATCTACTTGCGGCCGCGCGCCACCTATTTTGTTAGAATGCAGGCATTTATGTAATATCCCAATTTCGGAGTCAAACGGTGACATAACTGTATTGCTCTTTAATTGAGGTGAGGAAGTAATTTTTTTATCAAATTGAAATAAAACTGTTTTGAAATATTCAAAATAGTTTTATGATAATTATTATTGTGTTGTTGGCACTTGGCTAAACGTCTACTAACAAATAAACGTACAAATTAGAATTTTGTAAATGACTGCACAAATAAAAAAACCGGTCAAGTGCGAGTCGGACTCGCGCGCCGAGGGTTCCGATATACCTATAGTATTTTTGGAAGCAATAAAGTCCATTTTCAGGACCGCAAAACTAAATTTGTTTGTAAAGGTTTTTTGCAGATTTCTGAAAAACTGTGCAACTTAGAAAGATCGTTTTATTTTTGCTGTAAAGTTTACATAAACCTCTGTCAACTGTAATTAATTCAGATTTTCCCTTACTCAAACTTCGGAGATAAGGGGGGGGGAATGGTATTTTTTTTGACATTTTTCATCATAACTTGAAAACTAAGAAACTTAAAAAAATACAAAAATATATTTTAAAATGTACAAGTAAAGCCCTTTCATATGATACCCCACTCGACCTAGTAGCGACAATTTGAAATTTGGCCCCCCCTATTTTGGCCCCCTTTACATTAATAATCATACTTTTTTCAAAAAAATTTCATGTGCAATTAAGTTGGGCAACTATATTCTAAAACTATTCCAAATTTTAGCTCGATAGCGTAAGTGGTTGCTGAGATATAGAGGTGTGACAGACAGACGGACAGACAGAGCGGCACCATAAGGGTTCCTTTTTTTTACCATTTTGGTATCGGAACCCTAAAAATACTTAGTTCTTTTTTTTGGTATAAGAATGGAGAAAGTGCCGGCAAAGAATAGTACCAACCCATACGTACCCGTGGGTGTCGTAAGATGCGACTAAGGGTTAACTGGAGAATGGGCAGCAGCATCCTCCTTTGTATCTTACATCTTACTTACTGCGGTCACCTACAACCGCGGTCCATGGTGCCAGCCGTAACGCTAACAAGCGAGGTGACTATGGTACGGTCAACCGCTTGTCGGTAGAAACTTTTTAAACTCTATTACCACGCTATAAGGTTCAAAAGTGTTTCTACCGATGTGCAGCCGTGTGTACTCCCCCTCCATATTTTTCCAGCAAAAGCTGGAATTCTGCAGGGAGCTCCCTGTCCTGTAGTGGACGTTTCATGGGATGTTATGATGATGTTATGATGATGATGTATGCCGAATTAGTTTCTGAATTAGGAGGACTTAAAGCCACGATCACACCTAGCTGGGTTCAAAGACTAATTCGGCATACATTGCTCGTTGAAGTAAGGATACTGCAATTAACATAACCAAGAATCCCAGCAATGTAAAGTCTTTGAATTCAGCTAGGTGTAATCGTGTCGTTACCAAACACTGTTGCCAATACGGCCGGCCACGAGCACTTTTTTGCTTTTTGACAAATAAATTGAACACCGGATATTGCATTACTAAACAAGCGGCTAGCGTCATCGCAATAAGCAATAAGTTGTATGATTTACGGAATTTGCTAAAGTAAACATAAAAACACACCTAGAATTCTCGTATTCACGATTTATTGGAAATTGCGATTTCTTTGAAACACTATCGTATCAGTTTTGCTGCAACGAATTGGAGCTCATATTATGTTTTTAAATGATATCCTTTCATTTGTACCTAGGCCCTTGTGATGTGTAAATCCATACAGAACGTTAAGAAAATACTGTGATCCTTAAATCACTTGTGTTTCAGACACTAAATAAGTCTACCCAACAGAAACAGGGTTGGTGCACTAGATCGCTCGGTCTCTCACTTCTCTCAGGAAGTACACATATTTCGTATTTTTAGAAATTAGGCAGTTAATTAGTTCCATGGGTACACTGTCTCTGTGGTCTAGTCTAGTAGTTAGAACATTCGGCTCTCGCTCAGCTCTTGATCCGGAAGTTCTGGGTTCGTTTCCCGATGGAGACACTGACAAACAAAAATCGCAACTTCCCCATTGCAGGTTGAATCACTTGAAAAGTAAGATGACTCCGTCCTCCTACGGCCTACGGAAGGAGTCGTTAATGAGCCATGTAAGAGGCCTTCAGCGGCTCAAGAACTCTGACACCAGGGCTTGTAAGGTCGGTCATGACATGATGGTGATGCTTTTAAAGGTCGCAGCGTTTTTTTAACAGCCTGTAAGAGCGTTTGCACAAATCACTTATAATACTAGGAGGTCACACCCCGGATACTACATATATTTTATTTTTATTTATTTATTGAAACAAATTTATAAAACACAATTCGTCTACGCAGACTTGAAATTGGATTACAAAAGACCTTCAGACGGACCACGAGAATCTCGCGGGCGGGTGCGCGCGGGGATGCGTGGTGGATTGCAAGGGGGGCGGAGAGTGTCCGTTCTGTATGATAGTTTCTTTATTCTGTGGTACTGCTATGTTTGCACATCCAGGTTATTCCCCTATTTCCTACACCGACACAAAGATCCAATGTTCGCCACACCCTACCAACATTGCTTTCCATGAGCTTCCTTTCCACGAACATTGACCGATTCCAATTTATCAAACAATTTCAGAGAATTTATATGGATATGCTTTTATCTTATCGAAGTCTGGCGCCTTTACTATTTTAAGCCAGCGGACGTGACTGTAGGCATCCATCGCTGCACATAAGCCTAAGAATCTTAAAAGCCACGATCACACCTTCCTGAATTCAACGACTAATTCGGCATACATTGCTGGGAGGTTTGGTTATGTTAATCGCAGTATCCTTACTTGAACGAGCAATGTATGCCGAATTAGTTGCTGAATTAAGAAAGGTGTGATCTTGGCTTAAGGATGCGGATCCTTGAAGGTCCCCCCCATGTGACGGAAACCAAAAGGATGGGCGTAGCGTCCTCCTGCGTAAGTATAGTCCACTATATTGCGCTCACCAACCACTATGGTCCGTTATGCCAGCCGCAATGCTAACTAGCTTAGTGACTGTGGTCCTTAATGAGGTACATCCCCCTCAAAATATACTACGAAAAACTGTGGAATTCTGGGGGAAGCTCCTTAGAATAGGCATCCTCCCTCCCTCACTTATTCAAATCAACTACTCTTTATTGAATGTCAAAACGAAATTCTACAGAAATAGTGAACACAATTTTAACAGGGTACTTAGGCAGTGAAACTGAACAACTTTTCCAAAGGAACATGTCGAAATACGAAAAATCTGATTTGACTTCCCTAAAAATTCAGTTCATATGCAGTTTCTATGGGAGGTCAAAAATTTATTTTTGTACATCTACCTACCTATGTTCTTTGGGGAAAGTTGTTCAGTTTCATGGTCTAAGTAACAAACTAAAATTATGTTCACTATTTCATTAGGACCTTATATTTTATGACGTCACATATCTTTTACGATTGTTTTAATACAAAATTAATTAAATAAATTCAAAACAGTTCATTATAAATTAAATTTGAGATAGTCAATTTTGAAGCAATTTTGTAGGTCTCTTTTTTAAATGGGAACAGTATTTTATTAAGTTTTCGACTCAGGCATCATCCCTATTGGAGAACTATCATAATCTAGCTACGGACTCAATATGTCTATATGATTAAATGAGTCTAAATAATATGATTTGATTACCTGCTACCAAATTACTTACTTACCTACTGATAAGGAATTTTATCGCTTTTTATTATATTTCCTACCGAATTATCGCTAAGTGAACAATCATCGTAATAAAAAGTCATAATTTATAGGTAACTGGGTTAGAATTGATAATGCAAGGCTTATTGAGTGTTATAGATAACAGTATTTCTCCATTCTTATACCTATCTTATATCTCCATTCTTGTACACCGTGTTCCTGGGGATATGCATTAATTTTAAGAGCACGTTCAGTTAACGAAGCTGAACAACTTTCCCGAAGAAACATAGGTTAAAATACGAATTCTTTTTTTGTATGGTAGGGCAATATTTTTTTCGTATTGCAATCTATGTTTTTTTGGGAAAGTTGTTCAGTTTCGTTAACTGAACGTGCTCTTAAAATTAATGCATATCCTCAGGAACACGGTGTAGGTATATGTAAGTTGATCTCAAAATACGAAATTAGTAATTATACAAAAAAAAAAAAAAACAAAAATCTTTTATTAGGCAAAACACAAGGTTTAACAGATAGGGTATACAACCCTGAAGGATGCGATTTTGCCGTCGAAACTGAACAACTTTCCCATCATTCATTCATCAGGTCATTAAGGGATTTTAATATCCAAATATGAATAAAAGATTTTAAGTTTGAGTTTTGAGTTTGATACGAAAAAAAAATTTTTGACCTCCCAAACAAAATGCGCTTTTAGCTGATTCAGTTCTATGGGAGGTCAATATTTTTTCCCCTATTTCGACCTATGTTCCTTAGGGAAATTTGTTCAGTTTAATGGTCAGATTCATGTCCTTCAGGGTTGGTATACCTATCCTTTTTCTTACGCTCTGTACATTATTTCTAATCAAACTGCACCTACCCTAACCTAAAATAGTCCAAGTTCAAATCAAATCCCGGGATTTGATCACTTAGGGATTTGACCAAGTACCTCATTTTTAGGGTTCCGATACCAAAATGGTAAAAAAAAGGAACCCTTATGGTGCCGCTCTGTCTGTCTGTCTGTCTGTCCGTCTGTCTGTCACACCTCTATATCTCAGCAACCACTTACGCTATCGAGCTGAAATTTGGAATAGTTTTAGAATATAGTTGCCCAACTTAATTGCACATGAAATTTTTTTGAAAAAAGTATGATTATTAATGTAAAGGGGGCCGAAATAGGGGGGGCCAAATTTCAAATTGTCGCTACTAGGTCGAGTGGGGTATCATATGAAAGGGCTTTACTTGTACATTTTAAAATATATTTTTGTATTTTTTTAAGTTTCTTAGTTTTCAAGTTATGATGAAAAATGTCAAAAAAAATACCATTCCCCCCCCCTTATCTCCGAAGTTTGAGTAAGGGAAAATCTGAATTAATTACAGTTGACAGAGGTTTATGTAAACTTTACAGCAAAAATAAAACGATCTTTCTAAGTTGCACAGTTTTTCAGAAATCTGCAAAAAACCTTTACAAACAAATTTAGTTTTGCGGTCCTGAAAATGGACTTTATTGCTTCCAAAAATACTATAGGTATATCGGAACCCTCGGCGCGCGAGTCCGACTCGCACTTGACCGGTTTTTTTATATACCTGCGACATATCCGTCAAGATATTCAAAATGAAAGTCATGCTACTTGACAATATAAATACCTACGTAATTTTTCGTGAGAGAGGTTTTATAGGTTTTAGGCACAGAGCAGAAACAAGGTTTAAAGTAAGAGTTAGGCGATTGATTGACTGACTGAATACTCATTAATAAGATAAGATAAGATAATTGTTTATTTCCAAAAAACATGGTTTTTAAGTGTACATTAGCGTTCTTACTTATTACATCTTTTGTTTCTGACTCTGCCTCTTAAACTAAGTTTAAAAAACCTGTATTTTAAGAGACAGCGTTCAACCGTGATACTTAATATTCAAAATGAAGAGGAACGTGTAATCACTGTAGATACTAGAAAAACAACAATTAGTAAAAAAGAGAAAAGAAAAACAAAATAATGTTTTAAATTAAATACAATATAGAATTTTACGTGCGCAAGAGTGGAACTAGATGTGGTTGAGAGTGATAGTGTGCGTGTGTGTGTGTGTGTTAGGGAGAGAGTATGTATGTTTGTGTGTATATGAGTGTGTTGTTTGTTATACCTATGCGTTTCGCTGTAATATAATATATAGGTAGTATGTCATACTATGAAAGAAAATGTAGCAAGTCCTCAGTTTGGGAATAGTTTTGCAGCAATAACCAATTTGTAACCTTAGTTTTTACTTCATGCCTGTTTAAGTTAAGGATATTAATTTTATTGTGTATTTTTTTGTAAATATTGTTACTTGAAACATAGAATTGACGCTGAGCGAAAGTTGTGTTATGAGGAATCGAATTGGGCGTATTCCTGCGTTTAGTGCAATCAGCTGGAAGTACGTCACGGTGACATCTTAGAGTGGACTGAAGCACATAAAGCTGCCGAACTGTTAATACTTTGCTGTCTTCGAATACTCGCTTGGTGGGATATCGGAAATGCTTTCGCATCATAACCTTTAAGACAGCTCTCTGAGCTCTTTCCACTCTCAGAAGGTCCGTTTTTGTAGTTCCACCCCATGCTGGAATGCAATATGCAATCACAGACTGGCATAATGCTAGATAGACAGACCGTATAGTGTCAAAGTCGGCTGAGTCCCGGAGAGTCTTGAATATATGTATTAAACGCAATACCCTACCAACGATTCCCGCTAAGTGTTCTCTCCATCGCAATCCCTCATCTAATTGCACCCCCAAATACCTAACGCTCTCTACTCTTGCAACCGTTTGACAGGAGCATATTGTAGAGATAGTGTCACTGGAACAAGCATGTGCCGTTATAGACCAGCTGGGAGGAGGTTTGGTGTTTTTCTTAATACTGAAAGTTATACAGCAAGTCTTTTTTAGGTTCAGGGTCAATAAGTTATTATTGAGCCAGTTCATCACATGTCGTAAGGTGTGTTCGGTTTGCTCCCTGACAAACTCCCAATTTGGTCCATGTACGAGAATTGCCGTATCATCGGCGTACGCATAGATTTTACAGTTTGGGAAAGACAGCTTGCAAAGATCATTTATATAGATTTGGAAGAGAGTGGGGCCCAGTATACTCCCTTGGGGGACTCCTATCGTTACAAGCTCCTCATTACTAACGTATGGACCTATTTTTACCCGCTGCCTACGATTTGTAAGGTAGCTAGAGAATAAATCTAATTGGCGTCCTCGTATTCCATTTTGCTCCAATTTTGCCACAAGAATAGGAATAGAGACAGTGTCAAATGCCTTGGATAAATCAAGGAATACACCAAGACACTTTGACTTTGAGTCTAGATGCCTAGCGGCTGACTGTGTCAACTCAATTATCGCATCCTCTGTCGAGACACCAGACTTGAAACCGTATTGGTTAGTAGCTATAATGTTAAATTTATCTAAGAAGTTTTTTAGGTTCTTGTTAAGGATTTTTTCAAGAATCTTAGACAATGCCGGCAGGACAGATATAGGTCTGTAATTGTCTACGTTGTCCCTGCTACCATTCTTGTGAATTGGATGGATAAGGGCGAGTTTTAGGGCATCAGGGAATACTCCTGTTATGATTGAACGATTACAGATGTGGGTAATGACCGGCACCAAGACATAACGACATTCTTTGAGAAGTGTGGAAGATATACCATCCCATCCAATTGCACAGTCATTTCGGAGTTGTAAGATAATAGATTCTATTTCCGCTTCATCTACTTGTAATATTACGAGAGAGTTTGGTTGGCGATCAGCTAAGGAGATCATTGGAAGGGTATTTATGTCTTTAGACACTGTAATACGGTCTGACAAGGTTTTTCCGACATTACTAAAATACTTACAGACATAATTTAAGGAGCTTTCATGGTTACTGTGAGACGTTAAGAGTTCTAGAGGGGGATTACTAATTCTTTTCCTATTGGTTATCTCGTTTATTGTTTTCCATAGTGCTTTGGGATTGTTTTTTGCTTTTTGAAGTTCGAGTTTTTCGTATGATCTTTTGAGTTTCCGGAGTAAGGCGTTGCAAAAATTACGATAACGAAGGTAAGTAGTTTTAAAGATTAAATTGTCTGGAGCTTTTTTTGATTTCTTATGTAGTTTGTCTCGATTTTTTATACATTTTAATAAGCCGGGTGTGATCCACGGCTTTATTATTCGAGCCTTATTAGGTAATTTAATGAGTGTAGTGTGTTGTTTTATTATTGACGTTATGGTTGTGATAAGTGAGTTAGTGGCTAAATTTGCATCTTCAATTTTCAGTATATCAGTAAAATCCACCTTTTCCAAATCATTTTTGACGGCCTGTCGATCAACACGTGTAATACTACGTTCAGTTTTTTGTAAGGGATTTGCATTTTCTAATAGTAGTATAATTGGCTTATGGTCTGTTATGTGAGATTCCACAACTAGCGTTGTAGCAGGTAATTTTGATTTAAGTAGAATGTGGTCCAGGCAATTTGTTATTCTTGTGGGAAGAAGGTGAGCAGGCAGTAATCCGTGGGAAGCATTCAGGATTAAATAATCTAAGCTACGGTCATCATTGTTATTTTTCTTAATATCAATATTTATGTCCCCGATGAGAGTAACATTTTGATAATTTTTCAAGGTGTTAAATGTTTTATCTAAACTGGTCAAAAAGTTATCAATATGCTCCTTCTTGTTATAGGATGGTGAACGATAGACAGCTACAATAGCCAGTGATTTATCAACTTGACAAACAAGACAGTTTGCATTAATGAATTTTGGCTCACTAATTTCACATTTTAAACCAATTTTGGTGTAGATTATAATACCATCATTCTGATTACACGTTTGAGCAGATGAGTATACAGAATAACCATCTAATATTGGTACGTTTGCTACTTTGCTAAGCCAACACTCGGTGAGAATCAGAATGTCAAAAGGTATATTTATAATTGAAAGTAGTACAAGAAGATTATCAAAGTTTTTGTTTACGCTACGGATATTTATATGTAGTATCTTGAGACTTTTGAGTGATGATTTAACGTAATTTACACAGTGCTCCGGGTTACAGTTTACCGAACTTCCCAAATGAATAAAATCTAACTCCTCTATAATATTATTTATTGTAGCCATTAAAAATCGAGAAAACTTCAATATTAATTACATTACAATAAGCATTTAAGAAGTGTGCTGGGAATATAAAACGAGATCTGCATGGGGACGCATGTGTATGTGTGTGTGCAATAGGTTGATTGTGTGATTGTTTTAGTGTGAAGTTGTGTTGTGATTCTAATGAATTGATTTGTGTAGTTTTACATAAAGTTGCATGATATTTAGATACAGTTATTCCTAAAATACTCAAACTATAAAATAAGAGTAAATGGCAAAAACTATGGGTTACAGTCTTAGTGCTGGGCTGAGGTAGTCATATGTTATCTTCCAATTCCTGTAATGACAGTACTATCAAAGAATTGTAACATTTTTTGAAAGAAGCGAAAGAAATATATATTTTAGCTATCTTTTTTATATCTCACTGTGTCCACTGCAAGTTTGTATAGGAAAGAAAAAAATAATAGTGAACGTAATTCAAACATACTAAGACTATGAACCCATGTCCCGTATGGTGCCGGCAAAGAATAGTACCAACCCATACCTACATACCCGTGGATGTCGTAAGAGGCGACTAGGGGTTATAAACTGGAGGATAGGCAGCTGCATCCTCCTTTGTATCTTACATCTTACTCACTGCGGTCACCTACAACCGCGGTCCAAGGTGCCAGCCGTAACGCTAACAAGCGAAGTGACTATGGTACTTCCTTCCCCTCTACATTTTTCCAGTAAAAGCTAGAATTCTGGAGGGAGCTCCCTGTCCTGTAGTGGACGTTTCATGGGATGTTATGATGATGATAATGAAGACTATGAAACTGATCAACTTTCCCCAAGAAACGTAGGTATGTCGAAATACGAAAAAAAAATTGACCTGCCATACAAAATACGCAGTCTCTAAGTTGATTTTTTTTCTAGGGTTCTAGGCAAAAGTTGTTCAGTTTCATGTTCTGAGTAACTAAAACAACCTATGAACACCTGTGACCCTCATTGACCTAAATATTCAATCTGGATGGCATTATAACTAGCTGTTTACAAAGATACCTAGCTAGATAAAATATATATTTGTAGCTTTTTGTTCACACCATTTAGATGTCACACACAAACCAACTGAGTATACTAAAAGATATGAAGAAATATCCTACGTATTATCAAAGTATTATCTTTCTAGTAAATTAAAGATTAATTACTATTACAATGTTCAGAAGTGACATTTCTTTGCTTTTGACGAAGATTTGTACCTAATATCTTACAGCATAATAATAAAGTCCCCCAATAATAAAGCTCTTAGATTTATGAAGGTCGCGGAGACCTATCAAATCTAAGATACAGCTCTTGTATAAGTGATTAATTTAAAGTAAGGCCAATGTAAGAAGTCCGTTTTGACGTATCCTTTGACGTGACATTACGATGGCCTTACTTTAACTTTTTTTCTTTAAACAAAAGTCTTTTCAGGTAAAGAAACGAATGAATCGGTTAATTTAAAGTTATATATCTTTGGAACCTGCGTAATAATGTACTTCTCGATGGTTGGGGTATTTATGATAGGTTTCACGTCATTGTATTATGCAGAAAGAGTAAAACTAATAACCACTTTTTCTAACTTCATCATAACATCCCATGAAACGTCCACTATAGGACAGGGAGCTCCCTCCAGGATTCTAGCTTTTGCTAGAAAAATGTGGAGGGGAAGTACCATAGTCACCTCGCTTGTTAGCGTTACGGCTGGCACCATGGACCGCGGTAGTAGGTGACCGCAGTAAGTAAGATGTAAGATACAAAGGAGGATGCTGCTGCCCATCCTCCAGTTAACCCTTAGTCGCCTCTTACGACACCCACGGGTATGTATGGGTTGGTACTATTCTTTGCCGGCACCACACGGGACCGAACTTACGACCGAATTTTCGAACTTACGATGGTAAATTATATAAGAGGATTTTGAAAAAAGAGAGCAAATTATTTACAACAAAATGAATTAAAGGCGCATGATTATATGATTAAACTAAAATGTTGAAATAGGTATACTGAATTTTCTATTTTATTCATAAATCTTGAAGATTTACCTATTTTATTTTATTTATTTTGAGGGAGACTTACGGCTAAAAACCTACTAACAATAACATAATAAGTCGCTAAAAGCTAATTAAAAGTATCTATGTAGGCAGTTAGGCAGGAATGAACCTAGAATTGCACGTTGCATAATCTATGCCTAGAGTAGACAAGGCATCGTTCTGTTCTGAATTTGTTGGTACAGTTGTTCAAACCCGTACAGGCTTACACAAAGTAGGTTATGTTCATAGCAACGACACTTCCTTTCAGCCTTACAATATGGGGAAACTGTCACAACGGCTTTTATAAACGAAAAAGCTATTTTTATCTCGACGGAAAATTTTCGAAGCTATCTTACAATGTGTGTACAGTCCAAAACACCACCACTTAACAGTTTACCACCTAACTTTTGGTATCACTTTTCATGTTAAAGCACTCCATATTTGCAGTAAAATCAAAAGCACTTCAAGCTTGACACATTGGACTTAGTAATGTTCTTATTTCGATAGCAGAAGGAGCTGTCAAGCTTGACTGTACGAAAGCACAAACGCACACAGATATAGAAGAAAATTTGGATCTTAACTTTGCTCCGGCTAAAATGTCAGTAATTATACAGGAAGATTTTTTATTGATTTTGCTCCCGAAGCCCAGTGATTCTACTAGCCCTCTACATATATACTAATCTGTGGATTCTACTAATGATGACAAGTGTTTCACGAAGAAAAATTTTTTTACTTTTAAAATTTTTTTCGTCTCCCCATAGTAAAGTGGTCACGTGATCGACTCATTTTGTTTGGGACAAAAAAAAAGTCGAGTAAAAAATTTCGGGTAATTTTTTTTTTTATTCGTTTATTGTCATTCGTAGAATCACTGGGCTTAGGGAGCAGAACCAATGAAAATTCACGCTGTATACGCATTGGCTCCGGCTAGCGATCGAACCCACCTAAATCAAAATTGCTTTACTTTAATAATTGAAAAAAGATAGAACAATCGTAAACCACTCGGCGCGAGCGATTCATAATTTCCTTACAGGTGGGAGTAAATTTCCAGCAGCTGAGTATAATTAAGATGACAAGAGAGAAACAAGTCGCAAGCGCTCATAAAATCTGAAAAATATTGCACTGAATGCACAGTTCAAAACGTTACGTGGTGTTACAACATCTCCTGTGTAGAGCCAGCGTATTATTATAAATTCTTTGGTAGAACCTTAGAACAAAAACCTCCTTGCTTCGCTCATTTCTTTGGGTAGAACCTCAGAACAAAAACCTCCTTGCTTCGGGTAGAACTGCCTCCTGCGGGCACACTAGGATGATAAAATAGATATGGATTTGTCGTCATGACGCGACTATCTTATTGCATGTAGCGTGGATGACCTTAACGTATCGAATAAAGTCTGTCGATTTCTCAAATTAGGGCTGGTGTAGTATAGTCGAAACGAAAAGACAAAGATGATCTCTTCAAAAAGTAAAAAAAAAAAAAGTTAAAAGTTCCCTAAACCAACGAGCATGTATGAAGGGATTGATGAAAGTTCAGGAAGCAAGGGAAGTATGTCAAGATCGTAGCAGGTGGAGAACTGTGGTCTCTGCCTACCCCGACGGGAACAAGGCGTGATATTATGTAGGTATGTATGTATGTATCTCTTCAAAACAAAAAACGAATCCATGCTAAAACATAAAACTTTCCTTTGCTTTTTTACAGGAACAGCCGGCCAAAGTCCAATAGACGCTAACTAACAAAAATATCCACAAACTACACTTTGTAAACTAACAGACAGACAGACTAACGTTAATTTATTATTAGCGAAATCGCATGGTGATACAAACGAATATTTCGTTGATTTCCGACCGCGTGGGCTGGGACGGCGTGCCAACTGGGTTAAAATGTCTCCGATTCCTGCTACTAGAAGTTTTGAAACTATTTTATCGCATAACGTATCATACATGACGTCTTTTTTACAATAGCCCTGTAACTGACATAGCCCTGAGAATCGCTAAACTGAAGTGGCAGTGGGCAGGGCACATCGCAAGAAGAACCGATGGCCGATGGGGCGTGAGGGCTCTTGAGTGGCGACCACGTACCGGAAGACGAAGCGTTGGCAGGCCCCCCACAAGGTGGACTGACGATCTGGTCAAGGTCGCGGGAAGCCGCTGGATGCGAGCAGCGCAGGACCGGTCGTCATGGAGATCTTTAGGGGAGGCCTATGTCCAGCAGTGGACGTCTTTCGGCTGACATGATGATGATACAATATCACAGAATGAAGAAGTAGTACTATCATACAGACCGGACTCTCTTCGCCCCCCTTGCAATCCACCCCTCACCCCAGCGCACACCCGCCCGCGCCTTTCGCCTGGCGTCCCTGAGGGTCTTTTGTACTGAATATGCAGGCCTAAGCGACTTTAGTAGTGTCAAAGAATATATAATACTAGCTGTTGCCCGCGGCTTCGCTCGCGTGGATTTCGTATTTATGTTGTTACCGGTTTTCCGAAGCAATGAGATATTTTCCCGTCATTTCGGGGTAATTTTAAACTAAGGAAAAACAGGACTAACCCTGCGCAAATCAATGAGTATAATTCAAGGATCCAGCTGAATTTTATATAATGTTACTCATTAATTACTCAGAACAGAGGAACTTAGCAGCAGTATCCTAACAAATGTAAAGAGAGAGATGAGAGACACCTTTATGTAATATCTCAAAACAGAGCCAATTCGCAGAAGTAATTGAGAAAAACTAAAACCCTCTCCCTCTCTCTCGCTCTCCCCCCTTCCTCTCCACCTCCCTCTGTCTCTCCCCCTCCCCCTCCACCCTCTCCCCCTGCCCCTCCCTCTCCCCCTACCCCTCCTTCTCCCTCTCCCTCTACCTCTACCTGTACCTGTACCCCTCTACCTCTCTACCTCTCTTCCTCTCTACCTCTCTACGTCTCTACCTCTCTACCTCTCTACCTCTCTACCTCTCTACCTCTCTACCTCTCTACCTCTCTACCTCTCTACCTCTCTACCTCTCTACCTCTCTACCTCTCTACCTCTCTACCTCTCTACCTCTCTACCTCTCTACCTCTCTACCTCTCTACCTCTCTACCTCTCTACCTCTATACCTCTCTACCTCTCTACCTCTCTACCTCTCTACCTCTCTTCCTCTCTACCTCTCTACCTCTCTACCTCTCTACCTCTCTACCTCTCTACCTCTCTACCTCTCTACCTCTCTACCTCTCTACCTCTCTACCTCTCTACCTCTCTACCTCTCTACCTCTCTACCTCTCTACCTCTCTACCTCTCTACCACTCTACCTATCTACCTCTCTACCTCTCTACCTCTCTACCTCTACCTCTACCTGTCCCTATCCCTACCCCTTACGCCATCATTTTGGGGTAATTTTAAACTAAGGAAAAACAGGACTAACCCTGCGCAAATCAATGAGTATAATTCAAGATCCAACTGAATTTTATATAATATACAGACGTTACTCATAAATTACTCAGAAATGTAAAGAGAGAGATGAGAGACACCTTTATGTCATATTTCAAAACAGAGCCAATTCGCAGAAGTAATTGAGAAAAACTGAAACCTTCTCCCTCTCTCTCCCTCTCCCCCCTTCCTCTCCCCCTCCCCCACCCTCTGTCTCTCCCCCTCCCCCTCCTCCCTCTCCCACTGCCCCTCGCTATCCCCCTCCCCCTCCCTCACTCCCTCCCTCTCCCTCTTCCCCTCCTTCTCCCTCTCCCTCTACCTGTACCTGTACCTCTTTATCTCTTTTTTTCTCTCTACGTCTCTACCTCTCTACCTCTCTACCTCTCTACCCCTCTACCCCTCTACCCCTCTACCTCTCTACCTCTGTACCTCTCTACCTCTACCCCTCTACCTCTCTACATCTTGAACTCTCTACCCATCTACCTCTCCACCCCTCTACCTCTCTACCTCTCTATCCCTCTACCTCTCTACCTCTCTACCCCTCTAACCCTCTACCCCTCTACCCCTCTACCTCTCTACCTCTCTACCTCTCTACCTCTCTACCTCTCTACCTCTCTACATCTTGAACTCTCTACCCCTCTACCTCTCTACCTCTCTACCTCTCTACTTCTCTACCTCTCTACCTCTCTACTTCTCTACCTCTCTACCTCTCTACCTCTCTACCTCTCTACCTTTCTACCTCTCTAACTCTCTACCTCTCTACCTCTCTACCTCTCTACCTCTGTACCTCTCTACCTCTCTACCTCTCTACCTCTCTACCTCTCTACCTCTCTACCTCTCTACCTCTCTACCTATCTACCTCTCTACCTCTCTACCTCTCTACCTCTCTGCCTCTCTGCCTCTCTGCCTCTCTGCCTCTCTGCCTCTCTGCCTCTCTGCCTCTCTGCCTCTCTGCCTCTCTGCCTCTCTGCCTCTCTGCCTCTCTGCCTCTCTACCTCTCTACCTCGCTACCTCTCTAGCTCTCTACATCTCTACCTCTCTACCTCTCTACCTCTACCCCTAAAGTTAATTTAACCGCTATCCCTAACATAGAAACGACACCCATATTTCTTTTTAGACATTTCAAACCTATCGCACCCCAACCCCATCCCCAGGGGATGATGGTATTTCACGTCCACCACGTTGGATTTCAAAGTAGTTGTAGCTTTCGTAATCAGCGACCCGATAAACCATACAAACGACACCCATATTGATTTTTAGACATTTCAAACCTATCGCACCCCAACTCCATCCCCAGAGGGATGATGGTATTTCACGTCCACCACGTTGGATTTCAAAATTGTTGTAGTTTTCGTAATCAGCGACCCGATAAACCATACAAACGACACCCATATTCACATTTCAACCCTATCGCACCCCTACCCCATCGCACCCCAACCCTATCCCAAGGGAATGATGGTATTTAACGTCCACCACGTTGGATTTCAAAATTGTTGTAGTTTTCGTAATCAGCGACCCGATAAACCATACAAACGATACCCATATTGATTTTTAGACATTTCAAACCTATCGCACCCCAACTCCATCCCCAGAGGTATGATGGTTTTTCACGTCCACCACGTTGGATTTCAAAATTGTTGTAGTTTTCGTAATCAGCGACCCGATAAACCATACAAACGACACCCATATTCACATTCCAACCCTATCGCACCCCTACCCCATCGCACCCAAACCCTATCCCAAGGGAATGATGGTATTTAACGTCCACCACGTTGGATTTCAAAATTGTTGTAGTTTTCGTAATCAGCGACCCGATAAACCATACAAACGATACCCATATGGGTTTTTAGACTTTTTCACCCCATTTCCCTTTTTTAGGGGTTGAATTTGGGGTGGGATTTCAATAACAGTGATGAACGTTGCATAGAATTACATCATTAATGCCTAAAAAATAAATTATGTGGATTTTACTTTAAGAATAAAGAATTTTCAACTTCATCCCTTTTTTCACCCTTAAGGGTGTCGAATTTTCAAAAACCCTCAGACACGTAATTATTAATTTTTAGTCATCCGCCTAAATACAAATTTTGAAGATCCTAACTTCAAAACTGTCGGACTTTCATACAAACTTTCATCCCCTATTTTACCCCCTTAGGGGTGGAATTTTTTAAAACCCTTTCTTAGTGCACCCCTAGGTCTCATAAGGAACCTACATGCCAAATTTGGAATCTCTAGACCCAGCGGTTTGGGCTGTGCGTTGATATGTCAGTCAGTCAGTCAGTCAGTCAGTCAGTCAGTCACCTTCTTCTTTTATATATATAGATTACGCTAACGCGTAGAGGTGTGGGCGAACTACTTGAACAATGACCTTGGCTGCACAGAGTCGATTTTACTTACAAATTGACATGCACAATGCTTTACTCACCAAGCTATTATTGTTCATGTAGTTTGCCCCGCAGTATAGTTGCTCTTCCTTTCCGACCACCAAAGTTAAGCAACGTTGACCGTGGTCAGAACCCGGATGGGTGACCGCTAGTAGCACAATAACTAGAGCTTTTCTGTGCTTCGGGAGGCACGCTAAGCCGTTGGTCCCGGCGTAGTCGTTAAGCCGGGTCAGAGGCCTATGCACCTAATCTGCCACTGTGATGCAGAAGTCGGGCAACAGGAGGACATCTACTACACCCTGAGGATACCCGAACCCTCAATCCAAGGCAGATCGTCAGCTTCTTTGAGGCTGTCGGTGTGGCCGAGGAGATGTAGTATAAAGGGGTTGGCTACAATAGATTTATGCAGGTTACAGTGGCCGTTAGGAAATAGGAGTCCGGCCCTTTTGTTTGCCCTCAAAACATAAACATGCACATATACGACGTACAAAATGACTCTATAGCTGTGACCGCTAATGCGTAGAAGTCAAAAAATGAGTCTCGGGGGTGAGCGCGGCAGGTGGAGGGAGCGTGCGAATCTTTCATTGGCTACGGCATACGCAGAAAATAACGGTCAGAGCCAAACTTATCCTGCACACGCTATACTCATGCAAAGCTGGGTTGGGCCGCAAAATTTTCTATCTATCATCGGAATTTTTATTTTATCAACATTCCCAATATTTTTTAATTAACCAGCAATGTATAAAAACGTTCCGGCTCACGACGAATTCCATAAGAATTTTCCTCGCATTTTTCTAAATATAGGCGACGGTATTGTTGTGTCTGCCTACGTTGTGCAACGTCGTTAAATGTTTCCCCGTACGAGTTTTCTCCACTTCCCCGTTTATGCATCCGGTAATAATCGGTCCGGTGAAGTATGGCCAACCTAGTCAAATTAACTACTGTTTATTGATCGTGAAAACAGATGTGAAATTACAACTAACAATAAGTTTGTATCGGTTTTAACGAGCTTGTTACGACTATTGTAAATTCAAAAATGCACACATAGTGTAAAATGACAGTCTTTTTAGCACTTTTTAAACGATCTTTCTTCGATTCGTTAAAATCCAATCGAGCGGTAAATATTAAAAATAAAAGATTTGATTGCGAAATTGATTTCTAATAAAAGGATCAATAACGTTCTACTATCCTACTGGTAGGACATAGAAATTTTTTGGACAACTATATATTTTTTCATAATCTATTACATTTTTAACAAAATTTTAAACATTCCAATATCTTCCCCAAATCCCAGCCCTGTCGATCTTTTCTCCGAACAATATAATCTGGATCTTTTCATGACTAGAGTAAACAGACGTTATCTAAGTAAGCCTAGTGTATTATAATTCTATGAAGTAAGCATGCTAGTGACAGGTGGGTGACTGACATATTATTTTGCTTGTAAAGTGTCAAATTCTTAAACCAGCGGCGTTGTTTCAATTTTGACCACCCGAACAGACATCGAGGTCATACTTTAAAGATCTATTCTCGGATCTTGATAAGTGACAGGCGGTAATAGAGTTCACGAAAGATTTAGGTGTTTTGTAAACAAACATTTTTCAGTTAAAAACAGATTCGTCAATTACACGAGGTAATAATCATACAGAAAAACGCTCAGACTATCGTTTTACAGAAACATACATACATAATATCACGTATATATGTATATATAATATCACGCCACGCCTCTTTCCCGTTGGGGTTGTGAGACCACAGTCCTCCACCTGCTACGATCTTGAAATACTTCCCTTGCGTCCTGTACTTTCAGAAATATCTACATTTTTAACCCATTTTACATGAATTTGAGGTTAAGATTTTGTCAACAAAACACCTGAGTCTTTCGTGAACTTCGGTATAATGTCCACCTGCGTTTTTACTATTATGTATGTTAGTCTGTGGGTGTAGTGGAAAAGAGTGTCATTGTCAGGGGAAATGGGGCAGACGACTAATTGTTTCGAAATATACTGCTCTTTTATTGTGTCCTCCAGTCTATGTGACGGGAGACGGTAGGACTTAGTTCGCAAACAATCTTGAAGTAACTTGTCGTGGATTAAGTGTTTTGCGAGATTCGAAAGACACGTTATGCCCTTGGACTCGGCTACTGTCAGTTATAAGTAGGCAGAGGCTATCACCAGTAAACTGTTATGCAGTTTGTCGAACTGACGTGTATGTAACTTTTTGATAATAAATTAATAATTCTATAAGAACTTATTAATACTACTCTACGGCTAAGCAAAAATAAATGTGAATAACTATTTATTACGCTCAAATCGTATTCTAACCATTTTTAGAGTTCCGAACCAACCAAGATGGTAAAAACTGAACCCTTATGGTGCGACTTCGTCTGTTTTTGTAAAGAAAGCCCAAAGAGAGCTATGAGGTCTAGGGAGGGAAAGGGTCTTACTTGTGGATTCCAAAATAGATTTTTGTATTTTTTTACGACTTAGATTTCAAGTTATGATGAAAAATGACATAAAAAATACCATTCCCCCCCTTATCTCCGAAGTTAGTAAAAGGAAAAATTGGAATTAATTATAGTCGATAAATAAAAGGTCTATGTAAATATTATAGGAAAAATAAAACGATCTTTCTTTGCATATTTTTTTAGAAATCTGCAAAAAACCTTTACAAAGTTTGTTTCGCGGTCCTAAAAATGGACTCTATTGCTTCTAAAAATACTATAGGTAAGTATATTGGAACGTTCGGCGCGCGAGTCCGACTTGCACTTGACCGGATTTTCTTAATTTATTTTCAAACTTTCTTTTAAAAACGAATTCAAGCGTAAAAGCCAACATGCAAAGCATAAATATGTTTTTTTTCAGGATAGGCATATTAATTATGGAGAAATATAATTTTACCTACGGCATGCATGAAAACGCTTAGAAAGAGGCAGGAAATCATTATTGTATTGAAATAAGCTTGCGTATACAATTATACATTAGAAAATGCAAACGTTTTTTTGAAATTACAAATTGGATCGCATTCCTTTGCTGCCGTTGTAACCTTTAAATGGACATAAAAATAATTAGACTTTTTAGCATGTGAGGGTATTGACCAAGAATTTTTAAACTGCCTTCTGCATACCTCTCTTGGATTTTTTAAATAATGACCTGTGAGTGACCAATGGCCAACCAATTCATGCCATCATCATATCAGCCGAAAGACGTCCACTGCTGGACATAGGCCTCCCCTAAAGATCTCCATGACGACCGGTCCTGCGCTGCTCGCATCCAGCGGCTTCCCGCGACCTTGACCAGATCGTCGGTCCCGTAGGTGGGGGGCCTGCCAACGCTTCGTCTTCCGGTACGTGGTCGCCACTCTAGAACCCTTACGCCCCATCGGCCATCGGTTCTTCTTGCGATGTGCCCTGCCCACTGCCACTTCAGTTTAGCGATTCTCAGGGCTATGACAGTTACTTTAGTTCTTCTGCGGATCTCCTCATTTCTGATTCCCTGAACCAATTCATGCCTTCCGAAGCAAAGAATCTTGTTATTAATCTAATTATTAGTTGTGTCTGTCCTAACAAAAAGCGAAAATCCTTAAAGGGTGCCTTTATCACTTTGTCTTCCATGGAATGCGAATCCATTTCCTCTAGATTGAGAGCTCATTGTTGAGATCTTAAAAATCCCACGCAAAGAGTCTGTAACCGTAGATGGAACTTGTGCTTCGTTCTTTCAGCCTGTAACCAAGTTTCTTCAAGCCTAATGTTTTCCAGTAATTTTAACTAGGTGTGTCATCTGATTTACCAACCCATCTCTACCCGTGGGTGTCGTAAGAGGCGACTAAGGGATTATAAATGAACCGAAGGATGGGCAGCAGAATCTTTTTGTGTATTGTACCATCTTACAAACTGCGGTCACCAACAACAGCGGTCGCCAGCCGCAACGCTTACAAGCGTGATGACTATTGGTAAATCGCCTCCTAAATACCACGGGTTTTTGCTAGAGTTCTGGAGAGAGCTCCCTGTCCTGCAGTGAACGATTCATGGGATGATATGATCATGATATGATGATGTCATCTGATTGCCAGGCTAGTGGTCTGCCATTTAGTAATACTTTACTCATGTACCATCCAAGATACCATACCATATGTGCCGAAAGACGTCCTCTGCTGGATATAGGCCTTCCTTAGAAATCGCCACGACGACCGGTCTTGCGCTGCCCGTAGCCTACACTACCTTCACTAGATCTTCACCTTATACGTCTTCCTTAAAAAAATCCAGGCAACCTATACTAGGAGATTTGACGAGGGCATTTGTGTTTACACCTCCACAAACCAAGAAGGAAAGCAAGACCTGATCAGTTAAGTACCACAGACCAGGTTTTGTATTTTAGTGGCCAATCTGCCTGTTAGAGTTTTCAAGCTGCCGAACCGTTTTTGACTTGGCTTAACGAGTACTATCACTAACAGTAGTCGGGACCAATGGCTTAACGTGACTTCCGAATCAGATCGCGAAGACCACATTACAACGCGTTAGCTTAATATTATATATTATTTGACATTACCATATAAGGAAAAACTGTTAATAAATTAAAACTCTTTGTGAGGTCCGGTTCGCAACTAGCACGAGTAGGAATGGAATGGAAATAAATTTGAAATAACGAGTATGTTCCAAAGGGCGACTCTTGACGTTCGATATTGCTATATCGCGTGCGCCTGAGCACCTATTTTACGTTAAGGTGTTGGAGTAGTTGAAGATATAATTCGTGAAACTAATACCACCATCGTCGGATAAAACGTTTGATTGGGTGCCATAGCATTTGACTAAGGAGAATATAAGTTGTAATTTTTCAATATAAATGCTTAGGCATGTTTTCCGTGTTTTCGGTTAAATACGTCTGTATAAAACGATATATTTTATGAAATTATCTATGTAACACGTCGGTTTAAACGTAAACATCAGTTTACTATGATCTAATCTGTGGTAATACATACTCACGCCTCTTTCCCGTCGGGGTAGGCAGAGTTATCACTTAGGTAATATTCAAGTTTGATAATTAAACCTACTGACGAATAATAAAGTAGTGTAAGATTTCAATCCAAGTAGATAACACTGAAACAAAAGATCTATACACGGTATATCTCTGTATAGCACATCTTCCAGTATGACTCAATCATTTTCCGCGGCGCCATACTCTTTGAAAAACCAACGAGGTAGGAAAGCGATTTGCGCAGGTCACAATTACCACCCAGACAATAATCGCCAACTTCACTGTACATCGGTGGGTTTCATTCTGATGGTAAACTATCATCATCATATCGTGTGGGTTGTAAGGTCGATGACCGACCTCACTAACCCTGGTGTCGGAGTTGTTAAGTGCCAAAGGCCTCTGACATGGCTGGCTCATTAACGACTACATCAGTAGATAGTAGTCGGGACCAACGGCTTAAAGTGCCTTCCGAAGCACGGAATCATCTAACTTTTTGGACAATCAGGTGATTCATTCTGCAATGTCCTTACCAAATTGGGAAGGGTCGAACGAAGGGATTTTTGTTTCATAGTCATAGTCCCTATCGGGAATCGAACCCAGAACCTCCGGATCGAGAGCCGAGCCCTCTAACCACGGAGTCTGTTGAGTACACTAATATGACTTGGGTTTCATAACATTTTCATTTGTTTATTAATTACAATATTCCCCACTCAAAAGTAAATACTGTTGTCTCAGAAAAATAAGGGTTATAGAAATAGGATTAAAGAAATAATACTACTTATATTTATAAACGCGGAAGTTTGTAAGTATGGATGGATGGAAGTTTGTTACTCTTTCACGTAAAAACTACTGAATGGATTTTAATGAAACTTTACAATAATGTAGCTTATACATCAGAATAACACATAGGCTACAATTTATCCTGCGCAGACAAGTTGTGTGCACAGCTTGTAAGTTATAGAAGTAGGATTGAAAAAAATAATTCGTTACAGCAAGCCAAAATAACATAAATACTATTGTCTCAGTAAATGCAATGAAGGGGTTGTTCTATTCATTTGGTAGGGTTATTTTGATTAATTGATGTTTATCGATGATGATGTGACATAGTATAGCAAAGAAGATGTGACATGCTGGCAGTTGTCATCCCATAGTAAAATAAATTAGCACGGTATCTCTTCCGAGCGAAGCAAGGAGATCCGAAATGTTTGATTGTTGCACATGGCGATGGCAATGTTTGTTGTTGTCTCTATTTTACCTACCCATAGCGTAATATTATATACTAGCTGTTGCCCGCGGCTTCGCTCGCGTGGATTTCGTATTTATTTTGTTACCGGTTTTCCGAAGCAATGAGATATTTTCCCGTCATTTCGGGGTAATTTTAAACTAAGGAAAAACAGGACTAACCCTGCGCAAATCAATGAGTATAATTCAAGATCCAGCTGAATTTTATATAATATACAGACGTTACTCATAAATTACTCAGAACTGAGGAACTTAGCAGCAGTATCCTAACAAATGTAAAGAGAGAGATGAGAGACACCTTCATGTAATATTTCATAACAGAGCCAATTCGCAGAAGTTATTGAGAAAAACTAAAACCCTCTCCCTCTCTCTCCCTCTCCCCCCTTCATCTCCCCCTCCCTCTGTCTCTCCCCCTCCCCCTGTCTCTCCCCCTCCCCATCCTCCCTCTCCCCCTGCCCCTCCCTCTCCCTTTTCATCACCCCCTCCCCCTCCCTCACTCCCTCCCTCTCCCCCTTCCCCTCCTCCCTCTCCCTCTACCTGTACCTGTACCTCTCTACCTCTCTACCTCTCTACCTCTCTACCTCTCTACCTCTCTACCTCTCTACCTCTCTACCTCTCTACCTCTCTACCTCTCTACATCTCTACCTCTCTACCTCTCTACCTCTCTACCTCTCTACCTCTCTACCTCTCTACCTCTCTACCTCTCTACCTCTCTACCTCTCTACCTCTCTACCTCTCTACCTCTCTACCTCTCTACCTCTCTACCTCTCTACCTCTCTACCTCTCTACCTCTCTACCTCTCTACCTCTCTACCTCTCTACCTCTCTACCTCCCTACCTCCCTACCTCCCTACCTCCCTACCTCCCTACCTCCCTACCTCCCTACCTCCCTACCTCCCTACCTCCCTACCTCCCTACCTCCCTACCTCCCTACCTCTCTACCTCCCTACCTCCCTACCTCCCTACCTCTCTACCTCTCTACCTCTCTACCTCTCTACCTCTCTACCTCTCTACCTCTCTACCTCTCTACCTCTCTACCTCTCTACCTCTCTACCTCTCTACCTCTCTACCTCTCTACCTCTCTACCTCTCTACCTCTCTACCTCTCTACCTCTCTACCTCTCTACCTCTCTACCTCTCTACCTCTCTACCTCTCTACCTCTCTACCTCTCTACCTCTCTACCTCTCTACCTCTCTACCTCTCTACCTCTCTACCTCTCTACCTCTCTACCTCTCTACCTCTCTACCTCTCTACCTCTCTACCTCTCTACCTCTCTACCTCTCTACCTCTCTACCTCTCTACCTCTCTACCTCTCTACCTCTCTACCTCTCTACCTCTCTACCTCTCTACCTCTCTACCTCTCTACCTCTCTACCTCTCTACCTCTCTACCTCTCTACCTCTCTACCTCTCTACCTCTCTACCTCTCTACCTCTCTACCTCTCTACCTCTCTACCTCTCTACCTCTCTACCTCTCTACCTCTCTACCTCTCTACCTCTCTACCTCTCTACCTCTCTACCTCTCTACCTCTCTACCTCTCTACCTCTCTACCTCTCTACCTCTCTACCTCTCTACATCTCTACCTCTCTACCTCTCTACCTCTCTACCTCTCTACCTCTCAACCTCTCTACCTCTCTACCTCTCTACCTCTCTACCTCTCTACCTCTCTACCTCTCTACCTCTCTACCTCTCTACCTCTCTACCTCTCTACCTCTCTACCTCTCTACCTCTCTACCTCTCTACCACTCTACCTCTCTACCTCTCTACCTCTACCTGTCCCTATCCCTAGCCCTTACGCCAATTTAACCGCTAGCCCTAACATAGAAATGACACCCATATTTATTTTTAGACATTTCAAACCTATCGCACCCCAACCCCATCCCCAGGGGACGATGGTATTTCACGTCCACCACGTTGGATTTCAAAGTTGTTGTAGCTTTCGTAATCAGCGACCCGATAAACCATACAAACGACACCCATATTGATTTTTAGACATTTCAAACCTATCGCACCCCAACTCCATCCCCAGGGGGATGATGGTATTTCACGTCCACCACGTTGGATTTCAAAATTGTTGTAGTTTTCGTAATCAGCGACCCGATAAACCATACAAACGACACCTATATTGATTTTTAGACATTTCAAACCTATCGCACCCCAACTCCATCCCCAGGGGGATGATGGTATTTCACGTCCACCTCGTTGGATTTCAAAATTGTTGTAGTTTTCGTAATCAGCGACCCGATAAACCATACAAACGACACCCATATTGATTTTTAGACATTTCAAACCTATCGCACCCCAACTCCATCCCCAGGGGGATGATGGTATTTCACGTCCACCACGTTTGATTTCAAAATTGTTGTAGTTTTCGTAATCAGCGACCCGATAAACCATACAAACGATACCCATATTGGTTTTTAGACTTTTTCACCCCATTTCCCTTTTTTAGGGGTTGAATTTGTGGTGGAATTTCAATAACAGTGATGAAAGTTGCATAGAATTACATATTTAATGCCTAAATAATAAATTATGTGGATTTTACTTTAAGAATAAAGAATTTTCAACTTTATCCCGCTTTTCACCCCTAAGGGTATCGAATTTTCAAAAACCCTGAGACACGTAATTAATAATTTTTAGTCGTCAGCCTAAATACAAATTTTGAAGATCCTAACTTCAAAACTGACGGACTTTCATACAAACTTTCATCCCCTATTTTACCCCCTTAGGGGTAGAATTTTGTAAAACCCTTTCTTAGTGCACCCCTAGGCCTCATAAGAAACCTACATGAAAAATTCGGAATCTCTAGACCCAGTGGTTTGGGCTGTGCGTTGATATGTCAGTCAGTCAGTCAGTCAGTCAGTCAGTCAGTCAGTCAGTCACCTTCTTCTTTTATATATATAGATTCTTTGCTTGGGTGGTTGCTGAGTGCTGATATTGCTTCTTTGATCAAATTTTTCCGATGTTTTACAACTTTTGACCCAATTTACATAACAGACAAAATAAATGTATCTTTACTAGTAGATTTTTGTATAATGGTGGATGAACCTAAAAGTTCAAAAGTGTAAACGAATGGTAGTCTAAATTTGATAGTCAAGTTACTGGCTAAATAAGAGCCAGGAAAAATCTTGTTATGGTCTGACCGCAACCGCTGTGCCGCGCCTTAGGTATGCGAGCGGCGAGACGGGGGGGCATCGCTCGTCATCGCTCACGGCGGCAACTAGTTCTTGCTCTTTCCTTCCCACTTCTCCACCTCCCCGCGCATACCTTGCGGTCAAACTATAGTCGCGTTCTGTCGATGGCAAATATAAGAAAAACAAAAGCCTCAAGATTTCTTTAAAACAGCAATGTACAGGGAATTTCTACAGTCTAATATGTATCGAACATTACTTGCAATAATGCACCGTGACCACTTAATTAAGATTATAAGGATTGCGGCTGCGCATACGATGTTCTGCGGTGTATTACCTCTAGCTCTATCTTAATTGTTGGCTTATTTGCTTAAGCATTGTTGGTTTATTAATTGGTTTCTTGACGATTACGTTGCAGATTAAAATTGTCATAAAGGTTTGACCATAGATGAAGCTTGGACAATGCTTTGTTCACTGCCTGCGTCTGTGTTCCCGAGATCATAATGATTATAACCTTTAGAAGAAATTCCCCAAATAACATTGTGTATAAAGGCAGTGACACACATGCGGAAATTCCGTTGCGGACAGTTCCGCGAACACAAGATCTGTGAAGTATGACACCAGCGGAAATGGTCAAACTGGTTCCGCTCTATGTTCCGCTCATACATTTCGCAACGCTTTTTTGGTTGCCCTGTACCCTCCGCGTCGTCGGTTAGATGCACAGGTGTGTCCCTACTCTAATAATTCTGTGCCAAATAATGAAAAAAACCGGTCAAGTGCGAGTTGGATTCGCGCGCCGAGGGTTCCGTACACCTTTAGTATTTTTGGAAGCAATAAAGTCCATTTTTAGGACCGCAAAACTAAATTTGTTTGTAAAGGTTTTTTGCATATATCTAAAAAACTGTTTAACTTAGAAAGATCGTTTTATTTTTGCTGTAATAATAGGTCTTTACCTATGAAATTGTTGTTCGTCTTAAATGTCGTCCGATTTCATCATTAGATTTGTTATATTTTTTTACAGATAATATTTTTCGAAAATTAAATTTAAGCTTCTGTTAGCTTAATGTCTTTCCAATAATGCTTAAAAAATCAAAGAAGTAGGATTTATAATTCCTAAGAAAAATGCAAAAATGTTAGTACTGAAAATTGAGTTTACCTAAAATTCGCCATACAAAACGGCAATTTCATAGGTTAAGACCTATTATTTATATAAATTTCTATCGACTGTAATTAATTCAAATTTTTCCATTCACAAACTTCGGAGATAAGGGGGGAGGGGACGGTATTTTTTTTGTCATTTTTTATCATAACTTAAAAACTAAGAATTGTAAAAAAATACAAATATATATTTTAGAATGTACATGTAAAGCCCTTTCATATGATACCTCACTCAACCTAGTACCGACAATTTGAAATTTTGCCCCCCCTATTTGGGCCCCCTTTACATCACTAATCATAATTTTTTCTTAATTCTTTTATGTGCAATTAAGTTGGACAACCATATTCTAAAACTATTCCATATTTCAAGTCGATAGCATGAGTGGTTGCTGAGATATACAGGTGTGACAGACAGACAGACAGACAAAGCGGCAACATAAGGTTACCTTTTTTTTACCATTTTGGTATCGGAACCCTAAAAAAATGGCAATAATATATTGAAAGGTGGGAATATTCGTAAGGAAAAGTAATTTAGT
The DNA here is from genome assembly GCA_947532105.1 of Athrips mouffetella. NCBI lineage: Eukaryota > Metazoa > Arthropoda > Insecta > Lepidoptera > Gelechiidae > Athrips > Athrips mouffetella. The sequence goes on along the minus strand of OX383971.1, from coordinate 4,256,684 downwards.
TTCATTGGCAGAATCACATCATTCAACCCATCTGCTGTTGCCCATCCTCCACTTTATAACCCTTAGTCGCCTTTTACGATACCCACGCGTATGTATGGGATGGTACTGTTATTTGCCGGCACCACACGGGACAAGGTCAAGAGTAAGCCCATCTATTAACAAAAAACACAAGTAGACAAACAAATACAAGTAGTACGGTCAACCGCACGTCAGTAGAAACTTTTTCAACTCTATTACCACACCATAAGGTCCAAAAGTATTTCTACTGATATGCTGTTGAGTGTACGTAAATATAAATAAAGTGGGCGTATTTAACGCGCAAATCATTGATGAATTTAAATCAACAGAAACTTACGTACGTCACAATTAAATAGATACACCTTCTCATGGTTTTGTGTTAAATTATGTTAACCGTGTCACCTATATAGGTGTTGCGTAATGTTGTAATATGTGGTATAGTAACTACGAGCGATTATACAGCGTGATGTTTCGTTGGTTTTGCCCCCGAAGGCCATTCCAATCAGAATAAAAAATTATTAAATAACAAAAAACCCAACTGCTTAGCACAAGAGAGGAAAACAAGCTTAAATCTATTGGATTTGGTAACTTGAATTGTATAAGATACTGCAGGCGGGGACGAAAAAACGTTTTGTGGATGTTTACGACTTAATTTTGTTCGCCCCGCCTGCAGTATCTTATACAATTCAAGTTACCAAATCCAATAGATTTAAGCTTGTTTTCCTCTCTTGTGCTAAGCAGTTGGGTTTTTTGTTATTTAATAATTTTTTATTTTAAACTTTTTAGTTTTTTAGATTTGCTACGACAAGTTATGTTGTTACATTTGCTTAAACCTTAGAATCAGGTTTGTACCAGCTATTGTTTGATACCCATGTCGTAAAAGTAATGATTTAAAAAATTTTAATTTTACCTTTTTTTTCTCTTCAAAGGTGCCGTACTAAAATATTATACCCTATCACACTCCTACAATAAATACAAATCTAACGACACCTCACATGTTGAAATCTATCAAGCCGTTTAGACATACATACATACATACATCATCATCATAGGCCTTAGCCGTCTATGTCAGACGATTTAAGCAATATTCTGTCGATTTCACCGTTTTTCATGGCTGAATAAAGGAGTGATCACACCTAGCTGAATTCAAAGACTAATTCGGCAAACATTGCTCGTTGAAGTAAGGATATTGCAATTAATAACCAAGCCTCCCAGCAATGTATGCCGAATTCGTCTTTGAATTCAGCTAGGTGTGATCACTCCTTAAGCCTACTCGGGAGCGGCAGGTCCTGCCACACGCTGCTGGTGAAGCTTGTGTTATCAATAATTGATGTTATGTCGTTATTTTTCACAACGGGCACAACACCAGGCTTCATCGTGTACCTTGCATCCATCCAGTAATGATTTACTCCATTTGGTTCTGTCCTCAGCTGTCTGCTCCCAGTTTAGGTGTTCAATACCAAAAGTGATCATGTCTCGCTTGGCGCAATCTTTAAAGCGCAGCATTGGCCTACCAACACTTCTTTTTGCGTGCGCTATAGCACCAAGCAATACAAGCTGGGGTAGACGGGTTGGTTCCATGCGGTGCACGTGCCCCAAAAATCGTAATCGTCTCTGCTTCAGCAATGCGAAGAAACTGGGCAGCTGTGCTCGTTGTAAGATCGTATTTTTGGTTACCTTGTCCTTCCAGGAGATGCCTAGGATGTTTCGGAGGCAGAGCATATGCAAGGCATTAAGTTGTCGCTCTTGTTTTGCGTACGTCGTCCTTGCTGCTCCATACAACAGTATGCTTGAAATGCATGCTTGGTAAACGATCATCTTGGTGTTCGTCGTAAGATGTTTGTTTTGCCATACTCTTGTATTCAGCCGAACAAGGAACATGCCCGTGAAAACTTATCGACGATGATTTGTAAATCATCTGCAGTGTTGGCCACAAAGGCTGCATCATCAGCAAATAGAAGGCTGTCGATAAAAACGTCCTCGCGATAGTGCTTGGACTTAAGAAGTGAAATTATGTTGTACAACTCCCCATCAGCCCTTATATGTAGATTTCAGAATGCTTCTCTTAATAGCAATGAGAAAAATATACCAAACAGGGTGGGTGCTAACACGCAAGCTTGGCGGACACCTCTATAAATCTCCCGGGGCAGATGGAATTAGAGTGAAAGAAATTAAACAGTTGAAGGATGTTCTTAGTCCAATCTTAGCGTTACTCATAAACCTATGTGTGGAAAAGGGAGTTTATCCAACGAAACTAAAAACTGCCCTAATAAGACCTATTTACAAGCAGGGTTCTCCTTCAGATTACTCAAATTATCGGCCCATTGCCATATTATCTGTGATAAATAAAATTATTGAAAAGTATATTGTCAATCAAATAAGTGGTTTCCTTGAACGTTTTAACGTTTTATCACAATCACAGCATGGTTTCCGACGGGGCCGTAGTACGGCAACGTTATTGGCACAGTTTACTGACGATGTTAACGAAGCCCTGGATGAACAGAAGCAGGTGGTAGTAGTGTATATAGATTTAAAAAAAGCATTCGACACTCTAGAACATAACCAGCTGCTCAAGGCCATGGAAGAGTGTGGGATAGCAGGTCCACTTAATAAATGGATCCGTGCATACCTCACGGACAGAACCTTACAAACTGTAGTGAACGGAACGAGCGGAGATCCCGCGCAAGTCAGCTGTGGCGTGCCGACAGGTTCTATTTACGGCCCTGTCGGGTACATTATGCATGTGAACAGTATGTGCAATGTGGTTCACAACTGCCGTATATATATGTACGCGGACGATACGTGCCTGCTATATGCGGATAAGGACTTGAACGTTATTGAAAGTAATATCCAAGAAGATTTCACCAGCATTATTAAATGGGCACACGATAATGGTATCGTGATAAACATCAGCAAAACTAAATGCATGCTCATTCGGTCCCCATATCTTAAATCTGCCATCCAAGCACCGCGTATAATAGGGCACAGCTATCAATGTTTACATAATATCGGAGCGGCATGTCAATGTGACGAGCTGGAGGTGGTGCCACAATACAAATATTTAGGTATGGTAATAGAAAATAAATTCTCATGGCAAAAGCATATAAATATTCTATGTGACAAATTAAGGACAGTACTTGTAAAGTGCCGCCACCTTAGCTACATACTGGATAGGGCCACTATGTATGTTGTCTACTATGCATTGGTTGATTCACTTATTTGCTATGGGATGGGAAGTTATGGAAGAACTTTTAAAACCTACTTGGATAAAATCAAATCCCTCCAAATACGATTTATGAAACTTTTAGTAAACAAAAGAATTAAAGACAAGTGTAAAGCTAGTGATTACGAAGAACTATTTTTGGTTTGTAAAATGCTACCCATACATGACAAGTTTGTACACTTCATTTTAGTTGATCAGTTTTACTATGAAGATTTTAAAGTGTATAAAGCTAGACCCCAAAGAAGAGTGAACAATAAAACTTTAGTGATCCCTAAATTTAATAACTATTTTGGTCAAAGGCGCAGAAAATATGTAATACCTAAACTATTAAATGATATACCTAAAGATGTTAAAGACTGTGAAACAAAAGGTTTATTTAAAAATAAAGTCTTAAAATACCTAATGGAAAATATCAATATAAAAAAAATAAAATATTGTTAGTAAATTAAGGCTTATTTGATTAAAAATGATTTTACTTTGTATGCTTATTTGATTAGTTAGTATGATTTAAAATTTTGAATTTATTTGTTTTGGATTAATTTGTTTAAATTTAAATTTTAATTACTATTATTTTATTTTGATTTAAAGGAGCTTACACTTTTGCCGACAAACTTTAAAAAAGTTTGGCAAAATGTAATTATGTATATAATTGCTAAAATATCAAATAAAACTATTTTTCATTTTCATTTTCATTTCATTTCTGCGCATTTTGAACGGCTCAGATGTAATGCCACCAGGAACGACAGCGACATTCATATCTTCGTGGAAGTTCTTTATTAAACTAAGAAGCGATATATAGTCCTTCTCTGCTGACTGTATTTTTCTACATACACCCAACAGCACGTCAGTATAAACACTTCGAACTTTGTGACATAGTAATAGATTTGCAAATCTTTCCATTCACGTGCGGTTGACCGTACGTAAGGTATGGTTGAATTTGGTAGTCACAAGGAGGTTTTAGTCGCTGGTGGTTCGCTTTGGCGAAGCGTGGGCTAAAACTTCCTTGGGTAGTCGACATAAAAAAACAGCTCCTTTGGTATGGAGTAGAAAAGCTACAGTATAACACAAAAGTAATTAATGCTGCATCTTGCAAGGGAAATTTAGTCATTGCTTTATATGTTCAAACTTAGAAAATTATTTCCAAAAGGGCCTAGCTAAACCCAAATATTTTATAAAGAAACTTCCCAGAGTTGTTTTATCAATAAAATATTACCAGATGAGCAAGCGACGCTACCCACCAACAGATGGCGCTGTAGGTTTCTAAAACGCGGTAATAAAAACAGCGCCTCTGTTATGGAGTAGAAAAACTACAGCATATTACAAAACTAATGAATGCGGCATCTTGCATGGGAAATTTAGTCATTGCTTTGTATGCTAAAACTAAGTGATTTTATTTCCAAAAGGCCTAGCTAAGCCCAACTATTTCGTAAAGAAACCTCCCAGAGTTGTTTTATCATTAAAATATTACCAGGTGAGCAAGCGACGCTACCCACCTACAGATGGCACTGTAGGATTCTAAAACGCGGTAATATCTCCACCTTTGTATGGATATCTTCCGGCTCCATCATCAGATCAGCTCCAAGTTACAATAATATTGCATTGTCATCCGATTTACATACGTATACAAAATTTCATCTCAATCGGAACCGATTGAGATTCTCTTTTCAGTCGGGTATTTTATTTTTTGAAATAGTTTTTTTATTTAGTACTTTTTTATTTTTTTTTATACCCTATGACACTTCTACAATGAACACGAACCTAACGACACCTCACATGTTAAAATCTACCAAGCCGTTTAGGCTGCAGAGCGCGACAAAGAAATCGACATACATACATACATACATACATACACTCGAAAAACATAACCCTCCTGTCTTGGGGCAGTCGGGTAAAAACTAGCAACATTCCGAATGAAATTTTTTTATACTCGAAAAAAATTTTTCGTCTTCCCGTACAAAATGAGTCGATAACGTGACGATACTGACCACTGGAGTCGAAACATTTTTTTGAGTTAAAAAAAATGTTTTTCGGGAAAGTTGCTTGTTATAATTTATGTTTTGTTAATTGTTATCGTGTCGAGTAGAATGTCTGTCCGCTAGTACTAGAAAGCTGTGATTTTATTTCACCAATCAAGTGGTAAATAAAATCTTGAAATATTTTTTTAGGGTATCCTCTACAGGTTTTTTTTCTTGTCTTCCCCATCGCGTTAGATAGGTCTTTAGCAAAGGGTTAGCCGTTTCTAAAATATTTTGCTTGAAAGCGCAAGTTTTTGTTTTAGTCGAGTGTCCCCCTGCCAGATAAACGGTTGTTATTGGAAAAGAGAAAAAAATCACAGCAGTAAATAGTATTATATTATAATGAAATTAACTTTACCTTGGCTTCACAGATTAATGAGCTATAGCCGAAAAACTGGAAATAATAAAAATTGCAATCAGGCGCTATAACCTCGCTGAGCATTAAGAGGTAAATAGTTTATGTTATGAACATTATTAAATACTTTATCAAATCTTGTTTTGCGATTTAAATCCTTAAACAACTAAAGACCCTATACTGCGTCGGGCCACGCGCTGTATACGGTTCCGTAGTTGTTCACGCACTTGGCCAGTTTTTCCAATGCGCTTACGCATCGCTCCATCCGTCTGTTAAGCCGCTATCACACCTTGCTAAATTCATAGCCTAATTCGGCATACATTGCTGGTTGAAGTAAGGACTTCTTATTTACTTCGCTGGCTCAGCGACCCGAAGTGGATCTTGGCCTCCGACGTTAAAGTACGCCATTCTTTTCTATTTTGTGCCAAATCTGACCAGACGGGCACTTCCAGCTCTTTCAGGTCTTTGGCAACTTCATCCATCCAGCGGTATCTTGGACGCGCCACCGGACGACGCCCAGAAGGTTGACCAAGATAAGCTTTCTTTGCGGCTTGATCCTCTCCCATCCTCTCCACATGTCCTAGCCAGCGGAGTCGGGAAGATTTTATTATTCTCAGAAATGTATAAAAAAAAAATCCCTGGTTGGCCGCATCGTTAATACGGCCATAAGTCTCTCGTGGATACGTCTACGTAGATAAGTACAGTCAAGAGCACATCAAGCACACACGTCCTCTAACCCCCCCCCCCCCCTCCCTCTCACCGCTCCTCCCCTCACCCCTTCTTGTCAAGGGTTAAATCAAGTTGCCTTGCTTGACTTTCGTGATCGTAAGGTCAATCCTGGCGAAAAAGAACTTATCAACCTGTATACAATAAAATCGGATTGTGTGTGTTTTGTGTACTACGTATGTTGGTTTAGTGTCACCTGTTCATACGAAATTCGGAGAATATAAATCATTAACACCTTTGTTCGATTTGGCCTTCTTCACGCAGGAATTTTCGGGTTTCGAAATGAAGGAAAATATTTTAGGTTTTGGTTGATTGAACCGTTATATGAAGTAGCCTTTTATTATTGGTTTTCTGAAGCGCTACCTTTTTGCGAGCTTATTTACACACTAGCTGTGCCCACGACTCTGGACAGATGTAAAGCGTGTTTAATAATGTATATTGTGCTTATTTTGGTGCAACGTATAAGTTTGTATCATTGTAATCGGTTCACTCAATATTTATCATAGATATCACATTTATTTTCTAACACAGTACGCAACGTGTTGTATGAGGCGACTAAGGGATTATGAACTTAAGGATGTGTAGTAGCGCCTTTCTATCTCACATACTACGGTCACCAATAACCGGCTGCACATCAGTAGAAACACTTTTGGACTTTATGGCGTGGTAACAGAGTTGAAAAAGTTTCTACCGACAAGCGGTTGACCGTACCAGCCGCAACCCTTTTTTACCCTCCAAAGTTGGAATTTTGGAGGGAGTTCTCTGTCCGACCGTGGACGTTTCACAACGAAAGACACAAAACAAATAAAAACTTAATAAGTAAAATTAAAATCTAAATTATACTGTGCAATTAATTAAATAAAACAGAACAGAAAATGTCTAGTTCCTAGTTCTAGCTTTTTTTCTAGTCGAATAGGTACCAGCTGAAAACGAGCGCCCGCATAAGCTGAGCTGGCTGCCTTTTTAGTAGACATAGATAGTTACATATAATAGTTTTTCTATTCAATATAAAAAGTCGAATGTCGTAACAGGGTCTACCAAGGATTCTAAGGAAGGAAGGGTCTACGGGTGGATTTCGACCTCTAGAAGCTACAATAAATTAATAAATCTGTCCAGTAGTTTTTGAGTGAATGGACAGCCCCTTGAAACTTTGCATTCATGCTGCATGTATCTTCCTGACTGGATGAGACTCCATCATAGAAATGACTTTTACCTTGAGCTTTCCCTTAAGTCTGCGAGACGTCTGCCGAAGGGTTAGGGTATCCACACGTTTGATATCGATGCTGGTTTTTTTTTTAAATATCATTGGCAAGTTTTATGCTTTATTCATATTTTTTAAAATGTTGTAAGTATATCGAATAGTGTCGAATAGAATATTCTCTCCGGTCGGCAATCGAATCCGAGGACTTTGAAAATACTGGCAGGTGCAATTATGTGTGTGTAGAGAAAGCCATAAATGTGTTTTTGTTTGTTTGCTGGCCTTTTTTTTTATTAAAATAATATTGAAAAGTTACCTAAAGTAGCTATTACACCTTCCTTAATTCAGAAGACTAAAAAGAAAGCGACTTCCTAAATTCAGTTACTAAATACTATGCTTCGAATGCTGAAAATAGTTTCGCTATGGATAGTTGACCCTGAAAATCAGTAACTCTATCGAATAGTCCACTAGAAAATTTCGAAATAATTATATACTAGCTATTGTTAGTATCGATTGATGAAGACCGATTGAATCGATAGTGTCGATATCAAATATGTATCGAATTGTACAAATTCTTTTTACTAACGATAGTATTACAGAATTCGATAGGATTATTCGAGAGAGTTATTATTTTCAATGTAAACTATCGATAGCGAAACTACTTATCGCTATCGCAGCAACACTATTCAATAAGGAAGCAGCTTTCTTTTTATAATTCTACTTTAATCTTCTGAATTTAGGAAAGTGTAGTAAAGTTGTATTGACGATCATGCGCACAGATCATAAAGTGTATAGCGGGGAACCGGTGCTGTGCGCGGGGCAGGCGTATACGAATCGTGTATACGTCGTACAAAATAACTCTGGATATGACCGTTAATGCCTAGAACTCAAAAAACCGGCCAAGTGCGAGTCGGACCAGCGCACTGAGGGTTCCGTACAAGCCTGTACGTATATATGTAAAAATTATGGTATTTTTTATGCTCAAAAACTTTATTATGTGATGAAAGTAACTAAAATGTATATTTGAGTTGATTGATAATGAAAGGTAAATTGCGGTTTACGATTTATGACGTATTAAAAAAAACTACTAACTAGATCTCGTTCAAACCAATTTTCGGTGAAAGTTTGCATGGTAATGTACATCATATATTTTTTTTAGTTTTATCATTCTCTTATTTTAGAAGTTACAGGGGGGGGGAACACACATTTTACCACTTTGGAAGTGTCTCTCGCGCAAATTGTTCAGTTTAGAAAAAAATTATATTAGAAACATCAATATCATTTTTGAAGACCTATCCATAGTTACCCCACACGTATGGGTCTGATGAAAAAAAAATTTTTAGGTTTCAGTTCTAAGTATGGGGAACCCTAAAATTTATTGCTTTTTTCTATTTTTGTGTAAAAATCTTAATGCGGTTCACAGAATACATCTACTTACCAAGTTTCAACAGTATAGCTCTCATAGTTTCTGAAAAAAGTGGCTGTGACATACGGACGGACAGACAGACATGACGAATCTATAAGGGTTCCGTTTTTTGCCATTTGGCTACGGAACCCTAAAAATGAATCGCGGGGGTGGGCGCGGCAGGTGGAGGGAGGCGACCGCACCCTTCATTGGCTCTCCTCCTATCACCCATGCGCAGAAAATAACCGTCAGAGCCAAACTTATCCTGCACACGCTATATTGGCTGCACGTCAGTGAAAACATTTTAACTCTATTACCATGCTATAAAGACGGTAATGTTTCTACTGACGTGCAACAGAGTGTACCCTTGAGCATCAAATAACCAACACTGTAGGACTTACATGCCAACTCAAAAGCTAAAATTTAATATTAAACGTCTTAAAATACCCTCAAAACCTATTCACTGCACCCCCTGTGTATTCTGTCCACATCCCGTCTTTCCGTTGCGCACACGCAAGTCAACAAACTCCTTCAACCGGCAATACATTAGTGCATTTTGCTACATTGTTGCTGTATTTGTATGGAGTAATTATGTATGGAAGGCACAAACTTATGCGTCATTTTCCTGTGAGAGCTTTAAGGTGTTATTTCGGGTTGGTTTATTCTGAAGTTTATTATGAGCGGCAAAACAAATTGTTATGTTATTAAAAGTTTAATTTTTATATTATCTCTCAAAAGCGGTTGTGTCCCTGTAATCTGGAAGCGTGCTTGGATTACTCCTATTCCAAAAGGTAGCATCAGTCAGGACATTGAGAAATACCGACCAATCTCAAAGTTATGTCAGTTTGGAAAGATCTTTGAAAAAATTATTACGCTTGAACTATCAGCTGTCGTCCGTCGTCATGTAGCAGAATCTCAACATAGTTTTATAAAAGCCAGAAGCGTTGAGTCAAACTTGCTTTGTTTCATTGAGTTTATTTTGAACTCTATGGACAGTAAATGTCAAGTGGACGTCGTGTATACCTTAGATTATGAATAACGGCAGCTTACTGCCTATGGTGTATACTGATTTCTCTAAGGCTTTTGACAAAATTTGTCACCATACACTTATGTTAAGGCTTTGGGAGATCGGTATACATGGCGACCTCTTCCGATGGATTAAATCTTACGTGGAAAATCGATGTTAGGCCGTTGTCTTAAAAGGATATTGCTTTGAATACAAATATATAACCTCAGAAGTTCCACAAGGTTCGCACTTGGGTCCCCTTTTATTCACATTGTATGTAAACAATTTAACCAATAATGTTACTTCGAATGTATTAATGTATGCTGATGACACAAAGATTTTTAGATCTGTGAATCAACATAGTGACTGTAAAAATTTGCAAGATGATTTATTGAGATTTGAACAGTTTTGTGCATCCAATAATCTATTCCTTAACCCAGACAAATGCCATGTCATAACTTTCAACAAAACTCCTTTGTTATTCAATTACAAACTATGTGATAAAGACCTTGCTCGAGTCAATCTAAGTCGCGACCTAGGGGTTACTTTAGACTCAGAGCTAACGTTTATTCCCCAAATTGACAAAATATTGAAAAAGGCCTTTCAACAATTAGGATTTATTTTAAGGGTTGGAAACCATTTCAAAAACCATTCACACATAATATTCTGTATAATACTCGTAGTTATGTCCGCAGCCACCTAGATTTTGCGTCTACCGCTTGGCGACTGTTTTATATGAAACATATCGATAGGTTAGAAAGAGTACAGAAGCAATTTCTCAAGGCTTTAGATTACAGGTTAGGCAATCATTATTCTGGATATGAAACTGCGTTACAACGGTACAAATATATCAAATTGTCTGATCGTCGAAATCATGCTGACCTTCTCTTCCTTTACAAACTTATTCATAATCATGTGGACGCCCCCGGCTTATTACATCAAATTAACTTTAGGGTTCCTCGCAGGAAAGAACGCAGCTGTGTTAAGAAACCTTTGTTTCATGTTAAGAAGAGCAATACTTGTTATGTGGAGAATAGTTTTATAAGGCGTAGTTGTAAGGTTTATAATGAAGAATATAATGATATAGACATATATATTCCGTATATAAGTCGTTTTAGAAAAGATTTGATAAGAAAATAGTAGTATTGTATTGTATGAATTATTTAGATATATACATTTGGCTCACATAGTTTAAAAATTCTAAATTAATTAAGAGAACTATAGGTCTATTTATTGCAATATTGTAATATTTTTAAATAAATTTAGATAAGACTGCTTGTTCTTCAATAAACTAAAATAAAATAAAAAACGAGGATGGAGGGGAGGAAATGAGACACTCGCATAGATCCTTTCACTATTCTGTCAACAAATTAAAAATTGTATAGAGTCCGTCATATACATAGTCTATTATGAGGTAGTGAAGTGTAAAACGTCTACAAGTCGACTATGACTAGTCGGTCAAAAATCTTGTAGAAGATTGGAGAGACGTGGAGAAATATAAAATTTACCGTTTTTGGGATTTGATAAAAATTCATACATTTTAGAATTGAGGTCCTTCGCAAGAAAGGGATATGCGTATGGATCCCTTAGCAGAAAGTGCTGCTACTTAAACCTTGATTTTGTCGAACGCACGGGAGAGCTTTTACGGAGGCACATGGTAGGCACTTGTTTCTATTGTAGTTTACAAGGTACATAATATAGGTTGATATAAGCACATTTTGTGAGGATATGATATTCAAAAAAGGCTCAAAAGACGCGTTCACAAGTAAAGTAAGGTGAATTATTGAGAAAGTCAAAAAGAAATAGTGAAAAAAAAAATCCGAATTATGTATTGATTTTGGCGCTCCATATTTTGAAAAGGAAGAATGATACTCATATCAAAAAATTGAGAAACACACTTCTGGACAATTTCTTCATAACATCCCATGAAACGTCCACTACAGGACAGGGAGCTCCCTCCAGAATTATAGCTTTTGATGGAAAAATGTGGAGGGGAAGTACTATAGTCACCTCGCTTGGTAGCGTTACGGCTGGCACTATGGACCGCGGTTGTAGGTGACCGCAGTAAGTAAGATGTTAGATACAAAGGAGGATGCTGCTGCCCATCCTCCAGTTTAACCCTTAGTCGCCTCTTACGACACCTACGGGTATGTATGGGTCAATTGTATATGTTGGACAATCCAGTCAGCTACAATTTGAGCCTAAAACAAAGACTATCGGGTTAGTACCCTTTAGCCTAACCTTTTTGAAAAAAGTCAAGAAGTTAAAAGATATTTTTCGAATTCCGTAGATTCATTTCCAATGTGCTCGATAGTCGTGTGAGGCACTAAATCTGTAATTTTTTTTCTAGTGCATTGTGATAAGGCGGCTGAAAATATAAAATCTTTTACGTGATATGCGTTATGATTGGATGTTACGGAAATTCTAAAGGTACTATTGAAACTTGTAACCCGTTATTTGCCTAACAGTAAACGCACAAAGGCTTCTTCAAGGCTGTCTACCATCTAACCTACGATATATTTGTATACTATTAACACCTCACTTGTATACAGTTAAACTATGATATTGACGCACAAAGTTACAAAATACGGCGCATTACGGCCAGCAAGGTGCGCGACGTAAACTTGAAACTTCGCTCCGTATTTATTAAAAACATATTTAATTCTCTTTTCACACTTCTAAATGCACATTCCTGTGCCCCTTTCATATCATTCTTTCTCACCAGTTAGGTTGGCTGGAAGAGATCTCTTATAGAGATAAGCTCACCTTTGTAAACAAATTTTATGTTAACTACAATTTTATGTAATTTGTGCACAATAAAGAATATATATAAACCAGTATTTCTCGAAGGCTAAAATTGGTTATTGTGGGTTATCCCTGATAGATAGACATATACCAATACTGTAGTTCATTATTTTGATCTATCTCGTAGGGTTCAGCCAGCGTTTGCAATGTAAGCGCAAAAAATGTGTTTATTTACGAAATCACATTAGAAACCTCTAAAATTATCAGTGTTTCTCTTTTATATTATGCATTTATTATACATAAAAACCTTCCTCTTGAATCACTCTATCTATTAAAAAATCGCATCAAAATCCGTTGCGTAGTTTTAAACACCTAGGCATACGAGTACATAGGGACAGACAGACAGACAGACAAACAGACAAACAGCGGGCGACTTTGTTTTATACTATGTAGTGAAGATTTGAGCGTTAAACAAGATACCTATAATGTTGAACAAATAGCGTGCAACAGCTCAGGGCCATAATTCATCAAAACATACATTTTAAAAAATATTTTCTACGCTATCGGCAAAAAATTACTTTTGCTCGCAGATTTCCACCGATAAAGCAGTTTTCCGAGCGAGTGAGGTGAAGACTTTTTAAACAAATTGCAGCTACAAAACAAAAGAGGAGTGAAAAATCCCATCGGGTAGTGTAAAGACCCTGAAGCTTTTCAGAACCGCAAAAGGAAAATCCCAGGCTGCCATTACGTGAAATATCGTTTTTGTCAGTTAAACCATTCAACAATAACGTTTAAATACAAATGGTCGTAATTTTTTTTTGTTCAAAAACAATAGTTTGGAAGATTCCCAGGCGACACGGTCGCACGGCCCTTATGTGAAGGATATGCCCCACAGAAGTTTGAATAGATGTGGCATAAGCGATAGGATGTAATGGTTGAGTATAGATTCGAAACGGGTGCGATTTGCGTGGGCTGTGGGTATGCCCCCAAAAGGTGGACCGAAGATTTTAGAAGATTAGAAGCCACTCGGTAAGAGCAGTACAGATTTCAGATTATTTTATTCAAAGTAGACTCTTTACAAAATACTTATTAAATACTTACAGAACAGAACTTTAATGAGATGTTTAGGGGATGCCTTTGTCTATCCACTGTACCTACGGTTGATATGATGATAATGAGGCGCTGCACTGTCACTCCTTAATTTTGTATTTGTAAAGTTATTTTTACGAATTAGATTTAGTTTCTTTTTTTTGCGATAGGTGAAAGTTGAATGTCGCATCGTACTTTAATTATCATCTTGAATTATAAAAAGAAATCATTTTAGTTCAAAAGTTTTTATATTTAATAATTCCTTTCTCAGTTTGAGTGACAGAATAGTTTTTTTTTTGCTATGGAAGTAGTATTAACTTTGAGCCAGTAGACGCGTTAGCGTAATATTATATATTATTTGCTAGTAGTGTCAAGTTTATTGGCTGAGTTGAACCATGTAACTGTAACAATAATCGAATGAACGGGTTTTACTCTCTCTATTTTCTATACTATTCGCGAGATCGAGATGAACACATTTCGCTATTGTATGATAGTACAGTATCGTAGCTCCTCCAAGGTACAGTACAATACACTTACAACTGTCATTTAAGTAGTCCTTTTCGTTCTACTTAAATGACACCACTTCCATTGACAGATTTTTCCATGTTCTGTTTAACATTCATACCTATTACCTACATTTGGTGACACAGTGGTGGTTAGCCAATGGGCTAAGGTCGAGGTTCTTTGTAAATGACTCCGCAGTGTTTTACATTTCTATTAGTAAACTGTATTGCGCAATATACAGGGTGTAAGAAACGGTGTATCTAAAACTGAACTGAAGTGTGCTCAGTCAAGGAAACTGAACAACTTTCCCAAAGAAACATTTTTGGGAAATGAAAATAAAAATTGACCTTTCCATACAAATTGCTCACTCTGATCGAACAGTTTGTATGAAAAATTAAAAAAAAATATATTTCCCCAAAATATTTCTTTAGGAAAGTTGTTCAGTTTCATTGATTGAGCACGCCCTTTAATTTTTCGGTACACCGTCCCTTACACCCAGTATGTTTGTGAATAACTAAAGTCATGGTTTTGCACTTCGTACCTTACGGCAGGGTAGTAGAGTTACAAATGTTTCCACTGACGTGCTGTTAACTGTCCTGTCCTCCCTTTCCATTTCTGTGGGTGTCTTAAAAGGTGGTTAAGTTAATCAATAGTCACACTGAAAAAGTGTAACTGATCGGACAAAATTCGTACAAAAGTTGGAAAAGTTCGAAAAAAATCGAATGGGTGGTAACCCTACTTCTACAATATAGCGAGCGCTGGCAAAGTCTGGCTCTGAGGCTCTGACCGCGAATTCAAAAATTTTGTCGCGGGGGTGAGCGCGGCAGGTGGAGGGAGGCGAGGGAATCGTTCATTGGCTCTCCGCCTGTCATCCATGCGCATAAAATAACCATCAGAGCCAGTATTAGCCTGCGCATGCTATAGTACGGTCAAGCGCACGTCGGCAGAAACTTTTTCAACTCTATTACCGCGACATAAGGTCCAAAAGTGTTTCTACTGACGTGCTGTTGAGTGTACTATGATTTTCACCCATAGTATTATCCCACCCACTACACGTTACTATCATATTCATTGTCACACTACGCGTCCCAATTGTAATGAACTTAATTACCGCGTTACCTCATTAGTTGTCAAGTTCCGTCATTAAATTAACAATTAAAATACCTAAAGGGCTGATGTGGCGTGACTTGGTAATGTGAATTTGTGGGTGGGTCAAGTACTTGCAACTAGCTCTTGATGCTAAGCTATTACACCTTTCTTAGATTAAATTAGGATCCTAAAAAGAAAGCTACTTCCTAAATTTAGGTACTTACTGAATAGTGTTGCTGCGATAGAGATACTTTCTAAAACTGAACAATTTTTTCCTAAATACATTTTTGACCTCCCATAGAAACTGCATAAGCTGATAGCGCATTTTGTATGGGAGGTCAAATTTGGTTTTTCGTATTTCGACCTATATTCCTTGGGAAAAGTTGTTCAGTTTCATGGGCAGATTCACACCCTTTAGTATTATCACACCTTTACTTTACACGTTGTATAGTTGACTCTGATAATAGTAACTCTATCAAATAGTTCTATAGAAAATATTGAAATATTTCCTAAGAACACATATGGAAATATGACGAAAAAGAATCCAATAAATAGAATAAGTTTGTATGGAAGCACGAATGCTTTTTTTAAATTTTCGACCTATGTTCCTTTGGAAAAGTTGTTCAGTTTACTGGGCAGATTAATATCTTTTCGATTTTAAGTTTTTTTGTAACAAGAAATGAGATATTTCACGAACTATACTTACTTAGCAATAGGCCTCCAACCAAAACTTGTGCAAACTTATTGATACACCATTGTTGGATATTTACACTAAAACAAAGAAACATCCGGTTTTCTTGACGAGGCTTGACGACACACCTCCATAGAAACATATTCAGTACATTGTAACGTTTTATACAGTTGCCTTCCATTACCGCTTTAAAGACGCGAATACATAGTCTGCACATTTATGAGCGAGCAACGGACACCAAATACAGTGTCGCACTTTGCTACATCTACGCCTTAAAGAGTAGGAAGGCCATCATTGACGTATTTTCGAGGACAAAATAAATAATTAACGATAATTTTATTGCGCACCCGAATTTAAGCATTTATAGTTAAACAGCTGTACTTACTGATTACAAAGGATGATTAATACGGATAAAATGTGTGTCACTATGTGTGTCGAAATAAATAGGTACTGTAACGCAATACTGTTCTTTCTGTCTTGATACTCTTAAACCATCTCTACCCGTGGGTGTTGTAAGAGGCGACTAAGGGCTTATGAACCGGAGGATGGGCAGCAGCATCTTTCTGTGTATCGTACCATCTTACATACTGCGATCACCAACAACAGCGGTCGCCAGCCGCAACGCTTACAAGCGTGGTGACTAAGGTGACTATGGTAAATAAGTACCACGCGTTTTTGCTAGAGTTCTGAAGCTCCCTGTCCTGCAGTGGACGTTTCTTGGGATGTTATAACTGTTGAAGCACTCGGGGCGGAGAGGTAGGTATAGTTGCTCTTTTTATCCGATCAGGAAAGTAATCAACGCTGACCGTGGTCTGAATCTGGTTGTGTGACCGCTAGTGGCACATCAACTAGAGTGTATCCGTGCTTCGGAATACGTTAAGCCTTACTGTACTGGTCCTGGCTACGCAAGTCAGAGGCCATCATAGTATTAATGAAGAGAGGAGGCCATTTGGCAGCTTGGAAACTCTGGCAACTAGGATAGCAGCTGGCCATTACGAGTAACCTGGCAGACAAATCTCGGATTGCAGAGGTCAGACGGCAGTCGGTCTGTGTAAAAACTAGTGCCCTCGTCATATCCCCTAGTGTAGGGCTCCGTAAAGTAAGGCCTGGGAAATGGTGATACTATTGTATAGTCGACCGCACGTCAGTGGAAACATTTGCAACTCTGTTACCATGTCATAAAGTCCAAAGCGTTTCTACTGACGTACTGTTGGGTGTACAAATCTATGTACTTATCTCGTTTATAAACGACTTTTCCTGCGGAACCCATTTTGAAATGTTAAATACCTACATATTTTTTTGTTTGTTTCCCAATCTTCACATAAAAAAAAATCAGCTAGCTGATCGGGCTAGTTTGTATGGACAGTAATTTATTTTCCTAATTTTCATACATGAAAAAATAATAATCTGCTGATCGGGCTAGTTTGTATGGAAAGTATTTTTTTTGCATGCTTCTAATTGTAGCGGTCACGTTTAGTACGAAAGTGCACCGACCAAACGTGTATGATATATTTAATTCATGAACGAGTCTAACGCAGAATGAATGCGTCTGCAGGCGGTAAAAAAAAGAAAAGAAAAAAAAACCGTTTCCGGACGGTAAACAAATTTTTGCGACCGGTTCGTGATGCGAATGAAATAAGTTTGCGTATTTTTAACTAGCTTGCTGTTGGCGGGTTCGCTTGGCTTGTGTAAGTAGTTTTCCCTGGGACACTATGGTAAAGTCGGCTTCTGGGCAAGCCCATTCCATCGTTGACCTCATCTCTGTCCTCAGGACCAAAATGAGGTCAAGAGCAAGTCCATAGACAAAAAAAGGATTTTTTTTGTTATTGTCGTGTTTTACATAATTTCTGTGAAAAAATAATCGTGTAAAAATTTAATAATTTACATAATCATTTACAAATAAGCCAGTAGCACAAAGCTTTTTTGTGTTCATACAAATTTTTTCTTTGTGTTTCCTACTATGTTCCCAGGGAATGGTTGTTCAGTTTCATGGGTAGATTCACATCCTTCAGGGTAGTAATACACTTTTTGTTACACAAGTGGAGGAATAGGAGCTTTTTAACCATCACAATGACATCCCATGAAACGTCTACTGCTGGACAGGGAGCTCCCTCCAACGTACACTCAACAGCAAATTAGTAGAAACACTTTTGGACCTTATGGCATTGTCATCATCATCATCATCATAACATCCCATGAAACGTCCACTACAGGACAGGGAGCTCCCTCTAGAATTCTAGCTTTTGCTGGAAAAATGTAGAGGGGAAGTACCATAGTCACCTCGCTTGTTAGCGTTACGGCTGGCACCATGGACCGCGGTTGTAGGTGACCGCAGTAAGTAAGATGTTAGATACAAAGGAGGATGCTGCTGTCCATCCTCCAGTTTATAACCCTTAGTCGCCTCTTACGACACCCACGGGTATGTAAGGGTTGGTACTATTCTTTGCCGGCACCTCACGGGGCCCGGGGCTTGTAATAGAGTTGAAAAAGATTCTACCAATGTGCTGTTGACTGTACCAGCTAAAGCGCGGACAATTTGGAGGGCAAGTACGCACGGCAGCAAGCACGTATAAACAAAACCAGTATAAGCTGAACCAGCGCTACGCTATGAACGCCCGAGACCAGAGCTCAAGTGTTTCCATCGACGTGCGGTCGTGTGTACCGTAGTCGCCGCGCTTGTTACCGTTCCGGCTGGCACCATGAACCGCGATTGTTGGTGACCGTAGTGTGTAAGATGGTATGGTATACAGAACCATGGGCCGCGATTGTTGGTGACCGTAGTATGCAAGATGGTGTGGTATACAGAAAGACCATGCTGCCCATCCTACAGTTTATAATCCCTTAGCCGCCTCTTACGACACCCAAAGACAGGTAGAGACGGTGGTACTGTTCTTTGCCGGCACCACTTAGGACTAGCTTTTTAATAGCAAACTTTAATTCAAGTGTTTTCTTACAACTATACTCTGAAAAAAATTAAACAAACAAACAAACATCCTTCCTCATAATAATTTCTTATACTTAAATGTAGTAGTATTTTAGGAGCTAGTGCGTTGGCCTTTATTGATTTGGTTGTGAATGTCAGGTTAAGGGCAAGAATATAGCAAGACTTTTAATATGGGCGGTCCATTGAGTTACATACTGCAAGAGTAGACACCGGGAATAATTTCTAAAATTAAACTCGTCTTCTTGTTGGTTGTAAGGTTGACATCCGGTAACTTCTATTTAGTATTTTAAAGTAAATGGAAACTTGATAATAAATGATGAACAAAAATAAACAAATAAATTTGAAGAAATTACAAAAACTCTCTCTTCCATGCAAATAATCTTCTTAGTTCCGTTTTTTTTTTACCACAGGTGTTTGTTTGTATATTTGGCTAGAATTTTCGTGATAATATTCATTTCGGCCGCACTGGCAACCGCGTTTGGTAATTAGTTGTTAAAGAAAAAAAAATTATAATCCTGTCAGAAAGTAACAAAATACAGACTAACGAAAAATAAAGTTATTTGCTGTCACTATATGTAGACAATTTCGCCTACAATTTAGAATCGGCCTATCGGCCTACTAGATCGATATCTTTTGAGTGGATCCGTGCCTTATGGCAAGAATAATAATAAACTCTGAGTTAAGGCTATACCTTCCCTATAACAGCTACACGCTCGTGAATGTTAATATCGACCTCATTTACACGTCAATAACGTTCAAAACGACCACATCATTAGATATTGTTTTGTCTAAAATATTATAAATTTTCATATATTTTTGATAAAAAATGTAGCAGTAAAATAGTTACAAATGGGAAAAAATAGACAAAATAAGGGTCATTTTACATTTTTTTTTTAGTTATGCAAATTAAATTAAAATTCTATATCGACCACATCACTTCTCATATCTTGTATGCTACTACATTTTTTTCTGTTAAGATAAATGCTATATTTAATATGAATAAAAAATAAAATAAATAATAAAAATCTTTATTTAAAAAAAGTGGTTGCGAAGTTATTCATTCTCAAGTCCATTCAGGAAGGATTTCCCGTAAAACTTCTGGTGAAAATTTTGCCCTTACCACACTCACCCTACAAAATATGACAGCTCGGTATGTCTGTTCTAGTGCGTTTAATGCTAAATAGTTCAATGTCTCGGTCATGGTTATAGCACTTTATAGGACATGCATGATGTGGCCCACACAGCGGCTTGATTGTTTAGGTTTTTAATTTTGTTTTGTATTTGTTTGCAAAATCTGCAACTTACGATCCAAAAAAAAACTGATTTATGAATGGGCTTGGTCGCTGGGATTGTTTTTTTAAGCAGCTTTTTATCAATTTTATGGAACTGCAAGAGTAACTGCCAGTTGCACTAATCGTTTTAGGGTTCCGTGCCCAAAGGGTGCCAGCCAACTGACCCTTTTACTAACACTGTCTGTCTGAGGGCTGTATCTTTTGAACCGTAGTACTCGTAGCTAAATGGTTGAAATTTTCACAGAATATCTGTTATTACTCGTATGGCGGATTAGCTAACAAATAATAAAAACAATGAAAAGGTAAAAAATATGGTAAGTACAAGAAACGTGTCTTTTTGTTTTAACTCTAGAAATCATAAAAACGGGAACATTTGCACTTACAGGCGTCAAAATTGCTATGTTTATAATGCATAAGCTACAGAATAATAACAAATAAAAATTGTTAAAGTGTGATTTTGACTCGCGCACATTTAATACACTTCTTCGCGACTGCGCGCCCCTGAATAAGACAGTATTTTTACCTTTATTAGTGGTACGGAACCCTTGGTGCGCGAGTCCGACTCGCACTTAGCTGGTTTTTAGTCATCAAAACAGAAAGTGATATAACTTCTCTACTTCTCCTAATATTCTTCTTCTTAATGTGTGCAATAATAGTAGTTTATGCAACTGTCATATAAAACAGGTTATTAAAACACGAGTTTTGGTTTATCACACGAGGCGTAGCCGAGTGTGATAATAGTATAAAACGAGTGTTTTAATACCATATTATATGCAGTTGCGTATACTACTTTATCTTCACTCATGCAATAGGTAGGTACTTACTTATAAATTAAACAAAGGTAAGTAAACAAAAAAGGCAACTTACATTATGTACCTATACATATTTCAGTTACTGTTTACTGTTATGTGTGTAAAGAAGCCGCCTTATATCTGTCTGCTATAGCTAGGTTTTTGAAATAAACAAGCAAAACATTTTCTTAAAGTGACGTGGTTTTCTTTTTGATTTTCGATATTTCCCAATTCACTGTAGGTTTTGTCGTTCCATTTTATGGACTTCTATGGAAAAAGATCGTAAGTTATTTTAGTAGCCACTTCAAGAGAATCTCTAGGTGTCACTGCATGTGCCCTGCCTGTACCGCTGTTTCTACTTTTACAATAAATTTTTACAGGCACGAATTACTTGAAAAAGGTAAATATTTAGAAATGGCGGCAAATCTAATACCTATCTCCAAGGCCTACTATGATTCCAGGCTGCGCGCGCATCTTTTCCACCACAGATGAAATAATTGTAACTATAGTAACTGTTACTGTAACTGCTCCAAATTAATAGGTTGTTTAAAAGGTACACTTCGTAAATATGGTACTGATATTTGACAGCTACTAAGAAAAACTGTTAAATTTATAACCGGCTCTCTAAAAGACCTTATATTCAGTCTTCTTTAAAAAGGTTTAGGTTCAAGAAGAATTTTATCTAAGTGTTATGTAATGATTAAAAAGTTAAATTACGTAACACCTTTGCAAAATTTTCATACAAAAATCGTTATGTAATGGTAACTTTTTAATTTTTTATACATACTCTTCGTAATATTCAGCCTTATGTATCAACTTTTTGAATCATAATTCAAAGATTACGAAATGAGTGTAGATAAAGAGTTATTCATTCATTCATTCATTCTCTTGTCCATTGCAACGTGTTAACTAAATTTCTCAAAACCTCTCGGGAAGCTCTGGATATGAAACTGAAAAACTTTTGTATGAAAGAAAAATGTTTGCTTCTTCATAAAAATAAAATCGATCGGCTGATGAAAAATTAAAAAGTTTGTATCATTTTAGTTCGGATCCCTAAAAAAGTCGTTTCTCTTCTATAGAACCTTTTTGTACCCCTAAAGAGGTTCAATTACCTTTATAAACTGACAATGGTATCCATATCAAATATTCACCGCGTTTGGCGGATTTCCTCCGATTCTGCTCCTGCGCAGCGCACGTGGAGGCATCGCACACGTGACACATCTGGCTCTTGATCAAGTCACCTTCCATTTAAACATGGAATAAATTTTAACACTTCCTGTGTTCGGATAATTTTACCATGTAGAAAATCGCTACGTTGAATGCAAGAGGTCGCAAGCTTTTTTTAAAGCTGTTGCCGGACCCATAGCCTAGTTGCTTAAGGTTTGGTTAAGGCGTCTCCAGTACTGACAGAGAAGTCGCAGGTTCAAATCCTGCCCGTGGTTGTACTTTATGAAATAAATTTAAAAATGTAATACTTTATTCTTGTAAAGCCGCAAGCACACCTTTCCAAATTTAAAGACTAATTCGGCATACATTGCTGGTAGGCTTGGTTCTGTCAGTTCCAATATCCTTACTTCAACGAGCAATGTATGCCGAATTAGTTTCTGGAAGGTAGTATAATATAGGTAGCAAAAAAGAAACCTTTAACTTTTAACCTTTTTTAACCTTTAACCGTTACCTTTTATGGGCATATTACAACAAATTTTGATTTTTGATCAAAATTATCAGTCCAATTAATATGGAAACTCATCGTTTTCTTCGTGAATTGCAAGGTCGCATGAAAAAAAGTTGTTGCATTTAACCAACTTTGTTATTCTATGACAATTTCCACTACTAAGTTTACAGAGTTAAGGAAAACAAAACCGCAACTATTTATATTCTATTAACAATGATATAATTTTATTGTCTGCTGACTACTTACCTACATTAATCATCTCCAACCACCAAAATGACCAATAACAAACAACTGTAAAAAACAGGAAAATTGCAGTAATAAGTATCTTTTTAACCATGCGGCAAGCTGGTATATCAAACTGAAAATCATAGGCGATTATCATGTTTTTTTACCAGCCAAGTTTACAAATACTTATTTTTCTCCTCACTAGCTCGGAAAACTTTGATTTATCTGTCGAAATCTGTGTGCAAAAGTCCTTTTTGACCGCTAGCGTGGAAAAAGTTCTTGAAATTAGATCGTGATGATGATTGACGCTATTCATTAGCATGTTCTTCGCTATAGGTAGGTGAAATATTGTATGTTTCGCTCGGCAGCAAAGGTATTTCTCGTCTCGTGCCTTAAAACCTTCGCTATGCTCAGAATTCTTTTTTTAGACCTCTCTTCGCTCGTCCTACAGAAATAGCGAACATTATTTTAGCATGTTACTCAGACCACAACTGAACTACTTTTCCCAAGGAACGTAGGTCGAAATACGAAAAACCAAATTGGACCTCCCATAAAAAATGCGCTATTAGCAGATGCAGTTTCTTGAGAGGTCAAAAAATGATATTATGTGGCTCAATCCAAATCCTTCGCTTATGCGCGCCAACTTGCATACCTAACAAATAACTATTGCTTTTGTACTGAGATATTAAAACAGGAACAATACACTGAAAAAAAAAATGTTAAGGGCTAACAAGATTGACACGTCTGCCATGGACAATCTCAGAAAATTAGCTGCCAAATAATTGAAACTAAAATCTATGAAGTAGCTATAAAGTTTTTATATTGAAATAATAGCTACTTTATGCAACTCGTAAAAAGCTAAAAGGCATAATGAGATAATGCAATGACTGCAAAGTATATATTATTATTATGTTGCAGGGCCTAAGAAAAAACCGTTGTTTGTGAAAAGGCACATTCATATTTATTCATGATATTATCCTGCATTGTACTAACCCAAGTGAAGAAGTCTAAGAAAATATAGTAGATTTCACAACAAGTCCACAAAACGAACCATGTTGTCCGAGACTCTTAGCAGCCCGAGCCGAAGGCGAGGGCTGATAGTAATGTCGAGGATAAAATGGTTTTGTAGACGAGTTATAAACTCTGCTTTTCACTTTGATTGCGAGGAAATAAAACGTAAAAGTACTCTCTAAATGTAACTGAAGAATGAGTTGTTCTGCTTTAGTGAAGAATATGTTGACGCGCGCGCGGCGCGGGGGTGGAGGGGGTGCAGCAGGCCCGCGCGCAGGGCGTACGACACCGCGATTACTTTTTTGCCCTAGTGCACATAATTCGATTTTGTGTAGCCTACGAGTATATCCTGCACAAAGAAGCACTTTCAGAGCATGAGAAGTGAAAAAGTTTTTTGACAGTGTCCTCACCGGGAATCAAACCCAGAACCTCCAGATCGAGAGCCGAACGCTCTAACCAACCAGTAATTAATGAAATAAGCTAAAAAAATTATGGAGGCGTTTTTTCGTAATAAACCAGGCAAAACAAAACATGAAAAATCTTTCATAATGCGCACGGCTAAAGAGTGGAATTCTCTGCCTGTGTCTGTGTTCTCGAGTTCATATAACCCCAATCTTTTCAAGTCGCGAGTGAATAGGCTTCTTCAGGGCAAACTCGTCCTGTCGTCGACCTCACATCTCTGTCCTCCAGACTAGATCGAGTTCAAGAGTAAGCCCATTGACAATAAAAAAAAAGTCAGAAATGTCTGTTTTCTAGTTATTACCTGCAACAGATGGCATAGCTCGTCTAATCTTTTATGCATTACCCGTGACACGAATTTTTTATACACAATTTGTGTCAATTCAATGTCAAAATAACACATTGGCTGACTTGCACTGACCTCTAAAAACCAAATAGTATAATGCGCGCACGCAGAGGCAACTTAGGTGTTGAAATGGTTGAAAATGCTGCCCTAGGCGGGATTGAACCCGCGACCTAGGGCGTAGAGGACATGGTCACTACTAAGAACGTCTTCTGACCAGTCATAGGGTTACATAGTCACAATAAATTCGATACTAGTCATCATAACATCCCATGAAACGTCCACTACAGGACAAGGAGCTCCTTCCCAAATTCCAGCTTTTGCTAAAACAATGTGGAGAGGAAGTACCATAGTCACCACGCATGTTAGCGTTACGGCTATCACCATGGACCGCGGTTGTTGGTGACCGAAGAATGTAAGATGATACTATTAATCCGGTGTTATGGGATAAATTGAAAGGAGCGAATCTTCCGTCTGAGCTCACTGGAATCTTCAGACATTGGTACGAAAATCAGGTGAACTATGTGCGATGGGGGGAAGAACGCTCGGAGGACTACAGGTTGGAGTGCGGGGTGAGACAGGGGGGGTTGACGTCTCCTCGGCTCTTCAACCTGTACGTAGACCAGCTGATTCGCGGGCTCAGCAGCATGCATGCGGGATGTTCAATCGATGGCGTCAGAGTCAATAACATTAGCTACGCGGACGATATGGTGCTGTTGGCCCCGTCGATTAGCGCGCTTAGGGAGCTGTTGCACGAGTGTGAAACTTACGCGAAAAGTCATGGGTTGAAATACAATACCAAGAAAAGTGAGCTCCTGGTTTTCACTGCGGGCAACAGCTCTCCTAAGGAAGTGCCCCCCGTCAAACTATATGGGATCCCCTTGACGAGAGTCAAGCAATTTAAATACCTGGGTCATGTTGTTACGGAAGATCTGAAAGATGACCAAGATATAGAGCGGGAACGTAGAGCGTTGGCGATCAGAAGCAATATGCTTGCCCGAAGGTTTGCTCGCTGCTCAAATGAAGTCAAGATCACTCTCTTTAAGGCATTCTGCCAATCCTTTTATACGAGCAGCCTTTGGGTGAAATATACGCAGAAGACCTACAACGCTTTACGCGTCCAATATAATAACGCCTTCAGGATGCTATTGGGGCTGCCGTGGCGCTGTAGCGCCTCCGGCATGTTTGCCGAGGCGCGCACTGACGGCTTTCACGCGATTATTCGCAAAAAAGTGGCCTCCTTTTTGAACAGAGTGGGCGGCAGCCCTAATACCATCCTGAGGGCAGTGGGGGGTAGGTGCGGGTGTCCTATAGCCCACCACTGAATGATGTTACTGATAAAATAGGTTTTAACTCTGTGTCACACTGTGTATTAATTTATACTACACTACTTTTATGACATTTTATAATATTATTTGTAATTCTTAATTAATTAGTTATGGAACAATTAGTTCTGAAATAAATTATTCATTCATTCATTAATGCTGCTGCCGATCCTCTGGTTTATTAACCCTTAGTCGCCTCTTACGACACCCACGGGTAGAGATGGGTTGGTTTACTTTTTTTTTACACCCAATATACAACATAATAACCTCACTTTTTTTTATATGTAAAATATATATATTTATAATATATTTATATTATATTTATATTATATTTATATTATATTTATAATATATATATTTTTATAATATATGTGTAAAAAGTGTAAAAATTTTAAAATTTCTGTCTACCTGTATGTCAAACGACAGTTTTAACGTTTTTCTGTGTGTATATGGTGGTTACAAAAGTGTACTCGTGTAATTTAAAAGAAATCTTTTGTTAACTGCAAAAAGTAAGATGATCCTTCTAAGGGATGATTTTACATCACTAATAGATTGTAAAATTAAAAAAACAGAAAATCGTACATTTATTTAATGTAATTTTTTTTCGGTGATCATTAAATATGACTTTTCTTTAAATTTTATTAGAGTATTTATGGCCCTGTGTGGTGCCGGCAAAGAATAGTACCAACCAATACATACCCGTGGGTGTCGTAAGAGGCGACTAAGGGTTAACTGGAGGATGGGCAGCAGCATCCTCCTTTGTATCTTACATCTTACTTACTGCGGTCACCTACAACCGCGGCCTATTGTGCCAGCCGTAACGCTAACGAGCGGGGTTGTCTATGGTACTTCCCCTCCACATTTTTTCAGCAAAAGCTAGAATACTGGAGGGAGCTCCCTGTCCTGTAGTGGACGTTTCATGGGATGTTATGATGATGATGAATTTATTGAATTGGATAGGTACTTGCCAGTGAAAAAACATCTTTGTCTGAATCACCAGCTGATCACCGAGGTCCTTTAACGCCTTTAACCCTCCAGGAGCTTCACATCTTCATTTTTTAAAGAAAAAGTACTTTTTCACAAGACGTCACACTCATTCGTGAACCCTGTTATACTTATTATCTTGTTAAGGCTTGTTCTTTGTATGTATTTGCACCCATAGTAATGACTTCGTGTATACTCGACCTTTATAAGTTGACTTTCTCATGTTGGCAACGAATTTTACTCCAAATTGGGATGCGATAACTTTTTAAAACAACACCTCTGTTTTCTTATCATTATTTGCAATGGAGCAAGCAAAATGGAAAGATTGTTTTTAAAAATTTGCACTCGCCATCTTGGGTTGAACAAATGGCTGTTTTGTATGTGGGTTTGAGAATGCAAGGAGTAAAAACAATTTATTATTATTTTACTGATTCGTAAATACAAGCAAATTCCTCTCAAGAGTTAAGACCTGTGTACAGAGAGATATTATAATTCGCTCAAAAAGCATGAAACAGCCTTCGTTGAATGGAATTCTCTGGCTGCGTCTGTGAATCTTCTTCTGGGCAAGCTCGTCCCATCGTCGACCTCATCTCTATCCTCAAGACTATATCAAAATTGTTCAGGTCAAGAGTAAGACCATTGACAATAAAAAACCTATTCCTGAAAATCACGCTGGTAAAAATATCATCCCATTTTCTTTTCTAAGTGACCACCTTGACGTGCTTTTGTCTGTATACTAAATCCATACTTAGCGATTGTTGTGGGTTTGGATACTAGGCTTCGAATAGTGACATCCATGAACTTACTCCACCATCCCCCTTCTACCATCGAGATTCCAGATGCACCTCATGCACCGCAGAATATCACCCACACTTGGTTGATATTCCACACATTCGCACAATGCAAACCGCTTTGAAACATCTTTTATTATGCACACGGCTAAAGAGTGGAATTCTCTGCCTGCGTCTCTGTTCCCGAGTTCATATAACCCGAATCTATTCAAGTCGCGAGTGAATAGGCTTCTTCTGGGCAAGCTCGTCCCATCACCGACCTCATCTCTGTCCTCAAGACTAGATCAAGGTCAAGAGTAAGTCCATTGACGAAATAAAAAGGTCTCATTTCATTCTTTCTTTCCACGACACCCACATGGGGTGGTCCTATTCTAAAATAAAACAATTTAAAAAATAAACCGTTTATTCAAATCGATAAAAGGTTACTCGAGTTATCTCATTAATTCACCCTAGGAGTGAAAGGTCGACAACTGGGAGTGGTACCCTACACATTCAACGGAAACTTGCCGTAAAAGGAAGAAGGTATGCAGCACATTACATACCTTACTTTATCCTTTTCCGGTTATAAGCCAATTTAAACATATAATTAGGTATTCTATGTTTAAATTGGCTTATAACCCTCACTGCCCCTGAATTTAAGATAACAAGAAACTTCTCCAAAAAATGTTTATATCACATCTATTCGAAAAGAGCTAGTTCGTTCTACGTTAACAGGGACTTAAATCGGACTATAAGTTATTTGAATTAGAGGAATGTAAATATTGTTAGTAACGGATGATAGTAAAATTGTTTTATTTTCTCATAGAAGGTGATAAAAAATTTCGCAACCACTTTTTACATTAAATATAGCATTTACTTATCTCAACAGAAAAAAAACTTAGTAACAAACAAAATATGAGAAGTGATTTGGTCGAGATAGAATTTAAATTTAATTTGTATAACTGAAGAAAAAAATTAAAAAATTGAACCTTACTTTGCCCATTTTTTCCCATTTGTAACTATTTTATACTGCTACATTTTTTATCACAAATATATGAAAATTTTCAATATTTTAGACAAAAAAATATTTAATTATGTGGTTGTTTTACATTTTAGATGTTTTTGATATTAAAAATACTTTTTCTTTTTATACCATATTGTGGGGTCACCGTTGGTCGTAACAGCCATGTTGTAAGGGACGCTTATGTGAACGTTAGTGACGTGTAAATGAGGTCGAAATAAACATTGACGACCGTGTAGCTGCTAATTTTAGGGAAGCAAGGTTAGGAAGGAAGCCTTAAAGCTCAAGCGACGTATTTTGAATCCCTCGCTGCGCTCAGGATTCTACTTTAGCATCCTTTCCTCCGCTCTAGATTCAAAAAACGCTCGCCTTTAAAATGGTTCTTTGCTGCCTTGGTAAACAATCTACTATTTTTACTCGGAAAAATTGTTTTCTTCTCTCCATAGTAAAGTGTTCATGTGATCGACTAATTTTGTATGGGAAGGCAAAAATATTTTCCGAGTCCAAAACTTTTCCGAGTAAAAATATTTTATTCGGGAAAGTTGGTTGTTACGAGTATCGTGAGTAGAATCACTGGATCATCATAAAGTCCCATGAAACGTCCACTACAGTACAGGGAGCTCCCTCCAGAACTCTAGCTTTTGCTGGAAAAATGTGGAGGGGATGTACCATAGTCACCTCGCTTGTCAGCGTTACGGCTGGCACCATAGACCGCGGTTGTAGGTGACCGTAGTGAGTATGATGGTATGATACACAGAAAGATTCTGCTGTCCATCCTCCAGTTCACAACCCTTAGTCGCCTCCTACGACACCCACGGGTATGTATGGGATGGCACTATTCTTTGGTGGCACCACACGGGACGCAATCAATGGATACCGGGAGCAAAACCATTGAAAATTCACGCTGTATGCAATATGAAATGCAATTTTCCAACCACAAAACTTTTACAACAACGCTTTTGATTATTTATTTCTTACTGCACACTCGATCATTTATTCATGCACGCACATACCTTAATAAAATGTGCAAAGCAAGGTTTATTTCAAATATACAATAGGTAAGCACACGTATACACTGAAAAGCGTGAAGCAATATTTCCTTTGTGCCATTAAACAATAATAAAAAGTAAGGTATCAGGTTACCCCATCGAGGGTATGGACGCATTCAACATCATACTGGGTGTTTGGTATATTTCTGGAAACCTCTCGGGTGGTTCTACCCATGAAAGTGTAGAACTTTCCCGATATTAAAAAAACCGGTCAGGTGCGAGTCGGACTCGCGCGCCGAGGGTTTCGATACCTGGATAGATAGTCGTACGCTCTAACAATCAGACCTCATATTTGAAATCTTTCAAATTTAACAATATTTTGTCATTTTTAGCCTTAAGTATTATGAAATAAATTTTATCTTATTTCTAAAATGTAGTCTTTTGGTAGGTACACACAACAGCACATTAGTAGAAACACTTTTGGACTTTTAGATATATTGTAATATAGTTGAAAAAGTTTATACTGACTTGCGGTTGACCGTACCTATAGCAAATATCTATTAAATTCTTTGCACACCCTGTGAACTAGGATGGAATTTATCTTGTGCCTGTAATTCCACTGTTTTTCTTAGTTTCTTTAGTGACACTGCTAGAATTAGGCGAGGCGCGTTTCTATTTCCACTAGAAAAACGAAATGAAAATAAAAAAAACAGTTACTCCATACAAAATTGCAAACTCGACTGGATTTGTTTGTGGAGGCCGCTTTTTTTAAATTTCCTATAAGTTTTATTTACTGAAAGTTGTTCAGTTACGTTGACTGATCATGGTCTTTCGATTTTCAGCAACCTGTCAATTAGATCCTCTAATAAAGAAACATTTCTGGGAAATGAAAAATCTTATGACCTCTCTATACAAATAGCTGAATCAGGTCGAACAGTTTGTATAAAGAGGTTTTTTTTTTTTATTTCCCAAAAATGTTTCTTTGGGAAAGTGGTTCAGTTTTGTTGACTGTGTTCACCCTTTTAATTTTCGGTACACCGACCCTTACACCCTGCATAAATATTGGGAGACATTCCGTACAAGGTCATCTGACTGATCCCAAACAATATCGCAGAGACTGATATACATACATAGATAAATACCACCCAGACACAGAACAAACACTTGTGCTCATCACACAAATGTTTGCATTGGGTGGGGATTAAACCCGCGGCTCATGACGTAGAAGGCAGGCTCACTACCAACCACACCAAAAGACCAGAAATATAATCAGTATAACGAGACATAAAAATAAATTATGCAAATAAATCTTTATAAAATCACGGGAAAACCACAATCTTCCTTAATAAACAAACAAACATTACTGTACAAATTCTTTATACATATACCGAAATGGGTTAATCGCATCAACGAGATAAGATAAGTTATAAACCAGGTGTCATAATTTAAAGATAAATTAAATAGTACATGATCCCACCGCAGCATGGCAACCTAGGAATTTCGGCAGAATTTAGGTCTGTTTCCAATAGGGAATATGCATACATTTTTTAGTCGCATTCATTGAAAATATGAAAATACCGTAGTAGAGATGACAAAAAGTTAAATTAAAATTTAAATCGGCTAAGAAATACGGCCGATATAAGCATCTAAAACTGTTAATTACGCGCCGATTAGACAGAGATCCGACATGGACAGTGACGTCACATGTCACTACGGCCATACAAACTCCGTGTTAAATTTCGTTTTGCTAGAAAGAGACAGAAACAAATCTTTGATGGCTTATATCTTTTTTGATCTCATAGTTAGTCGAAAAATAGTTTTACTAAACTGTTTATTACATGAATGAGGATATTTTTTTTTTAATAAAAAGAAACTTGCATATTCCCTAATTACCACCATTTACTAAGATTTCGTACCAAACATTGTGCCAGCAAAGCATAGTACCACTGTGAGTACCACATCGTCCTTGTGGTGCCGGAAAAGAATAATAGCAAACCATCTCTACCCTTGGGTGTCGTAAGAGACGACTAAGGTCTTATGAACCAGAGGATGGGCAGCAGCATCTTTCTGAGTATCGTACCATCTTACATACTGCGGTCACCTACGACAGCGGTCGCCAGCCGCAACGCTTACAATCGTGGTGACTCAGGTGAATCTCCTCCAATGTAGCTTGCGTCATTGCATGAGTTCTGGAGGGAGCTTCCTGTCCTGCAGTAGACGTTTCATGGGTTGTTTTGATATGATGATGAGAAGGTACCACAAAAACAGACATTCGCTTATTCACTCTCATTCATACTACACACACACCCTCGCTTCATCACACACTAAAGTATTTTTATTAATTTGTTTATACAGGGTGTAAGAACAGTGTACGGAAAACTGAACAGGCGTGCTCAGTCAACGAAACTGAACAACTTTCCCAAAGAAACATTTTTAGGAACTGAAAAAATTTTTGACCTCTCCATAAAAATTGCTCACTCTGATCGAACAGTTTGTACGGAGAGGTCAAAGTATTTTTTTCATTTCCCACATATGTTTTTTTGGGAAAGTTGTTCAGTTTCGTTGACTGAGCTAGCCCTTTCAGTTTTCGGTACATCGTCCCCTTACCGCCTGTATTATTTATGTATTGATTGCTTTAAAGCCCAAGTCGCACAGAGCGGTATAAGCGGTAAAGTTCTAGTACTAAGGGTCTCTGAGCTAAACCGCGGACAGACAGACGGACATGACGAAACTAGCCCACGTCACACAGAGCGGTACAAGCGGTAAAGCGGTCCGGGGCCGGACCTGCGGGAAGCGAAAGCGTTCCGGGACCGGTCACACAGAGGTACCGCGCGGAAACCGCAGCGGGAAAGAGGCGCGGCAGCGGTCGGTGTGACACTATTTATCTGTGATTATTAAAAAGACGTAAATCCTTTGCTCTAAACAAAAAACCAATCTGATAACCTAAAAAAAGTCTACGCAAAGCCGCAAAATTCTTGTAAAAAAATACAATGTCAAAGTCCGCGCCTGGACCGCACCGCACCGCACCGCGCCGCGCCGCTGCCGCTCTGTGTGACGGGCTGCATTGAACGCAATGGAATACAGCGCTCGCTCCCGCCGAAAGTTCGGCCCCGCGGGGTTGTACTAGCAGCCCGGCCGCCCCCGCGCCGCGCCGCGACCGCTTTCAATGTGACAGGGTGCATAAGAACTCATTTATAATTACAATGAATTTGCTTTGGTCTTTTGACATACTTTTATTTTGTTTGAATTATTTTTATTTTATTTCCAATATTATTGACGATCATATTATTCATTGACATCTGAACAATCTATGTAATTTTGAATTTGATAATATGAAATAAAGAAATCTAAATCTAAATCATACTTTACGAAAAATACCGGTCCCGGAACGCTTCCGCTACCGCCTCAGTGTGACTTGGGCTTAAAATCGTAAACTATTTTTGTAATAATTATTGTAAATAAGGTAGAGTGGGTTCTCCTAACACAGGTATTTCTATCCATGGTGATTATGATTATTTTCTGACTGAATAGAGGCATTTGAATTCAATTTTAATTAATAGATAATTAGATATTAATCTACTCGTGGGTGTCGTAAGAGGCGACTATGAAGTAGAGGACGGGCAGCAGTGGGCCGCGTATTGTATCTTACATGCTGCGGTTATCAACAACTGCGGTCCATGGTTCCACCCGCAACGTTAACAAGGGTGGTGACTATGATTTTGCTTGGCGACTCAGCGGTGATGTATGAGTTGTATGACCCCGCGTTGCGAATAAACTTTTATGTAAATCACATTTATAACAAACAACATATACTTACGTGCAGAATTTGGCGATGGTATCTTAGACTATAAAAGAGAAGTAAGTCACTGTGCTACGACTTTCTGACTAACACAAAGTTCTACGTTTCAAGTTCTCATAAGAGACAAAAGAACCTTGTAGCTGAGAGCCTGTAATGTTATGAAATGTTGTTGACTTGTAGTGGCTCTATTAGTCATTGTTTTCAAGAAAGTTTACTCACTCCTTACGTATCTACTTATTGATACGCGAATGTGGTAAACAAATATATCGAAATATTTTTT
Organism: Athrips mouffetella; assembly: GCA_947532105.1. Lineage (NCBI taxonomy): Eukaryota > Metazoa > Arthropoda > Insecta > Lepidoptera > Gelechiidae > Athrips > Athrips mouffetella. Next base: position 4,222,712 of record OX383971.1, on the reverse strand, counting down.
TTTCCAAAGAAAAACCTGCTAAGTGCGCGTTAGACTCGCGCACCGAGGGTACCGCACAACCGCTAAATATTAAATAAATTTAATAAAAAAAAAAAACCAGCTAGCACTACGCCAATTTATATTGTTTCTTGTTTACTATAGGTATGCACTTTAATCACATCAAGTTTAGTTAACGTAAACATGCATAAAGCTAAAACAAAAATAAATGGTACATCAACACTGCACTTACTTTCTCGCGATATGCAATTGCAACTGCGATATACAACTTCAAACTTAAATTTGTAAATTAATACACATAGTACGGAAATACAAACTTATATTTAGGTTTATAAAAAATTGTTTTAATGAAATAAGCAGATCAATTCAGAATTCAAATAGTTAAACATTAAAAGGAACTAACCGTAAACTATTTCGAGTACCTAAATCAAATGTTTAAATTTAGGTAGTACTGAAACAAACCTTTATAGTATAACCTTTCACAGATCAATAGATACTACCGCAAGATACTTGCATGAAGATTTTTACATTTCCTAATTTCCAAACATAGGTTTTTTAGGGAAAGTTGACCAGTTTAGTGTACTGAGGAAGCCCTTTCAGTATGTGGTACACCCTGTATACTAGATATTAGCAAAAAAAAAACAAATATATAATCCAGTCAGGTAAATAACCAATCCAGAATTAAAATCATAGAAAATTAAAGTAAACTCAATCGAAACAATTATGAGTAAATCACATGTTTACGTTTTAGTAGTACTGGAACACACCTTATATGAAATTACACAGACCAATTGATACTGCCGCAAAATACCTTACATAGAGATGCTTGGTCTTGCAAAGTTTCATCATGATTTTATTAGCCGTTTTTGCGAAAATTACAATCTTTCATTTTCATTGTATGACAGCTGCCCTCAAAATGAGAGCCAGCTGGTAACCGCTCAGAATCCTTCGATGAATTTGCATAAAACTCTTAAATTCAAAATATGGTGTCAATCGGACCATTCGTTTAGCCACTAGGCCAAAGCGTGACTGACAGACCGACCGACGGACCGACCGACCGACCGACAGACGGACATTTTTGGGAGACTTGTTTTTTATGATGTATAAGTGATATGGAAAACATTTTTGAGAAAATTAGAAAAACATTTTTTTTTTACGAAGACAATACCTTTCTCGCTCCGCTCGAAAGTAACAATTGAAAAAAAAATCACGTTCTTGTTTATTTTTTTAACTTATGTAGTTATTTGATAGGGAATCCGCCAAAATAACATATTTGGTATGTGATAGATAACACATATTTAGTAAAAATTTTACGAAACGATATAGAGTGGCGGTAAAGGTTCTATATAGAGTGGCGACCACTTACTCGTACCGGAAGACGAAGCGTTGGCAGGCCCCCCGCAAGGTGGACCGACGATCTGGTCAAGGTCGCGGGAAGCCGGTGGATGCGAGCAGCGCAGGACCGGTCGTCATGGAGATCTTTAGGGGAGGCCTATGTACAGCAGTGGACGTCTTTCGGCTGATATGATGATGACCTAATATATATTGTTCAAAAGATACACACCAATTTCAAGGTCGCACGGACAGACAGACTACGTGAGGGTCCTGCTAATAACTACTATGGGTCCCGTGTGTTGCCGGCAAAAATTGTACCATCTCATACATACCCGTGGGTGTCTCAAGAGGCGGCTAAGGGTTATAAACTGGAGGATGGGCTGTCAAGCGGGGTATGTCTATGGTACTTCCTTTCCACATTTTTCCAGCAAACGCTAGAATTCTGAAGGGAACTCCGTCCTTTAAAGGACTTTTCATGGGATGCTATGATGAGTTACTACCCTTTGAGTAAGGAACCATAAAAAGAATCTTACATATCTAAATAAATCATTAAAATAATAAGGCTGATCGTTACAAAAATATCTAAAATTATTATTCTCTACAATTCTTCCCAAAAACAGATTTCTAAGTGGTAATTTCTATTTCTTTCCGATTACGAAAAGCAAATTGGCCGTGACTACCACACGGATGGGTGACCGCTAGTGGCACTACAACAAGTGCGTTTCCGTAAGGCACGACAAGCCGTTCGCCCCGGCTACTGTCAACCACAGCAGTCGTTAAGCCAAGTCAGAAGTCATTTGGCGACTTGAAAACTCTGACAGCCAAGTTGGCCAGTAACCTAGCAAAACCTAATCATAATGAAACCAGTGCTGTCGTTCAATCCCCTAAGTTAGGCGGCTCCATAAAAACTATTGGAAACAACGGCTAGGGCTAATACAACGGCTAGGGCTAATACAACGGCTAGGGCTAATACAACGACTAGGGCTAATAGGGCTAAGGCAACGACGATCTTATCAAAATACAAGAACATAATGAGGGTGGCATTTGTTAAAACCCTCTATCTATCGGGTGACTTTTAAGTAGTTCTTGATAGCTAAAGGTATGCATGTACTCGTGATACTGAACAACTTTTCCCAAGGAACATAGGTCGAAATACGTATGCGTTTTCTTGTAAAAATTCATTATTATGATAATAAACAAATAACCAAATAAGTGTATAAGAAAGGCTTTGGGTAAATCTCGCCCGCGGAGGCGCGATGTACCATTTGAAAAATAGAAGAAAACTGTTATTTTAACTCATAGAATACATGAAACAGAGTTAGAAAGGCAATGCTGACAATTTTGTACGAGATCCGGTGTCGCCAGTTTGCACACATTTACACGATGAATTATATTTTCACTACATAAAAAAACCGCTAGCTATTTGTCGTCTACTGGTGAATCGAAAAAGTCAAAAGAACCAAATCCAAGCAATCAAAAATTTACCGTATTACATTACGTTATAAGATTATTTTCAAAAACGTCAAAATCTGACGTTTTTGGGTGAGAAAGAGACAAAGATAAAATGTGGCCATATTAATAAAGTTTGCACAAAACGGTTCAAAAAGTATCCTTTGGACGTTTCTTTGTTTTAACTTTCCTTTTAAATATTTCCCTAACAATATATTTATAAATGTGTGCAACATTATGCATAATACTTAAAAAAAATATTTAGATTTTTCTTTACTGAAAATAGAAAGTTAGCAATTTTGAAATATTAAACTGTTGTGTTATACTGGTATCATTATTGTGCAAATGCTAGGGATGTATGTTTCATTGGGCAAATTATCGATAAAATGGATTATTGTACTCTGGATTACAACTTTTCCACGAAACATAGGTTTGTTTTAGATTCGTACAGCTTGCAATAACTAACTCTAGCGATGGCGGTTAATGCGCAGAACACAAAAAACGAGACGCGGGGGTGCGCGGGTTAGGTGGGGGAAGGACTGCGAAGCGTTCATTGGCTCTTCGCGTGTCACCATACGCAGAAACTAATCGTGACGCTAATGTTAGGTTGTGCAAGCTGTTTTATTTTTTATATCTCACTAAAATCACAGATTAAATAATAGTAAACTAACGTTTACAGATCCGACATTCTCAGGCGGCGGGGTGAAGGACGTACCAGATGATAGGGAATCCAGGCGCTGGTTCTTATTAGAGGTCACACTGCATAAATCAATCTTTACACAAAACATTGTAAATTCAAAGTCACTTTGTATTATACACAGGTGTTTTTGTCGTTTTAGATATTATTTTCATGAGAACAAAATTGCGCGCGCGGCCATTGCTTTTTCATTGATGTTTCAGGCAGGTACGGGGGGGGGGGGGGAAGAGAGGGGAGGAAAGGATGCGTTCTTAATTAGTTTTATTGTGTTGTGTATTGCCTGGAAAAGCAACATAATAACTTTTGTTTGAGAAGCCTAGTATTTACTTACACCTTGTATACGGGTTTTAGTTTTATTCTAATTCTTTATTTGGGTTTCGTACCGAAAGGGTGAAAAACGGGACCGATTGATATGCCTCCGATGTCTGTCTGACTGTCAGTGGGCTGTATCTCATGAACCGTAATAGGTAGAAATTTGAAATTTTCGCATATTGTGTATATCTGTTGCCGCTACAACAACAAATACTAAAAATTAAAAAAATTTTAAGGGGCTCCCAAACAGCTAAAGGGGGGAGCGTAAAAAAAAGTTTGACCCACCCCGTTGATTGGAGCTTGTTGAGTAAATAAAGAATGTATTTTTTGTTTTAAAAAATACTTTAAACCAAATGAAAAAGATGCCACCAAAGTCATCTGTTTTTTTAAATTTTGTTTGAGCTGTATCTCATGAACAGTAATAGCTAGACAGTTAAAATTTTTACATATTATGTATTTCTAATGCCAATATAACAAAAAATACTAAAAATAAAAAAAATATATAAATTAAGTGTGGCTCCGATACTAAAGACCTTTTTTTAGGCGATTTTTGTTTATGCTCTATCTTAAAAACGGGAATACTTGAAAACAAGAAAATTGCAATGTTTATAGTGCATAAGCTATAAAATAACAAAAAATAATAAAATCTAGTCAAGCTCGTGTCGGACTCAAAAAATCTAGCACAGGAACATACTGAAATTTCTAATACAATCGTGATTATGTGGTGGTACGGATCCCTCGGTGCGCGAGTCCGACTCGCAATTGGCCGGTTTTTTATTAGAAGATCCCTGCGTGTTAATATTCTTCAAAAATAAAATAGATCATGAAGCATTGTTTTATTATTTACATGATATTTATATCTCACTAATATTATAAAGATAATTTATTTTAGTTTGTATTTTTATATGTTTGGATGTTTGTTACTCTTTCACGACCCAGCCACTAAACAGAATTTGATTAAATTTGGCAGGAATATGGACTTAGACCTAGAAAAGCATAATATTTACTCTTTTTTTGAATCCCACGCAAATGAAATCGTGGGCAACTGCTAGTCAGCAATAAGAAGAACCAACAAATTAAATTAATATACCAGTAAAGACGTGTGTGGTAAAGTTGGTGTCCCTCCGGGAAGTGATTTCGGTTTCACACAGGTATAGCGTATAGCAAGAGGCTTTAAATGTCTTCTTTGTGCCGAAAAGATGATGTCACTCTCCAGAAAGTGTTTGGAGCAAGTAGAACTTGTTTTGGTGGTTAACCAATCTTTTCGCCCTGTGGCATCGATCCATCTTTGCTTTTCTTTTGGATCACCTGGGTAGCTGCCAAAAATCTCTTAATGTTGGGATTTAGTATGAGTGCAAACAATTTTTAATTTTTTAATTATTGGTTACCTTCAAAGCTAAAAAATATATACAACTAAGTATTCAACATTACAGGAATAATGCAAGTGTACAGAAATTTATCGATATCGATGTATTTTTGGAAGCACTTTTGCTCTGGTTTCGACCGGCTAAAAATATTTTTGTTTTAACAAATATAGTGGATAAAAAGGTATTCTAAATGGTTATCGGTGGTACAATAGGCCTCCATTTTGCTAATTTTTATCTTTGCTGTGAGCTCGACGTGATAATATCGCACAAAACGGAATTTTCTTAAAAAATACGTCGCTGCTCTTTACGCCATTGAGTCGGGCAAATGACTGAAGGGGTCATTTTGAGGTTTTGACGTTTATTTGTCCTACGGACCTATCCGTGGCACGCGGGGCCCGCCTACTTCGCCTTTCTAACTCTTTTAACTCATGCAATATATTTTTCAATTTGCAAATAAATTGGGTATCCATCAAATAATGAATAGTATATACTTTGATAATAACCCACTTTTGGATAAAATTAAAAGAATTCCCTTTTACTGAAAAAAAAAACATGATACAAGCTGTGTGGTGTGGACAAGGGGGTGGAAGGTCAATTTTTATTTTATTTTGACCTATGTTCCTAAGATAAAGAAAGTTTTTTTTGCAACATCTTGTATAGATATTTGGTGAATTTGTGATTAGTCAAATATATCGATTATTAGAATACATCCGTTGACAGACATCGGTAAAGTGACATACTCGTAGAAGCACTGTGCAAGCGCACGACATGATGCGACGGACGGAAAGCGCATATGCGTGCTGGCGCTAAATTAGCGATGACGCCTCAGACGTTTTCCCACATCGATGCCTTCTCGTGTACCGTACGCAAAACAATTTAAACTTTTTTTACCGAAAAAAACATGAAGGTAACAGAAAAATTTCACAAGTATGTGACAAAATTTTCCTTTTGTTTGGGGCACAAATATAATATTTTGTATACTATTATGTAAAGAGTTGATCGTCTTATCAGCCGAAAGATATCCATCTTAACATAGTCCTCCTATATTCGTCGATTCCGCACTAAAAGACATGTGTTTTTTTTTCATAGCCTACTAGATCCCACTGCTAGGCTAAGGCTTCCCTCGCGGCTTTCCATTGGTCGCGATCTTATGTAACTTCTTCCCTATTCTTTAAGAAGCCGTAGAAGTATACAACATGTAATTCCAAATACGCAATACCCCTGGGTAGTTAAATGACCAATTTAAAATCTTCTCCTCTACTACTATTTCCAATAACATTTTTCAGAATCACCAAAGACCAAACATAGCTTAGCTATTTCATAAAATAAATGTCTAAAATAATATTTTTCAAGATTTGTCTGCTGTCCTTATGAGACAGGATGTTTCTCTCTGAGTACAACTCGCAAATAAAAATGTGTTGTTTAGCACTAAACATTTAAGGTGTGGTTTTGTCTTGGGCGTCATACTACAAAACCGAACAAATAAATAATTAACTCATAGCCAGCAGCCATATAAACCTGGCCGAGAATTCGAGATCGAGATCCGACATGTCTTAAGAAAGCAAAACGAGCAAATTGTTTAAAAATTACAGAGTGATTCGGATCATTTAGGCACTTTTTTTGTATCACTTTACAGAATCCATAAAAAGTAACATAGAAAAACATCTATAAGTACACAAGTTAATCATTAGATTCGCACAAATTGTAAAATGTTGGCAAACGTCACTATAACCAGGTTCCGGGGACTTTGTCCTTGTCACTCTTATTGTTGAGATCATTGTGAAGTTGTTAAGACTGTTAAGATATTACGTATCGAAATGACACTTAACTATTGTAACAAGCTATATTTTTTCTTGTTACTTTTGGACACCATTTGTAAAAATAAAATAGGCTAAAGCGAGGTTGCAGCATATTTGGTCGTAGTTATCGAAATTACACCTTGACCAGTGTTAGAAGCCCGTCTTTGCCCTTGCCTTTCTTGTTTTAGACACCATGTTAGTTAAATATTAGTAAAAACCAGATCATTTTGGCATGTGAAGACATTCTTTAGTCGTGTATATCGGAACGACACCTTAACCAGTGTAAGAAGCAGGTGTTTGCCTTTGCCGCTCTTTTTTCAGACACCTATTAACCATTTCTAAAGATCGTAGTAGGTTTGTAGAGATATTCTTTAGTCGCGTATATTGGAACGACACCTTAACCAGTGTAAGGAGCCGGTCTTTGCCTTTACCGCTCTTGTTTTAGACACCTATTAACCATTTGTAAAGATCGTAGTAGGTTTGTAGAGATATTCTTAAGTCGTGTTTATCGAAATGACACTTTAACCAGTGTTAGAAGCCCGTCTTTGCCCTTGCAGTTCTTGTTTTAGACACCATGCTAGTTAAATATTAGTAAAAATCATATCATTTTGGCATGTGAAGACATTCTTTAGTCGTGTATATCGGATCGACACCTTAACCAGTTTCAGACACCTATTAACGGTTTGTAAAGATCGTTGTAGGTTTGTAGAGACATTCTTTAGTCGCGTCTATTGGAACGACACCTTAACCAGTGCATGGAGCCGGTCTTTGCCTTTGCCGCTCTCGTATTTTAGACACCTATTAACCATTTGTAAAGATCGTAGTAGGTTTGTAGAGACATTCTGTAGTCGCGTGTATCGGAACGACACCTTAACCAGTGCAAGGAGCCGGTCTTTGCCCTTGCCGCTCTTGTTTCAGATATACCATGTTAACCATTTGTAAAGATCATTGTGGTTCTGTTAAAACATTCCTTAGCGATGGTTTACTGTCTTCATACGCTTTTATCTTTGTTAGTCTTACATAACATCTACCTTTCCTAGAGGTAACTTTAAGTATAGTCTATCTGAAAATGTCTCTTTAAGTATCTATAGCTTCTTTTTTCGTAAAATTTTTATTATTATTTTTTTGATTGTAATGTTACAAGTGAGCAAACGAGCAGGTGGGCCACTTGAAGGTAAGTGGTCTCCACCGTCCGTTCTATCATTTACTTAAACAAACTTTTGCTATTCTTGTGTTAATTCTTAATCATCAAAACTTTGACTACTAGGTAAGAACTTAAAATTGGGCATAATAGTAGGTAGGAAAATTTCTAAAAAGTGGATTTTCAGTTCCCAATCAAAAGTTTGTTGTTATTTCCAAAACGCTAAAGTTGCCGCCCGTAGGCTCCTTTTATATATTTGCGGGGCAACGAGCTATTTGACGAAACCGAACGTCATTTGTCATATTGTGTCATTTGTCATATTATGTCACGTTCAATTTTGTAATTTTTAGGGTTCCGAACCAAAATGGTAAAAACAGAACCCTTATGGTGCGACTTCGTCTGTTTGTGTGTCTATCACACCTTTATATCTCAGCAACCGCTCATGCTAACGACTTGAAATTTGGAATAGTTTTAGAATATGATTGCACAACTAAATTGCAAACAAAAAAGTTAAAAAATTTGTAATTAATAATGATTTTTAGGGTTCCGTACCTCAAAAGAAAAAAAACGGAACCCTTATAGGATCACTTTGTTGTCCGTCTGTCTGTCTGTCTGTCTGTCTGTCAAGACCCTTTATCTCACGAACGGGTAAAGGTATCAGGTTGAAATTAATACCATATATTAGGATCCATGAACCACACAAGATCTGAAAATTTAAATTTTTGACAACAACGCAATCAAAAGATATGGCATTTTATGTCCTCATCTCCATACATTTATTCAAAAATGCAAAACCTACAGGGTACTTCCCGTTGACCTAAAATTATAAAATTTGGCAAGAAGCTAGGTCTCACAGTACAAATAATTGGAAAAGTCTGAAATCATTTTACTATAAAAAAAAAATTTAATATTACAACTTTTCTCACAACTAATGGTAACCAATTGTGGTGAGCTCCCGTTTCAAGAACATTCATATAAGAGAGGGGTCAAGTTGGATGGTCGCTGAGGCGATTTTTGTTTTAGTTCTATTTAAAAACGGGAACACTTACAAACTTGAAAATTGGTTTGTTTATAGTTCATAAGCTATAAAATAACAACAAATAATAAACTTTGGCCAAGTGCGTGTCGGACTCAAACAATCTAGCACATTAACTTACTGAAATTTCAACTAAAACAATTATGATTCTGTGGTGGTACGGAACCCTCGGTGCGCGAGTCCGACTCGCACTTGGCCGGTTTTTTAATTTTACAAGAAAAATATATTTGGGCTGGAATTATTCTAAGATGAATAATTGGAGAAAGTGGGTAGCCTTTTGCCTGGTCAGGACCATCGTCTTCGGTGTCTGAATCAGACATCGCATTACCCTGTCTGTAGGTACTTGTAGGGTAAGTCAATAATTATTCCGAATATCTTGTAAGGAGTTTATTTTGAACGAAATTCAATAATGTTCTTACTTCATTTACAAAATTACAGAATAAATTAATTATAAAAACTTATGAATAAATAATTATGACTTGTTCTCGGAGCGAACCTCAAGAACAGAATGATCCCCTCCACTGAGTGAGCCCGCTTATATTGGACCGTCCCCACCTCGCCCAATACGCAGGTGTGCGCAGGTGTGTGCAGGTGGTGCGGTGTCGTCACGTAGCGCGTGCTCGTAAATATCTTGCCGCCGACACGGCCATTCTGCACTAAGGTCGCCCTCGACCTAAAAAAAAATAAAATTCGTATTTTACAACTCGCATTTAGAAAACTGCCCTCGACAACTTCAGATTATCATGTAAGAGGCCCCTGTCCTCAATTAATATAACTCTTCAAAAGTAGGAGGCCCCTGTCCTCAACTAAGGTTATGAAAAACACTAGTAATATGGAGGCCCCTGTCCTCAACTTACTATGTGTACCAATAGTTTGGAGGCCCCTGTCCTCAACTCACTATGTGTACCAATAGTTTGGAGGCCCCTGTCCTCAACTCACTGTGTACCAATAGTTTGGAGGCCCCTGTCCTCAACTCACTGTGTACCAATAGTTTGGAGGCCCCTGTCCTCTACAAAATGTAAACAAACAATATAAAAGTTCTTTGTTACCTTTGTGCTCCAAGATCCCCTGAACTCTACTGATAAATTAAACATCTGATTCCGCCGACAAAAATGTAGGCCTTTTCCTAGTCATCCCTAAGTCACAGCAGAACTTACTAGGGCCTCTTCGAGGTCATTCTAGAACCTCAGGATTTACACAGGTCTGTTCCCAGTCATCCCTAAGTCACAGTGGAGCTTACAAGAAAACAAGAAGACACGTAGGCAGTTATCAATAACATTTGAAGCAAAAGGTTCAGAATCTGATCGTAGTGCTTTATAAAAAATGGGTATGGGGTTGGGATAGGAACAAAACGAAAAGCAAGTGAAAGTCTTGCTCTCAAGGAATTCAAATAATCTGCGTGTCTAGGAAAATCACAAGTTATTTTTATTAAAAAGTATGAAAGGCTAAGGTTGCATACGCTCGTCGGGGTAAAGTTTCTCTCTAGTTCGCTCGGCCGTACCTGACCCTAAGCTTCGCCATTTCGCACAAGCCAGGATCAGCTAAATCAGAGCTTCGCCACAAATGTCTAAAACAAAACCCGTGCAAGGTTAAAGCGTTACCACTGGCGTGCGGCTTACTGTACCTACACGAGATATGTATTTCTACGTGTCCCATATTTCGCTAACCAGCGCGATCAATCTTCACAACACATGACAATTTCAAATAAACTAAAATTAGTAGGTATAATTGGTTTGGTCTCACCGACTTTGTTGATACATTCGTACTAGCAACGCTTGTCTTGTCGGAAGCGTAAGCTGGTCAAGACTTGTAGTGGCGTTGGTGGCGCTCCTGGTAAAAGCCGGTTGTCTGGCGTCCCCACTGCACCGTCTGCACATTCTAAGCGTTCCAGTCGACGCGGTACGTTGAGGTGTCATAATTTAGCGCACGTAGCACAGTCATCTGGGGCACACAGTCACTTCCAATACATAGAACACACAAAAAAACACATTTAATCTCATAGGTAGGTATTCTTTCGAGTTTCGCGGTTCAAGCTATCGGTAGAAAGTCATCTCATCAAGTACATCGAAGAAAAACTTCAATCGAGAGGATGGGTAGGTACAAATTGTCGAAACACGAAGGTACCTACCTACATAGAATCGGGTTGTAATCCAGTGAAATGAGAACAATGTTCACGAAAAAACCAACTAATGGAGGGTAGAAAAATAAATTGATCATCAGTTTGCTCTGGTTCTGGATGCTGCTGGCGTCAGTGTCGAAATGTCTGAAGTTTAATAATATCGTGACATACTAGCCGATACTGTCCCCATGTTGTTCCATCTTGCTCTATGTTGAAACACATTCAGAATGGGGAACGACACATAACCTAAAACCTTGCTGCTCGTTCGCTGCTAACTCAAATATTCCTTTCAATAACTATTTGCATCAGGTACGAAAATTGCCGATAAATCAATACCCGAGAACAGCGATTGATATAAGAATGTTACGAAGTCATTCTGATGCGCTCTCAACTGTACTATCGTTAAATGCGCCAGAGCACTGACACCGTCACACCGTTTCAGTTCATACCCAACCTTTGCCGGATATACACACATTCGACGCACACCTAAAACACAACTCGTACTCGCACTGTACAGTGTGCGGCCTTAAATAACGCGACGTAACTACAATTAACAAGCAAATCTCTAACACGAAAGCCAATAATTAAGCTAGCCCGCAGGATTGCTTCAACCTTCACTCATCTTTGACACTGCATGTTGGCTTACCAGCTAAACGATACCGAAGAGAGTGAAACGAACGCTTTTACAGCATTATAGGTTGTTTCAACGCTATTCCACTAAACAAAGAACAACAAGTTCAAATGAGGTGCCAAACTTACTTCGCGTAAACAACACAAAAACAAACTCCTAATCATCCTCCGACACGGCCATCTTGAAGATTCGTGCGTCCTCGTACGAGTTTGCACAAACATTACACTTTCTTGTAACCTCGATAACCTGATAAACCCAAAGGTTAAACCACTGACAACTCTATCTCGACTACGATGAGTCAAAACTACCTACCTTCACGATCTTTAAACATGTGCAACAAATCTAAGACAAAATGACGGTAGGCACTAAACAAAAACAACTCAGCTAGGGCAACTCAACGCGTGAATTTACACATCGTGGCGGACATCAGAAACAGCATGTGGCATGGCAGTGAATGGAACTGATCCCGCTTCTGATTTGGGCTGGAATTATTCTAAGATGAATAATTGGAGAAAGTGGGTAGCCTTTTGCCTGGTCAGGACCATCGTCTTCGGTGTCTGAATCAGACATCGCATTACCCTGTCTGTAGGTACTTGTAGGGTAAGTCAATAATTATTCCGAATATCTTGTAAGGAGTTTATTTTGAACGAAATTCAATAATGTTCTTACTTCATTTACAAAATTACAGAATAAATTAATTATAAAAACTTATGAATAAATAATTATGACTTGTTCTCGGAGCGAACCTCAAGAACAGAATGATCCCCTCCACTGAGTGAGCCCGCTTATATTGGACCGTCCCCACCTCGCCCAATACGCAGGTGTGCGCAGGTGTGTGCAGGTGGTGCGGTGTCGTCACGTAGCGCGTGCTCGTAAATATCTCGCCGCCGACATATAAGTAAATAAATACAAAATAAATAATTTAAAATCATTAAATAATAATGATTTTTTAATTTTACAATAAGTAAAGGGGGCCAAATAGAGGAGGCAAAATTTTAAATTGTCGTTACTAGGTCGAATGGGGTATCATATAAAAGGGTTTTACTTTTAAATTCCAAAATAGACTTTGTTTTTAGAGTTCAGTACCTCAAAAGAAAAAAACGGAACCCTTATAGGATCACTTTGTTGTCCGTCTGTCTGTCTGTCAAGACCCTTTATCTCACGAACGGGTAGAGGTATCAGGTTGAAATTAATACCATATATTAGGATCCATGAACCACACAAGATCTGAAAATTTTAATTTTTTACAACGACGCAATCAAAAGATATGGCAATTTATGTCCTCATCTCCATACATTTATTCAAAAATGCAAAACCTACAGGGTACCCGTTGACCCAAAATTATGAAATTTGGCAAGAAGCTAGGTCTCACAGTACAAATAATGGGAAAAGTCTGAAATCATTAAATATTGCAATTTTCTCACAACTATTGGTAACCAATTGTGGTGAGCTCCCGTTTCAAGAACATTCATATAAGAGAGGGGTCAAGTTGGACGGTCGCTAAAGCGATTTTTGTTTTAGTTCTATTTAAAAACGGGAACACTTTCAAACTTCAAAATTGGTATGTTTATAGTGCATAAGCTATAAAATAACAAAAAATAATAAAATTTGGTCAAGCGCGTGTTGGACTCAAAAAATCTAGCACATTAACTTACTGAAATTTCAACTAATACAATTATGTTTATGTGGTGGTACGGAACCCTCAGTGCGCGAGTCCGACTCGCACTTGGCCGGTTTTTTTTATGACTCGTGGTTTTAAAGTTATGATGAAAAATGACAAAAAAATACCATTCCCCCTATCTCCGAAGTATGCCAAATGAAAAATCTGAATTAACTGCAGTCGATAAAGGTTTTTGTAAATATTACAGCAAAATAAAACGATCTCTCTGAATTGCACAGTTTTTTAGAAATCTGCGCAATACCTTTTCAAACAAATTTTGTTTTGTGGTCCTAAAAATTTACTTTATTGCTTCCAAAAAACCGGCCAAGTGCGAGTCGGACTCGCGCCCTAAGGGTTCCGTACCTATCTACCATATGATATACTAAAAGCTTTTGCTCTTTGATTTTAGAAACTCCGCGACCATCCAACTTGACCCCTCTTTTATTGAAAAGTTCTTGAAACGGGAGCTCACCTTAATTGGTTACAATTAGTTGTGAGAAAAATGTAAATATTTAATGATTTTAGACTTTTCCCTTTATTTGTACTGTGAGACCTAGCTTCTTGCCAAATTTCATAATTTTAGGTCAACGGGAAGTACCCTGTAGGTTTTGTTTTTTTGCATAAATGTATGGAGATGAGGACATAAGAAGCCATATCTTTTGATTGCGTCGTTGTGAAAAATTGAAATTTTCAGATCTTATGTGGTTTATAGACCTTAATATTCGTTATCAATTTCAACCTGATACCTCTTCGCGTTCGTGAGAAAAAGGGTCTTGACAGACAGACAGACGGACAACAAAGTGATCCTATAAGGGTTCCGTTTTTTTATTTTGAGGTACGGAACCCTAAAAACTATAGGTATATCGGCACCCTCCACGCGCGAGTCCGACTCGCACTTGACCGGTTTTTTTTAATGTAATGGCGCTTTGTCTAGACATAAATGTATAAATAAAATACAAATGACACAAGCCTACAAATATAACCAAATCTAGCCAAACAAAAACCGAATCTTTCGTATATTTACTATTAAAAAAGACATTTAATTTACATGAAATTTTAATCAAAGACTAATGAATGAATCGTGTCCGACATAATTCAAATGCTTTGATGTAATGAGTTAATCCATGGAATCCAGCTCGGCGGCGTTTTTTTTTCTTTTTAAAAGATGCTAAATTAGACGCTTTTTATTTCGGAAGTTTGCAATCAATTGGGCGTTTACGTGGCCAGGGTTGGAATTGGAGACGATTATTATTTCTTTTTAGATAAGTATTAGATAAGTATTAATGTAACAGAATTTCTAAATACCTACGCAAAAACTAATGAGATACTTACACACACAAGAGATTTTCAGGCACTTCAAATAATATCACTAATGCCCAACAAACAAATTCAATGTCATGTAGAGCGACGATCCTTAGCTAGAACATGGCCAGAACAGTCACTGAACGTCAGCGAAAACAGCTGACATACCGAAGCTGGATACCAGAAAATTCTGGACTCCTAGAATGCCCTACAACTCTTGAGAACTAGCATTTGAAAGCTGGGTGTTTAAAACTTACATATTAGATTTTCTCCACCTTCAAATTTATTAATGTCCAGATTAATTTCTAAATGCAGCCCTGGGTTGACCTAAATTTCAAATGTCCCGCTCCACTATAAGTGACTTGTCCGTCCGTCTGGCTAAACATAAAAGGGACTCGCATCAAACAAATGCCAAATTTCTTTATTTTTTAGGGTTCCGTGAAGTGAAAGTACTATCACGTTGTTATAAGTTACGACAAAAAAAATGTTTTTACAAAATTGCCGGATTCAATTATTTACAGCTTAAAATTGCCTATATTACTATTTAAAATACTATTTAAAATTACTATTTATAATTTCTATAAATGTGCAATGCAACCTCATATCGTAGTTTGATTGGACTGAAACTTTAACACTACTCCCTTCATTTCTATCAATTCCGCAAAATAAAATGAGGTTGGGTCAATACCTAAAAAATAAGTAGAGCTAATAAGTAGTAGGATATTATACAAGAAAAGAATGTTATTTTACAGATTTAATTAAGTTTTCTACAGAACCACATCTCTAGTAATTTGTCTTCGACTATTCCCGTCGGCCATTGACCCGCTAGACTAGGATAGTCACCGGCTTCTCTCGTTTCTGTTTTTAACGGTGACGATGCGTTATATTTAGAACTCAATGACATTTCTTCAGCTCAGCATACGTTTTTCGGTTGACATTTCAATTTTAGCCGGAACCACACAAGCAACATTTTAACTTAACTTATAAAAAGTTTTGTATGTATGTATGGAATAATCAATAAGTACCAGGTCGACCGAGCTTTGCTCTATAATAGCCGCCTAAACATTAAAATATCATCGAGAGGTGGCGCTGTAGGTATCTGTCTAAAACGCGGTGTTTTAAAAAAATCTTTAAAACATGGGGAAAACGAAATTTCCCAGGCATGACACCTAGCTAGATCGATTTTTCACTCCCGTATGGCAATTTCACCGAAATCGTTAGGGCCGTTTTTTCGAGAAACCGATTACCTACCTATATAAAAATATAATATTGCTCGTTTAAATAGTATGGGATTAGATACAAGGTTCATTTTTCTTTGCAGATTTTCATCATTCATTTTTTTGTTTCATTATATTTTACGATAGCCTAACTTAAGCTCATAACGATTTAACTGTTACAAGTTACTAGATGTCATGCATGCCACTCCTCACTCTAATAGCTTAGCTTCGCTCTACAAAACTAAATCTAGATAATTAAGTGCTCAGCCGCTCCCATGTACAGTCAACCGCAAATCAGTGGAAACATTTGTAACTCTATTACCATGGCGTAAAGGTCAAAGTGTTTCTACTAACATGATGTTGGGTGTACTGATGTCACGGGTCCGTAAGTAACAGCCAAGTCATACTTTATGAACAAGATGTAGAGTTTAAAGGGTTAGTAGTAAATAGAAATTTTTTGTTATGATATAATTTCCAGGTCTTATAGATCTGTATATTCTGTATATCTATCTAGTCTGCGAAATAGGCACGCAAATATTAATAAACAGGTATATACTCCATATTTTCTTTAAAAAAAAAAACTATAATATTGCATTGGCCATTTTATCAATCTCGACTTTATGTTTCGTACTAATTGCTTTATGACGTTTGGCTGTTTATTAAACATAAATCACTATACAGTATACACCTATCGACTTAATCAACGGGCCAGGCCAAAATGTAACTAAAAAATAACAATAAACCTTACTTTCGTCTATTTTAACGCAGTTGGCGACAGTTAATCACGGGGGCCGACTACGTCATCACTCGCTAATTCGTCAACGTCAATGAAATCTGGTCATTGAACTCAACCCGTGTGTGTAGGTACAGTCAACAGCACGTCAGTAGAAACACTTTTGGACCTTATGGCGTGGTAATAGAGTTGAAAAAGTTTCTACCGACGTGCGGTTGACCGTACTAGACATGAAACAAGACATGTCTTCACCTTATTACTTAGTAGGTCCAATTAGTTACGTTTTGTATTTATTTCTTTTTCTTGAAAATGAAAGTAATGAACCCAAATAAAAAAGTGCCAAATTTAGGAACCTAAAGTATAATATTCGTCACAAAAGATATGTAATCAAATTAATATAACATCGGGCATTCGACTAGGATGCGATCGCTAAACTGAAGTGGCAGTGGGCAGGGCACATCGCAAGAAGAACCAATGGCAGATGGGGCGTGAGGGTTCTAGAGTGGTGACCACGTACCGGAAGACGAAGCGTTAGCAGGCCCCCCACAAGGTGTACCGACGATTTGGTCAAGGTCGCGGGAAGCCGCTGGATGCGAGCAGCGCCGGACCAGTCGTCATGGAGATCTTTAGGGGAGGCCTATGTCCAGCAGTGGACGTCTTTCGGCTGATATGATGATGATTCGACTACGTATTCCCCAAGGGATGTATTTTCCCTATCAATTTTAGTGGTCCACTATGCATTTATTGCTAAGTCATGGTTTTGCTAATTCCAATATCCTTACTTCAACGAGCTATATGTATGCAAAATTAGTTTCTGAATAGTGGTTTTATAGGACATCTAATTCTATAATTTATATTGCAAAATATAATTTATTTACTTATTGTTTAATATAATGTAAAACAAATTATTTTGAAAATTAAATATCTAATCAAATAAATAATACTATCGTAGGGAACTAAATTGATTTTTTTATTGTTATTATTTTATTGACATTTATGACCAAATTATTTTATTAATGACTATTGTAACTAAATCAATTTACTAAGGATATTTTTATATTGTAACTAACAAATTTATCATATTAATGACATTTTTATTAACCGATTGTTTAATTACTCAGATGAATTAATTGCAGTCGATAAAGATTTATAATAAAACGACCTTTCTAAGTAGCACAGTTTTTTAGAAAGCTGCAAAAAACCTTTATGAACAAATTAAGTTTTGCAGTCGTAAAAAGGATTTTATTGCTTATAAAAATACTATAAGTATATCGGAACCCTCGGCGCGGAGTCTGACTCGCACTTGACCTTTTTTAGGGTTCCGATACCAAAATGGTAAAAAAAGGAACCCTTATGGTGCGACTTTGTCTGTCTGTCTGTCCGTCTGTCTGTCACACCTCTATATTTCAGCAAACACTCATGCTAGCGACTTGAAATTTGGAATAGTTTTAGAATATAGTTGCCCAACTTAATTGCACATGAAAGAATTTTGAAAAAAATATGATGAAAGGGGGCCAAAATAGGGGGGGGGGGGGGGCAAATTTCAAATTGTCGCTACTACATTGAGTGGGGTATCATAAAGGGCTTTACTTGTAAATTCTAAAATATATTTTTGTATATTTTTGCGTCTCTTAGTTTTCAAGTTATGATGAAAAATGTCAAAAAAAATACCATTCCCCCCCCCTTATCTCCGAAGTTTGTGGAATGAAAAATCTGAATTAATTACAGTTGACATTAGCGCAAAAATAAAACGATCTTTTTAAGTTGCACAGTTTTTTAGAAATCTGCAAAAAACCTTTACAAACAAATTTAGTTTTGTGGTCTTAAAAATGGACTGTATTGCTTCCAAAAATACAAAAAGTATATTGGAACCCTCGGCGCGCGAGTCCGATTCGCGCTTGACCAGTTTTTTTATTCTAGTAGGTCTTTAGTCAGCGTTAGAGTGTCAAGTACTAGATTTGATCGAAAACAAACAAATTATACTTTCATATCCTCAGGCATTTTACACAAAGCCTTTATTTCGCATGCTTTAAAAATCAGCTAAACCAAAATTAGTGCCCATAAGCACACCCAACCCAACTTACATACTCATTTGGTACCAATTTGAAACACAAAATTTTTCATATACCTACGATTTTCACTCGCATTGTAAAATTTTATTGCATGTGATTGTTGGTCATTGTATTTCGTAATCAGTGAAACAGATAAATTGCTCAATCTTTTGGGATTCTGGATACATTCAATAATTTGCAGTTGGACGCATCTCAGTGGTAACACTTTGAGCGGGTCTCTGGCTTGGAGCTTGTCTTGTAGCCTATAGCTGGTTCTACTTTTATGTCCTAACGTATACTGCGTGCAAAATAACTCTGTCTGTGACCGTTAATGCGCAGAAGTCAAGAAATGTGTCGCAAAGGTGAGCGCGGCTCCCCCCATATGGTTCCGTAGCCAAATGGAAAAAAACAGAACCCTTATGGATTCATCATGTCTGTCTGACTGTCCGTCCGTATGTCACAGCCACTTTCTGTTGAAATTTGGTAAGTAGATGTATTCTGTGAACCGCATTAAGATTTTCACACAAAAATAGAAAAAAAACAACATTTTTTTTTATTAATTTATCTCTTACTGGTGGCACTCAGCAAGTTAAAGACTGAGACTTTTTGTTTTGTTAGCCGCAAAAGATTTGAACAAGACTTTAAAAAACTTTCTTTACGAGTATAACTGTCTCACTAAAACTTATTCACCTTACATACTCACTTTAACTTTCAAGATGTCAAACAAAGATATCGACTTTAATCGTTTCAAATTATTGTTCAAAACAAAATTGAACACATTTTCTTTAATTTGGAAAGTGGCAAATAACCAAATAACACAGGAAATGCGTGTTCGTGTCTGTTTCAATTTAACCCGATCGGCTTGAAGGATATTATCGCCTTTCGGGATAATTGCGGCTTGTCAAATTGCACTCATTTCTTTACCCAGACTAGTATGGCAAAACAAAACGAATTAAGAGGCTGATAAGAGCTAAATACTCGAGAAGGTACACAGGCACTTGAGCAGGTTTTTAACGAAAAGTGATGAATATATTGCCGTGAAAAAAAATTATGTGATAATTAAGCATCTTTTCAAGAATATGGTTGACTCCAAAACACGATTAAATATATTTTGTACGCCATAAAAAAAATCCAAAGTTACCTCTGCTTTTTGCTTTTAAACCGTTTTTCTTAAGTACCCATTAACCTATGATGCCAAAACTTTTACACATTATTCAATATATTATGCATAATAATATAGCTGCTTTATAATTAATATTATGGGTACAGATTTTGAAAAAAAAGAAAGAGGCAAAAATGAGCGAAAAACTTAAAACAGCGCGAATCCGCTCCGTTCTAGCAAGCGCATTCTGCCCTTTGTTAGAAAGGGAGGTAATTCAGCTCTTATCATCCCTCGTGTTTTCTGAATTACGGAATCATCTTACTTTTACTCTTACAGGGCAGCCACCTTGGCGCTCTCGGAGGCCATCCTGAAGTAGTGAGAAACGTCACCGGCTTGCTCGGCTTTCTTCAGGAAATCGGATGGCTCCTTTAAGGAGTGATCACACCTAGCTGAATTCAAAGACTAATTCGGCATACATTGCTGGGAGGCTTGGTTATGTTAATTGCAATATCCTTACTTCAACGAGCAATGTATGCCGAATTAGTCTTTGAATTCACCATTAGGTGGCTCGAATGGTTCGCTGTTCCACCCATTCGCAAAGTAGGCGCATTGATGTCGAGTTACAATTATTATTTTTCGGACAATCTGGTGATTCATCATGCAATGTTCTTTCCAAAAGGAAGTCTTAAGTATACTGCGTACAAAATAACTTTGTCCGTGACCGTTAATGCGCAGAAGTCAAAAAATGAGTCGCGGGGGTGAGCGCGGCTCCCCCCAGGGAGCGAGCGAATCGATCATTGGCTCTCCGCCTGTCACACATGCGCGGAAAATAACCGTCATGGACAAACTTGTTCTGAAGGCGCTGTACTAATTGATTTCTATGTCACAGTGTCCCCATCGGAAAACGAATCCAGAACCTCCGGGTCGAGAGCCGAGCGCTCTAACCACTAAACCATACAGCTTGTCAGTTATCTTTTTAGAGTTCCGAACCAAAATGGTAAAAATGGAACCCTTATAGTGCGACTTCGTCTGTCTGTCTGTCACAGCTCTATATCTTACCAAACTATTCATCATAACATCCCATGAAAACGTCCACTACAGGACAGCTCCCTCCAGAATTCTAGCTTTTGCTGGAGAAATGTAGAGGGGAAATACCATAGTCACCTCGCTTGTTAGCGTTACGGCTGGCGCCATGGACCGCGGTTGTAGGTGTCGTAAGAGGTGACTAAGGGCTATAAACTGGAGTATGGGCAGCAGCATCCTCCTTTGTATCTTACATCTTACTTACTGCGGTCACCAAACTATTGCGGTCCTAGAAATGGACTTTATTTCTTTCAAAAAAACTAAAGGTATACCGGAACCCTCGGCACTCGACTCCGACTCGCACTTGACCTTTTTTATGTGATATAGTTATAGGTGACACCACGCGTTTTGCTGGAATTCTGGTGGGAGCTCCCTGTCCTGCAGTGAACGTTTCACGGGATGTTATGATGATGATGATGACTTATTGGTGAGCATTTGTCCCCGATTTCACCTGGTGGTCGAATGGGGTCGAAGATGTAGCATGCTTACCTAGATTATCATCCGTTGTACACCTATTTCTAATATAAAATTTTTGTTTTTCTCTAAATTTCGTGTGCAATGAAGAATATTGTATTGTATTTTATTGTATTGTATTGTATTGTATTGTATTGTATTGTATTGTATTGTATTGTATTGTATTGTATTGTATTGTATTGTATTGTATTGTATTGTATTGTATTGTATTGTATTGTATTGTATTGTATTGTATTGTATTGTATTGTATTGTATTGTATTGTATTGTATTGTATTGTATTGTATTGTATTGTATTGTATTGTATTGTATTGTATTGTATTGTATTGTATTGTATCGTATCGTATTGTATTGTATCGTATCGTATTGTATTGTATTGTATTGTATTGTATTGTATTGTATTGTATTGTATTGTATTGTATTGTATTGTATTGTATTGTATTGTATTGTATTGTATTGTATTGTATTGTATTGTATTGTATTGTATTGTATTGTATTGTATTGTATTGTAATATGCCTTATCTAGGCGTGTCAGTTCGTCTGCCATAGTAGGCAAGATAATTAGCGTATCTTTTTTTAATGGTTTATTTTACACACGAAAACCGTAACATTACTTTAAAAAAATACGACACAACAGTTAAGTACATGAAACTTCTTCCAACAGCTTTAATTGCTAAAAATAATATTTTGAAAAAAGCTTCCCCCGATTTCCAAAAACTGGCCAAAAACAAGACTATAATTTAATATAAACACTTAATTTAAACTGTATCAACATGACTATAATTACTCGCCATGGGGTATTCGTGAATATGTCCCTAATTCTACTAAGCTCAAAAAAACGTAAGAAAAAAGCGTCCTGCGCGTGGATTCACAAATTCTTTGAGTCCTTGTTTCCCCGTGGTCCCATGAATTTTCGACACGCTCGTGGCCGAGTGGTAGTAGCTCTCTCATTCCAGGGCCATGAGTCAAGTTGCTTTCTACAATCGCAAACGCCAGTAGAATAGAATGAAAATGTATGGGATTGACATTAGCTAACGAAATGTCACGTGACAGCTTATGTCAAATCCATAGAGTTTTATTCTATTCTACTGGCGTTTGCAATTGTAGAAAGCCACTTGACTCAGGGCCCAGTCAGGAAAGTTAAGCAACATTAGCTGTGGTTAGAACCCGGATGGGTGACCGCTAGTGGCACAATAACATGAGCGTTTCCGTGCTTCGTAAGGATCGTTAAGCCGTTCGTCCCAGCTACTATCAATGATAGTAGTCGTCAAGGGAGGGGTGAGGGGAGGGGGTGAGGGATCGAATAGTTAAATGAGGCGAATATTCGAATTATAATTAATATTATGATAAAGAAATAAGTCAGAGAAAATATGGCACTTTTTTAGCAGCGAAACGTATTTGCAAAATCTTGTTTTTAAATAAAAAATATTTTTAACAACATTAATTTATTGTTTTTATCGAATACTTACTAAAGTTAGTAGAATATGGTCAATGAAATAAATGCCTGGAGTAAATAAGATCGACGGTCGATTTCCCTCAGTTCGGTGAAAATGCGCAACTACACATTATTTTTACATTTTGACAGACTGCATTTTTGATTACACGCTTTTTATAACTGAGGATTAATCGCTTCTTCCAACGCATGCTCTCCTTTGGTTGTCATTCATATCACTGGCGGTAAACCATCAAGATTTTTTTTTGTGGGCCGTTATTGTGATAGTATCCCAGCTCCGCACGTGAATTGCATAAGCTCTCGAGAGGCACGCCTTTTTCCGACTTGATCGACCAATATAATGACAGTTTAGTCAATTTGCATTAATTATTTATGAATTACAGACGCAAACCTTTCTTGTGAATCAGTCTATCTGTTAATGAAAACCGTATCAAAATTCATACAGTTGTTTCTAAGATTGGCGATCGAAAAAATGTACAAGATCATACTTGAACTAAAATAAATTGAAAGAGATTATGAATTAAAAAATAAATTTTAAAGCAAAAATATTAATTTAAATTTTTAAAAAAATCCGCCACATATACTTGGAAATTCAAACGGACCAACCGTGGGTACAGAAACTCGAAAAACGAAGAAAAAACAAAGATGGCGGCCGCTCCAGATTAAATAGGATCCTGAGGGCATACACAGCAACATAAAATACAGAGTTTTGCTTTTAGAGTAGGCTTGAAAAGCCAAATTAAACATTTCCTCGTGATGTTTTTCTGATGTTTAAACTGGCCTTTGTTACTTAGGACTTCTGATGAAATAATTTTAAAAATCGTTTTGCAGTTGCAGATATTACCATCTACAAAAAAAAAAAAACTCTTTATACTAATGCCCCTATTAAATACAGATTTTCATCCCCTATTTTTTACTTTCGAGCGGAGCGAGAAAGGTATTGTATTCGTGAAAAAAAAAGTTTTCAATTTTCTCAAAAATGTGTTCTATATCACTTATACATCATAAAAAACAAGTCTCCCAAAAATGTCCGTCCGTCGGTCGGTCGGTCGGTCCGTCGGTCGGTCGGTCTGTCCGTCACGCTTTGGCCTAGCGGCTAAACGAATGGTCTGATTGACACCATATTTTGAATTTAGGAAATTTATGCAAATCCATCGAAGGGTTCCAAGTGGTTTTTGCTGGCTCTCAATTTTGAGGGTAGCTGTAATACATCGAAAATGAAAAATTGAAATTTTCTCAAAAACGGCTTATAGAATCTTGATAAAACTTTGCATGACAAAGCATCTCCATCCATGAAAGATATCGTTCGCCAGTATCAAATGATCTGTGTAATTTCATATAAGGGGTGTTCCTGTACCACCAAATCGTAAATATGTGATTTACCCAAAATTGGTTCCACTGAGTTTATTAAAATTTTCTATAATATTAATCCTGGATTGGTTGTCTACCTGACTAGATATTCTTTATGATTTTTTTAATAAAGTTTTGTACACAGAGTGTATCAAAAACTGAAAGGGCTTGCTCAATAGACTAAACTGAACAATTATCCATAAGGAACATGTTGGGAAATTAACAAAATCTCCATGCAAGTATCCTACGGTAGTATCCATTGATCTGTGAAAATGTATATAAAGGGTGTTCCAGTAGGTACTACCAAAAGTTAAACATGTGATTAACTCGAAATCTTTTGAGGTTTGTTTGTTTTAATGTTTGACAATTTGAATTCTGAATTGATCTGTATATTTCATTCGAACATTTTTTTTGGAAAAACGTAAATAAAAGTTTGTGTTTCCATACTATGTGTATGGCATCACAAATTTAAGTTTGCGGTTGATAACTTTTCCTTGAGTGTTGCGAGAAAGTAAGTGCAGTGCTGCTGTACCATTTATTTTGTTTAGTACGCGTGTACCCAAAACATCTTTCTTAGTGCTTGCTTACCTACTGGGTGGAAGGGGAAACGCAAATTACCCGCCACCCACAAAGTCTAGTTCAGGGGCGAGCCTCCATCTTAACGACCCCCTGTGAAAAATTTCATACTTCACTGGTTTTATGTGCCGTGATTTTAATTTATCAATCAGATTAATAAATCTAATAAAATACTAAGCTCTCACACGTGTTATTAGAAATTTGGATTTGATAAGATTTTAAAGTTTGATTATTGGCAGATACGTAAAAAACGGAGCCAAAAATAAACGTCCTTGTTAATTATATCAACGTGAAATTTTACAATAGATAAAGTTACAAATCCAAGATTTCTGAAAAATCGATAAAAAATACTCGATGGCGGTTTCTTTGATGACTCGATTCATTGAAGAAACGGAGTTGTTAAATTACATGTTACAATATTTTGGTTGTAAAAGTGTTGTAAAATAAAATGTTTACAAAATTTACTGTTTATTGCCAGCGCATAAAATTGAGACATCGAAAAACAGGTAGACAAATTACATTACTATAGAATTTGTTACTTTCCAACCAAGAATCTTGTATTTGACTAGCTCTCGCGGCCTACAGCACAAGCTCTTTTATAACAAAAAATTAAGCGGCTTTAAAAGGCACAAATATTTAAAAAATCTAGTCTCTTTTTGATATTTTTAAATTTTATTAAGGTCATGTCCAACAGGGTCAAGAATTATATGTCATTTAACAGATCTGTGAGTGTAACTCAGGTAAATTTTGGATTAAATATACCCTTATTCTTTGTCACCCCGTATATTTTTAAGAGGTGGTTCTGTCCATGAAACTGAACAACTTTTTCCAAGGAACATAGGACGAAATACGAATAAAAATTTTCGACTTCCCATACAAACTTCATCAGCTGACAGCATTTTGTGTGGGAGGTCGAATACTTTTTTTTTGTTTTAGACCTATGTTCCTTGGGAAATTTGTTCAGTTTGGTGATAAATAAATAACGATGCATATTTTTTTTATAAAAATTAATTTCTAAAAAGGAATAAATTGTCTACTCTGTGCAAGAATTGGTCTTTAATGATGTGTTTAATGCAGTCCAAATTTTGGCAGGGCACCCACGACTCGGGTTCATTGATGCGAAATCTGTAACGTTAAGGATGGGACAAAGTATCGATATCGATGAAGAATTTGCAGTTATTTGGAAAAATCGTCTAGTCCACATAATATTTAAAATTTTTATTTGAATAATTTGATAATCTGTGATTTGGACTTTGTAGTTTTGGATGGCTTTCGCCTTCTAAAATCTCCTTAAAAAACGAGTTTTTAGTAGGGAAGCCGCATTAATTCTTTTTTTATTATTATTTGTTGTTATAGCGGCAACAGAAATACAGAATCTGTGAAAATTTCTACTGTCTACCTATTACGCGGTTCATGAGATACAGCCCGCTGACAGACAGATAGACAGAGACGCATATTACTTGGGTCCCGTTTTTCACCCTTTAGGTGCGGAACCCTAAAAAGTCATCGTGTTGTTTTTAAAATTCAGTATTTTTGGTCGATTGGCAAATATTTGTAGTTTCTACATTCCGCCCAGCACTAGTGAAAACCGGTATTTCGGACCGATTTCGACCGCGGTTTCTCTTTGTTATTATCTTACTTCCCAACATGCCTTGGACAGGTGAAATTTTAATACCCATTCGATTTTTTTAAAAACATTTTCCAAGTTTAATCACATGTAATTTAAAGATATTTAAATTACCCAAAACGTCTCTCTTCTGTCACGTAGTATTTTTCATCAAAATGGCTTGACACCGTTTAAACCGAAGAATTCGGACTCCTTGCCCCGCTCGGAATAGAAGGAATACTAATTTATTTTACTATGGGATCACATCTGCCAATGTGTCCCGTTGTTGAGTTTCATGGTTAGAATCTACCGTTTTAGTTTGTGCAGTCGGTCACAGGACATATTTATTAATAAACGAGGTTCTAAACTCTTTGCTTGAAACAGGAAAAAAATCTGACAAATTAATTAATCTGATAACTTCATGATTAATATCTAATTACATTTTAATTCTTATAACGCTCTTATTTTAATTAATTAACCTCCCAGGTAGAAGTACTTAAAATGATAACTTATCGAATTATGCAAATGAATTATTTTAAATTAACATTTTCCACTTAGGAATGCATTAATGCAGTTCTTACTACAGAACTCTTTTTGATAATATATTTTAATTCCTTTAAAAATAGGTAACACCTGTGGTTTTATTACACACGTGATTATTTAACTGTAATGCCGGATTTAGACGGAGGCAAATCTCAGGCGCCTACCTTCTAGGCAAGACAATATGCTTCGTGTAAACAGTTCTTGGCGTGCCGCGGCTGGTTTAGACGACGGTAAAATATTGGCGCCAATGCTCTACGCGGGACGGTACGGTAGGCAAGGTGTAAACGGTTTTTGGCGTGCGGCTTGCCTGTAGGCATGAAATAGACCAGCGACCTATTTTGAGGGATTGAATGTAAAATTAATAAATTAGGGTTCCGTAGTGAAAAGGTACCAGCGGCCCTCTGGGTCTGTCTGTTTGATAATTGATGGGATGTATTTTTAATTAATAATTGCAATTGCACTGCACATTTTAATTAACCTTTACTGAGATTTCTGAAGTTCATCAAACCTTTAATTATAAATGATCCCGTATGAAGAATAATGTTTGAACCATAGAAATAAAAGTGTAATAGAAGGAAGATTAAGGAAAATATGTGTCACAAGGTATTTTTTTTTTCAAGAAACATAGGCCGGAATACGAAAAATAAATTTTGGCTTCCCATACAACAGTATCATTTTATGGCAAGTCGATTTTTTTTTTCGTATTTCGACCTATTAGTGTAGGCTACGAAGCAGTTGACCCCAACATAATTCTCTCAGGCAGATTTTATTTGACAGCATGATAAAGAATCATGAATTAAATGTAAATTCAAAATATCAAAAAAAAATCTTACAAAAAATATTTTTATTTCATTTTTTGTAATTTTTGTATGGAAAAATTAAAAGTACCGATTTTTTTTTGGAATTTTTTATAGAAGGTTTGTCTCATGTAGTGTAATACCCCAGCAAAGTTTCATCGACTGAGGATTTAATGCGGGGGTCTTCATACAACGTTCCGCTTCGTTGCCTAGACTATTATGTTCCTTCGGGAAAAGTTGTTCAGTTTCGTGGTTAGAATCTACCGTTTAAGTTTGTGCAGTTGATCACCGAACACATGGTAGATGCGTTACTACGTAGATTTATATTAATTGCACCATTTTTTTTAAATCCTGCTCCGACAAAAACTGTAAAAAACCGGCCAAGTGCTTCCAACCTTTAACATTTACAGACATCACTTACTTGTGCTCCTTACTTACTCCTTGAATTTCACATATTTTTACGTAAGTATAAGTGAAATCTTGAAATTACTCGATCGATTATGAGATCAATATGACCTGACAGTTATGTGGTTCCGAAACGATCAAAAGACCGCCAAAAACTGCTTTTACCATTTCATCACGGTAACATTCTTAAAATTGCCGTATTTTAAATTTCGAAAATCGAATTAATGTGTTGAAATTCTAAAATGGCTTCTATTATCCTTCCCTCATTTAATCCTAATCTTCTAAGTTCTACTACTTTCAGTTTTTATCACTATATTTCTTTTTTACTCGGAACGTAAATCTGAACAACATTTTCTAAAAAAAATAGGAAGAAAAGCGGAAAATTGTTTTTGGCTTTACCACTGGGATGGGGATAGTGCTGTTATAGTTAAGAGGATTTTATGTGGGATGTTCGAAAAATTGTTGAGTTTTACGGTCTGAGTGAGATAAAAATAATATTGCGATTTACTCGATGCACACAAGACATATTAACCAGAATTGCAATAGCAAAACAAGCCTTCAACCGGAAGAAAAATATACTTAAATCTATAGAGATATCACTGAAAATTAGAAAAAGGTTTATTCAGTCATATATTTGGACTATCGCACTCTATGGGGGAGAAACTTGGAACGATACAAGGGGACAGAGAGAGGCTGGAGGCGTTCGAGAATTGGTGTTGGAGAAGGATGGAGGGTAAAAGCCACAAGCTGAACAGGAATGGTGTCAAATAAAAGGGTACTCAAAAGGGTTAAAGAAAAGAGATCTATCAAACAAACTATAGAGAACCGGAGAGGAAATATGATTGGCCACCTGATACGACACGATTCGTTTATTAAGAACATCATAGAAGGGAAAATTGAGGGAAAGAGAGGAAGGGTAAGACTGAAGAGAACCTTTATGGAACAAATTAAAGTGCAAGTACAGGTCGGGTCATATCAGGAGGTGAAGGAACTTGCGGAAACAAGAAAATATCGACAAGAGCAAGGCTCTTAAGTTCAAGGAGAGAGAGAGATAATTAGTCAAAAAAAAAAACCTGTGCAAAATTTGTTTTAATTAAAGAGTAATGATGATTTTATTGATGTTCAGAAACTCATGAGTGGGATACGATTATCATAATATGTATGTACAACATACTTTATACTCTCGTCTAAATAAACTCATCAATCAAAACCTTATACTTAACAACCCGACAACTTAAAAAAAAATCGTCTGAGAAATAACAAAATATGCCGTCCTACGACCTACCTAACCCTTTGCGTGCCGGAGGGCTTTTTTGGCCCGCAATTTTGGCCATGGACCAGTTCTTGGTGCGTTGACCTGGGACCGCCAGAGGCATTGGTATTTGGACCCATTTCGGACCCAAAATCGCACGTCGTACTTTGTTTTTGCTTGCCGCTTTATTATTATTAATTGGATCACGGGACCTGTGATGTCGATCGTTAAGAATGAGTCAAGAGTGAGTTGGAATGCTAAAGGTTCCTTACGACTTCCGTGGTCGAATAGTGTGATATTATATAGGGTGACTTTTAATTAGTTCTTGATAGCAAAAGATAAGCATATACTCATGATACTAGGGGGTGATCGTGGTAATTACAACGATATTACCAAAAGAAAAACGTTTGCCTAAAACACTTAGTTAAGACTTAACATAACTTTTGAGACAAACGTTTTTGTTTTGGTAATATCGTTGAAGTTACCACGATCACCCCCCTGAACAACTTTTCCCAAGGAATATAGGTCGAAATACGAAAAACCAAATTTGACCTCCCATACAAAATGCGCTATCAGCTGATGCAGTTTCTATGGAAGGTCAAAACTTGATTTTCGTATTTCGACCTATGTTCCTTGGGGAAAGTTGTTCAGTATCATGAGTACATGCATACCTTTTTCTATCAAGAACTAATTAAAAGTCACCCCCTATATTACGCTTTCGTTGCTTCAAAATCACTACGACTGTAGTCATCGCTTTTTTTCTAAAAAGCCTATGTTGAAAGTTTTAACGTACCTAGGCTTTCTAGAAAAAAGTAAAAAGGATTTTCATAACCATGGTATCCTGTCAAAGTAGTATTAGATAAAATAAAAATAAGCTTGTTGATTTGAGTTGCCAGCCCTTTAATAAAAGTTTCTTCTTATTTTCTAAAATCTGAAATTCGCACCTCAAAACTTCTTAGGGATCTCTAAAAGCGCACCTCAGTTTTATAACCCGAATAAATCAAGAGACTTCGGCCACTATAACTGCAGTGCATTATCAATGCCCGCCACAACTTAGCGGTGTAGCCATGCTATTTGTTTCCCGCCAAATTTCAGAGGTCGATTGAGATATGGCCGCGAATCGCATTATAGGTCCCTATTTGATTTTGGAGGGTTATAAATTTTCGGAGGTGCAACCACGGCGTAGTGCAGTGCCAAAGAGCAAATTAATCAGTCTAGCAAAGAAATCCAAAATAGTTTATTTTAACGTCAGGTAGAATGAACACTATACTGTTTTTTGTTTTTTTTTTTATTTATTTTACATAAAGTAAAAACACAAGCAATTCTAGAAATATGAATTCCTTTCAGTTTTGTTGCATGTCACTGGTGTAAAAAGGTTTTTGTTTTTGTAAAGTGGCGATACATCATTTAAATATTAGCTGAAACCGTTAGAAATACTTTATTGAAGGAAAGTACATACTTAATAGAAATCTAGCTGACATTTTAGTTTTGTGCGACACTAAGGTGTTGTTTATTGTTGTAATAAATTTTAGAAAGGAATATGTTAATAAAACCTAGATAGTGTGTACCGTGTGTACGTAGTTAATTGCTAAAGGTGTTTTAATGCAATTCGAAAATAAATTTTGCCTGATAGACCTTAATGAAGCCGCTTACCACTATATATCCATACTGTATGAAATAGAAGTATTTCTATCTTTTTACAGAATACACCATTTTATTACATACAGGATTTCCATAATCATGCATACATACATGTATGTATGCATCATCTTTGTTTTTGACTGTAAAGGTACAAATCATAAATAAAATCAAAAGCTTAGGCTACAGAGTTACAGTATTTTCTTATGTGTTCAGGTGCCAATTCATAATATAAGGTTAATTATATAAGGTTAGAAGTAAAGTGAGTGCATAATAAGCGCCAACAAACAGTTTTACTGTTTGGCGCTACAGAACAAAAATGTAATGTGATTTAAATAATGATGTTGAATAAATAAATAAACTAAAAATAAATAGAAAAAATTGTGTTTGGTCAGTTATGCCTTTTTTAGTTTATTTAAAAACGCTATTGGAACCAGAAAATTTTTAAATTTCCTGTTTAGACTGCTTACTATGATGGGAGGACCAATTTAACATTTTTTCAACGGGAAAAGGTGTTAAATTTTATATTTATAATTGACCGTAAAAAAAAATTGGCAATCTGTTTCGCCTGCTCTACGCCCGTGGTTGCCAATTCCGCGAAGGGCTGGACATGCGATGCAGGCGGCGGCGTTTCGTTTATATCAGCTTAATGAGTCTGCACTGTACCACACCACGCAACTTTTTACTTTACCTCGCTCCTTTGTTATTAAGGGTGACTTTGGTTTCGGCAATGAATTGTTAAGCAGACGCGACGGTTTCGATCGAATTTAGAACGTTATTACCTACGATCTGGTCAAGGTCGCGGGAAAGCCGCTGCTGGATGCGAGCAGCGCAGGACCGGTCGTCATGGACATCTTTAGGGGAGGCCTATGTCCAGCAGTGGACGTCTTTCGGCTGATATGATGATTCATAATCATCTTCATGACACCCGGAAAACATCCACTGCTGGATGAAGGCTCCTCCTAAAGCTCTCCTCAATAAAGTTCCTTCAACCCTCATGTCTAACAAAACCGTCCGTCTACCTTGTGGAGGCCTGCCTATGCCTACGTTACATCTTTCGTTTCATAGTCGCCACTCAAGAATCTTACTCTACCATCTCGTTCTTATTATTTTACTCTGTGTCCCCCTTTGGGCGCACGTCAAATAGTATCATTATTTTTTTTTATTACATAACATATCGCTCAGATACGGTCTGCTCATTACGACGTAAGTAAAGTCCGTCAATTGGCTGGGTCCCTCGCCTCTATAGTACGTGATTCATTAGGTATTTGAACTATAGATATGCTATGAGTTTTATAACTTAAAAAGCGTTGCGAGCGTAACGAGCGGAACTCCGCTCCACGGGTGTCGCTACACATAATATTTTTTTTTATTACTTTTGACCTCGATCTAGTCTTGAGGACAGAGATGAGGTCGACGATGGGACGAGCTTATCCAGAAGAAGCCTATTTACTCGCAACTTGAATACATTTTGGTTATATGAACTCGGGAACACAGACCCAGACAGAGAATTCCACTCTTTATAATAGTGATATTTCTTCACGGGACGCCGAAAGTTGCAGGTTCAAGTCCGGATCGCGTGATTTCATTCTGTCTTTATGTATCTAAAATAGATTATCAACGACTCAGCCCAAGAAGTCTATGAATCACTTATGGACATACATCGACAGGTGAAATAATAGTATGACACATCTCCAGTTTTTTTTAAATCTAACACATCTTGGTAGGCCTTTACTCCCGAACCTGGCCCAAGTATGCGAACCAAAAAAAGTGGAGAAATTTGGAGCTAATTTGCATGTGTACATTCTTTTAATGAGTATCGGCCAATCAAGGCGTGGTGGAATTATCGGAGAACGTGCGCAGGATTATTTATGAGGTACAAACATTGCGTATTTAACGAACATACTACTTAGTGTCCCGTGTGGTGCCGGCAAAGAATAATACCATCCCATACATACTCGTGGGCGTCGTAAGAGGCGACTAAGGGTTATGTACTAGATGATAGGCAGCAGCATCATCCTGTGTATCATACTATCTTACTTACTGCGGTCAACAACCGCGGTTCATGGTGCCAGCCGTAACGCTGACAAGCGAGGTGACTATGGTACGGTCAACCACTTGTCGGTAGAAACTTTTTCAACTCTATTACCACGCCATAAGGTCCAAAAGT
This sequence comes from Athrips mouffetella, assembly GCA_947532105.1. NCBI lineage: Eukaryota > Metazoa > Arthropoda > Insecta > Lepidoptera > Gelechiidae > Athrips > Athrips mouffetella. The sequence continues at coordinate 4,189,419 of OX383971.1, read as the reverse complement.
GTTTCTACTGATGTGCGGTCGTGTGTACTTCCCCTCCACAATTTTCCAGCAAAAGCAAGAATTCTGGAGGGAGCTCCCTATCCTGCAGTGGACATATGGGATGTTATGATGAGGTAAAGTAGGCGCTGTAGGACATTCCTACGGGAAACAGGGAAATCCTTAGTAAAAAATGCATAATATGAAATAGTAATACTTAATTTCGTTCGTAATTTATCTTAATGGTAAGAACAAGATGATTATTAAAACTGGAAGAAATGAGACAATTTTTCGTGCTTTCGGATGTTTTTTTTTATTTATTTAGAAAACCAACAGCAGTTTACAAAATAAATAGTTTGCTTATATTTAACATCATATGAGCTTATAACAAGTTTCCATAAATTAACAACACATATTTAGTATTAAAAGCAAGCATAAGTTAAAAGTTTTCGATAACCCATGATATAGGAAATTAAATAAACCATGAGTACATAAATCATATGCATGATTACATAAATCATTATGCACGAGTAGATAAATCATATGCTGTATTTAAAAGTAAACCGTGATTGACTGATCTATCAACGCATAGCTCAAACCACTTAACTGATTGCAGATAGTTAGTTATCTGTTATTTTAACGTATATTTTTGAAAATTTAACCCGTGAAGGAGTGAAACGGGGTTTCATAATTTGCATTGAGAAATCATCTGTTTTCGCAATAAAGTCAAATTACAAAAAAAAATATTGCTTAACAAGTTTTCGTACAAAATTTGATCAGAGTGCTTGTCTCAGGAAGACTCCGCTCCTCCCTCGTGGTTATTTGTAACATTAAACAATAATAACTACGTAACTGTCATGTCGTAAGGGTTCTAGAGTGGCGGCCACGTACCGGAAGACGAAGCGTTGGCAGGCCCCCCACAAGCTGGACCGACAATCTGGTCAAGGTCGCGGGAAGCCGCTGGATGCGAGCAGCGCAAGACCGGCCGTCATGGAGATCTTTAGGGAAGGCCTGTGTCCAGCAGTGGACGTCTTTCGGCTCATATGATGATGATGAACTATGTAACATAGATAAGTAAGATTAAACAACATGAACTAAAGTGCAGAATTTATGTGAAGTCGCCGTCACCAGGAGCAAAGAATAGGAATGGCAAAAAGATCCGATTCATTTCGGCATATCATTGTAATTACCTGATAGCATCATACAGTTATTACCGGTCAATAGCTACAGAGAATAGCAGTGAAAGGGGCTAGACCGATGGTATGCGACCGGTCAGATCTAGACCACATACGCTATCAGACAGGCTGTACAGTTGTTACAAATAATGAGATTAGTTTAATAATTACAGTCAGTAACAGGGACTAGTTGTTACTAGCGGTTCACAGTTAGCAACCAAACTAGTCGAAAGTATTTTTTTTGTGTCGCTATACAGGGTGTAACAAAAAGGATATATTAATTCTGAAGTATGTGTATCTGCCCATGAAACTGAACAACTTTCCCTAAAGAACGTAGGTCAAAATATGAAAAAAAAATGTTGACCTCCCATAGAAACTAAAGCAGATAGCGCATTTTGAATAGGTAAATTTTTTTTTTCTCTTTTTCGACCTGTTTTTGGGGAAAGTTGTTCAGTTTTATGGGCAGAATCACATCTTTCAGGGTTGATATGATTTGTGAAATGTCATCAGAAGTTCATATACAAAAAGTGCCAGTCAGTTGTGCGCGACTCGACCAAGTTGCGGTGCTCACTTAGCCCGGCAGGTTTATATGCTAAAGGGAACTTAAATAAAGACATGTAATAAAGCCAAGACTAATGAAGCCCTGTGAAAAAGTTGTGTCTCTCAGCCGTAACCTATCACGCTTCTAATAATCCCGGAAAACTAAAAATCGGTCCAATGACTCTCTAATTAAGAGCAGGCGAGGCGACGGTGACTTTTTACATGCACTTCGTATGTAAAGTCGTAATAAGGTGTTAATACAAGCGCGAATGTATATTTTATACATTTATTGAAGCGCAGCGGATTGTTACTTTGTTGCATAGGAATATTTTATTTCTGCAGGGATGCGAAAACAGCCTAATGTGAACTGCCTGAATATTTATTTATTTATCCTATACTATTAAACAAGCAATATTTTATAGTTTTCTCGGAAACGGCTCTAACGGTTTCGACGAAATTCATGGTTTTCGGGGGCGAAAAATCGATCTCCTGTCTGAACACTTTTCTAAAATACCGCGTTTTAGACAGAAACCTACGACGCCATCTGTCGGCGGGTAGCATAGCTTGCTCACCCGATGATATTTTAACAGCTATTAAAAAAAACTAAGTAAATTATAAAGCGAAGATCTAATAGTAAGCCCAGGTACTATTTATTCATCTTATAATTACTCGTATTAGATTTAAGGACAACGAACTCGTATAACAGAGTTCCCGAAACAGCGTCACGTTTTGTAAATAAACATTTTGCAGATAAGTAAAGATTTCTTTACAATTTACACGAGGTTTACTTTACAGCTTCCGTGGTCTAGTGGTTAGAGCGCTCGGCTTTCGATCCGGAGGTTCTGGGTTCGATTCCCGTTGGGGACACTGTCAAACAAAAATCTCTCTGTGCGACCGCCCCAGTTTGTTTAGGACATTGCAGGATGAATCACCTGATTGTCCGATAAGTTAAATAACTCCGTGTGTTGGTCTCGACTACTATCTACGGATGTAGCCGTGTTAGAGGCCTTTAACAGCTCAACAACTCTGACACCAGGGTTTGTGAGGTCGGTCATCAACTCATCAACCTTGCACGCAAACATGAACTTATTTTCAAAGAGCGAATATCAAACAAACTAAAACAACTCTGAGTCAGCCCTAGCTCACAACTTGTGCTGGCTATAGGGTCATGCATCATGCAGCGTCAGTGAAGCTGTTTTTGCCACCGGACACGCGATTATCGAACTGGCTGAATGGTTTTTTGCCTTTGCCTCTATCGAGATCCCATTTTCACTGATATCTATAGTCTGCGGTTTGATGGTTTTAGGATTATTTTACCATTAAAGTACCTACACTGGTCTGGGAACTTCTCCTAAAATTCTCAAAAAAATCCGTGACTAATACAGGCTGTAAGGGACGGTGTACCGAATGTGGTCTTACATTATTGATAAATCTTTGCGCGCTCCGGAGCCCGCGGAGAACTTTATCAATCTAAGCAAGCGGCTTTCTATAATCGCAAACGCCAGTAGAATATAATGAAAATGTATGGGATTGACAAAAGCTAATGAAATGTTGCGTGACAACTAATGTCAATCCCATACTTTATTCTACTAGCTTTCTATAAATTTGAGGGGGAGCAGCAATAAAGCGAGGAAGATGAGTTAAAAATGTATAATATCCAGAAATACAGAAACCACGTATAAAAATTTTCAGCAAGCAAGAATAACAAGATTGATTCTATGGTAACCGGAGGCAGGGCGATGTACATTGCTCGGCGGCGCGCGACAACATACCTACATTGCGCGCCGCCACATCACCCCCCTCCAGAGACCATGCTCATGGGCGATAATAAGTAGGGAACTGAACTCTTCGTCCTGAGCGCGTTTGCCTGACCACCTGGCCGGGAGCGGTCCCGACATCACCAGGCATGTTACATCGGTTCCTGTCTTGTGTATTTGTGTGATTAAGTGGGTGAGTGTGTGTTGGTTCGCACAGTATATAGGCTGGTTTAATGCGGTCTATTGATACTGTGGTCTTATAACCGTTTACAAGAAGCTTGAAAACTTTGACGCCTCGCTCCAGGACTTCATGCGGACCTGAATACGCTGGCTTTAGTGAGCCTCCTACGGTGTCGTCACGCAGGTAAACATGGGTAGATTTGGCCAAGTCCTTAAAAACAAAGCAAGATGGCTTACCACCATGTCGTGATGCTGGAGAAGGTTTCAAACTTCCAACAATGTGTCGGAGCCGTGACATGTAATCCGTCACGTCTACCGTCTCCTCTGCTTGAGGGTCGAAAAACTCACCCGGGAGTCGTAAAGACTCTCCGTAAACTAGTTCAGCTGAGGAAGCTTGTAGATCGTCCTTGTAGGCTGAACGTATCCCTAACAAGACGAGAGGGAGTGACTCGACCCAACTGCCATTTGCGTGGCAGGTTATGGCAGCCTTAAGTTGCCGGTGGAACCTTTCCACGAGTCCATTGCAGGCAGGATGGTAAGCAGTGGTTCGCCTATGTTGAAAACCTGCAATTTGTGACAGATTTTTAAATAGGGCCGATTCGAACTGTCTACCACGGTCCGTTACTATGTCAGTCGGACAACCGAACCGGGATATCCAGCCGCTAAGTAAAGCTTTAGCGACAGTCTCGGCAGTCATGTCTGGCAGTGGTATTGCCTCAGGCCAACGCGTAAATCTATCGACGGCGGTGAGACAATAACGATAGCCTTGAGAGATGGGTAATGGTCCGATGAGGTCGATGTGAATGAATGCGAACCTCGCCTTAGGTAACTTAAAAGCCCCTATCGGTGTAGAGACGTGACGTGTTACCTTTGACCTTTGACAAGCCAGACAATGTCGTACCCATGCCCTGCATTCTTTTCTTATCCCAGGCCAAACGAACCGTTCTGCGATTAATTGCGCAGTTGCGTTTGCCCCGGGATGACTGTATGAATGAAGACTGTCAAACACCTGTCGGCGGAATTCCTTCGTGACAAAGGGTCGTTGTAAACCGGTGCTAACGTCACAGTACAAGTCTTTGCTTGAACCTGGTATTTTAAATGGCCTAAGACACAGTGAAGTGTTGCCTTCGAGTAACAACTTTAACTCACTATCTATCTGCTGGGCTGTGGCTAGTTTATGCAAGTCAACGGGCTGAGCGATCTCCTCGATGCGTGATAGCGTATCTGCCACCACGTTGTCTTTACCAGAGATATGCTTGATGTCTGTGGTAAACTGTGCAATCAGATCAAGGTGCCGGAACTGGCGTGGTGAGCAATTCTCTTTACGGTTGTGGAATGAGTAGACCAAAGGCTTGTGATCTGTGTAAATCACGAAGTCTCTAGCCTCTATCATGTGGCGAAAGTATTTGACGCTTTCATAAATCGCAAGCAGCTCACGATCGTAAGGAGAGTACTTAGTTTGTGACGCACTCAGCTTACGTGAAAAGAACGCCAGTGGCTGCCACGATCCGTCCTTGAGCTGTTGTAAAACTGCGCCAATAGCCCTGTCTGAGACATCAGAAACTAATGCCAACTTAGCGCCACACTCGGGGTGGGCCAGCATAGCAGCATTGCATAGCCCTTCCTTACAGGCGTTGAAAGCTTCCTGCTCAGCGTCCTTGAACTTGACTGGGTGTGAGCCCTTTACCGAACCTGTTAAGAGAGCATTAAGCGGTGCCTGGTGCTCAGCTGCACTGGGAACAAACCTGCGGTAAAAATTTACCATTCCAAGAAAACGGCGAAGTTCTTTTACCGTCTTAGGAACAGGAAAGTTCTTGATAGCCTCAACTTTGGATGGTAAAGGCCTTGTGCCCTGTGCACTCACGCTGTATCCTAGAAAAGTTACCTCTGCTGCTCCAAATGTGCACTTTGAGGTATTTATCACCATGCCATACTCCTTAAGCCGAGTAAAAATCTGATGTAGATGTCTCTCGTGCGTCTCCTGATCCTTCGAGAAAATCAAGAAATCGTCCAAATATGCATAAGTGAAGTCCAGACCCCGTAACATTTCATCCACGAACCGCTGAAACGTCTGTCCGGCGTTACGAAGTCCGAACGTCATGAACGGAAATTCGTATAAGCCGAACGGTGTGGTAATCGCGGTCTTCGGGATGTCGTCAGGGTTCACGGGAATCTGGTTGTACGCTTTGACAAGGTCGATAGTGGAAAACACAGTGCAACCCGCAATGCAATGAGCAAAATCCTGGATGTTGCGGATCGGGTACTTATCTGGGATCGTCCTAGCGTTCAGCATCCGATAGTCACCGCAAGGACGCCAGCCATTGTCCTTCTTGGGTGCTAGATGGAGTGCAGCTGCCCAAGATGACTCTGAAGGTCGACATGTACCGTTTTGTAACATTGCCTCAAATTCTGACTTGGCAATTTTTAGTTTGTCGGGGGCTAATCGACGCGGTGTGCAGCAAACCGGCGGTCCTGGGGTAGTACGAATATGATGAACTGTATTGTGTTTAGGAGTGCGGTGAATGCCTGGTGGTCGTGTGATCTCGGGAAAGTGTTCGAGTATACGGTGATAGACAGAAGAACCAGTAACTACCTTTACTGACGAAACAATTTCCGACGGTTGAGCAAGCAAAGCCACGGTCGAAAGCATTGTATTGCCATCCATTAAACGTTGGTTCCTAACGTCTACTATAAGGTTATAGTGCGACAAAAAATCTACACCTATTATCGCCCTAGTTACATCAGCTACCACAAACTGCCAAGCATAGTCGCGGCGCAAGCCTAGATTTAACACAATGTGCGCATACCCGTACGTAAAAATTTTGGTACCGTTTGCAGCACTTAACTCAAAGTTTGTTTTTTTACGATGTCCTTTGACACAAGATCGCGGAAATACACACAAGTCACTACCAGTGTCTACTAAAAATTGTACCTTCGAACGTCGATCCGTAACAAACATGCGACCGGTACCTGGGCAGCCGTCGGCCGCATTTACCGACTGCCCCGCGATTTTACCGAGAAATCACATGGCTTTACACACTTACTGGCTTTCTCCGCAAACTTGGAGTGGTACCAGCAGAGCGGGAATTTTCGATAGTTCGACTGGGTACGCGTTGATGACGAACGTCCACGCCGGCCGCTTGAAGAAGTAGAACGCGCCCGCGGGCGCGACATCCTCTCCAACTTGTTCGTCAACGCATGAACCTCCCGTGTCAGCTGTGCGATTTGGTTCGTCATGGCATCCGAAGTCCCAGGTGAAGCTGTTGATGCTACCTGCAATCCGGGCGAAACAACGTCGTGGATCTGGTCGGCCAGCTCAGCAACTTCATCCAGCGGCAGCTTGCCTTGCGATGCTATAATGGTCTGCGTGCCTCTGGTAAGTCGGCTGCTCCAAATGGACCGCAGAAACTCGTCCGGAACATCTGGCCCAGCCAACTGCTTTAGGTGGCGTAGAAATTGTGACGGCTTCCTGTCACCGAGTTCTTCACGGGTCAGAAGTTGGTTAACTTTTTTCTGGCGAGATTCCGAAAGTCTTTTTACCAACTGACTCTTCAACTGTTCGTATCTGTCCGTCGAAGACGCAAAAGTAGAGCTGGTGATGACATCTTCAACTTCGGCGGCGAAGGAAGGGTCCAATTGACCGAACGCATAATGAAACTTCGTAGCGTCGGCCGTAATGTTCGCAAGCGCAAATTGGCTTTCCAGCTGCGAAAACCATAGTCCTGGCTTCTGAGGATAAAAAGGTGGTACTCTCACGCCAACTCGATGTAGCTGCCCTCCGCCTTCTTCTCCATTCTCTTCGTTGGGCATCGTGTCCAAATAGGTCACCAATGAGGGGGAGCAGCAATAAAGCGAGGAAGATGAGTTAAAAATGTATAATATCCAGAAATACAGAAACCACGTATAAAAATTTTCAGCAAGCAAGAATAACAAGATTGATTCTATGGTAACCGGAGGCAGGGCGATGTACATTGCTCGGCGGCGCGCGACAACATACATTGCGCGCCGCCACAAATTGTAAAATTGAAAAATTTATAGAAAGCCACTTGCCTAGGTACCCTGGGTCCGTAAGTGGCTTTTTGAAGATGGCGGTCATGTATCTGTTTCAATTTTAGTTTTACCTGTTTATATGAGAGTTTAATGTATTATTTTGATAGGGCGTTATCCAGTAAACGACTATCAAAGTGAATATATAATAGAAGATTGATTTACTGAAACTTTTGGATGGTGAAAAGCGGCTGTCTTCGTGGCTTCAATAATTTTCCCTATCAACTTATCGGAGTCATCATACTCAGGCCGTCGTCCTCGTGATGTGGATTCCTGTTTAAATCTTTCACTTGACATTGGCGATCTCGCCATAATTTTGTAACAATTTCTTTACTTTAACATTGGTGAAATACGACTTGTAATGAGATGTGATGCCATTAAATAAATATCTATCTAACCTAAAAAGCATTGCGAGCGTACAAGCGGAACTCTCCACGTCGGTAATATCTGCAGGACCTAGAGACAAGTGGCCGCTCCGAAGCCCGCGGAGTACTTTATTAATCTAAGCAAGTGGCTTTCTCACAAACGCCAGTAGGGTAGAATAAGAATATATGAGATTGACATAAGTTTACGAAATGTTGCGTGACAGCTAGGTAATGTCAATCCCACTCTATTCTACTAGCGTTTACGATTATAGAAAGCCACTTGACTAGTTAACCTATGTACGTAGACAAGAGGCTTTCTATAATCGCAAACGCTAGTAGAATAGAATCAAAATGTATGGGATTGACATAAGCTAACGACATGTAGCGTGACAGCTAATGTCAATCCCTTATATTTTCATTCTATTCTACTAGCGTTTGCGATTATAGAAAACTACTTGTCTCGATACCTCGGGGTGTCGCTACAATAAGTCGGAAATAAAAAGTTCAACTTTTCATAAAAACTGTATCAGTTCGCATATTGGGCGCTGTTGGGGATGCCGTGGAGATGTAGTGCGTCAGGAATGTTCGCGGATGCGCATGTTGATGGCTTCGCTGCAATCATGAGAAAACGATGTGCATCCGCAATGACCCGTCTTCGCGGCAGCACCAACAGTACCATGCGCGTGTTTATAGATCGGTGGGACTCCCCACTCCTGCGACGATGGGTGCAGCTCCATACAGACATTAGGTAGCACCTTTCCTTTACTAACACTACCATTTAAGTTTCTCTCTTTTTTACTAACACCTACTATGGACATTAGTCTGAAATAAAATATTTTGAATTTGAATTGTACGAGAGCACAGAGTACACAAGACTTCATATATTTTTTTACTTTTTCTATCTATGGAAAAAGATGGGAAAAGTTTTTCAGTTTCATAGGCAGATTCACCCTTCTGATACATCTTGTATAAAAGTTTAAATATAACGTTTCACGTGCTTCCCATCAATTATGGAGATCACATGTGCGTGAATCAACCTACGCACGTTTTACGAAATTTCAGTATTAAGTGTTAAATATTATGATCAAACGAAAGCACGCACTGAGAGTAAATATGGAGTACATTGGTAGAATTACCTTCTTTAACTAGTAAATTTTGAGAGCACTTTGCTTTTGCTATGTAACAAGTGAGCAAGTGAGCTTGTGGGCCACCTGATGGTCAGTAGTCACCACCGCCCATATTGCCCACTGTCTAATTAGTAGCATTTTTGACAATAACAAGACAGCAAAGCGCGATGCCCTGAGAACTAAGATGGTGTGTCTAATGTGCCAGTAATTTCACTGGCTCCCTTTACGGCAGAAAAAAGCAAGGGGGCCCTTGCTTTTTTCTACCTTCCCCAGATGGTCTTTGCACAAAAGCCCTACCGCCACTATTACGAAGAAAACTAAGGATAGAAATACTGTTCTTTTTTAGGGTTCCGATACCAAAATGGTAAAAAAAGGAACCCTTATGGTGCCGCTCTGTCTGTCTGTCACACCTCTATATCTCAGCAACCACTCATGCTATCGACCTGAAATTTGGAATAGTTTTAGAATATACTTGCCCAACTTAATTGCACATGAAAGAATTTTGAAAAAGTATGATTATTAATGTGAAGGGGGCTGAAATAGGGGGGGCCAAATTTCAAATTGTCGCTACTTGGTCGAGTGTGGTATCATATAAAAGGGCTTTACTTGTACATTCTAAAACATATTTTTGTATTTTTTTACGTTTCTTAGTTTTCAAGTTATGATGAAAAATTAAAAAAAAAACACCATTGTCCCCCCCCCTTATCTCCGAAGTTTGTGAATGGAAAAAATCTGAATTAATTACAGTTGACAGAAATTTATGTAAACATTACACCACAAATAAAACGATCTTTCTAAGTTGCACAGTTTTTTAGAAATCTGCAAATAACCTTTACAAACAAATTTAGTTTTGCGGTCCTAAAAATGGACTTTATTGCTTCCAAAAATACAAAAAGTATATCGGAACCCTCGGCGTGCGAGTCCGACTCGCACTTGACCGGTTTTTTCTTTTTAAGATGACCTTGCTGTTTGCCTGATTGGCTGTCACAGCTTCACCGGGCGGGTGGGGAGCGGAAGGCTCTACCCAGAAAGTACACGGTAGGCTACAAGCATAAGGGCGCCTCGCGGGGCTCGGTTCTCGGCTTAGGCGGTTGCCGGGGATCGGGAAGAAACGGCCTGGAATATGCCATAAACGATAAATTGTTAAAAGGTAAATCGTTAAACATCAAAATTAACAATTAAATTATTAATCTTGCCTTTGAAAAGAAAAATCTGTGATTTTGAAGATTTGTGTGATTTTCAAAAATTGGACTGCAGCAAAAGCAAGCCCATTTAGTCGTTTTTCGTCGTTATGTTTTTTTTTATTATTTCAGAATAGGAACAGAACCAAGGATGTTTAAGAAGCAGCACTTTCTGCTAAGGATAGTGTGGTATCAGGACGGATTTTAGCACCAGAATCCAATTGAGTCTTATGCACAAAATTAATCAAACTTTTGCTATCGCTTTTGTCTATCATCGAGTCGTATAACTATATCATCATCATCATCATATCAGCCGAAAGACGTCCACTGCTGGACATAGGCCTCCCCTAAAGATCCCCATGACGACCGGTCCTGCGCTGCTCGCATCCAGCGGCTTCCCGCGACCTTGACAAGATCGTCGGTCCACCTTGTGGGGGGCCTGCCAACGCTTCGTCTTCCGGTACGTGGTCGCCACTCTAGAACCCTTACGCCCCATCGGCCATCGGTTCTTCTTGCGATGTGCCCTGCCCACTGCCACTTTAGTTTAGCGACTCTCAGAGCTATGTCAGTTACTTTTGTTCTTCTGCGGATCTCCTCATTTCTGATTCGATCTCGCAGAGAGACTCCGAGCATAGCCCTTTCCATAGCTCTTTGGGTGACCTTGAGCTTCCTGATAAGGCCCATCGTGAGCGGCCACGTCTCGGTTCCATATGTCATCACTGGCAACACACACTGGTCAAAGACTTTCGTCTTGAGACACTGCGGTATTTTGGACGTGAAGATGTTGCGGAGCTTCCCGAACGCTGCCCATCCGAGTCGGATTCGACGAGTAACCTCTTTCTCTAAGTTGGATTTACCCAGCTGGACTGTTTGTCCCAGGTATACATATTCATCGACAACTTCGAGCGTAAAGTCTCCAACTTTGAGTGGAGTGGGTACAACAAGGGCGTTAGACATAATTTTCGTCTTATCCATGTTCATTTTAAGACCCACTTGTTGTGAAACTCTACTGAGGTTATTGAGCATCGTGCCGAGATCTTCCAGGGTCTCAGCCATTACGACAATATCGTCGGCAAATCGAAGGTGGGTCATGTACTCGCCATTGATGTTGATGCCAAGTCCTTTCCAGTCCAGGAGTTTGAAGACGTCTTCCAATGCAGCGGTGAACAGTTTAGGAGATATAACGTCTCCCTGTCTCACTCCTCGATGCAATTGGATAGGTTTCGAGTCCTGGTCCTGAAGACGGACTGACATAGTGGCGTTTTTGTACAGATCCTTTAACACTTCAATGTACCGATAGTCGACTTGGCACCTCTGGAGAGATCGTAGCACAGCCCACGTCTCGATCGAATCGAAGGCCTTCTCATAGTCCACAAACGCTAGGCAAAGTGGCTGGTTATACTCTTCGGTCTTCTGTACAACTTGCCGTAGCGTATGTATGTGGTCTATGGTACTGAAGCCTTTACGGAAACCGGCTTGTTCGGGAGGCTGGAAGTCGTCGAGCCTGCGTGCGAGACGGTTCGTAATGACTCTCGAGAACAGCTTATAGACATGACTCAGAAGTGAGATAGGTCTGTAATTCTTCAGCAGGGTCTTATCACCCTTTTTAAAGAAGAGCACCACCACACTTCTGTGCCATGCCTGTGGCGTTTTCCCTTCGACTATGACAGAATTAAACAGCTTCTGAAGAGCTTTTAGCACTGGCCTTCCGCCTGCTTTCAGAAGCTCAGCCGTAATTCCATCGTGCCCGGGTGCCTTGTTGTTTCTAAGCTGTCTGAGAGCCATTCTAATCTCGTACAAGCTGACGTCCGGGATATCTTCGGTATGGTGTCGGGTAAGTCTAGCTCTTGGATCGTTGGCCAGACTACTAACGGGTGGGCCGGTTGACGTGTATAACTGTCCATAGAACTTCTCGACCTCCCTCAGTAGCTCAGGCTTGGACGATACGGTTCTGCCATCCTCGGTCTTCAGCTTCGTCAACTGGCTCTGTCCAATAGACAGATCTCTTGCGAACACTTTGGAGCCCTTGTTCCGCTCAATCGCTTCTTTAATATGATTAGTATTAAATAGCCGAATGTCGCGAGTCAGAGACTTAGAGATCTGTTTATTGAGCCGCCGATATTGAGAAGCATCTCCCGAAGACTGCAGAACCATTTCGCGTCTTTCTTCCATTAGCTTGAGGGTATGATCTGAGATCTTTTTGGTTCTTTTAGTACGGTGGGGTCTGAAATACTTTGACCCAATTGTATGGACAGTTTCCACGAACCCGTTATTGTAGTCGTCCACATCTATGCATTCACCAAGGCATTCGAAGCGATTTTGCAGTTCGAGCTGAAAGCCTTCGGGATTTTGGATATTGGTGGGTGCGGGTCGGAGCGTAGACTTCATCAGTCGAGTTCTTTCCAGCTTTACGTTGATATTCAATGTGCCTCTTACCAACCGGTGATCGCTTCCGGTTTTAACCGCATTGATCACAGAGACATCATTGAATATTTGCTTCTTCGTCGACATGATAAAGTCAATCTCATTTTTTGTAGCACCATCGGGACTAATCCAGGTCCATTTTCGGTTTTCCGACTTTTTGAAGAAGGAATTCATCATAAAGAGTCCTTCTTTCTCCAAAAAGTCGGCTAACATGTGGCCCCTGGAATTCCGATATCCAACACCAAATTGCCCCACCCTCAGCTCACCATCGCCTCGCTTGCCCAGTTTCGCGTTGAAGTCCCCCATGACAACGGTATAGTGGGTCTTAGGCGTATGTATGGCTTTAGAGATATCCTCATACATAGCCTCGACTTCATCATCAGAGTGTGTCGATGTGGGGGCGTATACCTGTATGACCTTCAGCGAATACCGTTTGGTGATTCTGAGTATAAGGTACGCTACCCGCGACGACACACTCTCGATCATGACGACGTTGTTCACGAGAGACTTGTGGACCATAAACCCGACACCTCCCTGGGACAGTTGGTCGCCCTCCCGGAAATAGAGCAAGTTACCTGATTTTAGGGTTATCAAGTCCTCCCCCTCTCTTCGGACTTCAGATAGACCCAAGATGTCCCAGTGTAACCTGCTCAATTCTTCCTCGAGTTCAGCAACCTTCTCGTCGGTCCGCAATGTGCGCGTGTTGTACGTTGCCAGGGCCAGAGGTCGTCGTTGTTGGTAGCCTGGCATCTGCCGGGGATTCTTCGCACCCCCTGCCCCACCGTTACCATGACCGCTACCAGAGCCAGGAATAGCGGGGCCGCCGGGGACTAGGGGCCGGTGCTTATTGACGTGATTCATAGGATTTTTAGGGGGTTTTACCATAGTCGCCACGCTTGGCAGACGGGTTGGCGTCCGCAGTGTGATGGGATAATACACAGAAGGACGCTGCTGCCCATCCTCTGGATTTCATTCCCTTAGTCGCCTCTTACGACACCCATTGGAAGAGATGGGTCGGTACTATTCTATTCTGGGCCGGCACCGCACGGCCGTATATAGCTAACTAAGCTAACGTAACGTAACTAGCTAACTATATAGCTAACTAAGCTAACGTAACTAACGTAACGCCGTATATACATAACTATATAGCCTCTATTAATTCTAAAGTTACAGATTCTTTACCGTTCATTTTTGGTAATAAACTCACTGCCGTTTTGAGGCAAAACTTTTCAGAAATCGGTTCAGGAGCCATGTTGTGTTTTTGTCGCTGACACGGTAAGCTACTTATACTCTGATAAATTTCCTCTATCTTACCACATAAAGCAATAATATCAAAAGAAGTATCTACTGGAATATCTAAAGTTACATACTTTACTATTACTATTACAGCTAATATACGAACAACCTGACTAATCAATTAAATCTACTTACATAATACACCGTCTTAACTTCGCTAATTAGGTCATCATTACGCGGGGCGGGCGGGGCACACAGTGAAAAACGCTCGGTGCATCGGGCGCTGCGCTGGCGCTACTAGCGATACGTAGGCGTGGGGTGACTCGTTGGCTGTCATCTACGTGCTGAGTGGGCCGGGCATGGTCCCTGGCTCCCTCGTACGCTTCTTCCTTCAACGATGACATTTCTTCTTTCACAATGAAATAATTTTCTTCGTTCTTCTAAAATGTTGTTTCTAAATTCTATAATTATTGCAGGCTTCTTTCTTGATATATTTCATAAATTTCTTCTCATTCTTCTGTAGTTTGTGTAGGCTTCATTCTTGATTTCTTCGTAGTTTTCTTCTGTCGTTAGTGGAGGCTTCTATCTTGTTTTTCTTCATTATTTTTCTGTCTTCAAATTTCCATTATAGCTCGAAAGGCAAGGGTCATGCCGTCGGGATGTGTCAGTGAGATAGATTGAAGATGGTGATGGAAATAGTAGAAACTCGTCACATGTTGATAAGTGTTTATTCAGTAGGACGTCCTTACAGAATGGGTTCTAAATTAAGTCTCTCTTAAATCTACGATGCGCGTTACAAGACAAATAATGCTTAGTCTAATTTAACCTTGTTACTTACTTATTACGCATACTATGCACATACAATACAATGGAGCCATAAGCGTATTTATTTCTTGCGACGGACCTCCATACTAAAATGTTTGGATTTTTAAAAGGACTTTTTTTTATCATTCTCTCTGAGAAATATGTGACTTAGGACTAATGTTATTGGCTGGTTCTACAAACTAGGGAATTCTGTATGTTCAAGGTCGTAGATTCGGTATATTTAATCATACGTGCTTAATTATAAATTAGAATCTAGGTTTACGTGGGTTTCTAATTGGGCACAGAAAATCAGCTTTCTCAAGTATTTATTTTTATGAGAAAACTTCCTTAAAACAGCCAAAACTCACTTCCCTGTGGGAGGGCTTTCCAGAATCCAACATTCAAATGCATATAATGGCGTTTACTAAGTAGTTTTCTAAAAAAATATTACTGTAATACAATAACCATAAGAGCAAGTTTGCCATGTTTGCTATAAAGTTTTTGTAGCTCCATATTTTCACGAAGATTTTTTTCACTTAACAAAGGGGACGCCAATATTTTATCACTTCCCTGTCAGCTGAAAATTTGCTAAAAAACCGTAGAAATTGAATAGCAATCGACATTGTAGCTCTTACTATTGAAGGAAGAGGCGAAGTCAGTATATTAACGGTCGTATTTTGTTTGATTTGATGACCGATTAGTTGTACAAGCACCTCGAATAAAGAAATTCGCGACCGGGCCAGTCGAATTCTCACTCATATGGTATGGTTCTGGAACTAACCAGAATTGCAATTTGATGTCATTCTGTAATAAAGACTTTTGTATCTAGTAGCTCAGAAAAAAAACTTAACATTTATTAAACTTTTGTTTTCTACACTTCCCTGTCTTGGTTATCGCTTTCATGATACGCATTATTGTTCATTCAACTTCATATTGTAAGACTATATCACATAAATACAGTACGTAATGTGATCATGGTTGTAATGTATATTGAAAAAATATTTTTAAAGTAAAAGAAAATAGTTTAACAGGCATTTATCCTACCGACTCTCACTTCCCTGTCATCCGAATACCAAAAAATGCCTAAAACTTACAAAATATAAAGTATTTTGACTGACCCTTCAAAATCTATGATTTTATATATCTTTGTTATATATTCAGTTATATATATCTTTGTTATATCCAATTTATATCCAATTTTCATGTCAAATATATTGAAAAAAAGGAAGGGCCAAAAATTACCCTATTTTATTCCCTTGTGAGTAGAACTAGCCTATTACCAACGTTTTTCTGGTGAAAATACTTTCAATTCAGGAAAAATCCGTGTTAACAATCACGCATAAAATAGCTATTACTGATCGTTTACGCTTCCGTTCTTAGTATTAATGATAAATTCAAAGAGGAAAAAAAAATATTTTCACTTCCCCAAAGAAGGTTTAGCTAAAACATTAGATTTTTTAAAGATTTCTTGATTTTCGTAAAACTTAACCGGGATTTTTGGCCGACTAGTCATAGTCGACTAGTAGACGTTTTACACTTCACTACCTCATACAGACTATGTATATGACGGACTCTACTCTGTGAACAGAACCATATCTACATTCATTCAACTTATCTTCGTCTTAAAACTTTTTTGTACCGTTAAGCAGTGCTAGATAAAATCAGGCCGTCTGTCTGTATGTATAGAATTTTGATGCGAGCTTAGATTTAATTAGTTGAGCCGAATGAGTGACACCACGGGATATGACGAGTGTTTTTGTGGTGTGATGGTAGGAAGATTGGATGGATACGATTACATGAACTTCTAACGAAAATTCGAAATCAAAACGAGTCGGGCTTACGCAAACTGGGCTCCGTACCATACACAATACCATGATCATAGGGATGGGGAAAATATATCGATATATCTAATTAATATTTATCTTTATACATTAAGCGGAGCGTTTCCATGCTTCAGGAGGCACGTTGGACCCATTTCTCGTTCTCTGGCAATGTAATAATAGAGCTCTTATTATACACTGACTCTAAGTAGCGCCAGCAGATACCAAGAAAATATTCTCTGTATTTCTGAAATTATCTTTAGATTGCCCTGAGACATCCAGGAGTCTAAGTGCTTCAAGAAGGGGGGCTACGCATGATACTGAATAATCTTGCCCAAAGAGGTCGAAACGCAAAAAAAATCTCTAGTTGGCCGCATCCTTAATACGGCCATAACCATAAGTTTTACGTAGATACGTCTACTCACCCGGTGGTCCCGTGTGGTGCCGGCAAAGAATAGTACCAACCCTTACATACCCGTGGGTGTCGTAAACGGCGACTAAGGGTTATAAATTGGAGGATGGGGAGTATCTAACATCTTACTGCTTTCACCTACAACCGCGGTCCATGGTGCCAGCCGTAACGCTAACAAGCGAGGTGACTATGGTACTCCCCCTCTACATTTTTCCAGCATACGCTAGAATTCTAGAGGGAGCTCCCTGTCCTTTAGTGGACGTTTCATGGGATGTTATGATGACGTCTACGTAAATAAGTACTGTCAAGAGCACATCAAGCTCCCATCCACGTCCTCTCAACCCCCTGCCCTTCACCACTCTTCCTCTCACCCCTTCCAGTCATCCCCTCACCTTTTACTTCCTTCTTTGACGGAGGCACAGGTTGTATTTTTCAGGTGAAGGAACATATTAAAGTAGTATGTGGGCACTGTGGGCACTGAAGAATTGTTCAAGCTAATTAATTGCTGCAGAATTTCATCACCGTACCACTCACCAGAAGTTGAAATTTCATCCATTTTACCTGGATAACTGGCTGTCGACCACCGCACGTTTCAAAATAAACTTCTTGCCACGTAATTAGCGCAGCAGCAGCGGAACCAGCTCCCTGTACAAGTATTTCAGGACGGGTACAACATTGCAGCTTTCAATGAACAAGCCTACAAATATCTTAAAGGCCGGCAGCGCACCTGTGATCCCCTAGAGTTGCGGGTGTCCATGGGCGACGGTGAACACTTACCATCAGGTGACCCGTCTGCTCGTCTGGCTCACTATTTTATAAAAAAAAAGCTAAAACGGGTTGCAGGTAAAGCCATGCCAAAATCTATATAAGTATTTCAATGTCCTTTCTGTATGAAGTCTGTAACCCTCTTCTGTGCCTTAGTGTCAGATCAATTCACCCGCTAAAGGCCGGAAGGTAACCAACTAAACAATGACGTCAAAATCATAATTAACGACCGTCAATTTGAACTCAAACGAGTGGAAGTTGGTAGATGGTACACAATATAAGTACAGGTTCTGTCAATGGGTATGAATATGTTGTACGGAGAATGACTGCGAGCCACGCGCTTTGCTCCACTGGCCACTGCCCAGACGGTTGCTATGGTCGGCAAAACAGAAAGAGTTTTTAACTTAGCAGTTTTGGCTCATCATCATCAAAACAACCCTTAAAACGTCCACTGCAGGACAGGGAACTCCCTCTAGAACTTCAGTAAAAACGCATGGTACTTAGGAGGGGATATACCATAGTCACCACGCTTGTAAGCGTTGAGGCTGGCAACCGCTGTTGTTGGTGTCTGCAGTATGTAAGATGGTACGATACACAGAAAAAGGCTACTGCCTATCCTCTGGCTATTTAGCCCTTAGTCGCCTCTTACCACACCCACGGGTAGAGATGAGTTGGTACTATTCTTTGCCGGCACCACACGGACGACTACTTGGCTACTTTGTTATGCGAGCCTCCTCTAGTTCATTTCTTTTTGATTAACCATTTTGTTAATTATAGCTTATCAGTCTCACTCAGTGTCTCTGTCGCAGGTAATTAAGGTAATGCAGGTTCCAATTTACTCGTAACATTATACGGCTCCTGACAATACTTCGCCGGAAACGTCTCACTGCTAACCTACGAAGACCCTGGTCGCAAGTTTACGTGCCTGCGGTCAGATAGTCGCGAAACCTTTTAAATTAACAATAGTAATTTCGGCATTTGGAAGTTTGTTATGTACCTACATATTTTGGACTAGGTAACGCATTTGAAATTTTTTTTTCTTTACTATTTCCTTGTTTTATAAGTGGTAAATTATCTTTTTAAGTGTTTTCTTTTTTGCATTAAGTTAAAATAATAAATACTTCATTCAATTTTAAACTGTGTCTGCTATCGCTACCGCCGTCGGCACGTCTCACAAGCGGGAGTAATGAATATATTTTTTGTCTGTTTTTTTGTTTGTTTGTCTATGAGTGAGCTTTTTACCACTGCGCACCGCCACGCTTCCACGCCGCGCTTTTAAAACGACCACAGATGAAAAATATACTTCGAAAAGCTTTATTCCACAGCCATAGAGTATAAATATGTACACCTGTAGAGTACGGTATGCCACTTTAACAAACTGGATTTTTTTATAGGTTTTCGAAGGAGATTGAGAACTTTCTTTTTCATGTTGGTTTCGTTGTGGGATTGTTGCTATGCAAACTAACCATAATAAAATATGATGTGATGCATTATACAGAGTGTTAGGGACAAGTTGGCATAAACTGTAATGGCATCATCAGTCGATGAAACTGAACCACTTTCTCCAAAAAAATCTGCCTCTCCATACAAACCAATTTTATTGGACAGTTTGTATGGAGAGGCCAATTTAATTCACCTTTTACTGTGATATGTTTCTTAGAACAAGTTGTTCAATTCTATAGACTGATTACGCCCTTTCAGCCTTTGCCAACCTGTTCCTAATCCTTACACTCTGTATACTCCTGCAGCCCATTTCAAAGGATCCCACGTACCGGAAGACGAAGCGTTGGCAGGCCCCCCACAAGGTCAAGGTCGCGGGAAGCTGCTGGATGCGAGCAGCGCAGGACCGGTCATCATGGAGATCTTTAGGGGAGGCCTATGTCCAGCAGTGGACGTCTTTCGGCTGATATGATGATGATGATGAAAGGATCCCTTATGATGTGACTTTGCCTATGTACTTGTCCGTCACATATGTTTACCTTAGCAGCTACTAATGCTATCAATTATAGAAATTAGGAATCCCATCAACACTAAAAAGATATCACGGTCATACTGAAAGGCAATAAGGAGCATGGTTGGCTCTACATCCCAGACTCTACATGACATCTAACAACTTTTTAAAAGTTTATTCCGAATCTAGTCGCGAGTGAATATGGGCTTCTTCATGGCTTCTTCTGAGTAAGCTCGTTCTTTCGACTTCATCTCTGCCCTCAGGGCTAGATTTCGGTCAAGAGTACCATCGACCATAAATAAATCGTTCTTAGTTTGTGAGTCTTGGCTTCTGTACATGAAACGTTTTCAGTGGGATACATAATTATTTTTTACCCTACGTATCAAGCTAACTGCAGAATTCCTCCGAATCCGGTCACCATGGCAACCGCAGATAATTGGCCGCCCGCGATACCATCGCTTTAATTCGCCCCACTTTTTATTTTTATTTTTTCATTCCACCTTACTTTATCGTAATCTTGTGCGGTTTCTGTCGAAAGTTTCGGAAAGCTTTGGTTCTTTTTAGGGTTCCGTACCCAAGGTGAAAAACGGTACCCCTATTGTTATGCCTCCAATGTCTGTCTGTTTGTCAGCGGGCTGTATCTCATGAACGATAATAGGTAGACAGTTGAAATTTTCACAGATTATGTATTTCTGTTGCCGCTATGACAACAAATACTAAAAATAAATTAAGGGGGGCTGCCCTGTTGCCCGCGACTTCCTTTGCATTCATCGTATGTTTTTTCGCGGAAATACTACTAATATTACTCTACTTATACAAGAAAATAAAATATGCAATAAAAAAAAAGTTTTCACTAAATTAAATTTTGTATATACATACAGGGTGACTTTTTGAGACGGGTCAGTAAGGGCAGGTACCTTAACCGTTACAGTTACAGGAAAACGTTCCTAGGAGACCATCCATAACTTTTAGAGATATTCTGAACTGCATTCACAGGTTTTGGAAAAAAATTACAGAAACCAAAAAAAAAATGCTAAATAACCAAAACAAAATTTTTTGTGTCTATAGATCACATTTCAAGTGGAGATCAAAAGACTCTATGGGACCACTTTAGGTATGAGTACTAGAAATGACAGAAATTGCCAAAAACTTTTCCCATACATCTCGGTAAGAGAAAAGAGTCAAACTTCTACATTGGCGAAACTTTTAGTTTTGGATAGGCCTGGCTGAAAAAAAAGAAGTTTTTACTTTTAAATTTCAGACGCAGTTCAAAATATCTTCAAAAGTTATAGATAGTCTTGTAGGAACGTTTTCCTGTAACTGTAGCGGTTAAGGTACCTGCCCTTACTGACCCGTCTCAAAAAGTCACCCTGTATATCCCCTTTCCTTCCATTTCAAGCTTTAAGGGCGTCCGCAAAAACTCGTGTGAAATAGTATGAAAAAGCCCGTCACACGCGCCTACGCGGGTACGCTGTTCGTGTTCGTACACACGGCCGCACATCAGTAGAAACACTTTTGGACCTTATGGCGTGGTAATAGAGTTGAAAAGTTTCTACCGACAAGCGGTTCACCGTACTACTCGTATTTCACACACGTGTGGGCGCCGCGACCGCGCGTGTTTTAGCGGAATTGCTAAAGTGTTTTACGAGTAAGTTCACAGTTGTAGTGGTGCAGCTATTCAGAGTTTTCCTAATCCGCAAGTTTCGACCTAACGACATTACAGCAAGAAGACAACCAACTTTCTCCACCAACTTATATAAATACCGTACCGTTGACGTTTTTAGGGTTTCGTACCCAAAGGGTGCAAATACGGGTCCCTATTAATATATGCCTCCAATTTACGTCCGTCTATCTGTATGTTAGCGGGCTGTATCTGACAGGTAGACAGTTTTTATGTCACCGGAAAAGAACATGAGATCGTAAGTAATTTGATCAATTTCCTAGCACTGGCTACAGCTCTGGGTGCGTACTCCGAAGTTTTATCGGAGCTCCGATATTATCAGATTGACAACAACAATTACGTTCGGAAATTTACTTTGTATGGGAATTTCTTTGGCAAAGGCCGAACCATAGACTAATTATCAGCGCGATATTATCGTAAGTAGTTTCACTTCGGAGTACGGCAGCAGTGTTGGTCACTTTGGTTAATATTGTATGGGAAGTCGTGCGTTGTTGCCAAAGTCGTAGAACAAAAGTTGTTGCTTTTGACCTCACTAGATATATTGTGTATTAAGAATACAGCACAAATCTACTACAAAATATTTAGCAACATAAAATATACATTAAAACTAAATCCAGTTATAGAGTGTGCCGCACCCCCAAATAGGCCCTAACTCAGCATAATGCTGCAGCGGCAAAGCACGCCACTGCGCTGATATTCTGTCAGCACATGTCGTAGTGCGAGTACGCAATCAAATTGTGAAAATATTGATACCATAATATACATTAATAAACATAAAAAAAACTTACATAAAATACTTACATAATAAGGTGGGCACACGCATAAGGTCCAAAAAGTAACCTTGTATATCCGCTAACGCTGTCCTCTCTTCCCATAGCCACATAAAGGACCTGTCAAGTCCGGTTGGCGAGTGCGCAAGGGCAATAACCAGGGCGCATATTTCGGCAACATTGTCCAACATACGTACACATACAGACCACCGCCTGCAGGTATCTCAGCTTGTGGAGTAAAATACATTCGATATAATCAGGTGCGTTGATATCCCTTATAAAACTTGAGTAAGGCCATGGACGAATCACAATATTATTGTTTTTCTAGGAAGAATGGTGAAAAATTTACTTACAAAGTGGCATTTAGTTTGAGCAAGTTTGCGCGGTTCTCAGATTTTTATAATTATTATAAAAATCTGAAGTGCGCTCAAACTGCAAATACCTATTTGATGAGCTTCTAGTAGTGTCTCAGGCCATAACTTAAGATTCAGACGTAGCCTGAGCCAGTTAGGTCAGTTTACTTTTATTATTATTATTTAAGTTTGCAGCGTCTTCAAGTAAAGTCATCATCATCTTCTGCCCGACGAAACATGTAACTTTCTGTCCGCATCAAACGACTTCTCGTAACCTTGACCAGATTGTTGGTCCACCTTGGAGCTTCCCCACTCAGCGTCTTGCGCCTCGTGGTCACCACTCTAGAACATATCTGTTCTAGCGGCCATCAGTTCTTCAAGCAATGTGCCATGCTCTCTCAGCTAAAGTATCGCAGCTTAATTGATCGTACAGCTAACATTCGAAGCCCACTTGTCAGTCCAGCATTCCCGTTCATGTCAAGCCGGATCCAGTTTGCACTGGATTCTGAACCAATTCTTTCTCACACTCATTACCCAGGACCCGAAGAAAAGTATCCGAATGTACACTCAGCAGGAGAAATAAGGGATCAATAGACTTGAAATAACTAAAAGCTTTTGTATAAAGAACACATAAATTAACTCATTACAGGTCCATGACAGTTTATTAATTTCTTTCATATCATTATGGAAATAAATAGTCAAATACCCAGCAAATTATTGCGCCAATTTTGCCAAATGTCTTCAAATCGAAAAGCAGCAGTAAGTTCCTACTTTAGTTCTCTGGTGTGTAACGCGAATTTTCTGTCTTATTTGTGTTACAGCACGCCACAATTAGGACCGTAGACTACTTAAAATCGGGTAAATAGGTTACTTGATGGTAAGTGAGTGATGAGACCCGTGAGTGGGTCCCGTGTGGTGAGTGAGTTCCCGTGTGGTTGAGGGCAAAGAATAGTTAGAAACCCATCTCTACCCTTGAGTGTCGTAAGAGGCGACTAAGAGTTCATAAACCAGAGGATGGGCAGCAGCATTCTTCTGGGTATCGTACCATCTCACATTCTGCGGTCACCAACCACCGCGGTCCATGATGCCAGCCGTAACGCTAACAAGCGTGTTGACTATGGTAGGTACTTCCCCTCCACATTGTTTTAGCGAAAGTTATAATTTTGGAGGGTTTCCCTGTCCTGTAGTGGACGTTTCATGGGATGTTATGATAAAGTGTGGTCTCATACCGTCACTATGGCCTTAAGTATTTGCTATAGTACAAGAACTTCTGACTGTACCAAGTATAAGTACTCATTGTAAAATTGCTCTTTAATTAAGCGAACCAAAGTTTGGATTCACGAAAAAACAAAATGGCGTAATGGGATCGAGTTCGTGGAATAATTGAAGAAACTGCTCTGGGAATTTCATAAGTGATGTGATATGTTGTTGCTATGGCAATATAACTGAAAAGTAAAGAAGTTCAAAATTCAATTTAAAAAATAAATCTCTTACTGTTGTGTTCACCTAGAACATTGTCTCTTGATAATAATACTATATTTTAAAACAAAAAAAAATCTTACAAGTATCTTACATTACAAGTCCTATGATATGGCCTGTCCAACGTATGGTACGCTAGTACCTTATAAAAAGTGTAACCTGTGCTAACTTATAGAATAGATAGATAGATAGTATAGATAGATAGTATAGATAGATAGTATAGATAGATAGATAGTATAGATACATAAGAAACTAAGGGATAGAGAAGAGTATCAAGCCCCGAAGTCAAAGTGGTGCCGGCAAAGAATAGTACCAACCCATCTCTACCAGTGGGTGTCGTAAGAGACGACTAAGGGAACCTAAGGATAGGCAGCAGCGTTCTTCTGCGTATCGTACTATCTTATACACTGCCTGCGGTCACAAGCAACCGGTGGCTATTGTGCCAGCCGCAACGCTAACAAGCGTGGTGACTATGGTACTTCCCCTCCAAATCGTGTCATGTGTTTTTGCTGGAATTCTGAAGGGAGCTCCCTGTCCTGCAGTGTAGGTACGGTGCACTGGATGTTATGATCAATGTTCAAAGTTAGAGGAACACCAAAGAACAGTTCATTGACCGTGAAAAATGACATGAGAAAGAAACGCGAATTTTTATTGCTTTCCCGACAAGGCCCAGCTAATTTTTCTAATGAAAATAAGCAAAACAATAGTTATTTGTTATGCAAGGCAGCAAAAGCCTTATTTGGCGTGAGTGCCTTGTATTGAAACCTGAGCAAGCGAAGGATTCTAGAATTGAACCACGAGCGAAGCGAGTGGTTCAAAAGAAGAATCCTGAGCGTAGCGAAGGTTTCAAGGCACGAAACGCAAAATAACTTTGCTGCCGAGCGAAACACAAAATTTTTCACCTCACTAAAGCGAGGAAGCAGCCAGTACCGCAGCGTGGAGGTCTGCCATACTGCATCACGTTCGAATTTCAAAAACCTTTTGCCCGCTAGCGGCCAAAAATCGCTTTTGGCCGCAGAAAAACCTTTTGCCCGCTAGGGGCCAAAAATCGCTTTTGGCCGCAGAATTTAACCGACAAAACAAATGTTTCCGAGCTTTGGAGGTGAAAAACCCTTTTTCTTTATGACGTGTCTTTCTGGGTGCGTATTCCGAAGTTTTATCGGAGCTCCGATATTATCAGATTGACAACAACAATTACATTCGGAAATTTACTTTGTATTTATTTATTTCTTCATTTATTTATTAGATTACCAACAAAGTATACCTCAGTACAATGCACAAGACAATTCACCATAATATTTGTGCGGCATGCAAATTATAAATAAAATATCCTTAACAATACATTGTTGCAAAATACCTGTAGTTTAAACTAATTACAGATTAAAAAAGAAATACTTACTAAATTATTATTATATGGGAATTTCCTTGTCAAACACCGAACCATAGACTAATTATCGACGCGATATTATTGTAGTTTCACTTCGGAATACGGCAGCTGTAGAATAGATGGCTTAACTCATAAAGACGTACAAAACATATAATTAATACTTACACTATCTAGATTAAATCTACATCAAGATTATGTTAAACACTAGGTGAACAGACCCAAGTTTTACAAAAAACATTGTTACATCTGTATAATCTAGACCTAAAATATCAGACAAAATTTTACCATGTTTTTGCAATTCCAATAGTAATAGTTCGTCCATGGAAAGTACGATACACAAAAAGATGCTGCTGCCCATCCTCCGGTTCATAATCCCTTAGTCGCCTTTTACGACACCCACGGGTTGAGATGGGATGGTATTATTCTTTGCTGGCACCACACGGGACAGAAGGTGCATATTCAGTACAACTCGAGGTACAACTAGTAGAACCAGCCAACTAGGGTCAAAGTATCCGTTCTGTATGATTAGTTATTCTGTGCTTATACTTAGTATATTACTCAAACTCAAAACACAAAATATTCACAGATTTCGTGCCTCACACGACTATCGAGCACATTGGAAATTAATATATGGAATAAAAATGTCGTTCTGACTTTTTGACTTTTTTCAAAAAGGTTAGGCTACAGGGCAAACCCTTAACCCGATCATCTTTGTATTAGGCTCAAATTGTAGCTGACTAAATTCTCCAGAGGTTTTTTTCTCAAGTTTTTGATATCATTCTTCATTTCCAAAATATCGAGGGCTAAAATAAAAAAAATCGGGAATTTAATTTAGTTTTTCACTATTTCGGCCATAACTTTTTTCGTTTTTGACTTTCTCAAATAATTCTTTTTGCACCTTATAGCTCTCGTAAATACGCGTCTTATGAATTGAATATCATATCTTCATAACTCTCCGAGATATAAGGGGATCGCACTTTTTCGTGAAATCGGAGCCTACACTGGAGCGAACGAAAAGATATTTCCAAAGTCAAAACAACTTTCTCACAGTCTTAAAAGAGATACTTTTTTGACTTTGTCTTGTAAAATCTATTTTTTTTTTCTTTTATTCCAACGCTTACCAACACATTTTGAAGCCTTGACACTAAAACCAGAATATATTTGACGGAAATAATTACATTGTTTTTTCTGACAGCTTTAACCGATTGCTTTTGACATAGCTGCGAAATGTGTTGGTAAGCGAAAAATATGAATCATGATACTTAGGCCGATATTTCACTGGGACACCAGTAAAGACACCAGAGTCGCCACACCCTGCGGCCACAGTATTAAGGGCTATATTGCACTGTTGCGCAACCAAACGGACACCAGGTGAGTAACTCTCTATAGAGCTGTTGCCACCGGAAACTACTCAGCGGCAGACAGAAGTTGAGGATCCTCACAGGGTCGTGGTCGTAGGGGTTAGGCAAAAACCAACTTAAGGGAACGAGTTTATTATGAGAAAGTAGGTACAAAATACAAGGCGGTGGTCGTCCTGCGCGCGGGCACGTCCGAGCACGACCAGAATCCAAGGTAAAACTGATTGTTTTTGACACCCCACAAGGTGGACCGACGATCTGGTCAAGGTCGCGGGAAGCCGCTGGATGCGAGCAGCGCAGGACCGGTCGTCATGGAGATCTTTAGCGGAGGCCTATGTCCAGCAGTGGACTTCTTTCGGCTGATATGATAATGATGATGATGATATAGAAATATAAGGGTAATAGAAGGAAGATTAATGAAAATATGTGTCACAAAGTATTCTGACACTGTTTTGTAAATTTTGTATGGGGATATCAAATCACGTTTGATGGTTTGACATTTCAACTTGGGACACAATGGCAGATGTCATCCCATAGTAAATAAAATAAATAAATATTCTTTCTATTCCGAGCGGAGCAAGGAGTCCAAATTCTTTGTGATATTTATCATCATCATCATAACATCCCATGAAACGCCCACTACAGGACAGGCAGCTCCCTCCAGAATTCTAGCTTTTGCTGGAAAAATGTAGAGGGGAAGTACCATAGTCAGCTCGCTTGTTAGCGTTACGGTTTGTGATATTACTTACTTCCTTTAAAATCTGGTCTCTCATTAATTTAAACAACAAGTCTTGCATAGTAGCGGGGAATATTTTTGGCCTTATCTCGTGGTAGCATAAAAATATCTTGTCTCCGGGTGACTAATTACTTTCGTCTAGAGATAACTAAAAATTCGGAGCTAAGTTCGTTGACATGACGGGCTTGTAGGGAAGTAAAGTTGCCTTGCTTTCTACTAGGTGTAAATGTAGCAGTCATATCGTATAACACGCTGTATTACAAACGGTCGGCAAATTGCAAAACGGCGTCGGCAGATTGTAAATGGGTTTAGATCACTGGTGTATTTTAGGTTTATTAGCTAAGGTAAACCTAAGGTGAGGTGAGTTAGGTTATCTTACGACCACAACGCACGATACGAGCGAGCGAAACGAGCGTGCCGCGGCAGCGCCCGGCGAGTGCACGAAACGAGCGTGCCGCGGCAGCGCCCGGCGAGTGCACGAAACGAGCGCACCGTTTTGTAAAATGCCGAGCATTATGTAAAGTATTAAAATTTTCTCAGCATTTTCTAAAATGGTTGTTCGGATACATATTCTGAGCAACATACAAAAATTTTGCCAGGTGCCCAAAAATAACCCTTGGTATTATTTCTACAATAGCATTATCATTTTGAAAATTTCACAAATCCATTTCAAATCTACCAACAGACTCTTAAACCGACTGTCATCACATCACAACAAAATAAGAAAATCATAAATCTGATGTTTTTTATATCTAATTCATAGGTAAAGTCAAAAGCACATCAAGCATGACATATTGAACTTTGTACCGTTCTTATTTCAATAGATGTACGGGCTACAGTCACACTACTAGTGTCAAGCTTGACCTGTCGTTGACTGTACTTACCTCATCATCATCCCACAGACTTCCTACCATTAAAATCATTTACATACCCAAACTGTCAACTCAATAATGAATAAACGAAAACTATTGTTAACTCTCGCCCAGAATAACTTTCTACTGTATGCCAATTTGAAGTCAATGCCCCGAAATCTGTGAGTAAAAAAAAAACACTACGTCAATCACGAAATAACCTCCACCCACTGATCAGAAGCACATTAAAAATTTCAGCGGGATTTGGATATTAGTTTAATAACACATGTACAGTGATTTACATGACATAAATTATTTGTTTAGTGGCTGAAATCTAATAAATTTTGACTGAATAAAAGAGCCATCAATGAGTGACTAAATAATGTAACAACGATCCTACTCATGGGTATGAGTTACTGAGCAAGTAACCATGAGTCCAGAAACCTAAACAAATTATGTAAACCCAACTAAGTAGAATCGAAAGAAAATTAAAGCAGTTACTTGTACTGTCAAAAACACGTCAAACCTGACATATTGGACTTCTTCTTCTTCTACTCGTCCGAGTTCATTTAGGAGTGTCGCCCTGCGAGTATCAGCCTTTCCATTTCCACCAACGCTGTACTAAATAGCTAATTTGTCAGCTGGAAAAATTCCATCTTGTCAAATGCGCTGTCAAATGGACAATTATTCCTATTGGTTAGAATTATTAGCTTAGCTGCTCTCAGTTCTGATAGAAAAGCACCTCAAGCTTGACCTACTCCTAACTGTAACATAGGAGTCATAATGTTTTTATTTTAGAATATCAAGAAAATAATCTGAAATAACAGGTATCAACAAACACTATACGACGTATAATGTACTGAATAAAATTACAATAGTTTCATCAGTAGAATCAAGATCTGCGCAAGAGCACCTACGCTTTGCTAAGAACAGCGCACAGTAACGGCTGTTTATTGCACACGTACTCAAAGATCATATAAACTTAGGTTTTGTGATCGAGTATTATGAGTACATTGCACTTTTAATTTAGGAACATTATGTTCCCGATCGTATAATGCACTAGTAAGCTTAATAACTTTTTTAATGGATTTTTGTTGTTTTTTTAAGCGTCATAAATACAAGTTGGCGAAGATGCTTTCATGTGGTATCGGTGTAAGAAGGTAATCTGTATCATCCTGTGGATGACGACAACTAGAAGTCTAGAAAAAACCTAAGCGTCAATCTTCTAACCATACTTCTAACAATGCTACAGAGAAAAGCTATAATTTTTAAACAGAAATAAATCAATGGAGATCACGAAAATAGAGTAGCTATTTAAATTTTAGAGAGTTCTAGTACAGTGGTGGTGGTACATGTATTTACTTTTATCTAGTCTGTGCCTGTATGGTGGGAATAAGAGGTCTTCCACTTCCACTACATATTTAAACACTCCTTCCACTACACATTTAAACACTCCTAATGATAGCATTCTCATATAGTTGAGGCTTCTGTATTGCTGTTAAAATCAGATGTGGCTCAAAAATATATCCCCGATCATCGTCATCATCATATCATCATCATAGAAAGAAGTTCTTAGACCCTGACAGGAAACTTTTGATTCTGCAACTAAAAAAAACTATTTTCTGTACTGTCTTCATGTTGTCTCTGTTGGTCGGCAGTAAAATTTACATTTCGGAAATAGTAGCCTGTTGAATAACGCAAGTATTAGAAAAAAGAAGTTACCGACAGCGAAAGGACAAAGACAAAACTCTTGCTGGCAGTGATAGATACGGTGTCTCGCTCTGCCTTGAACAAAAAAAAATCAGTTTTTGGCTAGAGCTAGGTAAAAGAGATTGGGATAAAAGTTGCCAGTAAGCTCAGATCAGACTACACCAGACAGCTATAATTGCTCGCCTATCAGTTACTCACTTACCACCTTCAAGACCGGTCTTAGAGGAAAGTGAAATATCCCCACAGTCTACGTAGGCGATCTACTCTCTCCAGCCACATTGTTTTACCTACGTGCTAACTGTAAATAAATAACTGTATTATCGTACTTATCAATGTTTGGCATTTCATCAATAGGGTTGGGTTAATGAGCGTAGTCAAGTCAAGTCATATTTTAAAATTAGTAATTAAGCGATCTTTGCCATCTCTTATAAAATTTGTATTTAGATTTCCGTGATTACGTTTAAATTTTCTTTGTAATCATCTATTCGTTAATCTCAATTGAGCAAAACTGTCAATTATCTACGGATTATTTTAAGCTATCAACATAGTATCAGAGAATTAATTTATCATGTAATTTAAAAATCAATCTTTGAAAGATACGTAAGTGTCAATCACACCTCAGATTCATCGATAGAACCGCGAAATACCGTATTAACCTGGTAAAAGTGACACTCACGATGGAATTTATCCACACAATCAAGCGAATGGGCATCTTGTCAAACCACTGTGCTAGAAGCTTATTGTTTCCGACGGACATCCATCTATGATAGTCCAATTATAACATGAGATACATTCGACAGATTAGCTGAATGATCTAAATCCAGTATTCAAAATAGTTCAACTAGATAAGACAGTAAAAATATCAGACCAAGTAAGGCGCCCTGTGCAACTATCTTTATGACTTATGTACTCGACAAAATAAATTGAATTTTAATACAATCAAAATAATCTTCTTTATCAACAAACCGATGAACATTTGCACATTCATTTCCTTATTAGGCTCTGAAACTGAAAAACATAGCTCGAGAGAGTCAAAAGCTTTTTTCAAATCTCAATATAAACCTTCTGTGATTAATTTCTTCTAAAAACTCAATAGTGTCACCAACAATGTTCTCTATATCCTCGTTCAAATAGACAGAACCGGTTACCATGAGTCAGTAGTTGATCGATGGCGTTGAATTAGAATCAGGCTTCCATCGAACTCTTTCATTGAGTGGGCTGCGGCCACAATACCTTTTTCCCATTCATATTTCAACTAGGTGCGCGTGCGCATAAAAAGTCTATTGCATATAATTATGGATTGTGGCAGACTAATGAGGACATTGGCAAGAATAAGAATAGTATGGTGACATTTTGAGATCATTGGTCTTTTAGTTCACGCCTACAGATTCTATACAAATATTTTCTGGGTATAGTATTCCAGTTTTAAAGTGTTCTAAGAAAGGCCGAAGAAAAAATATGAAGAGAGTTGATGCAGTCAGGAGCACGTCAAGCTAGACTGGACTTTGTTTTTTTTTTATGGAAGAGGGAGACCGACGAGCAGACAGTTCTTATTTCTATCATCGTTGAAGCTAGAGCCACAAGTATTAACTTGACATGCTCTTGACCGTACAAAGTAATTTTAGCAATCAAAAGGACACAACTTCGTTCAGTACTAGTCTAGTTTCCTTTTCACCAATCACATATTGTATAACTTAGAGTAAGCATAATTATTTACCACTACGAGATATTTATGTTGTGCATTTAGTGAATAAAGTTATTTTTATTTATTTAGTTTTCGTTCTATCTCTAATGCTTCAAAAAAAGGTTAGGTTTTGTCTTAATAAATAGTGTTGACAACCCTAGGGATAATGAACAACTTGCGAGTTTATTTAAAGTTTATCGTTTAATAGACGCTCTTCATACCTTTGTGTTTCGTTCACCCTATTTCTCGCGCCAAGCAAACAAAATCTCACCATTTTGTACTAGTTTAAAAATAACCACAAGTTTCTCGGGAGCGTGATCAGAAATGTCACAGTTTGTTAGGGCTGGGTCAACAAGGGTCAGTGACCACTCGTTGCCGCATAGATTGATTTACGTTTCTTATTAAAACGCAATAAGGTAGTTTTGATAAAATAAGGAAGTTGTATTTTATATGGGATCTTTTCAAACTAGCGTTGGGCCTGTGTACAAGAGTGTTTTAACGACCTATTGTTCGAACAAAATGCAGTGTTTGTCCAGGACTTAATTTGCGTACAAAGTGATTAGGTTACTTCGAATAAGTCATTCATACGAGTTTTGCGACCTAAAAATGTAAACTAGTTTCTTTTACACTATTTTAATAAAGTTTTGTATGATATTCCCTATTATACATGGTGTAAATACAAAAGCTTACAATAAGCTCAAGGGTGTGCTCAGAACTCAGACCACGAAACACAACACATTTTCCAAAGAAACAGTTTTGAAAAACGAGATTTTTTTTGGGTTCTACAAACCTTCAACCCTCGACTATGCACTTTTAAAGAGAAGTCAAAAAAAAATTAACCCCATTCTTCTCTGGAAAAGTTGTTCAGTCACCCTTGCACGCTTTCGCATTCATTCACACCCAGTAATAGTGGCACTGACCACGAAACTCTCAAACAATAATGTTCCCGAAGATAAGCTTTTGGTCTATTTGTTTGGATTAGGCATTTGATACTCTCTCCTGGTGGTAAGCGATTGGATAATAAAATTCAAAACCTGAAAATACATATTTTCTAAGCAGGCTTCCCGTTTGCCTTGAAAAGATCTAGATAATAGTTTTCGTAAAACAGATTTGCATGGAAGGACTTTCAATCTTAAACTGTGCGTGGATAAAGAAGCTAAGGTTTGTACGCTGGTGTACCAAACCTTGTAACCTCCGTTGTATCTTACATCTTACTTACTGCGGTCACCTACAACCGCGGTCTATGGTGTCAGCCGTAACGCTTACAAGCGAGCGGTGACTATGGTACTTCCTCTTTACATGTTTCCACCAAAAGCTATAATTCTGGAGGGAGCTCCCTGTCCTGTAGTGGACGATTCATGAGATGTTATGATGATACTCGTACCAAACCAACGACATAACAGTGGAAGTTTTCAAGACAAGATATCTTGTATTACTCTTTAGAGAGTCGTGAGAGGCGTTAGTAGCTACTGCACCCACTCGCAACTCCCTCCGGCTCAACTGTAAATGATCGAAATTGATACAGTTAGTTTACTTGTATTATTGTGTATTAGTAATTTTTAAGACATCATCACCACAATTACGAATCTTGTGTTTAATTTTGAAGACCAAAAATTGCTTCAGAAACCCGAATCAAAATACAAAGTGAAGTAAACGGTATCGCCGAATGTCCTTCTCAAATTGGCCCAAAGTCGTAAAATATTATTACAAGTACATGTAAAAAATAACGACTAATCAAAAGGATTAAAATATAAATTAAGAATGTGCCGGCCAAACGTAGCAGGTTTTCTGACAAATAAAAGTTGTGTTATTTTTATTTATTACACAAATAAGTTATACAATCTTACTCTAATCACTAATATGGAATATGCATGGTTTTATTTATAAAAAAAAATATATCCTTATTTATGTAATAAACAGTTTAGTAAAACTATTTTTCGAATAACTATGAAATTAAAAAAGATATGAGCCATTGAAAATTTGTTTCTGTCTCTTTCTAGTGAAACGAAATTTAACACGGAGTTTGTATGGCCGTAGTGGCATGTGACGTCACTGTCCATGTCGGATCTCTCTGTCTAATCGGCGCGTAATTAATAGTTTTAAATGCTTACATCGGCCGTATTTCTAAGCCGATTTAAATTTGACTTTTTGTCATCTCTACTATGGTATTTTAATATTTTGTTACTAAATGCAACTAAAAAAAAATATGCATTTTCCCTATTGTTGTAGCATAAATAACCCAACGAATAATGTACAAAATAGCAATAGCAGCAAGAATATATTCCCCAAAAAAAAAAATACATTCCAAAGCACGTAGCATTACTGACCCGACGTCGATTGGAGGGTAACTCCAAGGGTAACTCCAAGGGTAACTCCAAGGGTAACTCCAAGGGTAACTCAAACAGAAGCATAATGTGGCCAAAAAAGGAGCTTATGCTGATTTTCCTTTCCATAAAATTCCAACCAATAGGATTGCACCATGTTTCTAGCTAGTCAAATGCTCTGTCAGATAGAGCAAAACTATTGGCTGGAAATTTCCACCTCACAGCTGGTGGAAATAGTTCGTCCTTCTACCGTCTCTACAGGGTCTTTGGAAAATGTCTGCAACCTCTCAGGTGGTAGTTCTACCCATGAAACTGAACCACTTTCCTTAAAGAATATAGGTCGAAACACGAAAAAAAATTTTAACGTCCCATAGAAACTGCATCATCTGATCAGATTTTGTATTGGAGGTCAAAAATTTTTTTTCGTATTTCGACATGTCCCTTAAGGGAAAGTTGTTCAGTTTCATGGGTAGAGCTACCACATGAAACGTTTGACGACGTTTTTAAGACCCTGTATAGTTACAGTCACGAGCACGTCAAGCTTGACACATAAGACTGCACCTTATTCCTTTCGAAGTAGGGGCCACAGAAGCGCTTTTAGTGCCACGCTTAACGTGCGTTTGACAGCAGATTGCCCAGATATGGAACAAGGTGGCTTATTGCATATGATTTTAATGAATTAGCAAACGTACAGCAGTTTCAGCTACAGCTTTATATTTTATTTACATTATATTTAAATTAAATAAAGGAATATTTTTAATTTATTTTGACATGTTTTGGATCTGTTGCCTCGGTGTTATATTATTTGAATTTAATTTAATAATTGAAATTGAAATTTGAACTTTGAATTGTTTTATTGGATAGATTATAAGTTACTTACTAACAAAATATGGCCAACAGGGAATATGCATGATTTTTTTTTAATTTAAATTATTTATTCTGATTCATGTAATAAACAATTTAGTAAAACAAATTTTCGAATAACTATGAAATTAAAAAAGATATAAGCCATCGAAGATTTGTTTCTGTCTCTTTCTAGCAAAACGAAATTTAACACCGAGTTTATATGGCCGTAGTGGCATGTGACGTCACTCGCCATGTCGGATCTCTCTGTCTAATCGACGCGTAATTAGGAGTTTTAAATGCTTATATCAGCCGTATTTATGAGCCAATTTTAATTTTAATTTCACTTCTTGTCATCTTACATAATTACATACATACATAACATCACGCCTCTTTCCCGTTGAGGTAGGCAGAGACTACAGTCCTCCACCTGCTACGATCTTGACATACTTCCCTTGCTTCCTGTACTTTCATCAATCCTTTCATACATGCTCGTCGGTTTAGGGTACTTTTAACCTGGCCTTTATTCAGAACGTCCTGAATTTGGTCCTGGTACGTTCGCCTAGGCCTTCCCCTTCCAACGTTTCCATTCACTCTCGCCTGGTAGATCTCTTTCGTCAATCTTCGTTCATTCATCCTCTCTACATGACCAAACCATCTCAGCATCCCTTTCTCGATTTTGGTCACTACGTCTTCTTTTACGCCACACCGTTCTCTTATCACACTATTTCTAATCCTGTCACTCAATTTAACACCAATCATACTCCTTAGCGCTCTCATTTCCACTGCATTAATTTTACTTTCATGCTTCTTCTGCCATACCCAGCTTTCACTGCCATACATCAGTGTTGGTACCAAAACTCCCCTATGAACAGCCAAACGAGCCTTGTGAGACACCTTCTGACTCCTCATAAAGGCGTGCAGGGCACCATTCACCATGTTTCCAGCATTCACTCTTCTTTCAATATCACTTTCACACTTTCCATCTCTCGTAAACTTTGAGCCCAGATACACAAACTCCTTCACTTGTTCGACTTGTTCACCATCTATTAATATAGTACACTCTGTCATACATTCCTCTCTTTCAAGTACCATTACTTTAGTCTTGCTTACATTTACTTTCATTCCTTTCCTGTCCAAAGCCACATTCATCATTGTTACCATCTCCTGCAACTCGTCAGCAGATGACGCAAGTACAACTTGGTCATCAGCGTAGAGAAGACATTTGATGAGTAACTCATTTATTCTCAGTCCACACATACTCTCTTTCAGATCAATCAAACAATTATCCATGAACAGGTTAAACAGCCAAGGTGACGCTACACATCCCTGCC
Source organism: Athrips mouffetella (assembly GCA_947532105.1). Lineage (NCBI taxonomy): Eukaryota > Metazoa > Arthropoda > Insecta > Lepidoptera > Gelechiidae > Athrips > Athrips mouffetella. The sequence continues at coordinate 4,153,149 of OX383971.1, read as the reverse complement.
TAACACCTTTTTCGATGCTAAACCATTCAGTGTACGCCCCGTTTATTCTGACACAAGCACTGGAATCCTCATAGAGAGATTTCAGTGCTTGAATCAGATGACCGTTTACCCCATACATAGACAATGCTGACCACAATTCATTCCTCACCACTCGGTCATAGGCCTTTTCCAAATCCACGAACGCGCAGTACTTGTCAACTTGTCATCTTGACTTCAATATTTTCATATTTTGTTAATAAATGCAACTAAAAAAATTAATGCATATTCCCTATTGTCTGAAATAAACTGTTTTTTTTTATAACGATTTCTTTTCTTTCTTTGCGAGTTTCTTTTTTTTAGGGTTCCGTACCTCAAAAGGAAAACGGAACACTTATAGGATCACTTTGTTGTCCGTCTCAAGATATGAACTTGAATTTGATATTAAATATAAAGGTCTATGGACCCTTGAAGAAGAATACCTACCTCATCTCAATCTTCAAAGACTACATCGAGGCTAAGGAAGCCATATTAAGTATAAAGCCATAAAGTTGTTATATTTTAACAGAACCCATTCGGTACTGCAGTTGCCTAACTTTCGAGATCGGAAGTAATTTAAACCCAACCTTTAGTACGGTTAGGTTACTCAGGATTTATGCAAATTAAACAAAATTAGCTAAGATCCCGCCGCCATGTTTTGCCTCTAATGTTTTTTTTAACGAATATTCATGTAAATGTTTGTTTACGCATAGGGTCATTACATACAACTCGCCTGCGTTACTTAGCCAAAACTAGCCGCAAGTATAGTAGTAGCCGCAAGTATAGTAGTAGTAGTATATTATTAACTTTAGGTACACAAAACAGACATTTGTTACCCAAGTAAAATTAAGTACATACCGTCGTAAAAAGACCAATCTAAAAAACTTAAAACACAGCTTTCCGAGACACTTTGTAGTTACCTGGCAAAGTAAGAGTTGGTGAGTGGGCGTAGTTACTACTAACCCGTTGCAGCAGACTAAGAAGTGGCAACCTATGTTTTTCCAGTTATTGAGATGTTATCTTTCGGGCACTTGATTAACAAATAGGTGCAATATTTCTACCAAATATTTTAAGATCGGAATAGTACGTGATTGGTCTGGTGTGCGGGAGAAACGTATGGCGGGTCATACATTTCGCCCGAGGTGTCGCGTACCGTAAGTAACTACTACAAGATTTTTTAAGCACAGAAATAGTACCGCGTAATCACGCGTAACGCAGCAGATGCAATTAAATCACGTTGCAACATTTTGCAATAGGATCTTAGACTAAAATCTAAAACTCATTAAAACTGCAACTAGTTCTAGTTTAAATTATTCATTAGTAGTTTTGAACTTCTATTATTTTCTCTCTAATTTAATTTGTGGTTTTCATATTTGTCTTCTTTGCTTACTCTAACGATTAAATTCAGACTACTTACACTTATTTACTTACATTCTGAATAGTTTTTGCTTTGGAAATTCATTTGGGAAGTACGTTTTTTTTATTATTTATTATTTTTCCTATAATGGCAAACATTGAAAGTAATACGTAAATTAATTTATGTTTTTTTTTTTCAATTATATTCGAGGTAACGCAATCGACACGCGACCAGGCAGGGGAGGAGAAATCGGAATTCACGGAAGGTGGGGATCGAGTGGCCCATCTGTACAACTCGTCTTAACGTTTTTTCTTTTTTTCCTACTCGTCTGTCCACTAGTGACATAATAGTACATTAAGATGCTAGTGCGCTGTTATGCTCATTATACGCGAGGCTCAGAAATTGCAGCCCGAGCCGCAAGCGAAGGCGTAATGGAGCCGAGAGTGTACTGGCAACGCGCACGTGCGTCTTACGACGTTTTTCATTTTCAACACATTTACGAGTAAAAATACTAAACTTTGCTAGCCTTATGTCCACCGCACGTCCACCGGAACATTTTGTCGGCTGCATTATGTTGGTGTTTTCCTTTGATTTTTATAACTTTCAAAATTGTATTTCGTGTACATGAGTATTTTAGACGGTACAGGAACAGTTTTTAATTTGTAGAAGTCGACACTTTTAGAAACATTTACAATAATAAACACATAAATATGTGTACGAGTAAAATGGCGTTATTTTTCAGCGGGCGCAGATTATACGCGTATTTGACAGGCATAGACTAAACTACCAAACAGCCTATTCCATAAATCTTGAAATATATAATCACAAAATTTAATATCTTGTTACGTAAATCACAAATTTATTGTTAATTAGTCAATGAATATAAATAATTTCATAAAATGAACACAGACAGCTTAATTTCTTGAAAATTTTAGTAACGTAATAAGCATAAAAACTCCTTGCTCCTGGCCGAGATAAAAAAAATAAAACACTAGTGGGGTAATATAATGAAAAAAAAAACACGTGTGTTTAATAAGCTGGATTATGGACTTTAATGCAGTGCAAATAGAGCGGTTTTATGAGAAAATGTGTTGAAAAGAAAACTAATTTATAATTCATTTTGGACATCAAGTAACCAAACAAACACAGTCCTTCACTCCTAAAAATAACTTAAACTTTGCGTAACAGTATAACAATGCCCCACAAAGAATACAATCGAATTAGCAGGTGACAGAAGGTCAAGTTCACTACCCTGGAAAATCGGCCAATTTCTGTCCCGTCAAGGCGTTTGACTGATTCATAGAATTCTGGAATTTTCGTTCGATTTATAAGCTTTTTGACGTGGATTTTGGGTTTTACAAAAAACCACTACTGGACCGATTCTAAAAGGTAACGATTTTTCTAAAATAATTTGAACGGCAAAGAGGCAAAGAAAAAAGTTTTCTGGGCTTCAAACTTAGAGACAAAGTAAAGAACGGTAAAATAAAAAGCCTAACAAAAGCTTAAAATGAAGTGGAAATGGGTAGGACATATCCAGAGAAGATTCTTTTTGTAAGTTAAAAAAAAATCCTTTTATCTCAAGAAGAAGTGAAGCCCCTGGAGTATTAAATGACCTCTATGATCAGCTGATGAAGGTGATTTTTTTGTTACAATATCCAGTCACTAGCAAATACCTTTTTTTTTATTGAAAATGGGCTTACTCTTGACCTCGATCTAGTCTTGAAGACAGAGATGAGGTCGACGATGGAACGAGCTTACCCAGAAGAAGCCTATTCACTCGCGACTTGAATAGATTCGGGTTATATGAACTCGGGAACACAGACGCAGGCAGAGAATTCCACTCTTTAGCCGTGCGCATTATAAAAGATGTTTCAAAGCGCTTTGTGCGAATGTGCGGAATATCAACCAAGTATGGGTGATATCCTGCGGTGCGTCTGGACTCCCGATGGTAGAAGGGAGATGGTGGAATAAGCTCGTGGAGCTCTAGAGCACACTCTCCGAAGTACAATCTGTAGAAGACCGACAGACATGCAACTTTGCGACGGTGGGCCAGACTGTGAAACTTGGTTTTCACCAGCATCTCATCACCAACGAGCTTCTTGGCTCTGCGATCTATCGTTTCATACATTTTGCATGAACAAGTTTTGAAGAGGCACCTTCTCCTCTCGTGTCCCTATAGAATAACAGAAGAGTCTTTTATTTTACGCCTGTCCTTCGCCCCAATTCAGGCCTCAGATGAAATTAATCTATCTTTCTAAATATATAAAAGAGCTTGTCCTGACTGACTGATTCATCAACGCCGAGCCGTAACCGCTATAGATACAGATCTGGAATTTTGTACACATGTTCTATGCACGTCAAAACTACCCACTAAGAAAGGAATTTGGAAAATTCATCTTCCAAGGGGGTGATTTAAGGGATAAAAGTTTGTATGAAAGTCCTTTGTTTCTTGAGCTAGATTCACACTGAATTTAAGCTTTTGGAAAAAAATAAAGAAACACGTGTTTAAGCATTTTATAAAAATCATCCTTAAAGGGGGTGAAAAAGGGGATAATTCTTTTCCGTATGTTGTTCTCTAAGTCTTTAATTTTTAAAGGTACAATTATAGAAATTTGGTTTTAAGCTCTTGGTAAAAAATATAAAAGTACATGTTTTAGAATTTTTCAAAACTCATCCCTTAAGGGGGTGAAATAAGGGATGAAAATTTGTATGAAAATCCTACAGCTTTGACATGTGGTACTTGAAAATTTGGAATGTAGTGTAGAAAGAAATATGTATTTTAGCAATTTAGAGATATCATCACCCAAGGGGGTGAAATGAGGAATGAAAGTTAGTATGAAATTCCTAAAGTCTTGACATGAGTTGTTTGAAATTTGGATTTTAGCTAATAATAAGAAGTAAATAAACAAGTGTTTCAGCAAAAGTTAATATGAAATTAGTACAGACCAAAAAACGGGCAAAATTTACTTTTAGATTTCGGGAAATACTGAAAGTGTTTTTATCTGTAAAATATTTTTTTTAACTTTAGCTTCCCGAGCAAAGCCGGGGCGGGCCGCTAGTATTTTAACAAAACTACTTAACACTTTTACTTTGCCTATGTATGTATTGATGATACAGATTGGTTACCCCAAACAGCAAAGTCTTTTTGTTCATGAAAAACCTGACATTAATTCCATACACAGTTGCAAAAAAATATGTAAATTTAATGGAAGATTAATTAATTAATCGTTTAGTAAGTAGATTTAGATATGCCACTCTCATGTAGATTTCAAGAAGTTCCTTCCTTCCTTCCTTCTATCTCCTACTTGGGATAAATCTGGATGTTTCTTAACATGGCATTATTATTATTTTTTTAATAATAATTAAGTTTTCACGGAGTTCGTGTTTGAAGAGCCACATAAAGTTTTAACATCATATCGTGTGGAATTTTAGATCCACGAGGTCCACGACCGACCTCACAAACCACAGGGCTCAGTTAATAACCATTATTTGATCCCTGCTATTTGGAAAGTCTTACAAATTAATGATGTCCATTGGCCAACCTGAAATGGAAACCAGAAACCATCGGATCGTGAGCACTAGACGACGAACGCTGCGCTGTTTTATAAATGTAATATATGAAAGTGAAACTTATTTAAATTACATATAATAAATAACCAAAAGTAAGACACATAATAACATAGGTTATTTATACAGCTGTCTCAACACATCATCAAGAATGAAAACAAAATTAGTACCTTGTAACCGAAACGATCTACAGTCAAGTCTAGCCTAGACCTGTCTGCGATATGGAGATCTGTTGGTACGGTAAGACAGATAGATTTTTTGTACGTCTACCAAAATAACCAGTTTAAAAAAAAAATATATTCATCATCATCATATCCTAGCCTTATTTAGTTTTTGACCAATGGTTTTTACGGAGTCTGCTACCTAATGTAGGGAATTTGACGAGGACACTGGTTTTTACACAGAGTGACTACCATCTGACCTCCGCAACCTAGAGGGCAAACCAGACCCAATCCTTGATAAGGCTTTGCCAGGTTAGTGGCCAACCTGGCTGTCAGAGTTTTCATACATACATACATAATGATTACATACATACATACATACATGTCGAAACTATAATTGACATTATCTGGGACCAACGGCTTAACGTGCCTTCCGAAGCACGGAAACGCTTTAGTTGTGGTGCCACTAGCGGTCACCCATCCGGGTTCTGACCACGGCCAACTTTGCTTTACTTTCGTGATCGGAAACAAAGAGCAACTACCACTGGGTAGTTATCAAATGGTTACCTTAAATTAGAAATAAATGATTTATTATATTAAAAAATAGTAATAATTTATTTTATTAAACAATATAATAATCATTTATTTCAACCAAGATAATTTTTCGACACGCTCTCTTAGAACTTGGAGACGCGAATGACGATCGACCTAAAATTTGTAGGCCGCATTGACTCCAGCTGCCTCAACAACTTCCGTACATGCTCCTCGATGTCCTTTGTCGTAGCTTCTAGACGGGACACGTAGAGCTGCGCGGACGGCAGCGAAGCCTTCAAAGTTGGTTAGAGGATAGTGGTCGTAAAGCTGTAATGCCTTATAAAAATCTTGACAACAGAGCTGGACAGTTTGTCTAACGGTGCCTATAGAATGTAACCAATTAACTAACAAATTCTTTGAAAGGCTTCTAAAAGAAATATTCGACATCAATTCATTCATTCTTTCGGACCGAAACGTGTCGGCCATAGGCCGTCAATATAAAACGTGAGTTTATTCGTCTAGGCACATAATTTCTTACCTTATATAAGGTCCTAATGAAATAGTGAATATAATTTTAGTATGTTACTCAGCTGCCGTATTCCGAAGTGGAACTCCGATAATATCGCGCCGATAATTAGTCTATGCTTCGGCCTTTGACAAAGAAATTCCCATACAAAGTAAATTTTGAACGTAATTGTTGTTGTCAATCTGATAATATCGGAGCTCCGATAAAACTTCGGAATACGGACCCAGACCATGAAACTGAACAAATTTCCCATGGAACATAGGTCGAAATACGAAAATCTATTTTTGACCTCCCATAGAAACTGCATCAGCTGATAGCGCATTTTGTATGGGAGGTCAAATTTGGTTTTTCGTATTTCGACCTATTATTATTATTATATATTTTTTATTCAAGTAACCAAGACTCATGAGGTTAGTAAGCTTACAACTATGTTAGTAAAACAAAACATGACAAAAACAGAAGGAAGTCAATAATAAAGTTGAAAAACGTAAATCATCCCATTTGAAATGGCGCAGCAATGATTTACTATGTTCCTTGGGGAAAGTTGTTCAGTTTCATGGTCTGAATAACGTACTAAAATTATGTTCACTATTTCATTAGGACCTTATATTTATAATTTCCCTTCAAATTTAAAATGTACAGTGAATCTATGTTACGAACTTTTTACCCTTACGAAATACCTGAAATACTACTCGTACCTCGGTGTTTCTTGGAAGTCTAGCTCAGATCAGTCCAAGGTCTTTGCCGAAATTGCCTAAAAGGTCTAAAGGTGAGGCCGGCGTCTAGCCGCTACTTATATACGACCTTTAAGTCTTATAAGATGATTAGTCTTATAAAATTATACGGTCCAGAAGTAATAATAAATAACAATAAATTTGGCACAAAACTGTTGCAAATACTTCCTGTCTGCAACATTGTTTCTACGTTTCTATCTCAATCTTCACTCTGAGGCGGTAGCGGAAACGTTCCGGGGGCGGTATTTTTTGTAAAGTATGAGTTCTTATGTACCTAAGAACATTTGAAACCGGTCGCTGCGCGGTATTTTCTTCCCGCAGATCCGCCTCCCGACCGCTTTCGCAATCATACTGCCTCTGTGTGACTTGGGCTTTAAAGGTTACTGAAGGATGGAAGGCCTCTCTCTCTTTCCTCCACTGGTCGCTAACCAAAGCCTAAAAAAATAAATCACAAGTGTTATAAAGATAGATGGCAGGATATTAAGTTTGTATTATTTAAATTTTACGATACAAACTCTTTTTTTTAATAAACATTTTTTTTTTATAATCACAATTTATTTTTAGGGTTCCGTACCCGAAGGGCCCAACGAAGCCCTATCGCTGTCACTCACGTGTCCGTCTGTCCGTCGTCTGTCACACAGGTTCGACAGAATAACGATTGGGGCTATTTTTTCATCCATTTTCATATTTTTTCATGTTTTCATATCTTGTTGACTTGGGTCAACAGCCATACAAATCGTCAAAAAATATATTGAAACGTTTTTAAGGGGGGCTCCCATCCAGCTAAAGGGGAAGTGAAAAAAAAATTACTTACCTTACCCTTACTAGTTCATTGAGTAAATAAATACATACTGTATTTTTAGGGTTCCGTCCCTCAAAATAAAAAAAAAGGAACCCTTAAGGATCACTTTGTTGTCCGTCTGTCTATCTGTCTGTCTGTCTGTCAAGACCCTTTTTCTCACGAACGAGAAAAGGTATCAGGTTGAAATTGATAACGAATATTAAAGTCCATAAACCACACAAGACCTGAAAATTTCAATTTTTTACAACGATGATATCAAAAGATATGGCTTTTAATGTCCTCATCTCCATACATTTATGCAAAAAAGCAAAACCTACAGGTTGACCTAAAATTATGAAATCCCGTTGACCTAAAATTATGAAATTTGGCAAGAAGCTAGGTCTCACAGTACAAATAAAGGGAAAAGTCTAAAATCATTAAATATTTCAATTTTGCTCACAACTAATAGTAACCAATTAACGTTTCAAAAAAAAAGGGGTCAAGTTAGATGGTCGCGGAGTTTTTAAAATCAAAGAGCAAAAGCTTTTAGTATATCATATGGTAGATAGGCACGGAACCCTTAGGGCGCGACTCCGACTCGCACTTGGCCGGTTTTTTGTTTTATAACATTGGAAAACAGAGGAATTAGAAGCATAATTAGTAGAATTTTAGAACTTCCCATTGACCTATGAACTTGTTTGGTGATAATAAGAACTAGTAACCTGCGCAGTTGACTATTTGTGAGTTGGGTGTGTTTTTAAAAGTAGCCGGTGTAGAAGATACTTAAAAATTAAATAAGATAAGTAAAAACATATATTTTTTATGAAATACAAGAAAACATTATTTCGAAAATGTCGTTTTGTAACTTGACCGTGCCGCTGACATGGACATATTTCAAACCGAACATTAACTCAAAAATTTCAATAAAAAACACATAAACAATTTACAATTTTCGTTTCAAGTAATATAAGAGAGTTTCAAAAGTCCTTTTATGACTACTTTCACCTGTGTACGGTTTTTTTTTTATTGTATATCATGAATGAATTGAAAAAATGCGGAAACGAGTCTAATTGTAATTGTATGCTTATGTTGACGGTAAAGGAGGATGGTGACCATGTTTTAAGACGGAAAGTCCTTGAATGCCTTAAAAAGGAAGTAGAAAATCTGAGATCAGGAAGACTATTCTCACGCTACTCGGCAATACTCAGATATTAAAAGTCAGAGGGTGCTATGGGCGGTGGAGATCACTTACCATCAGGCTGTGCTGCCTTTCTGACTTGTAACATAAAAAAAGTCATCATTAGACAAAAGCACAACGTTGCCTTAATTTTTACAAAATCTATCAGACATATCAAATATCAATTATCTGGGCAAGCTTTTTTACCAAATAACATAAACTAAAATTAAGAATAATCAGCTGATACAAAGCTGACTAGTAAAAAAATGGTAACTAACAACATCACACATAATTTTAACCAATTTCTGTTTTCTAATACTGAACCGTGTCATCATTAATCAGAGCTGGATCAATAAAAATAAATGCTGTACCAATTTCAACACAGCTCTTAAGGTTTAAAATTTAAAATATAATCCACACAAAAACTGCAATATAATCCACACGTAAACTGCAATAAAATATCTCCTACAGTGCAACTATGTAATATTATGTTTTCAATCAAGACTTGTGCTACAATATTTACGTTGTACATAAAATAAATAAAACACGGTTACCCTAATCAACACCATCGAGCACCCAAACGATAAATAAAGGGTCCTACCATATGATTTATCACGTAATTATAGGTTCGGAATCTCTTAACGAGACGTTGTAAGAGCATTACACTTAATACTCGCATGTTGATTTTAATTACGTCGAATGGCAACCGCTATACGACTTTTGGCCGCTTAAGGCCTTAATAGCGCTCAGCGTTACTTGATCAAATTAAAAATGCACTCTAATCGTATGTGCACGCTAAGATGTCACGCGCTTACAGTTTTTGGTCGGGTTCGCGGCCGCACGCGCTTAAAAGCTCGGTTTTTTGCACTTTTCATTAGTATTATGTGGAGTAAAAATAAAACATTCAAGTAAAAATATTGGTATTATAGATACCTTTTTTGTGTGTAAAAACTAACTAGTGAACTTTTGCGGTTTTGGAGAAATTTTGCAAATTATCACAAAAACAGGTGCTGCTTGGGATTTTTTTCCTAAAACGTGGTTAGCAAAAATACAATTCTGTTCAAGTAAAAACCTTTTTAAAATCTTGATATATCACCCTGTATTTTTTTCAATGGTTTTGATGGCCATTTATTTTAATGTTTCAACGTAAAGTTAGGCATTTGGCCGCTATTAGCGCCTTAAGGAAATTCCGTGTAAAGCGCGCACGCATGGTCACTAGATTACGAACGTAAGTTGAGTTTTCAAAGTGAAAAGCAATCAGTTAATTAGTGCGATGTAAATTGCTCGGTGCTTGATAGAAACAGTTTTCTTTCTCTATGACGAATGTTAAGGAATGTTTGTTTTTGTAGTGATAGATGACCGTTTTGGCAGAATTACAAACCTAGTGCTTTGGAGGGCACGGTGAGCCGTGGGTCTCGGCTAAAATCCTATACAGCGTGTAACAGAAAGGTGGTGTGATAAAGGGTATGAATCTGCCCATGAAACTGAACAACTTTTCCCAAGGAACATAGGTTATAGAACAAAATCAATTTTTTACCTCCAGAAACTGTATCAGCTGATAGCGTATTTTTTATAGGAGGTCAAATTTGGTTTTCCGGATTTCGACCTATGTTCCTTGTTCAAATTCATGGGAAGATTCACACCTTTCAGTATTATCACGCCTTTCCGTTGTATCATAGTCACGCGCTTTATCATAGTCGTTGAACCACAATATGTCACGACTCAGAAGTTAATAGTAGATTAGTAGCCAAGGGCTGTAAGGCATCAATTGCAGCCCGAGATATTTAGGCGCACGAGCGCAGCGAGGGCGCCTATAGTTCGAGGGTGCAATTGATGCTTACACCCGAGCTAACTACTCTGCTTCACATCTCGATTGTGAGGTAAGTAGGTCCTTATTATTACCACCAAATTGTAGGTGACCAATTAGCGCTATAGGGTAATAATGTAGCTAGAAAAGCCCTAGGGCGGTAAGTAATTAAAACACCCGCCGCCCCGCTGCTGGAGGCGGCCATCAAGGCGGAAGTTACAATTACTTACCGCCCTACGGCTTTTCTAGCTACATTATTACCCTAGAGCGCTAATTGGTCACCTACAAGCCCTATTTGGGGGCTACTTACCGAATATGAGAGGTGTAAATATTTTTTATTTTATTTATTTATTGTATTTAGAAACACAAACAGTCATAATATAAACATGCTTTGTGAAAAATATATAGTATAAAGACCTGGAGGTTCATAAAAATATAAAAAAGAAAACATTCACAGCTTTGAGGGATCAGTAAAGCTACTATATAGTTAAGGAGGAAAGATTTACAAATTCAAGTATAGTGAGAATTACAGAACAAATGGTTTTGGTTTAAAAATAAATAAATACAGAAACTTAATACACTAAGTGCTTACATTTTACAACATTTTTAATCTTGTTTAACGAATCATGGAAAGGGTCAACACTACACAAATTCTTATCATAAAAATTGCAAACTCGTCTGAAAAACGTATATTTAACATAATACTATTAATAGTTATTTGTTATGCAAGGCAGCAAAAGGTTTATTTGGCGCGAGTACCTCGTATTGAAACCTGAGCAAGCGAAGGATTCTAGGATTGAACCACGAGCGAAGCGAGTGGTTCAAAAGAAGAATCCTGAACGTGGCGAAGGTTTCAAGGTACGAGACGCAAAATAACTTTGCTGCCGAGCGAAACACAAAATTTTTCACCTCATTGAAGCGAGGAAATGTTAACATAATGCAAGAAAAGCAATTCAAATATAAGAAATACGTGTTTAATTAATTACTCATACGTTCTAACGTAAGGGCATAATACCTACATAATGGTACTGACGGCAGCAAGCAAGTGGAAACATAACCAGTATAACCTGAACCAGCGCTTCGCTACAAACCTCCGTAACCAGAGACCAGCTCAAGGTCAAAGAGTTTTCACGGACGAGTGGCCATGTATACATTAAGAATACTAGGCATTAAAAAGGAAATCACTATAATTAAATTATTATTATTTTTGGGACTGTTGTGCTTATATTCATGACTCTACCTATAAACTACTTGATAAATTTGCAGAAAGAGGTTAATTTTCATTGGATTTCTGGAGACTGAGGATAGGTAGTGGCAGGCAAATCTATTTTGTATTGCGTTGATTTGAAGTCAAACTGCAAGTCCATTAATCTGGGCAAGAGAACAAAAAAAAAGGCGATCGAATTTTAAATTTACTTTTTATTATCAGCCAGTTCCTTACCCACCAGGCATTCACTATTCATAATACTATTTGTTTCTTTCCTATAGCTGCATCCCTCTTACTCATCTTTAAAACGATAGTGCGTGGCTGGTTTTACAAGCGGCCAGTACTGCAGCATACTACAAAATAATAAGCACATCGCGTTCGAATTTTAAAAACCTTTTGTCCGCTAGGGGCCAAAAATCGCTTTTGGCCGCAGAATTTAACCGACAAAACAAATGTTTCCGAGCTTTGGAGGTGAAAAGATTATTTCCTAACCAAACGACTTTTGTGAAAGTAAATAATTAATCCGCTGAATAAATGTAATCAAAAACTCAACCGAGAACAAGTTTGCGAGCACTTAGTCTAATCTAGGCAGCCTGGATCAACTATCAATATCAACGGAAAGTTTTTTAGTAGTGCCTTTAGATTACCTAATCAATTTGCAGTTGCAAAAGAATGCTTTTAAGTTAAAGTTCAATCAGGTTTGGAAGTGGGTCGATACGCGTTTTTATCTTACGATTACTTGGTGACATTATTTCAACCACCTAATAAGTAACATATAATACATCATTGTAATAACTATATAAAATAGCGCTACGTATTAAACAAAAGGTACAGCAGTACTGCACTTACTTTCTCGCGATACACGAGAGTCCCGAGAATCGAACCCAGAACTTCCGGATCAAGAGCCAAATGCTCTAACTACTAGATTATAAAGGGCTGCGGATAGTAAAAAGTAAATAAGGACCAAGTGCAAACTTAAGTTTGTAATTCCATACAAATAAAATGGAAATACAAACTTCCCTATACTAGATTTATGTAAAAATATTTACATGAAATATGCAGTCAGGTACATATCCAATTTACAGTTCCAATTTTAAGCCTTAAAATAAGCTCATTGAAACCGATTTTAAGTAAATCACATTTTTAAATTTTAGTAGTAAGGGAACACCCCTTATATGAACTTCCACAGACCAATGGATACAGCCGAAAGATACCTTGCATGGAGATTCTTGGTCATGCAAAATTTCATCAAGATCATTTAAGCCGTTTTTGAGCAAATCGCAATTTTTCATTTCCATTATATGACAGCTACCCCCTAGTTGTAGAGCCTTCATGGTGTTATGACCACGAATGCCCTATAATCGGCTAAAATTATTTAAATTACGAACGACATTTTATTGTTTTGTGTTAGTTGTTAGCCGACCCAGAGCCGACCGGTGAGGCTGTAGCATCTTCTGGGCTTCAACCAGTTTTACGCCGCTTCTCGGCGAATCTGTTTGATTCGAGGCTCCGTGCCACTTGTAAACGCGAATAATATTATTTAAGTGCTTAGCTCTCAATAAATCAGTTTATTTCCAGATTTAACACATTTTATTTGAGCTAGGAAGTAAGGGCTCTCTTTGAGGGTCTTTACAAGTTCAAAAAGAGAGCCAGCAAGAAACCACTCAGTATCCTTCGATGAATTTACAAGAAAATCTTAAATTTAAAATATGATGTCAATCGGACTATTCGTTTGGCCCTACGTTTAGCCGCTAGGCCAAAGCGTGAAGGACAGACCGACGGACGGACCGACCGACAGACCGACCGATGGACGGACATTTTTAGGAGACTTGCTTTTTATGATGTATAAGTGATATAGAACACATTTTTGAGAAAATTAGAAAAACTTTTTTTTCACGAATTCAATACCTTTCTCGCTCCGCTCGACAGTAAAAATGAAGCAAATATACAAGTTCATCATCGTTATATCAGCCGAACCATAGAGGAAGGAAACATAATCCTCCCCACACCCCGGACATGACATAACGAGCGTGAATTACAAATTAAAAATTTGAAGGTCACGTAGGCCTGCATATTCAGTACAAAATCAGGAGGAGGATCACGAGAATCGCGCGAGCGGGGGCGCGCGGGTGTGCGGGGTGGATTGCAAGGGAGACGGAGAGTGACTGTTCTGTATGATAAAACTATTACTTTATTCTGTGGCCTCTCCTAAAGATCTCCATGACGGGCGACCGGTCCTGCGCTGCTCGCATCCAGCAGCGGCTTCCCGCAGTCTTCACTAAATCGTCGGTCCACCTTAGGGGGGCCTGCCCACGTTACGCCTTTAAACAAAGTACAAGTTTACAAATTATTAAACAATAATTCAGTTCTAGGAGAGAAAACAAATGAGCTACCAAAAAATACTACCGATCCAGAGCGAAAAATAGTTATTTGTTATGTCATCATCATCATCATAACATCCCATTAAATTATGTAAGGCAGCAAAATTGTCATAATATGTCGCTAGGACCTTGTATTGAAATTCGAGCAAGCTAAGGATTCTAGGATTGAGCCATGAGCGAGACGTTCAAAAGAAGAATCCTGAGCGTAGCGTGAGTTTCAAGGCACGAGTAGCCAAATAACATTGCTGCCGAGCGAAACGCACAAATTTTCATTTCACTACAGCGAAAAAAATTCTACCAGTACACCACAGCATAATTTTAATCATCCCGTTCTAATTTCAAAAACTACCACGGCACTTTACGCTCAGGATTCTTCGCTACGCTCATGAATTCTAGAATCCTTCGCTTGCTCAGGTTTCAATACAAGGCACTCGCGCCAAATAACACTTTTGCTGCCTTGCATAACAAATAACTATTTTATTTGATTAGAAAACCTTTTCCACGCTAGCGGCAAAAAATTAGTTTTGCACGCAGATTTGGACCGATAAAGCAAATATTTTCCCAGCTAGTGAGGTTGAATTCATGTTTCGCCCTCTGTTAGGTAGTCAATTAGTAAAAACAAAATAAGGCTAGGACTAAACTTAGTTACTATTCTAGGACAAAGACTTACATCATCATCATACTATCCTACTAAATGTCTATTGCTGGACGGGTAGCTTTTTCAACAAGCTATCCATTTTATTTTTGAGTGCTTCTCCCTAAAAGCTCATGTACCAATCAAAGACACTACGATGTTTGTACATCTACGACGAAAGTAAGTAATAAAATTTGAAGAACTCCATATCTTGTTGCTCAACTTCAACTCATAAACCAACTGAATGTCCGTTTACTATCTGCCGACAACCCTATTTCCGGTACTTGCCGATAATTTATGTTTATAAACTAAATAATATGATAACTTTATATCTAAAGAATTTGGGCTACTTTCTTTATGTATAGCAACACGATTTTGTTATTGTGTCAATCGCATCGCAACGCCGATAACTACGGTACGTACGGTCAATCGCTTGTCGGTAGAAACTTTTTCAACTCTATTATCACGACATAAGGTCCAAAAGTGTTTCTACTGATGTGCGGCCGTGTGTACCTACAGCTTCAAAATATTCATGTCGCAGGCCAATAGTATAAAAAACGGCGGGAAAACCGTAAACGGTCGGCAAATTGTAAAACGGCGCCGGCTGATTGTAAACGGGTTTAGATTTAGTAGCGTGGGCAGGCGTGCAAGATAAGTTTGGCTCTGACGGTTATTTCCTGCGCATGGGTGACAGGTAGAGAACCAATGACGATTCGCTCGCCTCCCCCCCACCTGCCGCACTCATCCCCGCGATTAATTTTTTGAGTTCTGCGCATTAACGGACATAGCCAGAGTTATTTTGTACGACGAGTACTGGTGCATTTTAGGTTCGTTTAGCCAAGGTAATCCCAACCGGTTTGGTTAGGTTATCTTACAACCACAACGCACGAGCCGGGCCAAGAACAAATTACGCGCCGTTTTGTGAAATGCCGCGGCATTATTTAAAATGACGAATTTAAATTTCTCCGCATTTTGTACAATGCCAAGGCATAATGTAAAACGACGAATGATACCATTTGCCTGCGACATACATATCAAATAATTTTCTGTGAAATTCTCGAGGGAGGAGGACAATGTTGTGTGATAAGTAAGATGATATCGTGCTTCGAAAGGCACGTTAAGCCGTTGGTTTCGGCTTCTATGTATACGGAAGTAGTCGTTAATGAGCCATGTCCAAAGCCTAAGTAAAGCGGCTAAATAAAATAACTCTGTGAACAGAGTCGTGAGGTCGATCTTAAACATGACAACAGGCAATAATAAATGTTATGACAAGGGACAAGACATTTTGTAGGTGCTCTGGGTTCAAATGATCCACTAAACATGTTAAACAAAATATCAATCTTCTTTATTTAATCAAACAAAATAAGGTAACTTATCAGCGACATCTTTGTGAGGTGGTATTGTCAAAACACATCGAATTTGCACTCCATCAAGATGTTTTTAGGGATACTTTGTCAAATAATAAATACTGACCCTCGCAACGCCAGTAAGCAAATATTTTGAGTTTAATATCAAATCGATTACTTAGTCATTTCTAATTTGCAGAAATTTATAAAATCTGTGTGTTTTATTTTATTATTATTTACTCGCTGTAGATTACTTTCTCTATTTTATGCATAAAAGAACCCATAACAAAACAACTTGTATCTATGCATAATACTTAGTTTTTTACTAATAATATGGACAAGATTTGAATTGAAAACGGAAACCCTGAAGGATGTAAATTTTCCTTTGAAACTGAAAAAGTTTTCTGGAACGAACACAGTTCGAAAAAGGAAAACGAAAAAAAATACAGTTTCGCTTAGAAACTACATCACGTGATAATAGAACATTTTATGATAACTGCCTTATCAAAGTAGTAATTTTGTGAATCCACGCTGAAGTTTTATTCCTTACTAATTTCTTTAGCACACTTACAAAATATGGAACGAACTTACCCCTGCGGTTTTGCCTAGTATAGTTTGGTTTTGTATAGTTACATGGTAGCATTGAAAACGCTCTTAGGCCAGCAACGCCTTATTAGTAGCACTACCCCAGATATTAGGTAGAAGTTTCTATGGGCGGCAGTGATACTTACCATAAATTAACTGTCGTCTGCTTGTTTGCCTGCTCCAGCATAAAATAATTATTTTTTATGCATGGCAGCAAAATTGAAATTTGGCGCGAGTGCCTTTGCTGCCAAGCGAAACACGCAATTTTTCACCCCACTACAGCGAAAAAAATGCTAAATAATAACGCCAGTATCTAACATCAAACGTCATCAATAGGTTCTAATATCGAAACTATTCCACACTAGCGGCCAAAACTGACTTTTGCATGCAGATTTTGACCGATAAAACAAAGTTTTCCGAGCTAGTGAGGTGAAAAATACATTAAGGGCCTGTCTCACCGCTTGTTGCTAAAGTTCGCGATAGTAAGCTGATAGATAAAATATCTAACAGCTAAATATGTTTTTTGTGTTCATCTGTCACTCAGAGCAATCAAAAACTTGTGAAACAACTCATTTTCACTATTTGAAAGAAATAACTAGCAGATAGACTATCTGGAACTTAGCTGTAAGCGGTGAGACAGGCCCTAAAATTACTTCGTAAAATCAACTCTCAGTTCACGCCTCACCGCTTGCATGCGGAACCCTTCTCTCCCACCCAACTCACGCGCTGCCGCACGGTGTCTGGTTCTCAGAAGCGCCGAAGGATATTTTTCAAGCAGACACCCAATCAAGCCAAGACATTATCAGTGATCTCATCAAGTCCGTGGTCGGACAATGCACGTCCGGCCCGCCATATTGACGGCCACCCAATTTAATTGGCAAATAAAGAAGTAATTTGGACAAGAAAGAGCAATTGCCAAATCTAAGTAGTTTCAGAATTGTTTTGATTGACGGTTCAGCGCACGCTTATTGGCCCATAAATTACTTTGGAGAGAGGACAAGAGATTATGTGGTCCCTAAAATCTATAAAAAACATCCATTGCTTTTACAAGAAGTCTAAAGAAAATACACAAGGAAAAATAATTTTTGTACCTATTTAAAATTGTTATTATTTTTTATAAAAAAAACCTATTTTTATGCGAAAAGTTTAGTTTAGAAAAGTATGTACTTATCCAGTTATGTGGATATCTTTTTACATTTCCCTATTACATTCGAAGGAGTTGGACCAGATTGGACGCTGTTACTCTAGAGATAGAGCTGAGTTTCGGGCGGTGGTCGCTGACAACCGCTGAGGATTAGCACCCGAAGAAGACATTCGAAACTTACTACTCGTACACGTTGTTCGTTGGCTTAGAGAAGATCTTGACATCTGCCCATAACTCAAATTTTCTCTGATTCATTGAACATCTTAGGCCAAGTCTAGAAAAAATAACATTTTCAAACAGCAATAGTACTCGTACTAAAGTGAATTTTGACGCTGACAGAATTTTGTACGCGCCAACCTATATTGTACTTAGATGCCGCAAAATATAAAGGTTTTTTCAAATAATTTTAATCGGCTTATAGCAGCAAGTCCAATAATCATCATCGCCATCATATCAGCAGAAATACATCCACAGCTAGACGTAGGCGTCCCGGTACTGCGCTGGTCGAATCCAGCACCTTCTTGTAGGGGACTGCACACGCTACGTCTTCTGGTTTTTAGTCGCCACTCTCACCCCTTTGCTCTGAACTGCCACATTAGTTCAGCGATTCTCAGAGCTATGTCGGTTACAAAACTCGCTGTTGTAATGACTAATTCTTATTTTACTTAAAATTAACGATCCTGTGTAAATCAAGTCGTAAAGTACAAAATAATAAGGTACAAATACCTACAAAATTTTAGTAAACATTTTTTGTACAACTATAGAATATCTGACATCAAATAGGATTGGTAGTCATAAATTATGTGTCGTAGAGATATCCACATCATACAAATATTATTCACTATCTTTGGTCATCGCACTTTCACTAAATGGTACAGTACACCGCAAAATTTCATAGGCTAGAGTAGAAAATTTACATAGATTTACATAGATTACACAGATCTTTTTTTTTCCTATTTTAAGCGCCATTATCAAGATAAACTTTCGTAAATGTTTTATGAATATTTATTTACACATACACACACTTTAAGTTACCACTTTTTTTCTAATTTCTCGACATGTACCCTTTTGCGAGTATCATCAGGAAGACCTTACTTACATAAGTTTTTCATATGTAATAAGCGGGTGGCTCTTTTAAGTTTTGATTTGGACTGTCATTATCCCGAAAAAAATAAAATACATTATTTTTAACTCTCCCTGAAAACTAAGATTCAGATAATAAAACTTAACTTTTCCTAAGGCGCAGGTCAGACAGCTGCGCCCCTCTTCTATACGGATTGCGCCGCGTCCTTTTATTTGCGTGTGGAGCGGAGCCAGCGGGCAAGTGGGCGCACGCATTTGCATACAAAATGTATGAAGAGGAGCAGAGGAACCTACTGGTGCGACATGCGGTGCGCCGTACGGCTTGCCGCACCTCTTCTGTCTGGCCTTCGCCTAAAGAATATAGAAATACAAAAACTAAAATATGTTTTTACTTCTCTCAGAAATTAGAAACGGCACTTGGTATAAAATTTCTGTCGTTGTCTGTACCTGTGTTAGTTTAGTTTGGTTGAACGACCTTGATACGATCATATCAGATAAGGTGGAACGATCAGATTGATACTAGTTTACATCATGCGAGTAGATCGTTGTTAGATTTATTTCACTGTCACTTCGTTACAAATAAAATTATAAATCATATTAATTAAAAGTATGCAAGGCAGCAAGCAAGTGGAAACAAAACCAGTATAATTTGAACTAGCAGCGCTTCGCTACAAATGCCCGAAACTTGAGACACGCTCAAGGTCAAAGTGAAATTAAATTAAATCAAAATAAAATTAAAAGATATTTGTATGAGAAACAATAATGTAATATGCTTTTTTGATCTGTTTAAGATAAAATTATACTTTTCGTAAATGATATTTGAATTGAATGAAAATTGAATTAACATGCATGATATTTTAGTTCTTTTAGTGATATTATAATTAGGTATGTAAGTTTTAACGGTAAATTGACATGACATGCATGATATTTTAGTTCTTATAATGATATAATATTATAATTATTATGTAATTTTTAACTTCTAGTATGATGTGGTAGCCTTTAAGTGTGATGCATATTCGCTTGTAACCTATAGACCTATGTTTTTAAATCTTTAAACTAATATGTATTATGTTGGCTATCCATACAAATAAATAAAAAAAAAAATTAAAAAAAAAAAGTGTTGCCCCCGACGTTCGGCCGTGTGTACCTACAGTCAAGAACACCTCAAAATTTACGACCCATATCGTTTTGGGAAAATATGTTTCGTGATCCAAGGAACATACTAAAATTATGTTCACTATTTCATTGGGACCTTATACCGCGTGAATTTTCATTCGTTTTAAACCCGTAGCCCAGTGATTCTACTCATGAAAACAAGCAACTTTCCCGAAGAAAAAAATTTTTTACTCGAAAAAATTTTTTAGTCTTCCCATAGTAAAGTGGTCACGTGATCGACTCTTTTTGTATGGGAAGGTGATTAATTTTATTTTTGTAAAAAAAAAGTTGCTTGTTTTCATGAGTAGAATCACTGGGCTTCGGCTTTAAAACGAATCAAAATTCACGCTGTATATTTTTTCTGTACGTGTAGACAGTGTTGCCAACTCGGTGTCAGTTTTCGAGCTAAATAGAGTTTCAAATAGGGCCAGATTTGCCCAATAAATACAAAATTGGGCCAAATTGCTTTTTTTATTCAAAGTAAATAAAAGAAGTGAGTTTTCTTTATTATTGTTTACTTATCAAATTGATTTTCGCAAACATACAAGCAAATATTTTGAAAACCAAACTGAATAAAAATAAAAAAACAGCTAAATGTCATCAGAGGATTCTTCGCTACACGAGTCTGCACTCTCACTTTGTGCTATTGATGGTTGAGGTTGAACCACGGTGTTTTATATTCCGTGGGTTGAACCTTATCTGCTTCATCAAGGGTGCATCCCGCTTGAGTGCATCTAGTTTATGCTTAGTTTTGTTTGAATTTCTGTCTCGTTGTCTCACATTTTTAGGCAATTTTTAGACTGTGTGTCAGTGTGGTGTTTTTTTACACGATTTTGGGGCTAGAAATTGGGCTAGGGGCTACATAA
Organism: Athrips mouffetella; assembly: GCA_947532105.1. NCBI lineage: Eukaryota > Metazoa > Arthropoda > Insecta > Lepidoptera > Gelechiidae > Athrips > Athrips mouffetella. The sequence continues at coordinate 4,132,089 of OX383971.1, read as the reverse complement.
TTATTTTAAGGGCTGAAAAAGCATAAAAAGGCCTAGATCTAGCCCCGAAAGGGCTAAATTGGCAACACTGCCGTGTAGTGCCGGCAAAGAATAGCACTAACCCATCTCAACCCGTGGGTGTCGTAAGAGGAGACTAAGGGCTTATGAACCGAAGGATGGGCAGCAGCATCTTTCTGTATATCGCACCATGGTGCGATCGCCAGCCGCAACGCTTACAAGCGCTTACAGCCCATTTGCTAAAGTTCTGAAGAGAGCTTCCTATCCTGCAGTGGGCGTTTTATGGGATGTTATGATGATGATGATATTTTTTCTAAAAAAGCATACAAAAATTTGGCCAGGGCTCCAAGAACAACCTGTGCGTCATTGTTTCTACTGACGTGAAATTGACTGTACTGCTGCTGAATTGCGGCAGACATAAGAAACTTTGGCCGCATTTTCCCTGGTGTCCGTATATATTTACTATTACCAAACGAAATCAGCTGAACGTATTTCTGTAGCAGGTCAGTAGGGCACAGCTGATGCGCCATTTTGTAAAACTGTTATTTAGTACTGTGTAGGTGTGTGGATAAATCTTAGGAGAAATGGGTATTTACTAGTTCTGGCCGGTTTCGGGATTAATTAAAGAAAATACATCGACGCAATGGAAAAGTTTTAAATAGTGTTTTCGACACTTTCTACATAATGTATAAAGTAAACTTTTTCTTTTTACTTTCGATCGGAGCGAGAAAGGTATTATATTCATGAAAAAAAAGTTTTTCTAATTTTCTCAAAAATGTGTTCTATATTATATCACTTATACATCATAAAAAACAAGTCTCCCAAAAATGTCCGTCCGTCGGTCGGTCGGTCGGTCGGTCGGTCGGTCGGTCGGTCCGTCGCGTCGGTCGGTCTGTCCGTCACGCTTTGGCATAGCGGCTAAACGAATGGTCCGATTTACACCATATTTTGAATTTAGGAGATTTATACGAATCCATCGAAGCGTTCTAAGTGGCTTCTTGCTGGCTCTCATTTTGAGGGTAGCTGTCATACAACGAAAATGAAAAATTGAAATTTTCTCAAAAACGACTGATAGAATCTTGATGAAACTTTCCATGACCAAGCATCTCCATGTAATATATCTTGCGCCAGTAGCAATTGACCGGTGTAATTTCATATAAGGGGTGTTCCTGTACCACTAAATCGTAAATATGTGATTTACCCAAAATTGGTTCCATTGAGTTTATTAAAATGTTCTATATATTAATCCTGGATTGGTTGTCTACCTGACTGGATACTCGTTATGCTTTTTTTGAATAATATTTAGTACACATGGTGTACCAAAAACTGAAAGGGCTTGCTCAGTAGACTAAACTGAACAATTATCCATAAGGAACATGTGTTGGGAAATTTTAAAAAATCTCCATGCAAGTATCCTACGGTAGTATCAATTGATCTGTGAAAATTCATATAAAGGGTGTTCCAGTACTACCAAAAGTTAAACATGTGATTTACTCGAAATCGTTTGAGGTTTGTTTGTTTTGATGTTAGACAATTTGAATTCTGAATTGATCTGTATATTTCATTCGAACATTTTTTTGGAAAAACGTAAATAAAAATTTGTATTTCCATACTAAGTGTATGGCATTACAAATTTAAGTTTGCGGTTGATAGTTTTTCCTTAAGTATTGCGAGAAAGTAAGTGCAGTGCCGCTGTACCATTTATTTATCTTAGTGAAGTGTCAGTATCTGTTGTAAATGCGTATGCGAGATCATTAGATGAGGTCTCTGGCAACGATTTTTGCGAAGATAAGCTGATGAAGCTGACGTGTGAGGCATCCAGAAAAGTAGGTGCAACACTTAAAAAAACATATTTCTACGGATTTCCCTCAAATTTCTCAATCACGGTCTGATTACTAAAAATAGCAACCTACAGGGTGTAACAAAAAGAGTATATTAACCCCGAAGGATATTAATCTGCCCATGAAACTGAACAGCTTTCCCCAAGGAACATAGGACGAAATATGAAAAAAAAAATTGACTTCCCATAGAAATCGAATAAGCTGATAGCGCATTTCTACGTCCACAGTCCCTTTTTTAACAGACTAAAAAAGGTCAACAAAAATTCTCGTATTTCGAGCTATGTTCCTTGGGGAAAGTTGTTCAGTTTCATGGGCAGAATCACATCCTTCAGGGTTATACCCTTTCTGTTAAACTATCTATTTCACTTCTCATGCTTTGAAAGTGCTTCTTTGTGCAGGATATAGGCTGCACAAAATCGAATTTTGTGCACTAGGGCATGCAAGTAATCGCGGTGGTGTACGCCCTGCGCGCGCGCCTGCTGCACCCCCCCGCGCGTCAACATATTCTTCACTAAAGCAGAACAACTCATTCTTCAGTTATATTTAGAGAGTACTTTTACGTTTTATTTCCTAGCAATCAAAGTGAAAAGCAGAGTTTATAACTCGTCCACAAAACATTTTATCCTCGACATCTCTCGAAAAGTCTCTGCAACATGGTTCGTTTTGTGCACTTGTTGTAAAATCTACTATTTATCAAGGATCTCATGATGAGATTCTTATCTAACGATGTCACTGTAGTTCTTCTGAGGCTATTATATTTTTCTTTGTGACTATACTTCCGAAGATTTAACGAGCCGGTTCCGCAGCTAAGCGTCAACTGAGTATTCAATTGTGTCGATAGATGGCTCTGAAGACAGTTGCTAAAGAACTTAAAATGAATCTGTCATAGATGAAGCGTGAAGTAAATAAACCTCCTTAGGTAACACTAACACCAGATAGGAAAAATAAGTTGACCGTTAAACTTTCCTACACCAACGCCATCTATTAAGAAAATTAAAACTAGTTTTTCTTTTTTTTAAACCGGCTCATTATGCAGTTTTTTGGTGTCAACTTGGGAACGTGGCGAGTTGGGATGAAATCGTTACTTTGGGAACACCAAGATGTTTCTGGTATAACGACTGGGTGTAACTACAAGGAATCACTCGCCACCGACTTGCCCTGCTGACATTGAGCTAATTGGAAAATGACTTCACTGACCTTCAGTGGTAGTCAGACAGACTTACAGCTGTGGGAACATATAGTGGGATATTTGTTCAAGTTATGTTTACTAATATAAGGTCCTAATGAAATAGTGAACATAATTTTAGTATGTTACTCAGACCATGAAATTGAACAACTTTCCCCAAGAAACATAGGTCGAAATACAAAAAACCAAATTAGACCTCCCATACAAAATTCGCTATCAGCTATTGCAGTTTCTATGGAAGGTCAAAAATTGATTTTCGTATTTCGACCTATGTTCCTTGGGCAAAGTTGTTCAGTTTCATGGTATGAGTAACATACTAAAATTATGTTCACTATTTTATTAGGACCTTAATATAAAAGGTGTACCTTTTTAATTCCCATAACTAAATGGGGTGTGCTCAGCCAACGAAGCTGAACAACTTTCCGAAAGAAATACAGTAGAGAAATAAAAAAAAATACAGCTAAGGCGGTCAGCTATTTAGTGTCAATATTTATTTTTGATATACTTGCGTGATTTTTGTGTCAGTTGTTCAGCAGTTTTGTTGACTGTTTAAGTTATGGGATTTTAAAAAAAACACCCAGTATACTAATAAATAGTTGTAAAATCTTCCTTCAAATGATCACGAAGCGTCTCCTGCTGTGGTCGTAGCCCAGATGGGTGACCGCTAGTGGCATGACAAACCAAACGTTTCTGTGCTTATAAATGCTTACTAGAAGCCGTTGGTCTCGAATGTCTATCCACTTTGCGGCTTAAAAACTAGTAAAAACAGGTCTAGTCAAATTTTGCACAAAAGCCATATATACAGGGTGTTAATTTAATTGCGTGCCATAGCTTAAGGGGTGTTTCATCTACGAGAAAGGAACACAAAAAAAATTCTACTGAAAAAAAACTAAAATTGCATTGAAACTTAACTAACGCAGAGCAACGCGCGAGTATCAGTGAATAAGGTAGGCACATCATCATCATATCAGCCGAAAGACGTCCACTTCTGGACATAGGCCTCCCCTAAAGATGACGACTACATAACTGAAACACTTTCGCGCGCTTTTGATAGCGCGCCCATTCGCGCGGTCATTGCCCTCCGCGTTAGTTTAGTTTCAATGGAGTTTGAATTTTTTTAGTAGGATTTTTTTTTTATAATTCTTTTGAGTTTCTTTATCGTTACTGAACCACCCCTTAAGCTATGGCACGCAATCAAATTAACAGCCTGTATACAAGGTGTAACAAAAAGGATATATCAACCCTGAAGGATGTGATTCTGCCCATGAAACTGAACAACTTTCCCTAAGGAACATAGGACGAAATACGAAAAAAAAATATTTTGACATATAGAAACTGAATCAGCTGATCGCGCATTTTGTATGGGAGGTCAAAAATTTTTTTTTTTTATTTCGACCTATGTTCCTTAGGGAAAGTTGTTCAGTTTCATGGGCAGAATTACATCCTTCAGGGTTGATATACCCTTTCTGTTACACCTTGTATATTCGTGGTCTACGTTAGAACTGTAATACTCGTAAAAAATAGCTCAAAAATTAAAACAACCAAATCATGCCGAAATATTTATTTAAAATAATCAAATGGAATAAAAATAACTATTTTGCTCTTATACAATTAAAACTATGTTCTGATTCAAAAAAATAAGATTGCATAATCAAGTTTTTCAAATAAAAAAAAATTAAAATGCAACCCCGGGAATTGCCATGCAGACACAAAACTCGAATTTAGTTACGTAATTTCATTTCAAATCTAAAATCAAGTTTTCAAAGCAAGGCGTACGACAATTTGTATGAAATAATTTTGAAAAATTTTGATCGACAAAACTTATCACAAATGAGTACACAATTGTTGAAGTAAACACTAAATAATTATTCATGTACAATAATCAACAATATTAACTATGCATGTCAGATATTAACAACTTATGTGTTAAAAAAAGTTCAGTCATGCACACTCGCGAGTTGTATGGTAAAATAAAAAAGGTCATGCGTTAGAATGTGTTATTTTGTTAGTCAATGTATTTCAAAAATGGACAAAACATCTAAACATTTATTTTTTTACAAATCTGGCGTTCCAATTCAAAAGGGACCTTATCATGCAATTAAGACCATATGTAGCTAAAACAGTTTAAAGGTCGAAATTGCATACTGCCACAAGGTCACTTTTGATATGGAACCCCTTAAATACTTACATAGTTTTACATAATTCGTGTTTTAAATCTTTAATGCGATTGCGATGCAATTGCATTTTTTGCCATATTGAAAGAGTATCTTGATTGGTTAAAAACTCGTACACAAATGACGTTTTCTCAACCATTCAAGTGATTGGTATGGTAAATTGTAGCGCCATTTACCTCCAGTTGCAGAAAACTTCCTTAAAGTTAATCCTCCATTAAAATTGATGGCACTTACTGTTTTATTGACAAAGAACTTGTCAACAATAATTTACAAGAAGTTTTCTTCAAACGGTGGTAAAGTTGTTACTTAATATGGAATGAGCACAAAAAAGGTACACGAATTTTTTTATAAGTACTTATTACTTTTACATTCATTACACATATTTCGCGAACGTGTCAGGACCGAGAGAGAAATCGAAAAATCGTTAAAAAGATCACATTTTATATCAGTCATGAACTTAGAACTAAAGGATCGATTTTACAATTTCTATCTAGATCTTATTACAACAACAGTACAGCTTAAAAACTAAAAAGTTATGTTAAATTTCAAGTTACAAAAATATTTTTTTGACTACATATATGTAAATACAGTGCATCACTATCACGTTGTAAAAGATGGAAAAATAAACCTTCAAACAATGTAACAAAGACCATTTTCCTTCGAGTACCTATTCCAAATATAAAAATGAGAATCAACGTTTGTACAAGATGATTATTTTCGCCGTCGAAAGGTAAAATGACGTAAGTGGAAAAATGCTGTTTTGAAATATGCAAGTTAAAAACTGGCGCCACTGTTAAATGTTCCAAAATTAAGTTATTGGTTGAAAAATGCCAATTGTCAATATACATCGGAATAGGGCTTCCCCACAGATTACAGAAACTCTGATATCTATGGGCTTCCCTTTCCATTTCTGTGGAAGTCGTCAAAAAAGTTAACTGGGTTAGAACAGAACTATCCAGTGTCTTCCTATGAGTGTGGTAGAAGGCGATAGTTCGATGGATTTAGCTTTGTTTCATAGGCGATGAGCTAGCGACCTGTAACTTTACGGATCACACCATCTAAACCGAACACAACCGCTAAGTATGGCTTTAGTACGACTAAGGCACTGCTCAAACCGAGAAGAAAACGAGAATATATTTGACAATGTTTCACACATTTTAACCAATCAGTTGATTTTAGGAACACAACAGTGACGCAGTTACTAGAAGTTTCAGTGATATGCGTTGACTGTACAAAAATTTTTTCTTAAGTTAAAGAATTTGCACACAATGTAGATTTGGTTCAAAATATTCTTGTAACGTAAAACATTTAAAAATAAAAGGTGGACGTAGTTTAAGGTATTTTATCTATATTCTGCATCGGCCGGGATTGTTAGATCTGAAACAAATAAATAAAAAGATATAAAATAAATAATTTTTTATTATCACAAAAGAATTACATTAACATTAGGGGCGATTCTAGCTTGGCCGCTAAATTTAAGGCTATAATTTGACAGGTCTAAAAATGCTGCTATCTTTGTTACCGCCTATAGGCTGAAAAAAGACAGCATCACTTTTAGACCTGTCAAATTTTAATCATAAATTTAGCGGCCACGCTAGAATCGCCCCATTGCATCAATAGATTGAATCATTAGAGATCAAACATAAGATAGTTAAACAAAGTATGACTATTGGCTCCGACCAGATGTCAAATCAGTATCATGGGCAGCCATAAACGTATATAACAGAGTAAAACACGAACGAAAATATGTAAATTGTATGATTAAAATATATTCAAAAAGTGTAAATAAAAGTAAAATATAACTACAAAGGCGACGTCAGAGTGCGGTAATTATAGGGGTATCAAATTAACATCACAAACTCTAAAAAAACTTTTTAACAAAAAATTTTACCGCCGAAAAAACTGAAAAGCAAGAAATAATTAAACTTTTTCATTTAACCTTAACAACAAAGTTCTTAAACTAATGTAAGAATACCCGATAATAATTATAATTTTGAGTCGCTTTACGTAATTAATTAATTTGCTTGTTTGACGCCGCCTCAAAATTACTCGGGTATTCTTACATTAGTTTAAGAACTTTGTGATTAAGGTTAAATGAAAAAGTTTAATTATTTCTTGCTTTTCAGTTTTTTCGGCGGTAAAATTTTTTGTTATAAAGTTTTTATTTTACAATTTTTTGTGACTATAAATTTTATATTCCCACCCTTAGAGTAGTCCGACTCTGTAAAAAGTTATGCGTGGTCATACATTACAATCAGTCAGTGAAGTTCAGTGAACAATCAATCATCCCCCGTTTTCCTACCCTTAGGGTTGGATTTTTTTTCCATATTTATATGGGACCAACTTCGGGGTATACCCTTGCCAATAAAAAAAGAATTATCAAAATCGGACTACTCTGTAAAAAGTTATGCGTGGTCATACATAAAAAAAAAACACACACACGCGTCGACTTGAGAACCTCCTCCGTTTTTTTTTTCGTCGGTCAAAAATCTGGGAACGCATTCCTTATAACCGCATGCAATCTCTCATAGCAATATCTCCAAACCAGTTCGGATATACACCGTCGAAATCATCCACCGACGCAATACAAGCAGTTACTTTCGAATAATAACGGACAAGTACCGCTCAAACACAGAAGACCTTCATCTTCATAGACCTAGAAAAGGCGTCAGACAGGGTCCCGCGTGAGCTTGTATAGCAAGTACTAAGAGCAAAACAGCTGCCAGAAATAAACGTGCCACTGATACAAGACTTGTACTATAATGTGACTACCAAAGTGAAAAGCCCAGCAGGCCTCAGCGAAGCTTTTGATGTGGGATTAACGGTTCACCAAGGCTCGGCGCTTAGTCTACTTCTCTTTAACCTCGTTATAGATCTAATAACAAAAAATATCCAAGCCTCACTACCCTGGAATCTCCTATACCCAGACGATACCGTCATCACCGCTAATACCGCCAACCAACTACAGACCACTCTACACCTTTGGGTCAACGCTCTAGAAAATGCAGGCCTCAAAGTCAGGCAATCCAAAACAGAATACCTGGAATCCAAATTTTGTAATAACAAACTGATGTCGTACATCTTTTACCCTGACATGCAAGTGGCTCATAAGTGACGCAGTTCAAATACCTGGGATCATTTATCAGGAAGGACGGTAGCTTGGAGGCAGATGTAGCACATAGAGTAAATGTAAGTTGGCAAAAGTGCGATCGCTGACAGATGTGCTGTGCGATTCCCGTATGCCTGTTCGCACAAAAGGAAACGTCTACAAGATGGCAGTGAGGCCGGCGATGTTATACGGAGCAGAGTGGTGGCCGGTTAAAGAAGTGAATGTCCAAAATCTCCACACAGTACAAATAAAATGCTTCGATGGGTTGGGGGGTCACAAGGCTAGACAAAGCTAGAAATGAGTACATTCGCGTCAGCTTTAAAGTGGCCCCTGTACCAGAAAAGTTCAAAGAAACCTGTTTAAGATGGTACTACGGCCACGTAATTCGGAGAGATAAAGAGCACGTGGTCAAATCAACTCTAAAGCTGCCGGAGAAAAAGAGAGGCAGAGGACGCCCCTCATACACATGGTGGACCAGCATGAACACCTTGACAAATAAAGAAAACCTACCCGACCCGACGACATATATCCCTCGACAGAATGTCATGGCGCAAGAAGATTAGGAGAGCCGGCCCCACCTAATCTGGGACAGCGCAAAGAAGAAGAGATTCAAAAAGTATAAGTATCCACATGTCAAACAAACAGTCCAATAAAAATCAATTTTAAAGTCACAATAAATTCTTATAAAGTCTAATATAATTTCAACATGAAGCACCCCTTTTTTTTTTTTTTTCTTTTTTTTTTGTGATGGAGAAAATGCATACGCATGCCGCACCGTTCGGGGAAATGGTACGGTTATGTGGGACTTGCACCCACTAAAAACTCCACCGTGTGCCACTCTCGCATTTCGGGTGGGTCACGAGCACTGTACGTTCGCACTACTTTCGCAACCCACCCTGCGACAGCCTCTGGAGAGGCTCCCTCACCTAGACGACGTCTGAGCACACATCAGACGTCGCCCCCTCACTGGCCTTTTAGAGCGAGCGACGGGCTCCCCGGCCCGCCGCACGCAAGCCTACGGAGCGGGCGGAGGACGGGCGTACTCCCGTCTCCTGCGCCCCCTGCGCCTTCTGCGAAGCGGGTGAGACAGGGGATTATCCTCTCTTTCCCGCTCCGCGGCCTCCTTCTGCGAGATGGCTGACTCACAGAAGGAGACCATGGCCTCCCAAGACCTCTTGCTGCCGACCATTGCCTGAACAACAACCGGCAGCGAGAGATCTCCACCCACCACCGCCACTAGGGCAGCACGTTCCTCTGCCCATCTTGGGCATTCCACCACTGTGTGCTGCACCGTGTCCTCGGCGCAGTCACAGTGATGGCAAGCTGGAGTTGGTTCTCTGCCAGCTATGTTGTGCAGATACCGGCCAAAACAACCATGTCCGGTCAGTACCTGCACCAGCCGGAAGGTTAGCCCGCCAAATTTACGGTCCACCCACTCTTTGAGGAGTGGGCGAACCGAACATGAAGCACCCCTGCCTGATTGTAAACATTCAAAGTACAATAAGCAAAAATGGGTAAACCCAGTTACTTCTTAAATCATAAAATATCATAGTTCATGCATCACAATACATAATGAAGACTTTAATAGATTGCCAAAAAAACATCTACAAAGGTGTGAAAAGAAATTCAGATCACAATTAAATGTGTCATGCAACGTATCCGAATACAATCTTTCATCTAAAATCTCAAATGATGACGGTGCTAAAATATGTACTTACATCAAAATTGTATTTTCAAAAGCTGCAGATTTAAAGATCAATGTAAAGAATTTATGATTGGCTAGAGTGTGACGAATTCTACAATAAGTGCAGAAGGGAGTACCAAAATGGATGGATAGATGATGATGCGGCATTTTAGTGTTATTGGTCAATGGGAGTAACCCTTTAGATTGTACAACAATGACTTCGTGGGGAGTCGTGGTAATTAAAAGTTAAAGATCAGTCAGGGTACTGCGAAAAGGGTATTTTGCATATTCGAGATATACAGTTATTGATCAAGGCTTTTATAGGGTGGAAGGGACTAAACTGAACAACTTTCCCTAAGAAACGCATACTGCGTTTGAAGAAACGCAGTATACTACGCAGGATTTCTTTTTTGGTCCATGTTTCTCTACACAATTCGACCTTTTTTCCTAGCACATGTTTCTTAATGAAAGTTGTTCTGTAATTATTTCTTATTTATCATAGTAGTCTGTGTGGTGACGGCTAGGAATAGTACCAGCTCATCCCTTTCCGTAGGTGGTAATTAGGCGATTAAGGGATCTACAACCAATGGATGCACAGCAGCTTCCTTCTGCTTATCGTACAATTCACCCCATGTCAGTGGAAACATTTGTAACTCTATACCATGACAAAGTCCAAAATGTTACTACTGACGTGCTGTCGTGTGTAACACCACACTGCGGTCACCAATCCACGTTATGACGTCATAATTTCTTGCGGTGTTGTTAATGAACTACTAAATTCGTCACATTCGTGATCATGCAATTTGATTTTCTTTTGAATACAGTAATTTATTGAAATGAATATGTACTTTCTAGTAACTGGATATTATATCAAAAAATATCTTTGTCTCCATCACCAGCTGATCATAGAGGTCATTGAACCCTCCACGCGCTTCACTTCTTCCTGAGCTAAAATTACTTTTTTTCGGAAAAAGTATTAATTTTTTATACAATCTATTTTTGATGTAGAATCACCCCTTACAAGGATATCGTACTTTTTTTACACCCTGTATTTTGATAGTGCGATAGTAAAATCCTGCAAAAAACTACATAGAAATAGATTATCTGAACACTTCATTTATACTTATCTAGACTACATATCATATACCTATCCGATACGCCTAATCAATTTCTTCTTATCTTTCGTCTATCCTATTACTTATTATTAGACAACAATAGCTTTGAGCTCTAATTCTCATTGTGATTCGCATAGCAACCGCTCGGTTATATTGTGGTCTAAGAGGCCGGAAAGAAAAAAATCTTGTGTTTTTTTTATATTATTTTATACTTCTCAGTTATCTAAAACTCCTCAAGACTCCTAAGAAGTTAAGAAATTCAATAAGAAGGACGAGAAGCTTCCTCCAGGATTTGACTGCAAAATTGCGTTGTACATCGTTGCTGCTGGCACAATGGACCGCGGAGTTTAATGACGACAGTATGATGGTACGATACGCGGAAGGACGCTGTTGCCCATCTTCTGGTAACAGATCCTTGATTGGTCTTTTAAGGGGTTGATAAGAGCTAAATACGCTTCACTTGAGCAGGTTTTTAACGAAAAGTGATCAATACATGGCGGTGAAAAAAAATTATGTGATAATTAAGCATCTTTTCAAGAATATGGCCGACTCTGAAACACGATTAAATAAATTTTGTACGCCATAAAAAAAATCCAAAGTTACCTCTGCTTTTTGCTTTGAAACCGTATTTCTTAAGTACCCATTAATCCATGATGCCAAAACTTTTACACATTATTAAATATATTATGGATAATAATATAGCTGTTTTATAATTAATATTATGGGTACAGATTTTGAAAAAAAATGCAAAAGTGTGCAAAATACGTAAAACAGCGCGAATCCGCTCCGTTCTAGCACGCGCATTCTTCCCTTTGTTAGAAAGGGAGGTAATTCAGCTCTGATTAGCCCGTTAAGACACCCACGGGAAGTGAAGGGGTGGTTCTGTTCTTAGACGATACCACACGGACTCGATCAAGGTTCAGTTAATCTAGCTATAGCGTTTGCATTTCATCATAACATCGCTTGAAACTTCCACTGCAGGGCTCTCTACAGAATTCTAGGTCTTGCTGAAACAATATGGAAGGGAAGTACTATATTCACCACTATAGTACCAAGTCTCGCGGTTATTGGTAACGATGATATGATACACAGAAGGACGCAGCTGACCATCCTCCGCTTCTAAATCCCTTAGTCGCCCCTTACGACACCTACAGGTAGAGATGGGTTGGTAGTATTCTTTGCCGGCACCACACGGACGCGTCTGGGTTTGCGTTTAGACATGGCTTTTATCCAAGTAAGCCTGGCGGCATAAAAGCAAATATAGGAGTACACTCGTATAAAGCTGCCTCGTACGAGTGGACTCGGTCCGAGCAGACTCGTATCGTGTCAACCCACCTTTAACGATCTGTCATTTGGAATTCAGCATATTTGGTGACAGTATAGCAACAAACAAAAGAGTCAGCCATGTCATTATCAAGTCAATAAGGTTCCTCCTATATCGACTTGACGTAGTCTGACAACATCAGCTCAGAGCCCTGAGTCAAGTGGCTTTCTACAATCGCAAACGCTAGTAGAATAGAATGAAAATATATGAGATTGACATTAGCTAACGAAATGTTGCGTGACAGCTAATGTCAATCCCATACATTTTTATTCTATTCTATAGCGTTTGCGATAATAGAAAGTCACTTGACTCAGAGCACTGGTTTACTTCAATTATAAATTATCTAACACCAAAATTTTCTTTGATGTGGATTTAGTCTACTTTTTAAAATATAATTACATTGTCATTACTTTGTAAGTATTGCTATGATGAATGGGATAATCAAAATATACAAGTTGTAAAAAAAAAATTGTAAGAACTCTGAACAACTTTGCCCAACGAACATAAATCGAAAATCGACATCCCATAGAAACTGCACCTGCTGATTGTGCATTTTATATGGGAGGTCTTTTTTTTGTATTTCAATCTACTTTATGCAAAGTTGTTCAGTTTCATCGTTTACATAACGGGCTTACAAATTTTTTTACACCCAAAATTTTGGTAACGGGGAAGCACAAATTTTTTTCAAAACAAAATCATGAGCTTTTTTAATTCTACGTCTCTTGTTCTAATACTTATCAAAGACGTTATCAATCTTTTCGTAGTGCCCTCGATTCGTCCACTCCCACCTATAATCTTTATATACGATTACCCCGTTCCTTAATCCGTGACCAATTTTACTAGACCTCAATTCAGGAATGCTTTGTTAAGCGGAGAAGTTATTGTATGTTGGTTTGCGCGGCAGTTTAGAGAGAATTAAGATTGTGTGGGTAAGGAGGTCTGTCTGTCGCAGGATAATTGTAATTTTTTTTTTCTTTTTGTGCAATAATTTCGGCCAAGACCACCTACACTTTGCAGTTTTGAAGCAGCAAATATATAATGGTGTAGACTGTGATAACATATGTATATTGAAAAATAACAATAGCAAATTGACAAAAGAAGTGGAAAATGGAATGGGAAGCTTTTTGGCTAGGACAATAGATAGATAGATACATAGATAGATAACTCGTTTATTTTGTCTACAGACACACATACATAATACAGACAAGACTTAAAATACAGAACAGATATTAATGCGACAAGGACAATAACAACAGTTGGAGCAATAGAAAATACATGTAAGTAAGTACCCGCCTGGGGTATGTATGTTTTATTTATGTTACTAGTGAGCAAACGAGCAGGTAGGCCACCTGATGGTAAGTGGTCACCACCGCCCATAGCACCCACGTATGTATGTGTGCTGCAGCAGTTCAAAAAAGGCCGTAGCTCAGCGCCGTTACTTGCTTTAAATGAAAAAAAAAAACTATTTATTTCGGACAACATGATCTATATGGGTTAGTAAGCCTTAAAACTATGTTAGTAATCTATAACTAAAAGAGATCTGCACCTGTCGTTCATACTCCTGATCAGTGGACAGTCCCCACCGTCAGCTTGCGCGTTGCAGCAAGTCACTGATTTTAAGCTAACTGAGCTAGGCAATAAATAATGATAATAGTTACCATTGCTGAAGGCAGTGAGGTTGGTAGCGCTGAATACTGAGAGTTACCTGAAAAAGAAACGGAAATTATAAAATAACATTAGAACAAAATACTGAAATGGTTTGATCGTCTATAGAGAAAATGAATGAAGATATCTAAGGTTACGGCGAATAGAAATGTTGGAAAATATTATTTATTTGATTCGATAATAATGAATACATGTGTTCGAAATTTATGTTAAAACTAGAAATTAATATGTCTAAGTATATTCAAAAATTTTAAATTATTAATAAAATAAACGTAACGCCTCGACGAAAGTTCCACGACCAAATTCAGGACATTTTCTATTATCGACGAGAGCAGAAAAAGCGAGGCAAGTAAGTCAAGATCCAAGTAGGTATAATATGTGACCTCTGCCTATCCAAACGGAAAAGGAGTGTTGTTTATGTATGCAAATGTAAATTACATCGCGGTGTGTCTTTTGTATAAAATATAGTGACATCCTAAAACACTATAGAACAACGCATCTGAAGGATGGCGGCGGTTCTAGAATCGGCAAAACGTGCCTAAACAAACAAACAGACCCGCCGCCATGTCAATAGTACCGGACAATCACAGACTATAGGTGCGATATTTGAATAAAATTCGTATTGTTACTGTTAAAGAACGAACAGTGGTATATCCCTTATTTTACAAGTAAAGCCTCTAAGATTGGTTAGGTTAGAAATGTATATGCTATGATTTATCGGTAAATTACTAAAATAATATTAAACAACTCATGTGAAAGACAGCGGCGGCTCGAGACTTGACAAAACGCGCCTAAACAAACAAATAGACCCGCTAAATAGACAATAATAGCGGACAATCACAGACTATTGTACCCTTCATCTACATGTTACCATATCTATAGCAAATAAAACCATTTCATTTCATTTCATTTTTTTTTATAGATGCGTGATAAGTGGTTTTAGGTGAAATATTGCAAGGAATAGAGTTGGAATTCCTGTGCGTAGGTAAATAACTCGGGAACACCAAAAACATACTTAAATACGAAATGAGGACAAGTCCGATGCAACGGATTCGCCAAAGTACAGTAAGTATATAAAAGGGTACCAAGTTCTACAGAAGTTCCTTAAATTATAGTTGCAGAAATACAGAACGTTCTTCAGTTGCCCTAAAACAAAGTTATGTGCCACTAAACTAGGGCTAACGTAACAAGTCCGATTTGACGTTTCCTTAATACGAATACTCAGGGTTCATTTTCCTTTGCAGTTCATAATTTTTCATACGTTTGACACCTGTCACAACGGACCTATTACAATGGCCTTATTGTAAATACCGTAACTTGGCAACATGTACATTTTGCCAGTTTACCTGTCGTCAAATGACTCATACTGTGCACATGCTCTATCAGAAAACTTTTTACTTTGTATCTAAATAAAGTATACCTAACGATCCATCAAATACCTTGAAAATCTGATGTAAAGAGCTCCATAAAGAAACATAAAATTCAATATAAAAAACAAAAGCAATTAAACTAGATCCAAGACTTTCCCAAGGAACAGACACAATATTCAAAGAAAAAGTGATTTAACAAATAGGAGAAAAAAAAATAAGACGCGCCGGCTGTAATCACGTCGCAGCAGAGAAAAAACGTCTTGAGAGAAAAATCAATAAAGCCACAGCCTCCGACTGCAGTCGCGCCATTCATAAGCTATAACTACATATAGGCTGCACTGCACTGCACCATTCACTACATGACATAGTACTACGATAGTACGACGAGAGTACTATAAATGGAAGTTCATTTTCCGCGCGCGCTACGAATTTACGGCTCTTTAAAAACCGACTCTATACTCTATGACTCAACGGTCAGGTTTGAGTTTAAATTTAGAACGCTCGAAGTTACTCGCGTTCGTTCGCGTTTAATATAATCAAAAGCTTATTTGACGCAGTTTGAGTTGAAATTCGAATGTAGTTGAGTGAGTTAAGATGTTCCGTCATAGAATAGA
This sequence comes from Athrips mouffetella, assembly GCA_947532105.1. NCBI lineage: Eukaryota > Metazoa > Arthropoda > Insecta > Lepidoptera > Gelechiidae > Athrips > Athrips mouffetella. The sequence goes on along the minus strand of OX383971.1, from coordinate 4,116,010 downwards.
CATGTCTGCAAAGTCAGACGCGTCTATTTATAGAGATAACGTGCGATTAACTTTAGCTGCAGCTAATGCAGTAGAAGTTGTATCGGATAGATCGATTGTTCGTGTTACTCGGTTATTCTCTTGTTGCCAGCTTTTAGCGGGTAAGTATTGTTTGTGAGTCGAGTTAGGTTGTTTCGTTGATTGTATTTTGAAACTGATATGTAGTTTGTTGCTTTAGATATAAACTTATATTTTCTTTTTTAAAAGATTAGTTAAAATAATGCTAATGAGATGTAAAGAAATGACAAAATACTAGAACCAGGATTTACATCTAGTTATGAGTCAAATTTTATTAGTTTTTTAAATAGCCCGGTCAACGAGTTGACACTGACAAAAATTGATGAAAATTCATCTTCGAAGGGGTTCAATGAGATAAGGAAGAAAGTTTGTATTGTAACTAGTTCCGGCACACGGTCAGTCCAATACAAGCTCATTTTAAAATGATCAAGACTTTACATAAATTACAAATGCTCAGGAAACATTCTAGTTTTAAAATAGACGCTACGCTCAAAACCTTGTTTCCAGGTTAAAACACTGATAGAGCGATCTATCACTTGGAAGCGCCCGCGCCCAGGGTTGTCAGACCTCACAATTTGTCTTGAAATGTCAGCAGGACTTGAAGGTGTTAAGGGCCTACCTCCCGTCCACTAGCGCCCGCATCAGTTAAAAAAATGTTACTCTCTAAATACAAAACTTATCGAAAATCCGGAAAGACAGATTGAAGTAAAGGTACCTTTGTTAATTTAGAAACTATTTATTCCATAAAATAAAGTTCACTGTAGTTACAGATACAGAAACTGCTAAAAGTGGCCGTTTTTCGCACTTTTTGTATCTGTAACTACAGTGAACTATATTTTTCAGAATTAATAAGTTCTAAATAAACTGGGATACCTTTATTTCAATCTCTCTTTAGCGAGTAATATGTTTTTACTGATGGGGGTGCTAGTGGACGGGAGGTAGCCTCTTAACCTTATTTGATAAATTCGTGTGGGAAAGAACCAGCAGAACTAGCACTTCGTACGTATCGTACGACTTATTTAAATAAAACCCGCGTTAATTATTTACAAATTCTAATCCAAGTGCTGTAGCCAGTCTACAGCCGCCGGAATGAGCTCGAACTAGCACTGCTCAGTATCGATTCAAAAGGTAAGAAGAGAAACAATGGATTTACCGGCAACTGAGAAGCTCCATTTTAGTTTTTTAGTTTTCTAGATTTCTCTGGACCCCCTTTGCTGTCTTATTGTTGACCAAGTATGCTAAGAATAAAATAGTAGGTATAATAGGCGGTTGTGACCACTTCAGGTGGCCCATAAAGTTCTTTGTTCACTTGTGTTTAAAAACAAAATTGACAGACTTCCGGCTAAACTTTAGAATACGGGCTTTTTGGCTTTTAATTAATTCAATAAAGCGTTCGTCCAAATGGTGTTTCCTCTTTCATTACGATCATGAAAGTTAAGCAACGTTCGCCTTGGTCAAAATTCTGATGGGTGACCGCTGGGACCATAACCAGACAGAAGACATACCGCAACCATTGGTCCCAGTGCCTTGGTTAGAAGACTTTGATCTAAGTAAGAAATTAGGCTTTTCCTTCAGACTTTTCCATGTAACATCTGGTAACCCTCTCCACGTCCCAGTTTACAAACTTGCGCAAACGCAGGCGCCGGTACAATGATAGATAAGATGCGCCGCGATACGCTATCATACGCGCCCGCAGCGGTGATAGGACAGGGGCGAAAAACATTGAGGAGCTGTGTGACAAAAGGGGAATTAACAGGTACAGTTAAGAGCGCGTTGAGCTGGACACATTGAACTGCCAAGCTTGATCTGCTCTAGACTGTACGGTAATTTAGGATCAGGCATACGTTTCAAGTCTGGTGGCATAATTTTGTATGGGTTGCCGTTACAACTCTTTTGAATTTGTAGCTTGTAAAGCTTCGAAATACGTTGCACATTGCTGGCGTCACCTCCCTACTCGGGATCCGTTAGATTGGGTTTACTTTAGCTGAAGGAACCTAAAGTTATTTGATGCACAATCAGTATTTATTGATGTACAGTTCAATATTTCTCACTTATGATTCCTCTAATAAATGTAAAATTTAGTTTACATAAAAATGACCATACAAAACGCCTTATTTCCTGATTGAGAAGATAAAGCAATCGCCGCTACACACTTTTCAACCATATAACAAAAAATTTACTTCTTTACCTGAAACCGATAACATTCAACTTACGGCATCGGTTCGCGCACTGCGCTGTTTTACCGCAGTACGACTCTAGCAGGCAGTAAAGAATTGCGTTACTTTGGGGGCATCCAGACCTGCCGACAGCTAACCCCTGCATAAATTATGAGGAAGCCAACAGGAACGTATCCAGGAAGGTTTTCTCAGAGATTTTTCATAACGCCACTTTTTTGAAATTTGAAACCAGGACGAATAAAGCACCACAAAACTACCTTACTTCTTCTGCATCTAGACTTGTGAACAGCTTACTCAAACAGAATTTACGAGCTCAGTCGGATCTAGGACTTTTCTCGGAAGAACTTTCTCACTAGGCCACTTTTTCCATGTAGTCAGCTGGAGACACGGTTTGTTGACCTGGTTAGGCGAAGGCCAAACAGAAGAGGGGTTCGCCGCAAGGCGCGCCGCGTGGTGCATCTTATGGCACCGCCTCGTCTCTCTGCTCCTCTTCATACAACTTGTATGCAAGCGCCTGCAGGCGCATGAGACTTTCCATCTTACTTCTCAAAGAGGCCAACGCTGTGCTGTCTTATTAGTGTCATTATGCTACTAATAAAAAGACAGTAGGTGCTATGGGCGGTGGTGACCACTTACGCTCAGGTGGCCCCACATGCTCGTTTGCTCACTCATAACATAAAAAATATCCAGGTCACAAACCTTGGTTAGAGACATGTGAATGCACCAGGCTCAAAAACCCTGGCACCAGGGCTTGTGAGTTTGGTCATCGATCTTACAGCTCAAATGATATAATTTTCCCGTATTTATAGCGAAAGTATATAATCAACTCATGTTTTAATGGTCAGTGCTGAGTGCTGACCCCCGTAGATCCGCCCACTTAGCCGGTCTCAATTTCACACCTACTGTGCCAAACTTGACTATTTTTGGAATCCTTTGGCCGGATTTATTTTTGGTTTGGAAAGAAGAGTCTTTGCTTTTAGGTTTAAGTGTAGGCGGTCTATTTAAACATGTATTTTAGGACTTCTTAAGTCTCTTGTGGATTAACAGCCGTTTCATACGGATTTAGGTAATACGTATTTTTTTTTTTTTTTTTTATGACGGATTTTGAGAGATACAACATACCGCAATGTCATCACATTACTTAAAGCACCATCCGTCTCACTAATTGTAATTAATAATTAAAACATCAACAGAGATCTGTCCAAAAGAAAGTTTTGTTTTATTTATATACTTATTTTATTATTTCTTTTAATTTTTATGTACGCTGAAAACAAATGTTATATATAGTAAGGGCGATAAAGGACAAATTTCTATATGATCTGCTCATGTCTGCCTCTTTGACTGATGATAAGGATAATCCCCTAGAAGATACAAAAAATATTGGCGGACATCCACACCCCTGCGTTTTTTAGGAATTACGTTTTAACTATTTTGAAATTTGACAATGAAACGTACACCTGGCAGACTATGACTATCTGATTAAATACATTGTATAAAACCCCAGAAAAATGGTCTGCACCCATAATAACCCTGCGTCGTAAAGTTACAGCTCTTCAAAATGCAAAAAATCACTACTTCGTCCCGTGATAATGCAGAGCTCTGCATGTCTGCCTCTTCGATTTTCTACATCTTCAGAAGTATTTTAAACAGGAGCCACAAAGGCAGACAAAAAAAAACATTATTTAGTATCTTGCTTCATTTTTTTTTGCTTTAACTCAAAAACGCAGCGACGCACAGAAAAACTTGTAAGGACCAAATCGATTCGTACTGAGCTGATCTATCATCCCTATTAATATGAATCATGAGCAAATCATATACCCAAATTGCAGCCAGCACCCTAACTATTATGTCTCTAGCTCGTGGTCAGGGTTAATAGTCAGAAAAATTTAAAGCTGAACAACGTTCCTAAAGAAATAGGATCGAAGCACAAGAAATCATTTTTAGCCTTCCCTTCAACAATTGGGTTTCGCGGAAGATCAGCGCTACGGTCCAACCGTAGCATATTGCTGAGCGGGACCTTATTGTTGCATGCATTAACTAAATTGTATCCTTAGTTTTAAGAACTTTAATCAACAAATAAATATTTCTTTCTTCCTTTCAATAGCCAGCGGCGCAAGGGTTGAATGGGAACGCCAAAAAAACTCGTTTTTCGAATCGTATTTTTTAAGAAAAGGTGTCGAGCAAGACAAAAAATTGGCTAAACATGCAAAAGTAACCCAGCATGCAAAAGTAGGTCCTTATTTTAATAGCAACAATTTTTCCATTTTTACACTAACAACCAGACACTATCTACACCTACAATCTGCAACAATGTAAACAAAGCTAGGCGCCGCCGGCGCATGAATGACAGGCGTTTAAGTGCGTTTACTCGTAGCTGCGGCGTTTGGGCGTTCACAGTGTTACCACCATAGCCCCTTTCGAGCTAGATCTAGTATTTTTTTTACTGATTCACACTGCTATTTTACGTAGTCGTGCCATGACTGTTTGACATCAATGTTTTGCAGAAGTAGATATTATCGCGACCACTACAGCCTGTCAATAGCAGAGCTCATTTTTACTTGCACTAGAAAAATATAAACGCGTTCCGCCTTGATGACCATGGAAAGATCTAACACTATAGATCAAAAGCAATAAAATAGGAAAAATAAGCTTATAAAATAATAGATTACCTAATTTCATCTTCTCTTCACCAAGTAAGAGTGACTCAACGGCTAATGTAGGATTCAGAAGCAAAAAATCATACAATCTTTACTAAGTATGTATATTGATAATTATTTTCAACTTGGTTTTAGAGTTGCTAGCCGGTTTTAGCTTCTTAAGTAGCCCTTTCTTTAAAAAGAAGGTGACAACACTGGGCGTTCGCTCCGTCACGGTGCGCGCGCGCGTTGATGCTTACCTACTGAGTGCGAGGGCATTTTGCTTGCGAAAATGTTCTACGAACGCTGCTAAATAAAGTTATTGAGGGAGAGGATGTCGCTATTTAGCTATGTGACTGCTGTCATTAGCTACATCGTAAATTGTAGCCTGTTCATGATGGTACCAAAGAATAAAGTTTACAATGACATGCTACAAGGTTACTGTAGACAGTTTTCGAAAATGTATGTTGTATCAAAGACTATAAGGTTCTATGGACTGGATAGGCCTCCCCAGCAAAATGAGCGGTATATTTTGAGATGATTCACCATAGTCACCTCACTCCATGGAGCACAACAGCTCATCCGCTTGTAAGCTAGTTAGCGTTTTAGAAAAAAATCTAAAAAATTGCCTGATTTTGTGGGATTGAATTGAAGTTATGATAATAATTTTGGAGAAGGTATTAATGCTGATAATAATGTACTTGAACGGATAAACTCACGTTTTATATAAACGGCACAGGACCGACAGGGACTACAAACTAAAAAAAAACACAAAATTGTTTATTCATTGTTGGATATTAAAATCTCTTAATGACGTCAGCTAAACTACATCGCTTCACAAACAAATTGGCGCCGTGGTGGGAAAAAAAGAAGCGACAGTAAAAACGTTACGAAGCGACAATAAAGACTCACGAGACGTTTAGTGATAAAATATTAATGCTGATGATTAAAAGAATATTAACATGCAGAGAATTTTTTTTTTCTTCTTTTTCGACCATGTTGCTTTGGAAAAGTTGTTTGATTTTACCTGTCTGAGTCATCATCATTTCCCTAGCTTAATCACAGATTAGATAATAGTACCTAGGAGATTTGACGAGGGCAATGGTTTTTACACAGAGTGACTGCGATCTGACCTCCGGAACCCTGAGTGGAAATCAGACACAATCCTAGATTAAGAAATCCTCCGTTTTTAACTGTCTGAGTAGGATGCAAATTTTTTGAAACGATAAGAAAAATGTATGTGTTAAACAAGTATTAAACAACATTTTCAAAGAAGTCTATCCTTGGACTTTCCCTTTCAGATAGTATAAATAAAACCAACAACTCTTCACTACCGACAACGTTATTTGTCTAACAATTATGTCACATCGCATCATAAAACAATTACATTATGACGTAACGTGGAAGTGCTTCCCCTTATCTGCTTTATCATTTGATACTTGATTATTTGTTACGAGTAACACACAAGATAGGAATTCCAAGGATTTGTAGATCGTAAGAGCTGAATAAATACAGGAAAGTTGCTACATAGTTTCAATTGAATTGATAACTTTCGGGTTTTTTGTTTAACATTCATCATAACATCCCATAATACGTCCACTACAGGACAGGGAGCTCCCTCCAGAATTCCAGCTCTTGCTAGAAGAATGTGGAGGGGAAGTACCTTAGTTACCAAGCTTGCGAGCGTTACGGCTGGCACCATGAACCGCGGTTGTTGGTGATCGCAGTATGTAAGATGGTACGATACACGGAAGGACGCTGCTGCCCATCTTCCGGTTTATAAACCCTTAGTCGCCTCTTACGACACCCACAGGTAGAGATGGGTCGTCAGTACCATTCTTTGCCGGTACCACGCGGAACTAACATTACCACTATTTAAAACAGGATCCGTCTGTTTAACGTGAATGTTTGATGTGGTGCCGGCAAAAATAGTACACACCTATCTCTACCCGTCGTCGGCGTCGTATGAGGCGGCAAAGGGAATATGAACCGGAGGATGAGCAGCAGCATCCTCCTGTGTATCCTACAATTTTTATTACAGCGGTCACCAACAAACGCGGTCCAAGGTGCCAGCTACAACGCTAACAAGCGTGGCGACTATGGTTCTTCTCTTCTGGAATTCTTTAGCTCCCTGTCCTGCAGTGGAAGTTACATAGGTTGTTATGATGACGAAAACAAGAATTTTACCGTGGTTTCGACCAGTAACAACTTCAGTCATTCCGTGATAGGGATGCATGATTTTTATTTTATTTAAAAAATATATCCTCATTCATGTAATAAACAGTTTAGTACAACATTTTTTCGAATAACTATGAAATTAAACAAGATGTAAGCCATCGAAGATTTGTTTCTGTCTCTTTCTAGCAAAACTAAATTTAAATACGGAGTTTATATGGCCGTAGTGGCATGTGATGTCAAATTCCATGTCGGATCTCTGTGTCTAATAGGCGCGTAATTAATAGTTTTAAATGCTTATATCAGCCGTATTTTTTAGCCGAATAAAATTTTAATTTCTCTTTTTGTCATCTCTACTACGGTATTTACATATTTTGTTAATAAATGCGACTAAAAAAAAATATGCATATTCCCTATTGTGGAAAATATTACTCACACTTAACCAAAACCTCCGTAAACCCATTTTCAATATTTGTATTGTAAACAGGTTAAAATTTTTGATTGTAAATTTTTGCTGAGTAATACTGCTCCTTGTAAACAACTTTTTATGGGATGTTATAGGAGATACACTAAAAGTCTCAATAAGGCCTTGTTTCATGCATCCGAATGGCACCTGACATGGCGTTATGACTACTGTCTAAGATGGTAGCCGGTTGCAACAGTATAACGTGCCTTCTTAAGCACGGCAAATGCTCTAGCTAGTTGTTATACCACTTGTGTAGTCATCATTTCCAGCCAGGTCTAACGTTGTTTAACCTTCAAGAGCTTAAAGAAATAAAAATCGCCATTAAGACACACCTTTAACTTAGTAAATTGTTTTGGGTATGTACATAGTTACAAAAACCGACCACTTAGCACCTATAAAGTTGAACTACCATCTTGTTACTATCCGGAACTGTTGAACGCATCATTCGACGAACGCTGTACATCGCTGCTTCAAAAAGTAAGAGTTTCTGTATAGTTTAGATATCAGTAGAAATGGATTTCTTTAGGAAGCACCTTGAAAATGTGCACACACACACTTCATCTAACTAAACAAACATCATCATCATCATATCAGCCGAAAGACGTCCACGGCTGGACATAGGTCCACTGCTAAACAAATATACACACATATTATACATATTTTAATTGACTTTCACGATGAACATAGATTTCATGCTATTCCAGAGCATGTCTTGATCAAACAAACCATCAATGTATGGATAGCTGATTTGTATATCGTCGTGTTTTTGTATGGAAGAGTGCTAAGTGCGAGGTCCTAACGGTGTTTGAAACCGTGTAAAAAAACGCACCTCACGACCGCCGAGCGATTGGGCGGGTGGGAAAAAAGTTCCGACTTCGTAGAATTTGGTTACGGGATTTTGGGATGCGCAGACGATTTTAAAGATTTTTTTTATTAATTTTAAATACACAGGTTGGGTTTTTTATTTGTGCCGCTTTGATACAGGGCGATGGTGGTGCCAGTAAAGAATAGTAGGTACCGACCCATCTTTATCCATGGATGTTGTAGGAGGCAACTATAGGGTTATGTGAAGATTAGGCAGCAGCGTCCTTCTATGTATCGTACCATCTTACACACTGCGGTCACCAACAACCGCGGTCCATGGTGCCAGCCGCAACGCTATGATACTTCCTCTCTTAATTGTACCACGCGTTTTGGTGGAATTCTGGAGGGAGCTCCCTGCCCTGCAGTGGACGCTTCATGGTTATGTTATGACATGATGAATATGCCTATGACATTCGGCCTAGCCTGAGCCATTTCAAACTGAGGAATTGACTACAATTTGCAAAATATTCCTTGCATTTGATTACGAACTAATAATATTTAAAACTATCTACTTTTATCTACGAAGGTGGTAGCACTTTGGTGTAAAGTCCGTCTGGTAAAGAACCACCCCCTTGCCTAGTTCTGCCGCAAAGCAACAGTGCAAACTCCGCTGTTTTGGTTTAGAGGGTAAGAAGGGAGCCATTGAAATTACTGGCACATGAGACATACCATCTTAGTTCTCAGGATGGGCAATGCGCTTTTCTGTCTTAGTCAGTCTTAGTAGTATTCAATTATGGGGAGTGTTCCAGGTGGTGTGTTGTTGAAGGTGGATGCTATGAGCGGTGGTGACACTTATCAACAGGTCGCCCGCCTGCTTGTTCGCTCACATGTAACTTAAAACAAATCTATATAATTAATAATAGTTCTTCATCAGCTTGCATATTTTGTATTATTTTTGCCGTAAAAAACTGAAACAATATTACGTAAGGTTCTTAGCTTTCTCAAAGCTGTACAAAAATGTTGTTGTCGGTGAATAGATCGATCCAACAAGCAAGCCCAATTGTTCCCAATTTACCAAAATCACTCGTTCCTAAAACTCGTCTTTGAATCATAAGACCTAACTATATATATGTATACTATCAGCAGATCTGTCTGCTGATAGATATACAGTAATCACATTTTTTTTGTAAATATTAATATTTTGTCTTTGTTCCGTGTTAAGAGTTTCGCTTTTCATAAATCCTTATATAAGTATTTTTTTTAAATAAGTAAGCAAAACCCTTATCGCATTAAAAGATTGATATAGGATATCTTTTTTCTTCATCAAAAAAACCTTTCATCAGTAACGGAAGAAGCGAATAATCTCCAGAATTAAATTACTATAAACCATATTATTAAAGTATCTAATCCACTTGAATTTGTTGCCCAAATAGCACCCTTTTTATTTAAATATTAAGTTTGATACAAAATTGAAAGGATATCCGGTTCTTAACCGATCCCTCGCCCACGCCAAATCGAATAAAAAAAGTAAAAAGGTTCGAAATAAAAAGTAATTCTGTGACAATTGATATGACAGAATTTGAGATACCTACACACTTGTGCATTAAGGCAGGATCGGAAATAAGCATCATTCACCAGATTAGATCCCTCAATTTTTTTTTACCTGAGTCTTGCACAAAGTTGCCCTTTCACCAACATTTCGTTCCAAAAGTTTACCATTGAATGAACCGGATATGCCTAAATAGAAAACCAATTGTGTCCAACTGTTTATCTAATGGCAATTGTCAAAACAAATTCGGAACGGCCACACGAGCCGCCACAATGACACTTCCTTCCTCTGAAAAAAAAAAAAACCTTCTCGGAACATCCATTATCTACCAAAGTAGCCACATGTCGGACCACCATTGATTATAGACACTTTTTGTTAAGAAAAAATCAAGTGTGAAATCCCATATAAATATTCTTCGATCGCCTTTAAACATGTAAAACATACAGGGTGTGAGGGACGGTGTACCGAAAACTGAAAGGGCGTGCGCAGTCAACGAAACTGAACAACTTTCCCAAAGAAACATATGATGAGAATTGAAAAAAAAATTGACCTCTCCATACAAATTGCCCACTCTGGTCGAATAGTTTGTATGGAGAAGTCAACTTTTTTTTCATTTCCCAACATATGTTTCTTTGGGAAAGTTGTTCAGTTTCGTTGATTGAGCACGCCCTTTCAGTTTTTGGGTACACCGTCCCTTACACCCTTTATTTGAGAAGAAAGTCGCTGTCAATTTAAAACCAATAAAAGTCTTGGAATGAGTTATCTTAAAGCTTGCATCAGACGACGTACGTACATTTATCTAAAATGCATACAAACAGGTTTTGATAACGCATGCTCTCGCGCATAGCTACGGTGGCCTTTTCGAACTTTCACACGGAATACACATGTATAGAGTACATCTTGAACGGATGTCGTCGCAATTACTGACTCGATTATTATTGCACGGTATTGTACGACCAAATTACAGCATCTCGTCTTCCCATCCGGTGACATATGACATAGCAAAATGGCTCTTGAATCGACAGACAGTAGTCTAAATTCGCATGGGCTTTTATGAGATATAACCCGACTGTGTATGATAGTAGATGTGAATGCGCAGGATGCGAAGATTGGAACGGATAGCCACAATCTGGAGACTATGGGACATGAAGTAAAAAAAATTGAGATACCTCAATAATAAGTAAAAAAGTAACTCATGGTCGAACAAACCGTTTATTATAAAAAAAAGCACCTTAAAGAAGACCCAGAACTCACGGTACTTCAACCTGAGGTCTGGGTCTGATCTGACACATTTATAAAACAGAAATAACTACGCATGGAACTAAAATTTTCAGCACGTAAGCGTCTATTTTTAATAATGTTTAAAATTCTACGTGTGACACCCGGTTAAAAATGAGTTTTCTTTTATAAAATTTCTAACACACGAATTTATTAGTTCCGGTACAAATTTTACTTTTCTAGCCTAGCCCTCATTCACTAAGTGTCTGGAATGTGCAAAAAAGAACTTCGATCTAAAATCTTAATTTTTAGGGTTCCGAACCCTTATGGTGCGACTTTATCCGACTCGCACGGTTTTTTTATGTTTTAGCATATTATCAGATGGGTTACTCAATGGGTATACTTGAGCCAAAACATAGAAGCAAAAGATGCTAAAATTCGAATTTGAAGCACTGCAATTTTTCCTCGGACTGATAAAAGGATGGTCACTGTAGGTGAATGAATAACGCGACAAAAGAGTCTGAGATGACATACAATCAACACCAATGCCTCAAATATCCAATCGAAATTAAGTCTTATTACCACAGCATAAGCTTCTCTACATATATCCTTTTAAGTGTAGTACCACCTGCCGCGTCGAGAAAAGGTATCCTATGCATTACCAGTGATTTATTTACTTGAACAAATATTACAGAGCCGTATGCACCGAAGAAAATCGACTTTCTATCACACAATAGCTTTGAAACTAGTTCTGATGCACCCGACTGTATTGCAGATTGTCTCTGAATGCATTCAAAACCTTTACAATATTTTATGAATAATTCGCGACTTGAATGGGACGGTTTTGAGAAGATCCAGGTTCGAGGAAAAGATGAAAAAAAATTGCACAAAATGTTTCGAGGCCGACCAAGGCGCCGATGGCGCGATGAAGTCGACATCTTTTGTAAAAATTGGTAAAAGCAGGCTCTTGATAGGGACGAATGAAAAAAAAGAGAAAGGCCTTTGCCCAGCAGTGGGACAGTGACGGCTACACAGCGTGAATTTGTATTGGTTTCGCTCCCGAAGCCCAGTGATTCTATTCATGAAAACAAGCAACTTTAACGAAGAAAAAATTTTTTTTCGCCTCTCCATAGTAAAGTGGTCACGTGATCGTCAAATTTTGTATGGGACGGCGAAAATTTTTTTTCGAGTATAAAGGATTTTTTCTTCGGTAAAATTGTTTGTTTTCATGATTAGAATGACTGGGCTTCTACAAATTCACGCTGTATAAATAAGAGATAATAAGAAGTAATTATGGTCACTTTGAATGTGTGACACTATATGGACACCTAAAATGCTTATCTTATTTTGATGCCGACTGTACAACAACAAATAAACAATGTTTCATTCTATTTATTTCAAATGTAAGTCCTATAAACGGTAATTCTTATAAACCGTTCGATGACGAATAAGTATCAAATGGTCCGTTCAAAGTCTCAATAAGCACTGTTATATGACTATCTCATCGTATTAACACCCATCTATTTATTACAGATTTATAACCGTTGCAACCTTTCAACGACATTTCACCTTTCCCTTTAGACGATCGAACATACAGCGTCTTATTTATATGTATGGAAGTTTGTATGTAAGACAATCATAATATATCTTCGTTTCAGATTAGCATTAAGCCCAAGTCACACTGAGGCGGTAGCGGAAGCGTTCCGGGGCCGGTATTTTTTGTAAAGTATGAGTTCTTATGCACCCTGTCACACTAAAAGCGGTCGGGAGCGGCGCGGTGCGGCGCGGGGGCCGCCAGGCCGCTAGTACAACCCCGCGGAACGGGCGCGGCGCGGGGCCGAACTTTCGGCGGGAGCGGGCGCTGTATTCCATTGCGTTCAATGCAACCCGTCACACAGAGCGGCAGCGGCGCGGTGCGGTGCGGTGCGGTCCGGGCGCGGACTTTGACATTGTATTTTTTACAAGAATTTCGCGGCTTTGCGCAGACTTCTTTTAGGTTATCAGATTGGTTTTTTGTTTCGCGGCTTTGCGCAGACTTCTTTTAGGTTATCAGATTGGTTTTTTGTTTAGAGCAAAGGATTTACGTCTTTTGAATAATCACAGATAAATAGTGTAACACCGACCGCTACCGCGCCGCTGTCCCGCCGCGGTTTCCGCGCGGTACCTCTGTGTGACCGGTCCCGGAACGCTTTCGCTTCCCGCAGGTCCAGCCCCGGACCGCTTTACCACTTATACCGCTCTGTGTGACTTGGGCTTTAAGCTCAAGTCAGACAGAGGCGGTATGATTGCGAAAGCGGTCTGGGGCGGTTTGGCGGGAACAAAATACCGCGCCGCGACCGCTTTTCAATGTGACAGGGTGCATAAGAACTCATACTTTACAAAAAATACCGCCCCCGGAACGCTTCCGCTACCGCCTCTGTGTGACGCGGCCTTTAAAGCCCACGTCATACAGAGGCGGTATGATTGCGAAAGCGGTCCGGGGGCGGGCCTGCGGGAAGAAAATACCGCGCCGCGACCGGTTTTCAATGTGACAGGGTGCATAATAAATTATACTTTTCAAAAAATACCACCCCCGGAACGCTTCCGCTACCGCCTCAGTGTGACTCGGGCTTAATGGTCGAACTACTTTTTTTTTCCATCGTTAGCGTTGCAGCTGCTAAAATGGACTGCGGTTGTTGATGACTGCAGTACGTAAGATGATACGATACGCAGAATAGCGATGTTGCTCATCCTTCGTTTCAAAAAGCCTTAGGCCGCTTCCTGACTTGGCGGTGCGGTATCGGTACGATATCGTTTCGGTATACCGCATCGGTACCGAAAGCTTACCGAATTAACCGATCGCCTATATTTGAATGCACGCGTCGCGGGACGGACGGCCAGTAAAATCCTGCATGCCGAGCGCACACCGCGTGTATTTGGTAAACAAAATGGCGACGGAAAAAACCATTTGTATTACTTTGGTGACCGAAGTGGAAAAATATCCACTTTTATATAACTATAAGTTACCTGAATACTCAAGAAAGGATCTGACAGAAAAAGCGTGGGCAGAAATTGCTCGTAAAATAAAATTGACTGGTGAGTAGGTATTCATTTATTGTAATTATTAAATACAATGATTGTACTGCCATGGAAGTGCTGCTCTAGGTAAAACAAAGTAGTTAGTCAAATATTTTCGTACAGTTGGTCCTGCTGATCTGGCGTTGACGGAAATTTCATCTCTTTCAATGTTGAAAGAAAAATTTTGAGTACCCTCATAATCTGTGGACTCAGTGGCAGAATATTGTACTCCATCTCGTGATCGTATAAAATTATGTAGAACACAAACAGATTTTATGATGTTATTCACTGTAGCGTAATTTAAACAACGAATTGGAGTTAAAAGTACTTGAAACTTTTGAGTCATCATCCCAAATGCACACTCAATAGTTTTACGTGCTCTTGACAGTCTGTAATTATAGATTCTTTTGATATTGTTTATACCTGTCATAGGATAAGGCCGCATGATATTGCGTTTTAAAGGGAAAGCATTGTCGGCAACAAAGAAATAAGGCACTTCTTGTTGTGAATCATCATGCGGAAGTGGAGATGATGTAGGCATATTCAAACCATCTCTTTGCAACCAGTAACTGATGGACGAAGCTTGAAATACTCCGCCATCACTATTTCGTCCAGCATAGCCTGTATCAATCATGGTAAATAAGCCATCAGCATCACATACTGCAAATAAAATGATCGAATGATAGCCTTTATAATTGTAATTTGTAGATCCGCTGTTAGGCAGTTTTTGAATTCGCACGTGTTTACCATCCATGGCTCCCAAGCAATTAGGGATATTCCAAAGTTCATAGAAACGATTAGATATGTCTTTCCATTTTTCTGTGGTTGGAATTGCCATGTTCTCTGTTCGCAGTATCAACCAAATTACTTCAGTCGTTTCAGCTATTATGTCGGATATAGTGCTAACCCCTCTTGCAAAATATAAAGCCAGTGCTGTGAATGTACTTCCGGTAGCAAGATATCTGTAAAAAAATGTTTTGTTTGTGTTAATACATTTTATAAACATCTGATAAATTTATATGTTGTTTCAGTCTCTGAATGTAAGGAAAATGGCGCAACATAAGGTCTACATTTCTCAGAAGTACCAAAGCGCAACCAAGTGGCTCAAAAACTAAAAAGCCCTATTATCTGAGCGAACATTTAACGTTCATTTTACCTTACGTTAAACCATTAAATGATTCAGATAATCGTGGTAACATACCACCAACCCCGGATACAGAGATGAACACTGAAGGCAAGGCGGACACTGAAGAGCAAGTTTCAAACGAGGGCCCAACTGAATCATCAGAGCAGCATCAGCCACCTGCTTTACAGGATCAATCTACGTCTTCTGAGGCCTCCGCACCTGTACACGGAGTACGCCGGCGCAAGACGACAGCTTCGGAAGTAGACGCCGCAATGATTAACTTTTTAAAAAATAAAACCAATAAGGCGGAAGAAGTAATCTTTAATAATACCGAAAAGCAAATGAACCTTTTCTTTCAAAGCTTACTACCCGAGTTTACAGATATGAATGCCCAACAAATCCGTTCTTTCAAAATCAAAGTTTTGCAACTTATAGATGACATTAAGAACGCGCCGTCTTCAAGAGACTCCACTCCCTGTACATCAAGAGAAACATATTATGCCGTATATTCTCCAATTTCATCTGTAGGCACTCCGGCACCAACACCAATTGATTATCAAAATGAACCTCCAGCATCGATCAACTATCGAAGAGAACCTCCTGCTCAAATGAACTACCAGTCTGAATCTTCACCAGTATATCAAAATCAAGCCATGCCTATAAATTTTTCTGCTCAGTCACAATTTAATGCTGACATATCTGCCGGCTCGATAAATGATAATTCGTTGTTTTCTGAATTTGAACATTAAATGACTTAAATAATATTTACTTTTATTTATATTTGTGCAAGCACTTACCTCAAAGTTATAAGCAATCTCTCTTCGGCACTAACACATTCCCTAAATGTAGTAGTTTGTTTCGTGATCTCGGGTGCAATAAGTCCCAGAAGTTCACGATAAGTTTGTTTCGACATCTTGTACATCGCCTGAAATTTTGCATCATCTATTAAAAGTTGTTGTGCCGCAACAAAAAGTCTGCAATTTATATTTTTGGCAATGTAGGGATGTACCCAATACTTCTTTCTTTTTTTACGCAATCGCAAATACGCGTAACACGCTAAAGCATCTTCTTCATCTGACGACGACACTCTTACGCGACGGCACAAACGATTCTGCCAAGATCCTACTGTTTTATACCGAAAGCATACCGACAGTATACCGCCTAGTGAGGAGATGTGAGCGACATCAGTAAAGTCGCGGTAAAATATAAATTACTGCATACCGATACCGCACCGCCAAGTCAGGAAGCGGCCTTAGTCGCCTTTTACACCTACAGGTAGAGATTAAGTTTTTTCATTTCAACACAACTTCCCCGAAAGAAAGTAAGTCGAAATACAAAAATCAAAATTTTACCTTTGTCCCTTAGGAAAAGTTGTTTAGTTTCACGGTCTCAATGACACGCTAAAAATAGTGCTTATAGAAACAACTTTTTTACAACTTGTATAAAAGGCACATGATAATTTTATCAGACTATTTATTATGGTACGGTAGCCATATTTTATGGCTTTATTTTCGATTTCTCAAAAAAATTTTTCGTTACCGCACTGGATGCTCCAGACTGGATAATTTGATGACGGCACTGGTTTTTTCACAGAGCGACTACCAACTGATTTCAGGACGTCAGCAACCCACATGGAAAACCAGACCCACTAGATTAGGCTTTGACTACAAATTTTAAAAGGGTTCAAAAAACACCTGCTATAAATATTGCCTTCTCAAGCACTTCTATCCCATAGTAAACTCGAAAGAATCCAGCTGGGCCATCCATGTTCATGATTGCGAATAATTGAATTAACAATCGAACCGTTTTATAGCCTTTTGTAAATTCAACTTCATGGGAGGCAGAATGTATGTACAAGATGTATGAGACGGCTTACAAAGCACAACTTGGTCAAGGCATATGGTTGAGAAATGGAAAAACCGGCCAAGTGCAAGTCGGACTCGTGCACCGAGAGTTCCGTACCACTAAAGCAAAAATACCGTCGTAGTTATGGACGCACAGTCACACAGATGAGTATTAAATTCGCGCGAGTCCGACACTCACTTGACCAGTATTTATTATTTGTTGCTATTCTATAGCTTATGCATTATAAACGTATCAATTTTCACGATTGTAAGTGTTCCCGTTTTTACGATAGAGCTAAAACAAAAATCGAGAAAAAGTCGCCTAGAAACAGGTTTTTAGTAGAGAAGCCCCCCTTGATATTTTACTTTTTTAATTTTTATTATTATTGCAGCAACAGAAATACATAATCTGTGAAGATTTGAACTGTCTTCGTAATTACGGTCGCTGAGATCAGACAAATAGAAGGACAGACAGACAGACGTCGAAGGTATATTCATAGGGTCTCGTTTTTCACCGTTGGGTACGGAATGCTAAAAAATATTGACGTCACACTTCAATACATAAAGCCCAAGTCACACTGAGGCGGTAGCGGAAGCGTTCCGGGGCCGGTATTTTTTGTAAAGTATGAGTTCTTATGCACCCTGTCACATTGAAAGCGGTCGCGGCGCGGCGCGGTGCGGCGCGGGGGCGGCCGGGCCGCTAATACAACCCCGCAGACCGGGCGCGGCGCGGGGCCGAACTTTCGGCGGGAGCGGGCGCTGTATTCCATTGCGTTCAATGCAACCCGTCACACAGTGCGGCAGCGGCGCGGCGCGGTGCGGTGCGGTGCGGTCCGGGCGCGGACTTTGACATTGTATTTTTTTACAAGAGTTTTGCGGCTTTGCGCAGATTTTTTTTAGGTTATCAGATTGGTTTTTTGTTTAGAGCAAAGGATTTACGTCTTTTGAATAATCACAGATAAATAGAGTCACACCGACCGCTACCGCGCCGCTGTCCCGCCGCGGTTTCCGCGCGGTACCTCTGTGTGACCGGTCCCGGAACGCTTTCGCTTCCCGCAGGTCCGGCCCCGGACCGCTTTACCGCTTATACCGCTCTGTGTGACTTGGGCTTAAGAACTGTAAAGTCGGTAGACCTGCACATTGTTAATAATCACGTAAATAAGATCTTTGAGGTCGCAGAAAAGTTAGAAGAACTCATTCAAATCATTTTTGTGCGCCAATAACTCAAAAACTACCGATTTTTAGTCTAGGCAACGAAGCGGATCGTTGTATGAAGACCTCCGCATTAAATCCTCAGTCGATGAAACTTTGCTGGGGTATTACACTACATGAGACAAACCTTCTATAAAAAATTCCAAAAAAAAATCAGTACTTTTAATTTTTAAATACAAAAATTTCAAAAAATATGTGAATTTTTTTTTTGTATTTTTTTTTGATATTTTGAATTCACATTTAAATCATGATTCTTTATCGTCCTGTCAAACAAAATCTGCCTGAGAATTTAATGTTTGAGAATTCTTTGTTACCAACACTATTTATCGTGGTTTTCGATAATGTATTTGGCTTATTTTCGTGCAACATAAAATAACCGATTTCGATGAAACAACGCTTATAAGGGTGAAAGGGACGGTGTACCGAAAACTGAACGGGCGAGCTAAGTCAACGAAACTGAACAACTTTCCCAAAGAAACAATCTGAATTTTTTTTTACCTCTCTATACAAATTGCTCACCCTGATCGAACAGTTTGTATGGAGAAGTCATTTTCTTTTTCTTTTCTCAAAAATGTTTCAATGGGAAAGTTGTTCAGTTTCAATGACTGACCACGCCCTTTGAGTTTTCGGTACACCGTCCTTTACACCCTGTATGTTGCACGGAAATAAGTTTAACATATCTTTTTAGTCTCAATAGGCTTACTCTTGACCTCGACATATAAGTCCAGAGGACAAAGATAAGGTCGACGAAAAACCATGTTACTTTGTGTTTACTGTAAAACCTCAAACTTTCCTGTAAAGTATGTCCGAAATTAAAATGAATATGATCAGACAGTATAATTAAAGTTCTTCATTATTCAGATGCACAATTAAGAATTATTTAATTTCATAAACGATACAGAGAGATTTACGACGCAAGTCAATTGACATTTCCGCGGGAAAATTCGCACATGCGCGAGCGCAGTCACCCCAAAAGTTGCATCGCATATGCACGACTGGTGATGTGATGGTGACCCGATTCACACGCACCTAGGGTTACCAAACGTCAGAAATTGTACTGACATTTTTTTTTATTGTACCACTTGTGTTACCGCCGCGCCGGTTGCAAGGAACATCTTAAGGCAATTTTAAATTTACTGTTAACACTTTTTGTTTTATTTACAAAGGATTACTTAAAAAAAAAACAGCCAAAAGCGAATCGGACTCGCGCACCGAGGGTTCCGTACCACAAGGTAAAAATACAGTTACGCAGAAGTGTATTAAGAACGCGCAAGTCCGACACGCACTTGACCAGTTTTTATTGTTTGTTGTTATTCAATTATAAAATCAAGCAAAAATCGCCTAAAATCACGATTCTAATAGAAGAGCCCCCCTTAATATTACTTTTTTATTTTTAGGTTCATGAGATACATCCCGCGGACAAACAGACAGACAGACATCGGAGACATGGTAATAGGGTCCCGTTTTTCAGCCTTTGGGTATAGAACCCTAAAAAAGGTTTTAACTTTATTAGGATGCTAACTTTATATTATATTATATTATTAGGATATTTATATTATTAGGATGCTAACTTTATAATAGGTCTTTACCTATGAAATTGCCGAAATTTTCTTACAGGTTAATGAGATCATAATTCCTATAATTCTAATGCTATTTTTTTCATTTGTCTTATATTTGAAAGTTGACTTCAAGGTTATCAATTTATGCATAAAATAAAGTTTTTATTTTTGGTTTGATATATAAAATTAAAGGTTTGAAAATTGTTCGTCTTAAAGGTCGTCCGATTTCATCATTAGATTTGTTATATTTTTTTGCAGATAATATTTTTCGGGAATTAAATTTAAGCTTCTGTTAGCTTAATGTCTTCCCAACCATGCTTAAAAAAAAAAATATTGGATTTATAATTCCTAAGAAAAATGCAAAAATGTTAGTACTGAAAATTGAGTTTACCTAAAATTCGCCATACAAAACGGCAATTTCATTTCACCTAATAAAAGGTTTCATAAAAAGCAATTTTGAAAAGATCGAAAAATAACACCGTCAGGACTCGAATCAACGTACTTCTACGGATTGTTATTCTCGTTAATATGTGTGTGATTGTCCTAACGTTTTCACTACCGAATTATCGATGTAAAATTTACTAAGTGTAATGGCAAAGATGACAAAAGAGGTGAGGATAAAGAAAACTTTATTAGCCTACTATTATTAGCCTTTATTAGCCTTAATTTAATTGCTGTCAATTTATTTTAAAAAATTAGTCTTTTGTCCCGACTTTTAAATTGTACACGTGGTAACCCTACACGCTCTGTAGGGTTGAATATGGGATAGACGGTTGTCATGGGAACAGAAGGTAGGTCAAGGAACTTTCAATGGATGATTCAACAGGTTTCGGGTAAGAAAGTTAAGTCGCCTTTTTCAAGAGAAACTGTGACATAAAGTAATTTCTAAAAGTTCCTGGGTGTGCTATAAACATGATTTTCCCACATTTAAAACCGGATTTTGAAACTCTTAATTATTTACTATCCGTTGCCCGCGACTTCGTTTGCTTGAAATACAAAAATGAGAATGAATTCATGAGATAAGCGTTTTTCTGTGGTAACGAAATGTATTGCCGCAGTAAAAGCAAGACTATGTCAATTATTAGGGATAACAAAGGTTTTGTAAGTACTTAAATAAAAAGAATACAATAGTAGTTTATGCCACTGTCAGGTAAAGATAGTCATTGTAACATGAGTGCTTGTTTGTGACATGAGGCGCAGCATAATTTGATTGCGTGCCATAGCTCAAGGGCAGGATCAGTATCAGTAACTGAACAACTTTTCCCAATGGACCACAGGTCGAAATACGATAAACCAAATGTGACCTTCCATACAAAATGCGCTATCAGCTGATGCAGTTTCTATGAGTAGTACAGTGGCACAGTACTTATTTTTTGACAAATGTCTAGAATATGCAAAAACACTTTTCAGATTTTAGTTTTAATTCGTTTGTGCCTGTGTCCTTGGCTACGAAAGAACAATGGCTGGCATACCTCAGGGTCTGGTTTATATTTCCGAGAAGCCTGATCAGAGAAGCCCGATTTTAATAAGCCGGTTCAGGTTGAGGCGTGACATGACATGAGGAAAATAATAGGAAATCTTGACTTTAGTCTCCGTTGTCACGCTCTAAAAAATAAAAAAAAAACCAGTCAAGTGCGAGTCAGACTTGCGCACCGAGGGTTCCGATATACCTCCAAAAATGCGCTATCAGCTGATGCAGTCTTTACGGGAAGATTTTTCTCTTTTTTGACATAATGTACCTTGGGAAAAGAATTTCAGTTAAGCCCAAGTCACACAGAGGCGGTATGATTGCGAAAGCGGTCCCGGGGCGGAACTGCGGGAAGAAAATACCGCGCCGCGACCGGTTTTCAATGTGACAGGATGCATAGAACTCATACTTTATAAAAAATACCGCACCCATAACGCTTCCGCTACGCCCCAGTGTGACTCGGGCTTTACTGATACTGAACCCGCCCCTGAGCTATGGCACGAAATTAAATTACCAACCTGTATGTTAAAAAAAATTATAATAAATTGATAACTATTTCTTAAGGCATGGTTAGGTAGCCACATTTTATGTCTTTATATATCGAATATCTCAACAATCCTTTCGTAACCACACTCGCTGCTTCTTTATTATAAGAAGACCGATTATTGTCATGTTATTTTTTTTTAATTGTTTTTATGGACCTTAATCATGGTCATAATAATTAAATTTCATATAGTTGGGGTAACAACTGTATAATAACTATTTAAAGTAAATGTCAAACCGCATGTAATCTGATAGTGGTTGCTATTATTTTGTAAAAGTGCAGTCAAAAACACATCAAGCTTTACACATTGGACTTTTTACCGTTCTTATTTAAATAGACGTACGGATTAAAATCGCACTGCGTGTAACAAGGTTGACCTGTGGTTGACTGTACTATACAGTACACCAATAATATTCCACTTCCAAAATATACAAGGCGTTTTTTTTATCGTCAATGGGCTTACTCTTGACCTCGATCTAGTCTAGATGAGGTCGACGATGGGAGCTTACCCAGAAGAAGCCTATTCACTCGCGAATTGAATAGATTGTGTTTTTGACTGCACTTTTACAAAAGAAACAGTAAATTCGTCAGGTTGTTAATCTGATCATTAAACTGAACAACTTTTCGTAGGAACAAAAGTCGAAATAGGAAAAAAACTAATTAGACTTCCCATACAAAACTGATCAGTCAGTTTGTATGTAATTTGTTTTTAAGTATTTTTCTTCGGAAAAAGTTGTTAACAGCCCCTACGAGGTATTTTTTGGTAATTTCTGTAATATAAGTCGGTTTATATGAATAAAAGAGTGCAAGTATTGTGTTGTGTTTTCGCAAAACTATAAACGCCACAACTATCTGTCTATTGCAGAAAACTACGTCGACATTATTAATCATTACCTAAATC
Organism: Athrips mouffetella; assembly: GCA_947532105.1. Lineage (NCBI taxonomy): Eukaryota > Metazoa > Arthropoda > Insecta > Lepidoptera > Gelechiidae > Athrips > Athrips mouffetella. The sequence continues at coordinate 4,093,217 of OX383971.1, read as the reverse complement.
TATTGCTGCGACTTAATTTGTCAACCAAAAGGGAGAGAAACATTTCAGTAAAAGACAGAAAGGGGTTTGAATTTAAAGTACCATGCAAAGTTAATCTTTAAAAGAGCTTTTTTTAGTAAGGCTTTTATCGCCGCGACGATATTGTAGATTTTTGACATTACCTACGTTTTTTTACTATATTGAAAACTGCATGCACCTTTCTTTGAAGTAGAAATTGAAATTGAAGAAGCCCAAATTAAGTTTTTTTTAGGTGACGCGGCCATACACTTATATTAATTTACAGTATCTTTTAGATATCTATGAGAGTAACCAATCAGCTATATTGGTACAGTCAGCATCGAAAGTAGCTGAACAAGTATAGATTTGTTCAACGACTTTAAAGTAGGTTACTTTTCCTCCTCCTAAAACCTCTACCTCTCTTATCTTATCTTATTAGCCATTTCTACCTCACATAAAACGTCCACTGCAGGACAGGGAGCTCCCTCCAGAGTTCAGTCAAGTGCATAAATATGTTTCCTGAAATCATTGAGATTCACGAATTATGTCACACTTTTCTCATCGTTATTATGTCTTCGTTTTTGTTGCAAAAATATCTAAATAACTAAGTGACCAATAATATGACCATAAAAGGTTTGTATTGCTTGTTATAAAACAAATTGTCCTTTATAGTATACATAATAGGTCTTTACCTATGAAATTGCCGAAATTTTCTTACAGATTAATGAGATCATAATTCCTATAATACTAATGCAATTTTTTTCATTTGTCTTATATTTGAAAGTTGACTTCAAGGTTATTAATTCACGCATAAAATAAAGTTTTTATTTTTAGTTTGATATATAAAATTTAAGGTGCGAAAATTGTTCGTCTTAATTGTCGTCCGATTTCATCATTAGATTTGTTATATTTTTTTACAGATAATATTTTTCGAAAATTAAATTTAAGCTTCTGTTAGCTTAATGTCTTCCCAATAATGCTTAAAAAAATAAAAAAGATTGCATTTATAACTCCTAAGAAAAATACAAAAATGTTAGTACTGAAAATTGAGTTTACCTAAAATTCGCCATACAAAACGGCAATTTCATAGGGACCTAATATTATTGATCAGTTTCCGCAGACATATTTATATCAGTTAGATTGGATGCTATAATAATAAACATTCAATGATACATACTTTTGAAACGATAGTATAGATACATATTTATGCACTTGACTGTACCAGTAAAATGCGTGGTACAATTTGGAGGCGAAGTACCATAGTCACCACGCTTGTTAGCGTTGCGGCTGGCTCCATGGACCGTGGTTGTTGCCGCTGCTCCCAAGCCTCCGATTCATAAACCGTTATTCGCCTGTTACGACACCCACGGGTAGAGATGGGTTGGTACTATTCTTTGCCGGTACCACACGGCTCGTTTTGAGTTATCAGCTATATCGTTCAGTCAGCTTCAGCTTCGTTCAACGACTTTAAAGTACGTCAAGGTAGACAACGCAGCTCGACTTAAGCTCCTATGGCTATTGAAATAAGAACGGTGATGTGTGAAGCTTGGCGCGCTCTTGACTGTACACAGAACGGTCACTCTGCGTGCACTACCCCGAACTCCCGCGAGCACCCGTCCGGGAGATTCTCGTGATCCTACCGAGGGTCTTTTGTACTGAATATGCGGGCCTACGCGACCTTCCAATTTCAAATTCGCGCTCGATGTATGTAGTGTCCGGGGTGTGACTGTACTAAAAACCATGAATGAATGAATGAATAACACTTTATTGCACACTAATAAAGAATGAGTCATAGTCTAAATTAGATCAGTAAGACCGTATTAGTCACAATACTAAAACCTGTTTCATAAAAAAGAACTCTCCCTAAAACTACGCGTGGGTGGTGTCGCGAAGACTCAGAGCTTTGGGGAAGTTCGGTGTTGACGTCACAGGTTTATCGAAGGAACAAATTTGATTAGGTACTTGCAAGTTGAGTCAGTTCCGGTCAAATATAGAGCTTTATTGATTAGGAGGTCAAAACTTCAAAGATGTGTGCTTAATGTTTAGTCATGAAAATGATTGGGTATTGACTCAGAAATATTTTATTTAAAAATTAATTTATTTCTTTATTATTTACCAGCTCGTGCCCGCGACTTCGTCTGCGCAGGATTAGTATTTCGAGTAGCTTATCTTTATAAATTGTAGCCTATGTGTTATCCTGATGTATAAGCTATATTATTGTAAAGTTTCATTAAAATCCATCCAGTAGTTTTTACGTGAAAGAGTAACAAACATACATCCATCCATACATGTTTACAAACTTTCGCGTTTATAATATTAGTAGGATTTAGGAGCTGGTCGTGTCCCTCAGCAGGGCAAAGGCTTAGACTCTTAAAACTAAAAAAATAAATTATAAAAAGCAAAGTTCAGTAGAGTTTAGTTTTACTAGGACGGTCAGGGTGTAAAAAAAAGTTGGAACTGATCAAAAACGCCTACAAATTTTTAACTTTTTGGACCGGCCGAAAAACGAGAGATGTCTTAGTAGATAGAGGAAGATTAGAGGATCACAAACACCATGTGAGATGTTCTAGACCAGAGCCCGGTGTTCAGGAGGCTTTTTCCAGGTGTTCAAGCTGGTCTGTTTGAGATATAGGCCCCGGCTTTCTTGTCCGACAAATGTTTTTTAGTATCAGAATAAACTCTTAGTGATAAGGCCGCCTTATTCCCATAAGCTCTTTTATTGTTTTAATTTGTGCGCAATAAAGTGTTATTCATTCATTCATTCATTCAAGAGGTGCGCCGTACGGCGTTCGCCTAAGGTAATTTATTGCCAATTTTTAGGGTTCCGATACCAAAATGGTAAAAAAAAGGAACCCTTATGGTGCCGCTTTGTCTGTCTGTCACACCTGTATATCTCGGCAACCACTCATGCTATAGACTTGAAATTTGGAACAGTTTTAGAATATGGTTGTCCAACTTAATTGCACGTGAAAGAATTAATGTAAAGAAATGTAAAGAAAGAAATTATGATTATTAATGTAAAGGGGGCCCAAATAGGGGGGGGGGCAAAATTTCAAATTATCGGTACTAGGTTGAATGGGGTATCATATGAAAGGGCTTTACTTGAACATTCTAAAATATATTTTTGTATTTTTTTACAACCCTTGGTTTTCAAGTTATGATGAAAAATTACAAAAAAAATACCGTTCCCCCCCCTTATCTCCGAAGTTTGTGTATGGAAAAATCTGAATTAATTACAGTTGATAGATGTTTATGTAAATATTACAGCAAAAATAAAACGACCTTTCTAAGTTATACAATTTTTTTGAAATCTGCAAAAAACCTTTACAAACAAATTTAGTTTTGCGGTTCTAAAAATGGACTTTATTGCTTCCAAAAATACTAAAAGTATATCGGAACCCTCGGCGCGCGAGTCCGACTCGCACTTGACCGGTTTTTTTTAATAGCACCTCTAAGATAAAATTACAGACGTACGAGATGCGTAAGTCAATCGAGAAACAAATAATTCTTCACAAGAGTAAAAATCCGACCGCACGAAATGATTACTCATTCACAATTCAGATGGTTAAATCTATAATACGAAATAATGAATCATACAATGAAAGTGGTTTATCAATACAATGTTTGTTGATTGTGACTGAACCAAATGTCACCTAACCGGTCCATAGCTTTCACTGTTTACTTCCTGCTATATTAAGCTAGTAACTTACTTTCTATATGAACATATGGCGTGTTATTATGACACGCAATAATTAAGAGAGTAGTTATGAAATCTCTTTTTTGTCGCCAAGTAACCTTTCGTCCGAGTGGTGCCGGCAAATAATAGTACCAACCCATCTCTACCCGTGGTTGTCATAAGAGGCGACTACGGGCTTATAAACCGGAGAGTAGGCAGCAGCATCTTTCTGTGTATCGTACCATCTTACATGCATCTTGAATTTGAATTTAACAAGACGAAAATACGAGACAAAGAAGGAAGTAAACAGAGTTGACCGACCGACTGGCTAGACGAATTAAAATTATTAAAGGGTTCCGTAGCCAAAGCGTGCCATGCCAACGGGACCCTATTACTAAGCGTACGTCATCTGCCTAAACGACTTTTAAAGGGCTGCGTTTCTGCAACAACAAATAAAAAAAACCGATCAAGTGAAAGATGCACTCAGAAAAATTGGAACAGTAGGTATACGATTAATAAAAAAAATTGACGGGTGGTTCGGAACCCTTAGGTCCAAGCCAGACAGAACGGGCGCGGCGCGCTTCGGGTGCGCCCGAGGCGCGCTTCGAGCGCCCCCGTGGTACACTTTTCGGCTGCCTGCGGTCACGCCGGCGGTGCGCCGATGGTGCGCCGGTGGTGCACCGACAGTGCGCCTTAGGCATGCCGTCTCGTCGCCTGTTCAAATCACATGCATACAAAATGTAGGAGAACGACGCGGTGCAAGCCAGACAGAAGAGGTGCGCTGAAGGCGTGCCGTGCGGCGCACCTCTTCTGTCTGGCCTGCGCCTTAGTGCACGAGTGCGCTTTTATTCCTTGAAAAACCTCAATATTGAAAAAGAGAACCGACATAAATAAATCAAAACGAAAAGAACATCTGTCTCATAACTAGCTTAGAAGGGTTCACTATCAAAGATATGCTTTTATAACCAGACGGAAGAATACAATTTGAATCAGCGTGTTCCAGAAATGAGGACCAAAAAAAGTGACGAAAATCGTTTTTGATGGGATTTTAATTTATTCGGGATATGTCGCCACTGGCACGGGCTAATGACGAAAAAAGAAAATAAATAATAACGGTATTTGTTGGACTAGACAAAAAATGGTGGTTTAGAGAACAGAGGAACATAATGCGGAAGGGTTTTGTTTGTAAAAGCAGGTAGAGTAGGATACTAGGATTTAAACGATAGAAAAGGAGGACGAGGCAGATGATACTGCAGTTCTTAGCTGTGATAAATCTCCAGAACTTGCATCGCAGAGACTACAAAAGCAACTTGATATGCTAAATAATTGGCTCCATAAGTGGAAAATTAAAACCAGCGCGCAAAAATCAAACCATATCACCTTCACGCTCAACAGACGCAACTGCCCTGAAGTAAAGCTAGGCGATGATATGCTCCCACATGTAGAAGATGTTAAATATCTTGGCGTGCAACTTGACCGCAGACTAACATGGCAAAAACACATAAAAAGTAAACGTGACTCACTTAACAACAAGTTCAGATCGATGCAATGGCTAATGGGAAGAAGCTCTAAGTTGTCTCTAGAGAATAAAGTACTCATTTACAAAACTATTCTAAAGCCTGTATGGACCTACGCACTTGAGCTCTGGGGGGTGGCCAGCAACTCAAATGTGGAAATTCTACAAAGATTTCAAAACAATGTTTTAAAAACTATAGCACGAGCACCATGGTTCACCAAAAATCAGGAAGTCCATGAGTATCTACATATCCCCACTATTCGAGACGAGATCAAAGCGCGAAAAGATTGCTACAAAGCTAAGCTACTATGCCATAAGAATGCACTTGCTCGCTCATTAGTACCAGCACAAGAAGATTGTACAAGTCGTCTTAAGAAGCGCAGAATTTTATGAAAGCCACATAAGCATGAAAATGAAGGAAGAGGAGGGTCGGTCGACGGACTCTTCATTCCAAAACGCCATAGAAACTAGATCAGATCTGTTTATAGTTGTAAAACTGATCACAGATAGCAAACATACAATGGAAAAAAAAAAAAAAGGAGGACGAGGATTTTAGTGCAAAAAAGCTTTAAAAAAATAAAGAATTCTGTTGAAGAGGGTGGCGCAACGCCGGGACGAAAACCGATTGCTGACCTCCAAACTTCATTTCGAAGAAGAAGTGATGTTCAAGATCAAAGTAACATGTACAATAGGCCGCAAGTCAGATTAACACTTTGACGTCGAGTGGGTCTCTAATTTTGCTATTGCTTACCTGCAGCTGTAAGAGTATCATCATCACCATCATAACATCCGAAGAAACGTCCACTACAGGACAGGGAGCTCCATCCCTCTAGAATTCAGGCTTTTGCTGGAAAAATGTAGAGGGGAATACCATAGTCACCTCGCTTGTTAGCGTTACGGCTGGCACCACGGACCGCGGTTGTAGATGACTGCAGTAAGTAAGATGTTAGATACAAAGGAGGATGCTGCTACCCATCCTCCAGTTTACTCGTATAACCCTTAGTCGCCTCTTACGACTCCCCGGAGAAGGAAGGGTATGTAAGAATATAGTAATAAGAAAAGCTACCTTTATAAAAATTTACAAAAAACAAAGCAAATGGTTAAGTACATGAAAATATTTCTGATGGAAACAAGAATCTTAAGCCCAAGTCACACAGAGGCGGTATGATTGCAAAAGCGGTTCGGGGGCGGACCTGCGGGAAGAAAATACCGCGCCGCGACCGGTTTTCAATGAAAAAATGAAAAAAAAATGAAAAATGTTTATTGGTAACCGAATTAACATAGAATACACACTATTTAGTTAGTAAAATTAGGTTCATTAATTACGGAAACACCAGAGGCCTTCAAACTAGGCAAAGCCTGTATCTTGAAGGACCAGTATTCAAATTACAATACAGACTTTGATTGAACTAACATATATATATATATAAAAACTAATAAAAATAAAATTGGAGGAATAAGTAGGTATGAACTAAAGCTAACACAGAAGCAAAATGGGAGTGAAAAGAAGAGAGAGTGGAAAGAAAGAGTCTAAAGAATGAAGTTTAAGAAGGGATTAAACTTTCGGTCGTCATGTGATCTAATTTGTATAAAAATGTGTGAAGTATCTTTTTTAATTCAACGGCTGAGCAAAATTTTATGTCATTGTGTTTTAGGATATTATTATAGATGGCAGGGAATGAGTGATTTGAAAACCTTTTCGCAAAAGAGGTTCTAACAGGCTGAATATTAACGCGGTATACTCGTTTTTTGAGCAGATCTGGGTAGTAATTCGAATTAACCACTTGTCTGTGGGTGTTGAGACATGCTTTTAAAATAAATAGCTGACGGACACGAAGAGTCTTAGCTTCTACGTAATGTTACAGGGTTTATAAGAACTCTTCATAAGAACAAAAAATACCGCCCCGGAGCGCTTCCGCTACCGCCTCAGTGTGGCTCGGGCTTTATTGCTATCAGAACTCCTAAAAATAATAACGAAATAAATACCTAGACTTCATTCTAGTATCTGTTAGAGGAACCATGCATTTTTTCGGGATAAATTGACCTAAAATTCATCGAAACCGGTTCAGCCGTTTAGGCGTGATAGTGGAACAAACAAACAAACATCAATTCTTGCGCATTATGATATTAATGTATTGAGATGAGATGAGATTTTAACGTAACTATAGACATGTATTTCTTCACTTTCAGCGCCTTAATAGCGGTGAGGTATTCGGTTTTCGGCCAGTAACTACTTTGCTTAAAGATTTCTGACCTCCTTGCTTCGCTCGGAATAGACACCGTGCAAAATTTTACTATGGGATGACATATGCCAGCACGTCACATCTCCTTCGCTATGCAATGTCACATCATCATCGATTATTATGAAATATTCAAAATAACCCTACCAAATTAATAGAACGACGCCTTCATTGCATTTAGAAAGATAATAGGATTATGTAATTTGTTGTGACTTTACATCACACATCCCTAACTTGTGACGAATTATTTCTTTAATCCTACTTCTACCCTATTATTCTGAGACTATGTGTTATTCTGATGTATAAGGCGCTGGTCTAATCTAAGCGGTGCGATGCGGATGCGCGCAACCGGCACGCTGCCTGTCACTTCTGTTTCATACAAAATGTATAAAAGCGACGCGGCGTCGTCCACCCTCGCCGCACTGCCTGGATTAGACCGACGCCGCGTCGCTTCTATACATTTTGTATGAAACAGAAGTGACAGGCGGCGTGCCGGTTGCGCGCATCCGCATCGCACCGCTTAGATTAGACCAGCGCCTAAGCTATATTATTGTAAAGTTTCATTAAAATCCATTCAGTAGTTTTTACGAGAACAAACTTTCGCGTTTATAATATTAGTAGGATAGGATAGTAGGAAGAATAGTAGGATTTGCTTAACATTTACAATCGTAACTCGAAATCAATGAAAACTTATGCAGTATATTTACGAGACATTGTTGGTATTGTCGGTTTAGCATTTAGTTTCATTCACAAATTGACTTAGAAATATGACCATTATCGTCGGTAGGGTTATCGAGTTATCGGTTTTGGGGGCGCCCTTCGCGGAAGCGGGTAGGGTTATCGATAAGCTGCCGACATTCGACTGATAGGCGATGACTATTTTGAGTTGGGTCACGGACGACGTGTTACACGAGAAAATTCGTTCATTACATCACGATAAATTAAGACTACGTCACAGAATAAAGTAATAATACTATCATACAGAACGGACACTCTCCGCCCCCTTTGCACACAAATCAAATCAAATCAAATCAAAATCGTTTATTCATTGTTGGATATTAAAATCTCTTAATGACGTCAGCTAAACTACATCGCTTCACAAACAATGTGGCGCCATTGTGGGAAAAAAAAAGAAGCGACAATAAAAACCCACGCGCTCTTTTAAATATGTTTGAATGTACAAGGTTGATATACAACATACATAGGTCAGTTTTAATTTTGAATTAGCCTGTTAGAACCGTAGTCTAATCCCATGGATTTTTCTCTTCTAGATAATCTGATATTTTATAATAACCCTTCTTACATAATTTCTGCTTGATTACAGTTTTGAATTTATCTAACGGTAAACTTTCAATATCAGTGGGTACCTTATCACCACCCCGCATCCCCGCGCGCACCCGCCCGCGAGATTCTCGTGGTCCTTCTGAGGGTCTTTTGTACTGAGCGAGCTGACGCAACCTTCCGATTTCAAATTCGCGCTCGATGTATGTAGTGTGACAACGTTTGAACTTCGAAGTCTACCGGCCAGGCTAATCATCGTAACATGAAACGTCCATAGGAAGCTCCCTCCAGAACTCCAGCAAAAGTTAATGGTACTTTGGAGGGGATTTACCATAGTCACCACGCTTGTAAGCGTTGCAGCTGGCGACCGCTGTTGTTGGTGACCGCAGTATGTAAGATACACAGAAAAATGCTGCTGCACATCCTCCGGTTCATAACCCTTAGTCGCCTTTTACGACATCACACGGATGAGGATCAGGCTAATCAAGTCATATGAACTCTTTTGAACGTCAACACGCATATCGCCGATATATTTTGATATGTTTGTAAACTAGGAAACAATTGTTAGCGTGTTTTTAAAATATCTAAATTAAATATGGAGGATATTTCACAAGATATTTTTCAAGGTCATCCGATCCCAAACTAGACAAAGTAAGTACGGTCAACCGCACGTCCGTGGCAACATATGCAACTCTATTACCATGCCATAGAGTCCAAAGTGTTTCTACTGACGTGCTGTTGGGTCTTCTTCTTTGCCTGTCGATGGCATCGTAATTTTTTGCTGTTACATTTGTTTAGCCCAAAATTCGGCTACATGAACTGCATTTCGTGCGGCTTCCATTAATTCTTGCTGCGTGCAGGTGGAAGGAGACGCAGGACATGATGTTAGGTGGGCCATAGTTTGTAGCACACCGCACGTGCAAACCAGGTTAGGATCCTTTGAGAAACCCCATAGGACATCTTGTCTTCACAGATTCAGATTATTTATTTAATGTAGATTCTTTACAGAATACTTATTGAATGTCATGCAGAATACAATTCAAATAGAGCGAGTCTACGCCGTTTCGGATCGTGCTATGGCAGCGTAAAAGAAACGGCAAGAAACCACTGCAGCACGGCCTACTTTAAGAGTCGGCTTTGTACAATGTGTTTCTTGTGTTTCGCTGGAATATCAGAGCACCATACCTCTTTGTCATTCATATAGTCTTAGACTATATAATACTAACGTATAATATATAGTCATCTAGTCTATAGTAAGCCTTTTTACATAACGTTTGCTTTACACATTCTTTAAACTTTCTCTCAGGTAATTGCACTATATTGTCAGGTATTTTGTTGTAGTATCGTACACACAGACCAACGAAAGATGTATTGACTTTAGTTAATCTAGTACGAGTATATGGTTGATCAATTTTGTGCTTATTTCTAGTATTAAAATTATGCCTGTCACAAATTTTAGGTAATTGATGAATGTTCTTTCTAGCATACATAATATTTTCATAGATATACTGGCATGGCACTGTCATTATGTTGATTTCCTTGAACAGTTCTCTCAGGGAATCACGAGTCTTCAGGCAATAAATTGCTCTTATAGCCCTCTTTTGTAAAACGAATATTGAATGTATATCAGCTGCTCGGCCCCAAATGGAAGTAGCTAAAGTAAACCAGCCTTGCGGTAGCTACATCAGTAAGTTGTCTGATTTTTCTGACAGCATATGCAGCCGAGCTCAATCGACCAGAAAGAGCCGTTATATGAGGGCCCCATTGAAGTTTAGAGTCTAGTGTTAACCCTAAGAAAACTGTACTATTTACAAAATCTAATGGTTCATTATTCAATACTATGCTATGTGAAGTAGACCTTACAGGTAGTGCAAATTTAATACATTTAGTTTTTTTGGCGTTTAGGACTAAATTGTTAACGGTAAACCATGCATGAATCTGTCGAAGTGCATCATTGACTTCGTTATAATTTTGTGATTTCCTACTTACATTGAATATTAATGAAGTATCATCAGCAAATAACACAATCTTTGACAGATTCTTCACTGCAGCCAACCTGAGTCCGAAGTCTATTTAGAGACTTCCAGGTCCTTGGGTGTACTATGGGTATCAGAGACTGATACCATACATAAAAATATAGCAGATAAAACATATCAGCAAGACACATAAGAAACACTTATGTTCATCAGATAAAACATTAACCGGCGACCTAAGTTGCAGAAGGCAGAGGTAAAACCAATCACACCAATTAAATACAATAGGCCTGTCAACTTCAGCCAAGATTCAATTGTGAACTTTTTTTGCGTCAATAAACTTTGGTCTGCAAATATGGGATGAGACCTGTTTGGGTGCAATCACCCAGGTTTATATCCCTTCAAGAATTTCTCAACCGAAAAGGAAAATGGTCACGTAAAAAGAGAGACGCCAAGACTTTACAAATCAATTAAACAACATTCCCATTCAAATCGCGAAACCGAAATAAAAATAAAGTCGCCAACAGTTTAACAACTTTCGTTACGACGTAAATCTGTCACTGGTACGACGCAAAACGCACGACAAACGATAAAAAAACCGACCAAGTGCGAGTCGGACTCGCGCACCGAGGGTTCCGTACCACTTAGGTTAAATACATTCTAAGTTATGGACGCGCAGTCACGCGGAAGTACATTAAATGAGCGGGAGTTCGACACGCACTTGACGAGTTTTTATTATTTGTTGTTATTCTATTGCTTATGCACTATAAAGATACCAATTTTCACGCTTGTAAGTGTTCCCGTTTTTACAATAGAGTTAAAACAAAAAATCTGAAAATCTGTAGAAATCCTGTAGAGATTATTTTAGAAATTATAAGATTTTAACCGTTCCTTGTCTCTACATTTTGGTTCTTTTAGTTGATTTGTTTAAGCACAAATTACTTTTTGAATCAGACAAGGAGATGAGTTTGCGTCATAGGACGAGGCGTAAAGACTTGGATCACGTGATTCATCCTTGCTCAAACATCGTAACGCATAGCCCTCTCTACCAAACTGTTATATTTTTCAATAGACTTCCGACTGAATTTAAAATGATAAGAAGTGTTGGCGTGTTTAAGAACAGATTGAAATTATTATTACTAGAGAAAAATTGTTATGCCCTTGATGACTTTTGAATTTGACATTTTGAAAAATTTACATTTTGTTATGTTTTTTTTTTGAATTTTGTAATGTTAGTGTATAATTTTGTAGTCTTGGATATCATTTTCTTTTTGTTTTTTTTTTTGTTTATAATTTTAGTTTATCTTAGAGGCAACAAATTATCTACTAGGTATTAAGTAATGTTTTCGTACACAGACTATCTGTTTTTGAACATAAAAATGATGATGATATCAAAAATCGCAGAACAAACACGTTTTTGGTAGGGAAGCCCCACTTATTTATTTTTCTTTTTAATTTTTATTATTTATTGTTGTAGCGGCAACAAAATGCATACTCTGAGTCTGTAAAAATTTCAAGTGTTTACCTATTAGAGTTTATAATATGATACAGGCCGCTGACGGACAAACAGACATCAGAGGTATAGGGTCCCGTTTTTCAACCTTTGGGTACGGAACCCTAAAAACGAGTTCCTTGACAGGAGAATAGTAAAATTTTGTTCGACAATTGTTGAGGATTTTTTGATTGCAGAAGTTGTTTGTAAACTAACCATAGGAGCAGAGATGAGGTCGACGATGAACCTAGTAGATGCCTATTCACGCGCGACTTTAATAGATTCGGGTTATAATATGAACTCGGGAACGATGCAGGCAAAGATAAATAGAAACTATAAATGCAAGATAGTTTTTAATTAGGTTTAACTTACAGGTGTTTAAATGAACAGCATGGCCCATTAGATCTGAAAAGAAAGCAAAGAAAAATTATCATTTTTATACCAGTAGATAACAATGATAAACTTATTTGAATGTTCATTTATTTCGGGCAATTGAGTCCATATAAAAATTACAAATTAAATTATGTAAAAAAAAACTTTTAAAGCTATTGCTAACTTTAATATTCATCAAAAACGAAAATCAAACCAATAAATTTAACACAACATTAACTTTAAAAAAGTACTGTACAACTGCCTGTAAGGCTCATCACCTTGCTAGGAGGCTATTAAGGGTTAAGTCATCATAACATGCCATGACACGTCCACTGCAGGACAGGAGCTCCCCTCCAGAATATTAGCAAAAAGCGTGGTTAAATTTGGAGGGGAAGCACCATAGTCACCACGCTTGTTAGGCCGGTATTTCACTGGGACACCATGGTGGCGCGACTGGTGTCCGTAACTAGACACCAGAGTCGCTACACCCTGCGGCCACAGTATTAAGGGCTATATTTCATTGGGAGCGCTACCACTCCCATAGCGATAGTAGCGATTCTGGTGTCTTTACTGGTGTCTTGTTACGGAAACCAGTGGCGCAACCAGTCGCGCTACCAGTCGCGCTACCAGTGTCCCAGTGAAATGCCGGCCTTAGCGTTGCGGCTGGCATCCAGAGACCACGGCTGTTGGTGAAGATGGAATAATTCCTTAGTCGCCTCTTACGCCCAGGGGAAGAGATGGGTTGGTACTATTCTTTGCCGGCACCACACGGGCATGAATAGAATAAGCAAGGCTGACCTAAAAATAGAGACGGAAGGAAATTTCCAAACCCAGTAAACGGGAGACATGCATAACATTACGTAACACTTCGTAATATGAATAATGAATGTTTTTACAACTTACTGAATTTGTATGGACGGAAGTATTTTTGACGTCATTATTAATGTCAATGGAGCTCGTACTCGTACAGTGAACTGCACATGAGTAGAAATACTTTGACTTTGGATCGACTTTATTGTGTATCAGTAACACTAATTCCCGTTGTATTACTATTTCCACTCATGAGTGATTTACTGTCCCAGTGATCAGGTAATTTTAATTTATTTGTATTTCAGTTAACTGCGACGAAAAATAATTCTTGTATTTCTAGAAATTATTCTATGGCGATAAGTGCAGCTGCAGAGACACACAGTTGAATGTCCTGATTCTATCGGCCCAATTTTCTGTATTTTGTAGTCTATCGATTTGGCAAGTTATTGGGCTGGTCTAGTACTCGTACAGTCAAGAGCACGTCGCGTTTGACACTTTGTATTTAGTATCGTTTTTATCTCGCTCGGCGGCGTTGGGGCTAGGGTTAACAAGCTTGACCTGCTTTTGACTGTACGTTGAGAGCTATTTATTAACTATTATGTGATCTGGTGTAGTCGACACAAAAAGGAAAATCTTTTTCATATTTGGACGCAAGTAAATAGAATAGCGAAGGTGTTTCCTTCCACTGATAATAGGTCTTTACCTATGAAATTGCCGAAATTTTCTTACAGATTAATGAGATCATAATTCCTATATTCTAATGCTATTTTTTTTTCATTTGTCTTATATTTGAAAGTAGACTTCAAGGTTATCAATTTACGCATAAAATAAAGTTTTTATTTTTAGTTTGATATATAAAATTAAAAGTTCGAAAATTGTTAGTCTTAAATGTCGTCCCATTTCATCATTAGATTTGTTATATTTTTTTACAGATAATATTTTTCGTAAGTTAAATTTAAGCTTCTGTTAGCTTAATGTCTTCATAATAATGCTTAAAAAAATAAATAAAATTGGATTTATTATTCCTAAGAAAAATGCTAAAATGTTAGTAATGAAAATTGAGTTTACCTAAAATTCGCCATACAAAACGGCAATTTCATAGGTAAAGACCTAATATGCAGTGTTCTATACGTAAGAAATTTTACTTTAGTTGGAAGTTTAAACGGCATTTTGACGAAAAAAATATCTGCATACTATACTCATTCATTGCTAGTCTGCTATTTATTATTATTTAATTTTTTTTTTATTATTCTCTTTTCACACTTTTAAATGCACATTCTTGTGCCCGTTTCCATGATATTCTTTCACACCAGCGAGGTTGGCTGGAAGAGATCTCTTATATAGATAGGCTGAACTAGGGTAAACAACTTTATTGTTACAACTTTATGTAATGAGTGCACAATAAAGAATGTATATCTCATTCTTTCTTATTTAAAAAAATGTGTAATGGTGGTGTAGAATGTTTAAAGACAGATGTATTCTGGGCTCCGCAAATCATGTTTTTCCCCATGATCAGTTTTCCTCATAACTCGGCCGTAACCGTCGCGGAATGCGTTACAAGTGCTAGTGACTCACTTGTGTTATACAGTTTATCGCACTAATACGTATGTGACTCAAATATGCTAATCTTACTTGGAAATGCAGTGATAAATGTTGTTTTGGTGGTGCGCCTGAGTGCCATCTGTTTGGCATACAAATTTAATCATTGATAAAAAAATGTTGTGATATAGCCACGTCGGTCTAATCTAAACGTAAATAAACATATTGCAGTATCCTTTTAAATATGAAATATTGTTTTTTGGAATCCGCATCGCAGGTAAAGATATTTATTTTCCTGAAAAATTGGCTTGGTCAGCTGACATTTTTAGAGTTCCGAACCAAAATGGTAAAAACGGAACCCTTATGGTGCGACTTCGTCTGTCTGTCTGTCTGTCACACCTGTTTATCTCACCAACCACTTACGCTATCGACTTGAAATTTGGAATCGTTTTAGAATACGATTGCCCAACTTTATTGCAAACAAAAAAATATTTTAATTACTATTGTTGTATAGGGGGCCCAAATCAGGGGTTCACAATTTTAAATTATCGTTACTAGGTCGAGTGGGATATCAAATGAAATAGCTTTACTTGTACATTTCAAAATAGATTTTTAATATTTTTTCTAACTCTTTGTTTTCAAGTTATGATGAAAAATGTCCAAAAAATATCATTCACTTCCTATCTTAGTTTACAATGCAAAAAATCTGAATAAATTAAAGTCGTTAGATGTTCATGTAAATATTGCAGCAAAAATAAAACGATAATCTAAGTAGCACAGTTTTTTAGACATCTGCAAAAAACCTTTGCAAACAAATTTAGTTTTGCGGTCCTAAAAATGGACTCTATTGCTTTTAAATATACTATAGGTATATCGGAACCCTCGGCACGTGAGTCCGACTCGCACTTGACCGGTTTTACTGTCTAAAGACTGGCTTTGTATAAATAGGAAGCATTTTTTTGCACAGTTCGATAACTTGCAGATCAAAATGTTGTACAGCTTCATGATCGTTTACGTTAAAAAAATTTTTTAACTTCCTATACTAACTGGACGGATCCGCTTATCATTTAATACATTTATTTGTGTCTGTCACATCTCATCATTATCGTAACATCCCATGAAAAACATGTCAACTCTATTTTATGATAAATCTATGGGGGTCGTTTATTCAGCTGAAGACGTGAATGGCCTGTAAGGAGAACGAGAGAGAGAAAGGCTATTTGGCAGATAAAACTCTTGAAAACATTGTAACTAAACATTGTAGCCACACTACAACAACCAACCAACCAACTAGATCTGTTGCACAAAAACTCCGTGTCAACACAAATACCATCGTGGCAAATTACGACACAATGTAAGAATGAATGAATGAATGCCAGTGTGTAAATGTGTGAACGTATTTTGTCGGCAATATTATGATGACGTAGCGTCTGCATTTCAGCATGACGTTTCCGGTGATTGACTACTTTGTGTTTTATGGGTTCCCTTATATAGAGGTCTTGAAGTATTTTTAAATCTGACGCCATTTTGGTTGTGAGAATTGAAAATAACTCGTCTCTGCGCAGATGGTGGTCAAAATTTTTATAGGAGTACAGCGTAAAGGAAAGCAAAACTTTTTACCGTGGTTATTAGAAGACCCAAGGGAAGGCCTTTGCCCCGCAGTGGGACAAGAATATAAGCCAGTTTAAAAACCAGGACTGTCAGAGTAATTTTTGCGACGATTAAACTACATGATGGCACTTAAGGTTACAAAAACCAAAGGCCTATAAAATGGATTGTAGTAACAAAATAGCTTTTATTTATTTTTTATTTACAATGGGCTTACTCTTGACCTCTTACGTATTTGTTCGTTTGTATCTGACTAACGACTTATAATTGTATATCAGGTTTCTTCACGATCGCATCGTAATTTTTTCTTCGTTATATTTGTTAAGCCAAGAATTCGGCCACACGAACTGCATTTTGTGTGGCGTCCATTAATTCTTGCTGGGTGCAGGAAGGAGACGCAGGAGATGATGTTAGATGGGCCATAGTTTGCATCACATCGCACGTGTAGACCAGGTTGATCCTTTGAGAAACTCCACCTGGACATATTGTCTTTACTACAGCCAACCTAAGTCCAAAGTCTATTTAGAGACTTCCAGGTCAGCCATGGTGAATTAAATTGTGTCCTGTCAAAACCTCTCTGAAGGCGGAACAGGGAAGGAAGTGAAACTCTTTCACACCACCGTCTGCAGCGAGCCTCTCGTGGTACTGGTTCGTGTTTGTGCAGAGGGTGTTATGTGTTTTCCATCTTGGCCCTTTCACAGCAGCTAGTCACAGTTCTACGGATGTCTGTAGGCGCTAATCCAGCCAGTGGATACGATAACAATACCGGAGTCGGTTTTGGAGTGCGACAAGTTTTAGTTAAGGCGGTATCCACTAGCTTCGCATGTGATGAACGACCCCATACGTCAGTTTACAATTATTGAATCTGTGCCCAGAAGAACTAAAGTAACTGACATAGCCCTGAGAATCGCTAAACTGAATTGGCAGTGGGCAGGGCACATCGCAAGAAGAACCGATGGCCGATGGGGCGTGAGGGTTCTAGAGTGGCGACCACGTACCGGAAAACGAAGCGTTGGCAGGCCCCCCACAAGGCGGACCGACGATCTGGTCAAGGTCGCGGGAATCCGCTGGATGCGAGCAGCGAAGGACCGGTGGTCATGGAGATCTTTAGGGGAGGCCTATGTCCAGCAGTGGACGTCTTTCGGCTGATATGATGAATCTGTGCCCATGCAGAGAATGCGAATGCGCTGCCTGAAAAAGTGAGCGCCAGGCCAGTAGTCCGCATTACTTGCAGCGTTGCACCCCATTTGGTGGTGGTGAGGCAGCATAGCAGGTTATTACGATCAGTAAGCTTTTAAAAGTTCATGCAAAAAGTGCCTGGTTTATCTATTCTACATGAACTCATCTACCGTGACGTCATCTGTTCTAACAAGCCTACTAAATATTTATATCCTGTACATCAGAGCAATGATCTCTTAAATTATCGCTTTTTTTTGTCTACAAGTTTATCGACACCGACTTCATTACTTACATATACACATGCGTAAGTTTGAAGGTATAAATGTTCTTGGAGAAATCCTATTTTAGGATAAACTAGTTTGTTCTAGGCTAGACTGTGATAACGTCCATTAAAAAGTCCACAACTGGACAGGAGGAATTTTTTTGGGTCTTTTTATAATGGCGTTAGGTTTATAGGAAGGCTAATAAAATTTTGGTGTTTACCATATGCCCCCGTGGCATTTTCCCCCGATCTCATTCAACTATAAATTTTATTTTGAAATAAAACTAAAGTGCTAACAGTTTTTGGATCATTCAGTCTACGGGGTATTAATGATTAATCACGTTTTTATCTACGTTTTTTGCGTGGCATATTTGGTGGGCACATTGTAGTGGGAACATCGAATTTATACTACGAGTACTTGCCTGTGTGGTACCGGCAAACAATAATACCAACCCATTTCTACCATTCTAAGGAATCATGAACTGGAGGATGGGCAGCAGCTTCCTTCTGTGAATCGTGCCATCACTGCGGTCACCAACAACCGCTGTTCATGGTGCCAGCCGCAACGCTAACAAGCGTGGTGACTATGGTACTTTCCCTCCACAATGTTGCAGCAAAAGCTGAAATTTTGGAAGGAGCTCCCTGTCCTGCATTGAACGTTTCGTGGGATGATATGATGATGATGACTTGCGAGGAAAGCACCATAAATTTTTCAAAAGGTACATCTCTCCCATGGGCCAGTTTTTGAGGGGGCAAGTTGTACCCGCTGCCACAGTGGACAATAAACAGAACGACGCCGCATCGTACGTTTAATGATTCCTTAGCCGCCTTGAACGACACCCATGAGAAGAAACGGGGTAGATTCTTAGCCGGCATCACATGGACATTTAAGAATACTTGTTGATACCATCGACTGTGAAAAGATCATAATATCAATAATAAATTTTTATTTATCAATCAATCAAATATTCTGAGATTTACAAAAATAGAATATAAAGTATAAATATTATAAATCGATTGATTTAATCCTGGTCTCATTTAACTATTGGCGAAAACTCCTCTACTGTGGGAGCTTTTACGAGTACCTACCACAAAACAAAGTTGATAAACCGCAGTATTATACTGCGACAAACAATAGACCGCAAAACAAATATTGTTGTGGTCGCGTCACGTGATCAAAATATCAATACAGTAACCTATTTTAAACATGTGGATTTTTAGATCTAGACATTTTTAAACCGATGATTCCGCTTGCAGCCGTTTTACTCAGTTAAATATAAATAAAAATAGAAAGAAATAAAGAAATGTTTATTTTAGTTATAACAACTAAAAAGGTAGCCACTCTGCTTATTATGCTAGAGCCTCTCCTAGAGCACCTCCATGACTTCGAAATAATGATTAAAAATTTGTTTTTTAATTGATTTACAAATATTTTTGCTGGTTATTATTTTGTGAACATTCTGTGTCAAATTAAGATTTAAAAATCTTTTATTATTTATTTTGGAGGCGTATTTCCTACAACTTTTGTCCGACAATTTTTGGAAATTCTTAAAACAAATTGTTGAATATCAGTTTTGGACCGAGATTCGCCTATCATTTTATAAGGGGAGTAAACACTTTAAATGCGATTTTCAATATGTCGTAGAACAAAAGTGATTACATTCAGCTTTAGCTAAAATACGCCATTAAACGAGCTTTTTAAACGAATGTATCAAAGCCCTGTATAAAATTTGTTAGTTACGTACTGGCACACCCTGAACACTGCATGTATCGAGCGCGAATTTGAAATTTGAATTTGGAAGATCGCGTAGGCTCGCATATTCTGTACAAAAGACCCTCAGAAGGACCATGAGATTCTCGCGGATGGGTGCGCGCGGGGGTGCGGGTTGGATTGCGGGCGGGGGGCGGAGAGTGTCCGTTCTGTACGATAGTACTATTACTTTCTTCTGTGCTACCTGGGCAGTGTAAAGACAAGGCAAGGAAGTGAGGGGTCGTTGGTTCAAGTCCTTAAGGCGATCCGTTTTCCATACTAAATTCAAATGACTTGCATTCTTATGCATGACATAAAATGCTGTTGAAAAACGAGTGTATACTGCTATTTTTAGCTAAATTGTTCGCTGATTAATAAGACACAGCGAATGTACCGAAAGTACTAGTTTTTGATAGCAATTTTTGGTTCAATATTACCATTGTGGGTGTGCGATTCTTACTGTAGTACTTTCTGCTTTATATATTTTTTATTTGAAGAGCATACCTAATACACTATTTCTAGTTTGTAAGTTTTGCGATACTTTAGTGCGACCAGAAGCAAATTCTAAAAAAAAAAACGGAGTAAGTACTAATCCTCCATTTTTCCTTACATTCATATTTCTCCAATACTTCCTCATTTTCTCTGTCCAGCTTATTTTTATCCTTATATAGTTCATTAGGGTTTATTTACAATTCGGAAATAATTGCTACAAAAGGTTTCATTGTTTTAATAGCTTTCAATACTACCCAATATTATAAGAAATTAAAACATTTTAACTTACGATAAAAATATGAAAGTAGTCTCATACAATGCAAAATTAAAAGCCCTACAACCTTTATAAAGACCAGTTTTTGATATTGTGAGTCCTTTACAAGATATAATAGTAAAACCATTTTTGGGGGTACATTTTAACCCCTCACCACTTATGCGCAACTCCGTCGGGGAGAAAAACCTAGGAGAGTCTTGGTGGGTACAATTGAAGCTATTAAAACAATAAAATCTTATTCTCTAAAATCTTATTTTATAAAGTACACTATAGAAAGGCCATCGTAATAGGTCGGTTATAACAGCTGTCAAACGTACGAATAATAACAACCTGCAAAGGAAAATAAACCCTGTGTGTTGGTGATAAGGAAACGTCAAAACGAACTTCTTACGTTGGTACTACTTTAATGAATAAAATACCAAGTGCGAGTAGAAATTGTATTTTGCAACATTTCGGAATACGTAATGATTCTAACATTAGCCAGCGCTCAGCTGATGTCATACGCTACAAACTGGTGGGCGGTTTGTATATGCAAGTACTGTGTAGTAACTGCTAGTGAACTTTGACCTATGACGCATCTTTGGAGTTGATAAAAATCCTATCATCATCATCATCATCATAACATCCCATGAAACGTCCACTACAGGATAGGGAGCTCCCTACAGAATTCTAGCTTTTGCTGGAAAAATGTGGAGGGGAAGTACCATAGTCACCTCGCTTGTTAGCGTTACGGCTGGCACCGCAGTAAGTAAGATGTAAGATACAAAGGAGGACGCTGCTGCCCATCCTCCAGTTAACCCTTAGTCGCCTCTTACGACACCCACGGGTATGTATGGGTTGGTACTATTCTTTGCCGGCAGCACACAGGACAAAAATCCTATACCCTTATTTTTTTATCACCCTGGTTATTTTAAGAGATGGTTTTTTGTATGAAAATGAACAAATTTTCCCAAGGAACATAGGTCGAAATACGAAAAAGTTTTTCGACTAGGGCTTTTGTGCAAAGTCGGTCTGGGAAGTACTACCAACTTGCTTCTTTCTGTCGTAATGCAGCAGTCTCACTGCTGTGTTTCGGTTTGAAGGGCAAGGGAGTCAGTGAAATTACTGGCACATGAGACACACCATATTAGTTCTCAGGGTGGGCAACGCACTTAGCTGTCTTGTTAGTGTATATTATGCTACTAATAAGACAGTGGGCGCTATGGGCGGTGGTGACCACTTACCATCAGGTGGCCCACAAGCTCGCTTGCTTACCTGTTACATAAAAAAAACTGTATCAGCTGACAACACTTTTCGTATAGGATATTAATAACAAAAAACGCATTTTTTATTTGGTTCCTCCTAGACCAGGTCACTGGTTCTATTTCATTTCAACACAACTTGTTCTAATAGTACGGGAATATCATATTACCAGTGACTGCGACCTATGAACTGTGACGTAAGCGGCGCAGTGCGGCGTCAGCGGACGGTTGTCGGACGGTGCCAAGTGCTAACATATAGGACTAGGGCTGCTACCAAGCATCAATGCCCTAGCTTTATTCTATTTTTAACAGAGTCGGCTCAGTAAACCTAGAAACTTGTTCTTATAGTACGGGAATATCATATTACAGTGACTGCGACCTATGAACTGTGACGTAAGCGGCGCAGTGCGGCGTCAACCGACTGTTGTCGGACGGTGCCAAGTGCTAACATATAGGACTAGGGCTGATACCAAGCAGCAATGCCCTAGCCTTAAGTCGCTATTACACCTTCCTTAATTCACAAAATAATTCAGCATACATTTCTAGTTGAAGTAAGGATATAAGAAACCAAGCCTCCCAGCAATGTATTCCGAATTGTGAAGGTGTGATTGCGGCTTTATTCTATTTTTACAGAGATGAAACAAGCATGAGTCGACTCGCTTTTAATACAAAGCGACTGTCATCCGACTCCAGGAACCTAGCTAGAGGACAAGTCGGACGGACCTAATCCTAATAAGGCTTTGCCAGGTTACTGGCCAACCTGACTGTCATAGTTTTCAAGCCATCAAATTGACTCTGATTTCGCTTAC
Source organism: Athrips mouffetella (assembly GCA_947532105.1). Lineage (NCBI taxonomy): Eukaryota > Metazoa > Arthropoda > Insecta > Lepidoptera > Gelechiidae > Athrips > Athrips mouffetella. The sequence goes on along the minus strand of OX383971.1, from coordinate 4,070,706 downwards.
CGACTACTATCAGTGACAATAGCTTAGCGTGCCTTCCGAAGCACGAAAAATTTACTCCTTACTTGAATAAATCAGGAATCCTTGGCTGAGCGCTAAATGAAAGATGTTGTAAAGCACTTTAGGCGTATATGTGGAATTTTAACCAAAGTTTGTGATGAGAGGATATCCTGTGGTGCGAACAAAGATTTCGGACCTCTTTGCTTCGCTCAGAATAGATACCTTGCTAATTTATTTTACTATGGGATGACATCTGCCAACATGTCCTAAATTTAAATGTCACATCATCAACGATCCCTTGGAAATATTCAATATAATCCGCCAAATCAATAGAACGAAGCCTTCACTACCTTGTGACGAATTATATTTGGTTATCAAAAAGGAGTAGGAACAAACGTGGCTATAGATACATTACTTGATGATGTCATCCAATATATAAATGGTAAAAAAAGGTAGCAGGTTTATTTCTCGATCTTAGTTCTGCGTTTGATACGATCAACCATGACATTTTACTTCGTAAGCTGGAGCACTATGGGATAAGAAATGGAACATTTGAACTGTTTGCGTCGTACCTACGCAACAGACAAAAGTTTGTCGAGGTAAAAATATTGACGGGTATGTGGAAAAAGAGTATCATTCAGCTATTACTAAAGTAACTCGTGGGGTGCCTCAGGGGTCGGTTTTAGGTCCAATATTTTTTATTATATTCCTAAATGATTTAATTTATTTTATTACTAAATACATAACTGACATAAAATTAGTAATCTTCGCTGATGACACTAATGCTATTCTATCAAGTGATGACATTAAAAATTTAAATACAAAAGTGAATGACGACTTAAGCATTTTCAATAAATGGTTTCAATGCAATAATTTAGTGTTAAATACTGCCAATACAAATATTCTGCTTTTTAAAACTACTTCACGAAATAATGATAATCTTAATGCTGTCTTAAATGGAAAGGTTATTCAGAGTGCAAATGAAGTCAAACTTTTAGGTGTTCACATTGATGCAAGCCTGAATTGGAAACCAGAATTAAACTATTTGGAGAACTCTATAAGCTCGGCTTGTTACGCATTACGTAGTCTCCGGGATGTGCTAACAATGGAATAGTTAACAGCAGTTTACTATGCTTTAGTAGAATCGAGGCTTAGGTACAGCATAAAATTCTGGGGCAATAGTTACCAGTATAACCTAAATAAGGCATTTGTAGCACAAAAGAGAGCCATCCGTACTATGGTGAGGATTCCACCATGGGAGTCGTGCAAAGAGCATTTTCAGAGGCTAGGTATTCTAACGGTCCCAAGTCTATATATATTGGTTCTCCTTATTGATGTTGTAAAGCACAGACATATTTTCGAAAATGATAAGGATATGGAACTGAGGGAATCCACAAGAAGAAAAGATATGACCAGAATTATACACCCTACTCTTACCGTAGCAGAACATTGCTCTCGGAATCAGTCTGTCAGACTGTTTAACAGAATGCCTATAGAATTTAAAACTATTAAAATTGTTAATGTTTTTAAAAGGAAACTTAAATCGCATCCTCTGGAAAAATGTTGTTATTCAATTGATGAGTTCTAATTTTACCACTTCTAACTTATGATAGTTTTATTTTAAGTACTTTTGACATTAGACATTTTTAATACTCCCCTTTTATTTAATTTTTTTTTGACATATCATTAGTGTTATTTGAAATTTCGTAGACATTTAATACTTTTGACATTTTAGTAATTTTAAACTTCGTAGACATTTTTTTTTTATTTTTGACATTTTATTTTATTCAACAAATTTCTATTTAATATGACTTTTTTGTATTTTTATAATGTTTTAGATACACTCAATGTATTTTATATTTTATTTTTGTAAAATTTCAAACACAATGAATATTGTAAATGAATAAACGTAATAATAATAATTTCTTTAATCCTGCTTCTTTTACACTTATTTTTCTATGGGTGCGCCAGTAGCACCAATAAAAGAAGATAGATAGTAGAATAAGCTCATGGAGCTCTTGAAATATGCTGCATCCTCGACCGCATCTTTATCTTCTGGGCAGGACTAAGGTCCAGAGCAAGACCAACTAGTAATTTTTTCCAAGGCCTTATTTTTTTCCTAAGGCAACCCTATCTCCGGACGTCTGCCCCTACTTCCACGAACGGAAGCTTTGGAACGCCGACGGAATACCATCTGACTCACAGCCACGCTGCCGACATATGATAACTATGATATAATGATATAACTATACCCCAATCAACTGGAACTTGTCTATGGACTATTGACGATAATTATTTGAAGTTATTAAAGAAAAGATACAGGCTTTTGCCCAGCGGTGGGATGCTATAGGCCGAAATAGATAAGATTGAAGAAGATAAATGGGCTATACTACACTATCAATAAAGAGGTAACATTGTATACTGTTTGAATGTTTGTAAGTTTGTATGTGGTTATCTTCATCTTAGTTTCAGTTCGTAATCATCAATGCACACAAGATTGAAGCCACTGGCATAGGTGTGGGCAAACTACTTGAACAATTACCTTGGCTGCCCAGAGTCGATTTTACTTACAAAATAACGTGCGCAAAGATTCCCCCAACACGCGATTATTGTTCGAGTTGTTTGCCCCGCAGTATACGTTACCTACATTATCCATCCACTTTATAATTTTGTCAAATTTTGAGCAATAATAAATTGTCTGGGTCTTTTTATGTTAAAAAGGGTAACATTTGTCCCAGATCTCACCTGTTGGTAAGGGACGATAGGTTCGAAGGTGCTTACCTAAATAATGCCGTTTCACTTTCACCTTGAAAAGATCCAGATGATATTGTTTGGGAAATAGATTGACAGAGAGGGAGTTTCACTCCTTCATCATCATCATCATAACATCCCATGAAAATTCCACTACAGGACAGGGACCTCCCTCCAGAATTCTAGCTTTGCTGGAAAAATGTGAAGGGGAAGTACCATAGACACCTCGCTTGTCAGCGTTACGGCTGGCACCATGGACCGCGGTTGTAGGTGATCGCAGTAAGATGGTATGATACACAGGAGGATGCTGCTGCCAATCCTCCAGTTAATAACCCTTAGTCGCCTCTTACGACACCCACGAGTATGTATGGGTTGGTACTATTCTTTGCCGGAACCACACGGGACACTCCTTGGTTTGGGTCAAATCCTTCGCTGTTTTATCACAAAACAGCTCGTGAGTTTATCCGTCCAAGCACATAATTCAATTCCTTTGTTGATTGGGTTATACCAATTTGCATTCTCATTTGGGTATCAAGATGGGCAAGATACGAAGCCCTTCAAAGATTTTATAGGCGATAAATTACCATCGTTAATAGATAAACCGCCTAAATGAGTCCTCACCCGCGGGGTACAGGGGCGCGGGGGTAAGACGACAAAGGGGGAACGAAGAAGGTGCGGGCGGCGGGGCATTCACATTCTCTACGCGCATCCGCCTCCCGCACCTGCCCTTGTACCCCGCGGGCGAAGACTCATTTAGGCGGTTCTACTATAATCTCAATAAGAAAGAAGTCACATGTATAGACGCAGATATGGAATAAAATGGATCATTTTAGTGTATGCGTAAACACAAACACATAACATTCCATGAAACATCCATTGCAGGACAGGCCAGAACTCCAGCAAAAACGCGGTATACTCTGGGGGGGATTCACCATAGTCACCACGCTTGTAAGCGTTGCGGCTGGCGACCGCTGTTGTTGGTGACCGCAGTATGTAATAATCTTTCCTTTTCTATTTACATTGTGATAAGCGTGTTAAACTGATTTACCTGACATTGGCTGAATTGCAAATCAGCAGCAGCCATAAACTATAAAACGAAGAAGAAGAAGATGGTACGATACACTGAAAGATACTGTTGCCCATCCTCCGGTTCATGAGCCCTTAGTCGCCTCTTAGGACACCCACGGGTAAAGATGGGTTGGTACTATTATTTGCCGGGCACCACACGGGGGAATTCGTATACACGGCCGTAAAATAAAGTGGTAAAATGAAAAGAACGACCTTACAAACCCTGGTATCAGAGTCGTTGAGCCTCCGAAGATCTCTGACATGGCTCATTAATGACTTCTTCCGTAGAAAGTACCCGGGACGAACATCTTAACCTGCCTTCCGAAGTACGGAATCATCTTCCTTAGTGGTAAAATAAAAATCATTAGAAACCAAAGGGGGAAAAGCCGGACAGCAGAGTATCCTAACACAATCTACCTGACATCCGTTTGCCCACTTATTAGTGATGTCAAAAGCATCAACTTTTATTCTACGACTTTGCTAACAACGCACAAAAATTTTTAAACACTCCATACAATGGAACGTATGTGACAAACTTATTTTACAAAATGGGATGTTAGGTCTAAAAAAATAACCTTGTATATTAAATATAAATTAAACAGAAACACAGATTTGAAACAAACAGGCTTTCGTTTTTGACTTACTTACCCATGACTACATCAAAAAGAGTTCTTTAGGTAAATATAACTGCTATCATATTTTAATACACAAGCACGCATAATATTCCGATAAAATAAAGTCAAACGTTTTGATGTTTTATTCACAATACGTATATTTGCTCGCGAGTTTAGAAAACCCTTAACAGGCCTCGCGGAGCGAATCTTTTGGGAGCGCTAACGTACGTAAAAGATTATTCTTAGTTGTAGTCTCGAAAGATTATTATGTTTCCTTGTATTTTATTTCTAACACTTGCTAATGTTAAGTTTATTTATACACAATGAAGAGATCGTAAAACCAACAGATGGGAATCGAACCCACGTATTCTTCCTTTATAAGACTATGTAGGAAATCGAATGTTGAATAAGACGCTTGTGGCTCTTTCTCTCCGATCACGAGTTTTTTTTTTATGTGACAAGTGAGCAAACGAGCAGGTGGGCCACCTGATGGTAAGTGGTCACCACCGCCAATACCACCCGCTGTCTTATTAGTGGCATATTTTGACACTAATAAGACAGCAAAGCGCGTTGCTCACTTTGAGACCTAAGATGGAATGTCTCATGTGCCGGTAATTTCACGGGCTTCCTTACCCTTCGAACCGAAACACAGCAGTGCAAACACTGCTGCTTCACGGCAGAAATAGGCAAGGGGGTGGTACTTCCCCAGGCGGACTGCACAAATGCCCTACCTGACCACTACTAAAAAACCGGCCAAGTGCGAGTCGGACTCGCGCACCGAGGGTTCCGTACCACCACATAACCATAATTGTATTAGTTGAACTTTCAGTAAGTAATGTGCTAGATTTTTGAGTCCGACACGCGCTTGACCAAATTTTATCATTTGTTGTTATTTTATAGCTTATGCACTATAAACATACCAATTTTCAAGTTTGTAAGTGTTCCCGTTTTTAAAATAGAACTAAAACAAAAATCGCCTCTGCGACCATCCAACTTGACCCCTCTCTTATATGAATGTTCTTGAAACGGGAGCTCACCACAATTGGTTACCATTAGTTGTGAGAAAATTTTTAATATTTAATGATTTCAGACTTTTCCCATTATTTGTACTGTGAGACCTAGCTTCTTGCCAAATTTCATAATTTTAGGTCAACGGGAAGTACCCTGTAGGTTTTGCATTTTTGAATAAATGTATGGAGATGAGGACATAAAATGCCATATCTTTTGATTGCGTCATTGTAAAAATTTTAAATTTTCAGATCTTGTGTGGTTCATAGATCTTAATATATGGTATTAATTTCAACCTGATACCTTTACCCGTTCGTGAGATAAAGGGTCTTGACAGACAGACAGACAGACGGACAACAAAGTGATCCTATAAGGGTTCCGTTTTTTTCTTTTGAGGTACGGAACCCTAAAAAACTAAAAAGTTAAGCAACGTTGGCCCTGCTAAGAACTTGGATGGGTGACCGCTAGTGGCACAACATCTAGTAGACGGAGAGCGCGTGGTCGTCAACCCTACCTCATCGATTACCAAGATGCGACTAATCTAGGGTGATGCACGTTAAAAAGTTATATCCGAATCAACAGGGTTGCCTGGGCGCAACCTGGCAGGTTTTGTACAGTGGGCAAAAAACTTGTCATTTTTTGGGCAAAAATTACCTCATCGATTACCAAATAGGTACATAGTACATTCGATAGTACTCATCAAGGAGTGCCTAAATCAACAGGGTTGCCTCACTCAATCCTGGCACATTCGGGAGTCGGCCTGATTTTAAGGTGGTCAAAAATTACAAAAACTACCTCATCGATTACCAAGTAGGTACTTATCACAACAGATAGAGCTCTTCAAGAAGGGGCAAAATCAACAGGGTTGCCTCCCCAAATCCTGGCACATTCGTGAGTCGGCCTGATTTTAGGTTGGCAAAAAAATATAAAACTTACTTACGATAATGAGTAATGACTTGAAACTTAAACCATTTGAAGGTTCTAGACATCTTAATAATATTTGCTATAGTATGCCTACACTTAAAGTCATGTTTCATATTATTATACAGGATAGAAAGTTAAGATGGGGTACACACGGCAGCTACTATAAGCATAATAGCTACATAAAAACTTAGTATGGAGACTAACCCTAACTTTTAGAGATATTTTGAGCTACATTTACAGATTTTGAAAAAATGTACAGGCAACAAGAAAAATGGCAATTTTCACATAAATTTTTATTATTTCATTTAATATTCTTATTGATTAAGAACATAATTTTCTATGGGGTCAACCGATGTTAATGTATTAGAACTGTCAGAAAGCACAAAATTATTTTCCCATACATGTAATAGGAGAAACAGAAATTTTCATGTACCTTTTTTACGAAACATTTTATCCTCTTGTTACTAAGAAACAGAAGTCTGTAAAAGGTCCAGCAGGGTCAAGGTAATAACAATTCTCAGAAAATGCAAAATAAATATTTACCTTACTTTAAGGGCGATTTGCATTTTCTAAGTGGGAAAAACGCTTTTTGGGTAACAATTACCTGTACGAATGTAGATGTAGTGGATGTATGTGTGTCTTAGTGTGTGTGCGTTTGTGTGCATGTGATGTGTGTGTAGTGTAGTATGTGTGTGTGTGTGTATGTTGATGTAGTGCTCTTTAAGTGGCAATGTCAACACGGTGGCCTCGCTTTCCTGGCACTTTCGGGCTGATTTTATTTTATTACTGAATGAATGACTGATATATCGATGCACAGCCCAATCCGCTGGACCTAGTGACTTGAAATTTTGCACATAGATATTAATTATACTTTCTGAACTATACTGTCCCACTGATATTAACTTTCTCACTGCCTTAGGTTCGCTGGAAGAAATCTCTAGAGTTAAGACTTGTTTGTTTTACCTAAATTTGCAATAATGAATATATACAAAATTAATAGGGTTACCTCGCCGAATCCTGGCACTTTTGTCAGTTGGTCTGATTTTAAATAATTAGTGGTCATTTTTATTTTATGATGCTAATGTTATTAAGTTAATTTTATTTATATTATTAAGTTCGATTATTTTTAAGGTTCCGTACCTCAAAAAGAAAAAATGAACAGTTATAAGTTTACTTGACAGTCTATCTGTCTGCCGATGTAATGTCTGCCATTTGGATCAGACTCCCATCATCATCATCATATCAGCCGAAAAACGTCCACTGCTGGATATAGGCCTCCCATCAGACTCCCATATAACTCTGAAACTACAGTTTCTAGACTACTCGTATGTTAGGACAAATAAGAGGTCTCGTCGAAATCTTTATTTTGTTTGACAGCTGGAAAATTCAAAATCGCTGTAACTCGGAAATTAATGACAATAGACTACTTGTTTGTTCGGACAAATGATAGACATCGTCAAGATCTTTATTTATTTTGACAGCTGTCAAATTTTAAATAGCTACAACTTGTAAACTGTTGTAAACTGTGTGAGAGCCATGTGTGGTGCAGGGCCGATAGAACCATGCAGACCTCTGTTCAGGGGGCTAAATCTCCTGACTCTACCCTCAATGTATATTTACGAGGCGTGTACGTTTGTTAAAAAGAACCAAAACCTCTTTGAGAACAGGAATTACAGCTTTCGAACAAGGTACCCTAACAGGTTAGCCAGCACTACGCATACTACCACTACTTTTGCCAGAAACAGTTCAAATATGTGTGTAAAGCTGTACAATCTTTTACCAGACTCTCTAAAATTATTACCGGAAATCAAATTTAAAAAACTTCTTCACAACATGCTTGTAATAAATTGTTTTTATTCTGTGACAGAATTTGTAAATTTCGACTTTAATAGGTTTAATTTATTAAGATTTTTTTATTTTTTTTATTTGACATTTAGAGTTTTATTTGACATTTTTATTTTGACATTTTATATTTGACATTACCTTATAAATAATATTTCATTCATTATTTTTAAAAAATTTGCATACCAACTTGTTGGTGCACCACGCTTGTACTTTTTTTTCACTTTAACAGCTGTAACATACCGTGTTTGCGTGCAAATAAATATATTTCATCTCATCTCATCTCATCTCATCTCATCTCATCTCATCTCATCTCATCTCATCTCATCTCATCTCATCTCATCTCATCTCATCTCATCTCATCTCATCTCATCTCATCTCATCTCATCTCATCTCATTTCATTTCATTTCATTTCATCTCATTTCATTTCATTTCATTTCAAACTACTGACCCTAGACTACTTGTATGTTCGGACAAATGATAGATCTCGTCGAGATCTTAATTACAGTTAACAGCTGTCAAAATAAAAACGGCCATATCTTATAAACTAGCTATGCTAGACTAGCACTGTTTGAGGAAAAAATATAGGTCTCAAAAAGACCTTACAAGTGTCAAATTATAATTTTTCCTACATTTAATATTTTCATAACGTTAGTTTACGAGATATGAGACTTTATTTCACTAGTAGTGAAGACCAAGCAAGAACAAAATTTTTTCCCTTAACAGAGCTAGTAGTCTTTCATCGTTAGTTTACGAGATATTGCCGTTTTAATTTTGTGTTTCGAGATAAAGCAGTCGAAACGGAGATCTCAACGAGATCTAGCATGATTCCAAACAAACGAGTAGTCTAGGGTCAGTAGTAACCGAGTTATGGCGATTTTGAGTTTGACAGCTGTCAACTGAAATATATAACTCGACGAGATTTATTATTTGTCTGAACATACGTGTAGTCTAGGGCCAGTAGTTACCGAGTAATAACGATTTTGAGTATGACAGCTGTCAACCGAAATAAAGAGCTCGACGAGATATATCATTTGTCTGAACATACGAGAAGTCTAGGGTTAGTGGTTTTTGAGTTATAGTGGTTTTAGATTTGACAGCTGTCAAACGAAATAAAGATCTCGACAAGATCTATCATTTGTCCCTGTATGCAAGTAGTCTAAGGGCATTAGTTTCTTAGTTATAGCTATTTTAGTTTTGACAGCTGTCAAACGAAATAAAGATCTTGACGCGATCTATCATTTGTCCGAACATATGAGTAGTCTAGGAATAGTGGTTTCAGAATTGTAACGGTTTTAAGTTTAACAGCTGTCAACTGAAAAGATGTTGACGAGATCTATCATTTGTGCGAATATATAAATGGTCTAGGGGCAGTAGTTACAGATATATCGGTTTTAAGTTTGACTGATATTAACCCTAATGAAGATATCCTCGAGACCTATACGAGGGGGAAATGCGAATTCCCCGTCGTCCTACCAGTGGGACACTCCAGTAGAACGACGGGGCATGCCCATAATTTTCCAACAAGAGCTAATTGACTAGGGTCAAGCGTTTCCAAGATTCCAATTAAAGTTCAAAATATTTCAATTCCAATAAAAATTTTATTCAGTTCTAATTTAGTTTCAATTTAGTTCCATTTCAATTGCAACTCCGAGAATTATGAGAGTTCTAATACTTTGACCTCGGTTGATCCCACAGAAAATTGTTATTTATCAGTAAGAGGATCAAATGAAATGATAAATATAAGTTTTGTAAACATTGCAGTGTTTTTTTTACTGTACATTTATTATAAATCAGTAAATGTGCGATAAAATTTCTCCAAAATATCGGGTTAGTCTCCATAGTATGTTTTCATGTAGCTAAATTTTGTATTTTTCGCCAACCCAAAATCAGGCCGACGTACGAAAGTGCCAGGATTTGGCGGGTAACCCTAATGATTTTGTGCATATTCCTTATTTCACACATAGGTAAAATAAAACGACAAAATTAAAGGATTTCTTCTAGCTAATCTGAAGCAGTTAAAAAGTGAATGGTAGCGGGACACAATAGTGCAAAAGTAAAATTTAAATACTTTACAATAACTTATGATAAACTAAATTAAATTCAGATCAGAAATCAGGATTACTCCCGAATATACCAGGATTGGGGGAGGCAACCATGTTGCCTACACTGTATGAGGTATCTATGTGCAAAATTTCAAGTTTCTAGGTCCGGCGGTTTGGGCTGTGCGTCGATATACCAGTCATTCATTCAATTATAAAAAAAAACAGGCCGAAAGTGTCAGGATTTGGCGAGACAACCGTGCTGATATTGCCACTTCTTAAAGAGCTTTATATCAACATACACACACACACATCCTACACTACACACATACACACATCACATGCACACAAACACACACACACTCAGACACACACATACATCCACTACATCTACATTCGTACAGGTAATTGTTACCCAAAAAGTGTTTTGCCCACTTAGAAAATGCAAATCGCCCTTAAAGTAAGGTAAAAATTTATTTTGTATTTTCTGAGAATTCTTATTATCTTGACCCTGGTGGACCTTTTACAGACTTCTGTTTCTTAGCAACAAAAGGATAAAATGTTTCGTAAAAAAGGTACATGAAAATTTCTGTTTCTCCTATTACATGTATGGGAAAATAATTTTGTGCTTTCTGACAGTTCTAATACATTAACATCGGTTGACCCCATAGAAAATTATGTTCTTAATCAATAAGAATATTAAATGAAATGATAAAAATTAATGTGAAAATTGCCATTTTTCTTGTTGACTGTACATTTTTTCAAAATCTGTAAATGTAGCTCAAAATATCTCTAAAAGTTAGGGTTAGTCTCCATACTAAGTTTTTATGTAGCTATAATGCTTATAGTAGCTGCCGTGTGTACCCTATCTTAACCTTCTATCCTGTATAATAATATGAAACATGACTTTAAGTGTAGGCATACTATAGCAAATATTATTAAGATGTCTAGAACCTTCAAATGGTATAAGTTTCAATTCATTACTCATTATCGTAAGTAAGTTTTGTATTTTTTTGCCAACCTAAAATCAGGCCGACTCACGAATGTGCCAGGATTTGGGGAGGCAACCCTGTTGATTTTGCCCCTTCTTGAAGAGCTCTATCTGTTGTGATAAGTACCTACTTGGTAATCGATGAGGTAGTTTTTGTAATTTTTGACCACCTTAAAATCAGGCCGACTCCCGAATGTGCCAGGATTGAGTGAGGCAACCCTGTTGATTTAGGCACTCCTTGATGAGTACTATCGAATGTACTATGTACCTATTTGGTAATCGATGAGGTAATTTTTGCCCAAAAAATGACAAGTTTTTTGCCCACTGTACAAAACCTGCCAGGTTGCGCCCAGGCAACCCTGTTGATTCGGATATAACTTTTTAACGTGCATCACCCTAGATTAGTCGCATCTTGGTAATCGATGAGGTAGGGTTGACGACCACGCGCTCTCCGTCTATAGAGCGATTCCGTTCTTCGGAAGGCACGAAAAGACGTGGACACCGGCTGCTGTCAATTAAAGAAGTCGTTAAGCCGAGTCAGAGGCCATTTGGTGGCTTGAAAACTCCGGCCACTAAACTTTCAAAGGGTTGGGTCTTATTTTCCCTCTAGGTTGCAAAGGTCAGATGGCAGTCGCTCTGTGTGAAAACCATAGGTTAGGAAGCGGATTCCATAAAAATGGAATAAGACTTAAGGCAATGACTATGTTCAATAGCATTAACATTTTAAACTTTTGGTGGGTTGCACAAAAAGTCTTTGTATTTTGCCAGCTTAGCATATCAGCAAAAGAAAATGTATAAAATAACTGACGTTTCTTTCGCCATGCCAGAGACCTCATATTTGCAAAGGCGAGAAGACCATAAAATCTGACAGCGCGTAGGACACAGACGACCTTGGTCTGCTTAGGACTTTGCCCGCTGATTCAGACGCCTCCAGTGTTGTCACCGTATATGTATAGGTAGACAAATGTTTATTGAATTCCTAAAAGCGTAAGTTTTATCAGACTAAAAATTCATCATCATCAGAAACGAAAAATGATGTACGAAATAAAGCTGCATATCTATCTAACATACATAACATTACGCCTCTTTCCCGTTGGGGTAGGCAGAGACCACAGCCCTCCACCTGCTACGATCTTGACAAAATTCTTTCCCTGTTACTCGTTAGTTTAGGATACTTTTAACCTGGCCTCTATTTACAACATCCTGAATTAAACATACTAAACATAAGTACCTATATACATACATACATACATAACATCACGCCTCTTTCTTTACCTATATCAATTCTTCATACATTTCCAATTTTCAATTCCTAAACTCAAATGAGGTACGAAACAGTTGATATCTTTTTTGCGGTTTGTTACTCAGAAATTCCGAGTTTGTCCCACGAAAAAAAGTTGTTTATAACCGCATTTTCAATAATTGCTGAAAACTTGAAGTTGAATTTCAAAACTGCTTCAGAAAACCCTCATGTTGTAACTACAATGACCTATATTGACTAAAGAATTATTGAGGTAAACACAATAATGGTGTCAATTCTGGCAGACACAAACTAAAACTAAAGAACTAAATTTGATAAAGGAAGGAAAGAGCGTTAGGCCTGAAATATACTTCTAAGGCATACGGCAAGGGACAAGCGAAGAGAAGGCTTTCTTTCTATTTAATGTAGCGTGCGTGCCGTATCCGTTCCTCGCTCATGCCTTGCCTGCACCTCGCCCGAACAGTTCTTTTTTCTTGATGGGAAATCCATCATGGATACACGGTCGCTGGGGTAAACTACTAAACCCCCCAGTGACCGTGCTCGGCGAATTACGGGTAGCTCTGGGGTCTCCTTAAGTACGCGTCTTCATTGCCACCCTCGCGCGGTGCTCGTACCCTTCCTCTGGTGTTCTACCCTCCTCACTGCGAGGCAGTAGCGACACAAGGTCACAATGTGTTACTATCCTCCGCTGGCCGCTGGCGCGCCGATGATCAGGTTCCCCATCCTGACCACCCGTGACCTGGGGCGCCCGCACCTGCCTAGCCCTCGCCATATGCCTTTTAAGTATAATTTTACCCCTTAAACCTAACGAATTTATTTTAGTCTGTGCCTGCCTGAATCGACAGCAATAACCACAAACCAAAGAATTTACGATACATTTACAAGCTCCATGCATCATTGGGAAAAATTGCTTCCATACTCACTGGACCACTCATAATGCCAAGAACTAATAAAACAAGTAATTTACACACAAAAAGTGACGCTTCGTCTATCAAAATTCCTCTTCATACTGAATGCGAACAGAATACTTATTTAATCGTATTTCATGTCTATTTTTAGACGCCTTTGCCAAATTATGAAGTGCTTCGGTGTTTATAAAGTTTCACTAATTTGTACAATCAAGAGGTCATGAGGCTTGACACTTGCAGTGCGATTTTCGTCTCTGCGGTATCTGCGCTAAGCAAAGTCTAAATTGTCAAGCTTGTCGTGCCCTTGACTGTACGCCTGTATGACATCGGTTAATAGCAGAGACCCATCATTCTATAATGCTTTTACACCTTCAGTTATAGGTCCTTGCCGTCACAAAGATATTTCTCAATGTGTTTTTGGTATGTAATACATTTGGCACCTTATAAACATTTTGAAAAGACAATGGAGGGAAAAAAGGGAGGCCCTGTTTCCAAACAAGCCTCTCTTTTCCCTAAATCCCTTTTCAAAAGGATTCATCAGCCTGTGCGGCCTAGTGGTTAGAGCATTCGTCTCACGATCTGGTGGTTCTAGGTTCGATTCCTAGTGGGGACTCTGTTACAAAAACACTTTGTGGGACTTTCCAAGTTTGGTTAGGTAGGACATTAAATCACCAATCACCTGATAATAAGAAAAGTAAGAAGATTACGATCAATCTACGGAAGTATTCATTAATAAAATAAGCCATGTCAGAGGCCCTAGGCGGTTCAATAACTCTGACACCAGAGTTTGTAAGGTCGGTCATCGCCCCGACAACTCATGCGATATGATGATGATGAAGAGCGTCCAGTTCATCACACCAATGTATGACACTCAAAACGAATCCCCACTTTATATTTCTTTAGGGAATTTGTAACAGAACCTATAAAGAATTAATCAGGGGCGATATCTCCCACATTGAATAATATATGACCAGCCTTTTCTGAGTGGCCTCGTGGGATGCCTGAGCTCTTATTGAATAACTTGACCTATGCATTCTACCTCTACAAACAAATAACTATCCAAGAAACCAATGATTTTGTTGTATTTTTCCAATCCTCGAAAATTGCTTTTAAAAGATCGGTTTGAAAAGTGATAAGGCCGTCATTGCATGCATTAGATAAAATTTTGTACAATTTGTAAAAAATTTATAAGCGCAATAAAACAGTTTATCTAACATACATAAATAACATCACGATTTTTTCCCGTCGGGGTAGGCAGTAACCACAACCCTCCACCTGCTACGATCTTCAAACTTCTTTGAGTTCCTCTACTTTCATCAACCCTTTTTTACACGCTCGTCGGTTTAGGGTACCCTTAACCTGGTCTTTATTTAGAACGTCCTGAATTGGGTCATGGACAGTTCGCTGAAGCCAAGGCCTTGGCGAGGATAAGCCCTTCCAACGTTTCCATTCACTCTCACCTGGTAGATGTCTTCCGTCAATCTTCGTTCAATCATCCTCTCTACATCTTCTTCTTAGATGACACAATATCAGCCGAAAGACGACCACAATCGGACGTAGGCCGTTCCTCAAGATCTCCTCTATCTTCGATCCTGCTCTGCTCGCATCCAGGGGCTATTTGCTTTTTTTCCACCTTGGTATACAATATCATTTTTAAGGTAAATTTCACAAAACGCAAGACGAGATATAGAAACTCATTGGCAAAACATGACCAATGATAGTGATGAGCGGAGGCCTATGCCCTGCAGTGGGCCGTTTAGAACTCCTACAAATATATATAAATATAAATTAAAAAGTTATGATCATTCAAAGGCACATCACAACGCAGTGAATTGCGCAAACGGCAAGAAAAATCGCATTCCCTAATTCAGTGCCAAGTCGTTAGTCTGGGTTTGGCTGCTTGTGTAAAAACTTTATTCTGTACAGGTTCTCTAGAAACCTGAATATTACTGATTAGCCAGGACTGACCAGGGTGTGATGAATGAGGGTGTCTCAAACGTAAACCTCTATAAAACATAGGTCCGAGTAGGTACGCACGGCAGCAAGCACGGTGAAACAAAACCAGTATAAGCTGAACCGGCGCTACGCTACAAACGCCCAAAACCAGAGACCCGTTCAAGGTCGAAATGTTTCTACCGACGAGCGGCCGTGTACAACTCAGTGCTCGAAGGATTCGCTACCAGCGTATGTTTGAATGTATCGGTGATATTTCGAAGTCTACAGAATAAAGAGCGTATAAATTGAATGGCCCCTTGGAGTGATTGGTAGTGAGCCTGCCTTCTACGCCCTAGACCGCGGGTTCGAGTCGCGCCTAGGGTAAACACCATTGTTTTTTCTGTGACTGGGTGTTACTTACCCATAGTACAGGCTTTGCCTAGTTGGGTTTGGGTTATAGTCAACTCGGCCCAAATCATAAAACCGGATATTTTACTCGCGATTATATGATGGAATAAGATGACTTTGTGTGAATTTCCCCCAAAATATTTCTTATAAAACTTATTCAGTTTCGTTGACTGATCGAATCGATAATACCCTAACACTATTTGCCAATGTTTCGCTTTACATCTTGTACAGGCAGAAACAGAACGTCTAATAAAACACACATTTGGAACGTTACCGCGACATATCTTTTCGTCTGAGGCCAGAGCTGCGCAATTGCGCAAAAAACTAAAGAGTAACGACCGGTGTAACGCCCTTGAACTAGGCACGTGGACAAGGCTAGGAAATGCTAATACTGGCTGGTTTACCATAGACATCAAAGAAAAATAAATATTTAAATAGACCGCCAAAAAGCTTTATTATTTTCAACTGACCATCTAGATCAATTCTAATTTATGTATGACACTGATACGTTCTTGAACTAGGCACGTAGACTAGGCTAGGAAATGCTAATCCTGGCTAGTTTACCATAGACATCAGAGAAAAATAAATATTTAAATAGACCACCAAAAAACTTTTTTTTTCAACTGCCCATCTAGATCAATTCTAATTTATGTATGACACTGATACGTTCTTGAAGTAGGCACGTAGACAAGGCTAGGAAATGCTAATACTAGCTGGTTTATCATAGATATCAGACAAAAATAAATATTTAAACAGACCGTGAAGAAAACTTTTTTATTGTCAACTGACTATCTATGATACAAAGTTATGCATCTGTTTTGCAGCCCTGACACTAAAACCAGAGTAAATTTGACATAAAGAATAACATTGTTTTACAAATTTGTTTTTTCTGACAGCTTTTGCCGTTTGCTTTTGACATAGCTGCAAAATGAGTTGGTAAGCGTTGGAATAAACGAAAAAAATGGATCATAGATCAATTTGTAATCGATATTATAGTTTATTATAAAATAAAAAAACATGTCAACTAAATTACAAATACAGAAAATAATAATAATTTAAACAAAAACAAAGAAACAGTCAATGAAACAGACCGCCCCAGGTCGCACCCGGTCCAAAGGTGCCCATCACCGATGTATAAAACTGATACGCCCGTGAAATAGGCACGTGGACAATGGACAAGGTTAGGAAATGTTAATATAGCATGGTTTACCATAGACATCAGAGAAAAGGAAGTATTTCAATAGAAATACAATAAAACTTCTTGTTATTTACAACTGACCATCTAGATCAGCTTTTATCCAACTTATATGTTATCAGTGAGCCACAACACAATCTAGGCATTCTATAATGCTCTTGAAGTCGCGAGTGAATAGGCATTTTCTGAGTAAGCTCGATCCATTTTTGAAATGAAAGCCGTCTAATATAAAAAATATACCAGTAGTAAAACGCCACCTAGAGCTTACGCATTTTTAGCATATGTTAGATATCTACTTGTTTAGTGTATATCAATGGTGAGATCGGAGACAAATTATAGTCGCCGAATTGTGGTGTATTTCGGCCTTGACACGAGCTGCCCGGTTATACGGGTTAAGAGTAACGTCTACTTTTACTCTTCTTTACTGAATTTGTAATCTCGTAAAATTTTTGGTCACATTGAAGGGTTAAACCTCGCTCCATTCTGGATTCTACAGAAGGATCCTTCGCTGCTTTCGGGATTCATGTATATCCCTCGAAGGGAATTTCCCTTTTCTTTATTTGTTAGGAAATGTGGGATTTTACTGTCGATTTTATTTTCCACATGGCGCCACTTTGTTTGTGAAGCGCAGTAAATTTAATTGACGTCATTAAGAGATTGGTACTTACTATGAATAAAGAACATTTTGATTTCTTAATTTTGATTTTCAATCTATTATATTGTTAGTTTAGGAAGCAGCAGAAACAAATTTCGCTCCCTTTATTTTATTTTTTGGACAACAATTTTCGTTCCTAATGCGTACACGCCCAAACCAAGCCTCTCTTGGCAGGTGTTACGAGAGAATCACTCAGCACGTGCCTTAGCCCATTCACCTCAAGAAAAACACTTAAGGGCCTCATTTTTTCCGACTTGTTTAAGATGGCTCCTCAAGCCGACCTTCAACTCGATAGTGGTCAGTCACTTCGCAACGAGGGGCCTGCCTAAAGCCACGATCACACCTAGCTGAATTCAAAGACTAATTCGGCATACATTGCTTGTTGAAGAAAGGATATTGCAATTAACATAACCAAGCCTGGAACAATGTGAAGGGGAACTACCATAGTCACCAGGCTTGTAACGGCTGGCAGCACGGAGTTTTTGGTGACCGCACTTAGTAAGATGGTACACACGGCCGCACATCAGTAGAAACACTTTTGGACCTTATGGCGTGGTAATAGAGTTGAAAAAGTTTCTACCGACAAGCGGTTGACTGTACGATACACAGAAGGACGCTGCTGCCCATCCTCCTGTTCATATCCCTTTGTCGCCTCTTACGATACCCACGGGTATAGAGATGGGCTGGTACTGTTCTTTGCCGACTCCGACTGCTTATTTGGTTATATGGGCGGTGGTTTCCACTTACCAGCAGGTGGCCTACCTGCTTGTTTGCTCAATGGTCTGCGTGGCGCGATGGTAGAGCTAGCTACCTGTTAGGTCAAAGGTTCGATTCCCAGTCGGGACACGTATCTGATTGATGACTTTGGGTATTTCTTTCCATGTCAGGATAGTGTGATTGTATAGCGAGGCCGATTTGTTTTATCATTTCCTGAAAGTTCATTAACTGCAAGTTGTTCAGTTACGTTGACTGATCATGCCTTTTCAGTTTTCGGAATCCTGTACCTTACACCCTAAAAATGCACACAGTATACATATCGTGTGGTAATTACGGGACTCTCGGTGAGCGATTCGGACTCCCACTTAACCATTTTTTTGAAATACCACCTACTGCAAGCTTATTTTGGGTTTACAAACTTTTTCAATGACAGACGCGTTAGAAATACCGAAGTCCAAAGACCCCAGCCCGGCTGCCTGCGGCTTTGTTTATTTTGGGAGTAGACTTCTTCAGCGACAGCCGTGAAATCTGGATGGCTACGCACGAATAGTTCTATACAAGCAGTTCTATGAATTAGATTGATGCGATATTTGAACTGGGGCATAGTCGTGACTTAGTAGAGCAAATCTATCCGAGCGCCTCTTCAGTGAATTGGTTAAAATTCTAATTGAGGACGCATTTTTTTTTTTTTTGAAAGTGGGCAAAGAAGCAAAAGGCCACCTGATGGTAAGTAAACTCCACCGCCCGTAACACCTACTGTCTATCAGTGGTGATACTTTGACACTAATAAGACAGCAGAGCGCGTTGCTTACCATAAGAACTAAGATAGTATGTCTTATGTGCTGTTAATTTCACTGGCTTCCTTACCCTTCGAATCGAAAGAGAGCAGTGCACATACTGCTGCTTTACAACAGAATAGATGACAACAGAGAATGGGTCGTAGTTACCCAGCCTGTGACACGTCTTAAGTAGACTTAAGACGCAATCACACCCTCCTGAATTGAAAGATCAAGTCGGCATACATTGCTGATAGATTTGGTTTTATTAATTCCAAGATCCTTACTTCAACGAGCAATGTATTCATTCCGTAATAGTTTTTGAATTAAGGAAGATGTGATAGCTGATTTATGGATGTAATGATTATGATAAAAAAAACGTGATTTATTCTTATGTCAAAAATGTGTCACAAGCGCCTATACGAGTAACACTCTCTTTCTCTCTTTATGTAAAAACAATGTCTATTTGTATATATTTTTTATTTATGTAGTTTTGTAACTTGTTTATATGAGTGCACTACACTGCAGAATTCTGTATAATGTTGATTTCGTCAAAAGGTTGTCCGGAAGAGATCACTCTTAGTGATAAGACCGCCTTTTGCCCACATATTATAACTCGTTATTTGTAAATGTTACTTTATTAGTGTGCAATAAAGTGTTATTCATTCATTCATTCATTGTCTTATTTGTGACGTTTTTGAAACTAATAGAGAACAAAGCGCGTTGCTCACTCTGAGAATAAGATAGAATGTCGCCCAATAACCCTCAGACGAGGTTTTTATAATCCAACTTTTTCTTTTACATGCGTATTTCGCCATCGCAACGGATAGCAGTTTTCATGAAACCATAAATCTAAATTCACTATGCTATGATATGACGCGAACGGCCTTGAACTCTTGACGAAGGAAGATAAAATGGCGCTTTCAGTTTAGGGTACCAAGACAAGCGGCTATCTATAATCGCAAACGCTAGTAGAATAGAATGAAAATGTATGGGATTGACATTCGCTGTCACGCAACGTTTCGTCAGCTTATGTAAATTTCATACATTTTTATTCTATTCTACAAGCGTTGATTAAAAAATTGTTAATTTCAACAAAACAACAGCCTCTGTGGTGTAGTGGTTAGAGGGCTCGGCTCTCGATCCGGAGGTTCTGGGTTCGATTCCCGGTAGGGTCACAGTCAAACAAAAATCCCTTCGTGCGACCTCCCCAGATCGGTCAGGATATTGCAGGATAAATCACCTGATTGCCCGAAAAGTTAGATGACACTGTGCTTAGGAAGGCACGTTAAGCCGTTGGTCCCGACTACTACCTACTGATGTAGTCGTTGATGAGCCATGTCAGAGGCCTTTGGCGGCTCAACATCTCTGACACCAGGGTTTGTGAGGTCGGTCATCGATATGCAACCCACACGATATGATGATGAACAAAATTACTTGAGCGGTTTATTCGTAAAAGAGTTACAGAACGTCAAGAGTTATTTTCGTATTTTTAATATAAGTTTGGATTAATTTTGGTAATACTTTCTTCTTGTTACTTTGAGCTTAGTGGGATATGGAAAACAAAAAAAAATAATAGTAAAAAAATTCTCTACGTAACACTTTACTTAATAAGTTGCTGTAGCAACCAGTACTTTTTTGATCGTTTCAAAGTTTTTAATGAGATTGTTAAATATGTTATTTCTTTTTTACTTTTGTTACATTTCAAATATCTATTCTTTTGCTAAAGATGAAAATCCAGCATGAACTCCATTTTAGTCCCCTCCGTTTGCTGACGTGGCTCGTTGCGTGCTGTCAGTATATTTTTGGCTGAGACCGACTGTCGGGGTCAATACCTCCACCAAATATATTTAGACAAAGAATTTTACAAGATTACGTCTTTTAGCCAGGAAACTTCCTGATCAAACAAGACAATCCGTAACTTCAAAAAGTGAAATTACAGCCGCCGTGGCCTACTCGGATGAGCGATCGGCTTTCGACCTGGAGGTTCTAGGTTCGATTCCCGGTGGTGATATTGTCAAACAAAAATGATTTTTTGATACTGAAGTAGGGATACTTTGGTTAGGACCACAGAACAACGATAGGGCCACTCCGCCTATGCGCGCGCACACCCCCATAGAAGCGAAGATAGTAAAGAAATTGGTTCCTTATTAACGAGGTATACTATCCAATTTATGTATGCGCTTATTTTAAATGCACATCATAAACAAATTCGTTGCCATAGAGACGCTGTCACTGGTTTTTTGCATCTTACTCTCTCGCAATAATAGTACTATGTTTATCGCACTCAAATTACGGTAGTAGTGTGGGTGCAGAAAGCGTGTTAGTTTTAGTAAATGGTGACACTGATTTGTATTGAATGACATAAAGAATTCGTCTCTAGATGTAGAGCAAGACGCATGCGCTTCAGAGCTCTGTGGTTAGGACCCTGCAGGATGGATCATCAAACTACTGGATTTTGCAGTTTTGTG
Source organism: Athrips mouffetella (assembly GCA_947532105.1). NCBI lineage: Eukaryota > Metazoa > Arthropoda > Insecta > Lepidoptera > Gelechiidae > Athrips > Athrips mouffetella. Next base: position 4,049,142 of record OX383971.1, on the reverse strand, counting down.
GAGCAATGTTTAGTTATAAGTTTACTGTACTTTTTAAATCTTAATAAATAAATAAATCAATCAAAAAAAAATTAATAAAATTAAATAATCTGATTGTCCGAAAAGTAAGATGATTCCGTGCTTCGGAAAACACGTTGAGCCGTTGATTCCGGCTGCTATTTACAGAAGTAGTCGTTGATAAGCCATGTTAGAGGTCTTTGGCGGCTCAACAACTCTGACACCAGCGTTTGTGAGGTCGGTTATCGACCTCAAAATCCACACTATATACTGAAGAGTAAAATTACAAATTACAACTTCTCTGTAATTTTAGTTGAACGTGATATCCCAATCTTAAACTGATTTTCGATCGATCTATTTCCATAGAAACCTTTAAAGCCATTCTGGCTCGTTAGCTTAATTAATTCTACTTCCTGTTTAACTAATTAGACAAAATTAAATTAGGCTCAGTTAACACATTTCCTAGATTAATTTATCTATAGGGAAACCTACAAATAGGTAGGAAACAAAAGTTATTTGAATGTCGTGTTCAAGTATTCATCATCATCATATCAGCCGAAAGACGTCCACTGCTGGACATAGGCCTCCCCTAAAGATCTCCATGACGACCGGTCCTGCGCTGCTCGCATCCAGCGGCTTCGATCTGGTAAAGGACCGTCGATCTGGTAAAGGTTCAAGTATTAATTGCTGTTAATAAATAAATTAAATAAAAAAAAATTATCTTTAAAGAGGATTGAAATCCCTGACGGAAAACAAATAAAAGTGGTCAAAAAAATGTCCTTAAGAAGTCTAATAACGTCAAAGACTAAATTAACGAAATTAAACCCTACGCTACTCGTGGCTAATATGGTAAAAAGCAAAATCATAGGTATTAGGTTTAATTCTTAGCAACTTTCGAACCCGAGATCGTTGAAATCGAGACAATTGGACTACCGTGCAAAACTTCCCAGATAATGGAATAAAGCGAATAATAAAAATGTCTTCTTATTTTATTTTATTTATTTATTTTATTTTATGTATATACAATTGCATGCCCTTACAGTCTAGCCAATACAGCAAGCAAGTAAAATAAACATTATGTGTTAGTCAATATATTTAAAACTAAATTTGCGAACTTAGTCAAACAACAATTGGACAAGTCAGTCCGTTTTGCTACCTCATTAAGAGTATTGACAGCCCTTGATAACGGGCAATACTTAACTAGGTTGGTACGAGCAGATGGCACCTCATACATCCTTTGTCTTGGCCCTATCCTAAGCCGGGAATTTGGGACTTCCAAGGCAAGCGAATTAAACACTTCTTTATTAATTGTTTGGCCAATCAATAGCTTGAAGAAATACCTAGCCAGTGCTAAGTTCCTCCTGACTTCCAACTTATTGTATCCAACCATACCCATCACAAATAGGGTAGGATACATAAGTGGGTAGAAAGGGTATACCCCATATTGCTTGAAATATAGAAAACGCAGAAATTTATTCTGAATTCTCTCAAGCATCTGGGTGTACTTGATTTCATGCGGATTCCACACCATAGCAGCGTATTCCAGTCTACTTCTAACCAGTGCATTGTAGAGTGCTCTCACGGCCGTGGTATTTTTGAACTCACTTGTTTGGCGAATAATGAATCCCAAGTTTCGGAACGCTTTTTTGCAAACATCTACAATATGATCGTTAAACCTTAAGTCACTCTTGACCTTAACACCAAGATCTCTAGCAGATTCAACCCTCGTCATCTGTTCATTATCAATGCGATAAAGACAGCGCAGTGGTTGCTGTGCACGTGTGCAAGACATTACATTACACTTGGCGCTGTTAAAAAGAAGCAGGTTCTTATTACTCCATTCCACTACACTGTCTATATCTGCTTGCAAACGATCACAGTCCTCTTTTTTGTCAATGTTCAGGAATAATTTTAATCATCTGCAAATAACAATGCTTTGGGGAAGGTCATTTATCATGATGTTAAAGCCAAGAGGACCCAAGTTGCTACCTTGGCTAACCCCCGAGTATGTATGGTATGGCTCAGATACACAACCCATGCATTCAACATATTGCTTCCTGTTACGCAAGTAGTCCGAAAAGAAACAAAGCAGATTCTCTGAGAACCCCATTGCAGCGAATTTCGACAGCAAGACGTCGTTATCGACCTTGTCGAATGCCTTACGAAAATCAAAGTAGGCTACGTCAACTTGACCACCTATCGTTCGATCGACATTCGGTATGACGTAATTCATAAAGGACAAAAGGTTACTCTCTGTGCTCCGTCCTTTCCGGAAACCATGTTGGCATTCATTCAGTTGTGAGTTTACTTGGTCATAAATTTTAGAGTGGATGACCAGTTCGGAAACTTTGGCAAATGCTGACAAGATTGCTATGGGTCGGTGCTCGCTCACTTCACTGCTAGACCCCTTGGGGACAGGGACAACACGAGTGGTTTTCCAGCGTTCCGGGAAAGTAGCTGATTCCAAACACAAGTTAAAAATATACGTGAGGGGTTTCTCTAATGCGTCTCTGCAATCCTTTACCAAGAAGGGTGGACTACCGTCCGGCCCAACTGAATGCTTGGCTGGAAGGCGCTTAAGAGCTGCACGGACCTCTTCAATCTGTACGGTCGAGACACTCACTTGGGGTACATCCTCACTATTTGTTACCCGACCTACACTTTCGAGGGCTTCCTTTACGTTGAGCTTTGGGGGGATTTTTGCATAGACTGAGTGGAAATTCAGCAAACTCTTGTGCACGCCTAGTTACTGGTACTTCATTCGCGTCCTTAGTGATCACAGTTGGATTACGTTTTGACCGTTTAGACCTCATATAAGTCCAGAATGATAATGGGTCGCAACAGAATTTCGCTTGTAATTTCTCCCTAAATTCTTCATAGTCTGAAAGGGCTTTCTCTTTAACTAGTGCTCGGTAGAAAGAGAACTTTTCATAGTCTGCCTGTACCCCCAAGCGTTTATATTGTTTATGCCACTCAGCTTTGACTTTTAAGTGACTTTTTAGTTCAGCTGAGTACCATTCAGGGTATGTATATTTTTGAGGACCTGATGGCCGATCAGATTTAGTAGGTGTGTTGGCCTTAATTAGCTGATTTAGGACTTCATATAAATGGGAGATTGCTTTTTCAGAATTCTCTATAGCATAGAGCTGACCCCAATCTACTAATAGCATTGAAGAATACAATGAATTAAAATCACATTTCTTGAAATTCCACTTGGGGGTCATATTTGACTGGGAACGGGCTTCATCACTCTGACAGGATGGCAGACATGAGCGATGCGCGTTAGAGTTATGTTTCAGGGCCATCAATACACTCAACGATGGATGCTGGCGATCCTCGGCTACTAGTGTATCCCATTCGCGAGTCACTATAACATTATCATCTAAGAGATTCGTCAAAACTAAATCTAAAGTTCGGTCATTTATATTTTTAATCCCGTTTCTTTGGCTAAATTCGCAAAAATTAACAAAATATTCAAAATAGTTATAGGTTTCTGTCGATGCTGAGTACATGTTGAAATCTCCTAACACTACAATATTTTTAAATTTGACAGTGATAGATTCCAAAATATGAAACAGCTTCATATATTCAGAGTGCTTACTACTTGGAGGTATATAAACCACACAACATAAAAAGGAGAATCTGTTTAAAGTAACTGTTGCACAAATTAGCTCAAATGTTGCTGAGTCAATGTCGATACCGTCTGGCAGAGGGACTTTTTCGAGGTGTAGATGTGGTCGTGGTGCGGCGGCAAGTAGCACACCACCTTGTTTTCGGCCATCTGCTCTGTCACATCGCAGCACTGTAAATCCTCTGTTTTATATTTGAGCAGAAAATAGGCCTAGGGTTTAAACATTTCCTCACCATTTTGGGAACACTTCCTGCCCCATCCAATAAGTCTCACTTGACCTGACGGAAGTGAAAAGGCGAACCAATAGTAACCCCCAAATGGAACAAAATAAATAGGTCCAGAAGGCTCGCGTCATAAAAAGCCGTGTAACCGATACACACACAGACGCACGCGTACGGTGATTTCAGGGTCTTTCTCTACCGGTATTTACCAGGATATAGTTGGCACGAAGTTTTTAAGTCATAAATGGTCTAATAAATAGCTCAAAGACCACTATGAAAAAAAAAAACTCCCGAAATCTTGGATCGTAAATTCAGAACATAAAATTTTACCACATTCTCCAAGGAAGTGAAATCCGGAAAAAATATTCACAATTCCCATACAACATTTACAGTCACGGGTGTAGAATCTTCAATGGAAAATAAAAAAAACTCATTATTGTATCGTTCGCAGTTTCATAGTCAGATTGTAAAGTAAAATTTTCGATTAAGTCTTAGATATAAAATGTAGTTTCGACAACCCTATTCATAAATGTCTAAAGATTTGTCAAATAGCAGCAGAGTGTCCCTACTGAACGTATATTTATTTTGTGGAAAAGGGCCTTCACAAGAGCACCGCCCGCCCTTGAACTGAGCTCGATCGATTGGATGACGTCAGTAGACCAATGCATGTAGTTTCTATAGAAATTTAAGAAACCCTTTGAAAAAGGTTGTCAAGTTTCACGCTCAGAATCGGTTCATGTCCAGTTTCATGTCGGATCATAATAATCATTTATTGCGTTCGAGTGGTTGTACAGATATTAAACTATAACAAGTATCACACACGAAACCCTGTACATAGGGCACTGCAAACAATACCTAGGAACATACAATAATACATACATAACATCACGCCTCTTTCCCGTCGGGGTAGGCAGAGACCACAATCCTCCACCTGCTACGATCTTGACATACTTCCCTTGCTTCCTGTACTTTCATCAATCCTTTCATACATGCTCGTCGGTTTAGGGTACTTTTAACCTGGCCTTTATTCAGAACGACCTACACTATACATTCATTATTACTTTTCTAGATAGGACATATAAGCATCACATTTAAAATGCCTCTTCTAAAAATTCTTGCAATGTGTAGAATCAATCGGTTTTATGTCCAGTTACACGACCAGAGTTTTTTTTGGGAGATGCCTTTTTTACATCCTGTAAAATATCTCAGTGTGTTTCACCCCCGATAGTTAGGGTGCTGGCTGCGATTTGGGTATATGATTTGCTCATGATTCATATTAATAGGGATGATGGATCAGCTCAATACAAATCGATTTGGTCCTTACAAGTTTTTCTATGCGTCGCTGCGTTTTTGAGTTAAAGCAAAAAAAATGAAAATAAGATACTAAATAATGTTTTTTTGGTCTGCCTTTGTGGCTCCTGTTTAAAATACTTCTGAAGATGTAGAAAATCGAAGAGGCAGACATGCAGGGCTCTGCATTATCACGGGACGAAGTAGTGAATTTTTGCCTTTTGAAGAGCTGTAACTTTACGACGCAGGGCTATTATGGTGGCAGACCATTTTTCTGGGGTTTTATACAATGTATTTAATCAGATAGTCATAGTCTGCCAGGTGCACGTTTCATTGTAAAATTTCAAAATAGTTAAAACTTAGTTCCTCAAAAACGCAGGGGTATGGATGTCCGCCAATATTTTTTGTATCTTCTAGAGGATGCTCCTTATCATCAGTCAAAGAGGCAGACATGAGCAAATCATATAGAAATTTGTCCTTCATCACCCTTACTACGATAAAAGGTCTAGTTTCGACATCCTTTTTCATAAACGTCTAAAGATTTGTCAAAGGGCACGAGAATGGCCCAGCTACGCCTATTATATTTATTTTGTGGAAAAGGGCCTTCACAAGAGCACCGCCCGCCCTTGAACTGAGCTCGATCGATTGGATGACGTCAGAACACCAATTTCACTGCCAAGGCGGGGAAGTGATCGGCGCAGAATCTTGTATACAATAGTTATAAACGGCAATCGTGACTGACTGATCTCTCAACGGCATAGCTCAAACCACTATCGGATTAGCCTGTTTGGCACAAAGATAAGTCATTATAAAGTAGGCATCCGCTAAGAAAGGGTTTCGCAAAATTATTGGAAGAAGATTTCATTAAAAAATATCGACACCAATCACCTCACCGCTTGCTGAATTCCACTGTCAGATAGTGAAATTTTTTTGTTTCTTAAGTGCCTGATTACTCTAACTGACTGATTAACACAAACAAAAATCAGACGATATTTTATCTGTCAGCTTATTATCACGGACCCTAAAGCCCGAGTCATACTACTGAGGCGGTAGAGCGGAAGCGTTCCGGGGACTGTATTTTTTGTAAAGCATGAGTTTTTATATCACATTAAAAACCGGTCGCGGCGCTGTATTTTCTTCCCCCTTAAATAAATTAGGTTTTTCTGTATTTTTCAAATGGGTAGGTATAAATTTTGATAGCCATGTGGTGTGGGCTGGATGATACCAATTTCATTGTTGTAAATTATGTGTGGATTTTGTAAAAGTTTTTGTTAGATTCTTTTTTAAGATTATAAAAGTATTTTATTGTTGACCTAGAAAACATCTATATTAGATATTAAGATAATAGCTGAATCGATTGTGTGAAGTCAGAGGCAGGATAATTTTAGTCAGTTTTTGACAAAGAAAAGAAAAAAGAATGAAAAAGAAGAAGAAAATAAATGTAAATCTATACACACTGCTCTTTTTAGATACTTAAACAAACATAGTTAAATCAATCAATTAGTATTGTTCTATTCACCAAGAACTAAACACATTAACTAAAACTGCTAAAATAAGTTGGGATAAGGAAAATCAGGTTAAGTGTCCCGAAAATTCAGATAAAATACTCAAGGAAATCTAAGTTCCTTTAGTAGTTTATTTATCAGTTCTGTCTGAAAGTACTGCTTTATCTTTAAGATGATCATCTTATTCCAAATTTCAAGTCGATAGCATGAGTGGTTACTGAGATATACAGGTGTGACAGACAGGCAGACTAAGTCGCACTATACGGGTTCTGTTTTTACCATTTTGTCTTAGAACCCAAAAAAACATCCTATTATCAGCCACGATCGCTTCCACAAAGGTTTCATCGCTGCATTTTTTTTTGTTATGTGTTATAAAAACGCAAAACAAATTTTCCTTCACATAAATCACAATATAATGAATCAGACGCACCGCTCGCATTAATAAGGAAGTAAAAAATGCGACAGTTCGGTGGAAAAATGCCGCGAGATTCACGGTCATAGTCGTGACCTTGCAATGTTACCAGATTTCAACTTGAAAATGAGGCAGATCTTGAGCATACATAGAGCCAAATAGAACTTCAAATAACTGTGAAAAACAATTACGCGCGATAAAGAGAAGAGAAATAACAGTAAATGAGTAAGTTTTAGGCGCTGGTATTTCGACCAAAGGAAAGATAAATTTCGTGTGAAATGGATGGAAGGGAACCTACTCGGTTGACAGGACTCTGGCACTCAAATTGAAGAAGAAGAATGGAGAACTTTGGCATCTATTAAAACGTTGGCAATAAGGTTTTTGAAAGGCAAGATACAAATCTTTAACCAACTAGAAACGTAAGTAAACTTTTTAAATATGTATCAAGTTTCTTTCTTTTATGTTCTTGTATACAGACTCTCTGAAAAAAGAAGGCAATAAATGACAGTTTGAAAATTTTTATCAAAATGGTTTTGAAAAAGTAATGAAAGAATGATTTATGAATATTGAAGGAATAAGTTTGTAAGATATCCTTAGAAACAATCTCAGTATCCCCTTATTTTTTTCCGGACAGACTGTATTTATAGCAAAATTAAATCCAAAGATCCAAAGTTGGCAACACAACGACCTTGGCAATGAGAGACCTTGGAGACACCAAAATGTCATCCACCTACATCACGACCGTAAACGGCGCGGCTATTGTGGATGGTCGCCGTATGTGTTAGACACTAAGTAGGGCCAACAAAGTAAGAAGTCCGTTTTGACGTTTCCTTAACACCATCACACAGGGTTCATTTTTCTGTGCAGGTCATAACGGAAACCGATTTCCGAGTAGACAGATTGTGATGTAACACGCATTAATATTGCGTAATGTGGTTGGTAAGTAGTTTTCGATAGATTTATTGATAAACACTTTTGTAGAACCGAAGAACCGATGGCCGATGGGGCGTGAGGGTCCTAGAGTGGCGACCACGTACCGGAAGACGAAGCGTTGGCAGGCCCCCCACAAGGTGGACCGACGATCTGGTCAAGGTCGCGGGAAGCCGCTGGATGCGAGCAACGCAGGACCGGTCGTCATGGAGATCTTTAGGAGAGGCCTATGTCCAGCAGTGGACGTCTTTCGGCTGATATGATGATGATGATGCTTTTGTAAAGTAACTTCCCGCCCGAATAAGACGTCTTTTAATTTCTGTCAGTGTCGTAACGTAATAAGAAATTTTCCTTTTCTTGTTTAATTACCATTTCCATGTGGTCCCCACATATTCCTAGGGTATTATGCGTAGAAGCCAGAAGCGAGAAGGCTAGATTAAACAGGATTTTTCTCTGTTGCATAGTTGACGGGCTAGCGATCTGTCACTATTCGGAGAATACCATCTAAACTCGCCGCGATCGATCGATACATCGTGGCATTAGGCCCGCCGCCTTTTTTACTTTAGTGCTATAAAACGTTATAAATAAATAAACTCAACACAGTCGTTAACTGTGGCTTTCGTATAATGGCTGCGATGGCTATGCACAACAAGTAAGGGAAACGTTTAAGATCTATAAATATGAATGAAGAAATAGTTTTATTATTTGTAATTTGACAGTGAACTTCTGCAAAAGCCTTATCATGCCGAATTTCGGCAACTGTCAGACATACCTAACAGACAAAGCTTTCAAATCACCACAACTAAAATGCAAGCATTAAATGGCATGTCAGTTGGGCTTAGTCTCTAAGCGGTCTGCTTAAAGAACTTTTTTTTGGAATGGCATTCGCAGACCGGATTGCTGTGGCCGAAATTAATACTTTTAGTCGAACCAAAGTCGTGATTTGCACATCGACCGTTAGGTAGGGATAGTTAGGGTTGCCGACAAAAAGCATTTTTCATGATATAAATGTATCGTATACACGTACTGTAATTGGGAGCTATTGCTGTAGTAACATTTTGGGCTAAGTTACTATAAAATTATTTGCCATTGATACGAGAAGAAGAAGAAAAAGAATTGGGATACCGGGTGCTTAGCCCCACCGCTTCCACTAACTCATGAAAAGTCGTAGGTTAATAATAACATAATCGCTCAGCTCCCTCAAGCTCAAGCAGTAGACTATGTCAATAAAAAAAAATATTAAAAAAAAACTTTATTTCGCTTTACAAAGTTGGGTACTTATATTGGAGGTGACACTCGTACCTCCTTTTAAGCTCGAAAAGGCCTGTGTTAGGAAGTATCGCTCTTCCGTAGAAGTTAACTGACGTTTTTGATACATTTAAACTATAATTAGGTATAAATCTTATTCTAAATCTTACATTAAGTTGATAATTGACTGAGTATGTGTGTGTACAAATGAGAGTATATATGCCAGGATCAATGATGACACATAATATTTATTATTATGATAAGAAAAGTAAAATTATTCGTTCAATTTTTTTACTACAAACGGGCCTGCTCTTGACTTCAATCTGGAACAGAGATGAGTCATCGATGGATGATAGCAGAATATAGCCTATTCACTCGGGACAGCTTTGGGTTATATGAACTCGGAAACACAGATGAAGGCACGGAATTCCAGCCCAATCGGAAACAGGGAAATGGCTCAAATTTAACTTGCAAGATCTGATGATGATTACAGTAACGGAAACAGGTGAAACTAAATAAAAAATTGTACAAAGGAACACAGCCCTAAAACGCTTACTCGACAAAATTCCTTTGTATCTTCCGTCCGACGCCCATCAACACAAACGTGCATGTTTTTGCTATACCCCAATTAAATTCAGTTTGGTGCCACTGCGCTGTGTGAAAAGCTGTCAGTACGTACATTAGATGCTACCATTGAAATATGATTATACAAATACACTAGAACAGGCTTCCCCGCTAGTTAAAAATAATTTCACTAAAATGAGATTTGTTACTTATTCAACGGAACGTTTTTCTTGTCTCTTCATTTTATTCTAAAAAGCGTCATTTTGTAAAGTGGAGTAACCCTCTATCCATGCATTAGATCAAGAGCCATGAGGAGAACTGACATAAGGAGGCTTTAAGAAGCAAGATGAGATATTATCAAAAGACTTTCCAGCAATCCTTGATCAGACCTTCAGATAACTCTATTTTTTCATAGCGTTATAGACCTAAAGTAGGGTCAACGTAAGAAGTCCGCTCCGTTTTGACGTTTCTTTAACACCAACACACGGGGTTCATTTTTCTTTGCAGGTTATAATTTTGCATACGTTTGACAGCTGTCAGAAATGACCTATTACGATGGCCTTACTTTAAACAGGTCCCTAACGTTTGAAAAAATATAACATTTTCTAAGTTAACGTTATTTATGTCGGTAAATAATAACGAATAATATCGAAATAACGATATAAATAACTTTATAATAATGATCATACGCGCGCGGCATTCGCTGATTATTCCCCAAGTACCCCATTCCCGGAGGCACCCGTCATCCCGCAGGAACCCGATTTTGATATTTTATGTTGCTATATTTTCAAAATGGGAAGAAAGACAACATAATGACAACAGCGCGTGGCATAACGTTATGATATCGGTAGGTATTTCTTTCGTTTTTATTTTGATAGTTATATTTGATATCGTTATTGTGGTTTGATGCATATTGTTATCGTTTAGCGAAATGCGCATAACGTTTTATAACACTTTATATCAATATTTTTTATAACGTTATGAAGCTGTGTCGTTATAAAACCAGTAGTGTCGCAAGGACACGTCATCGTCTTCTGCTGCTGCTGTCTGCAGTCGGCTACGAACTTATACATCTTTAATTTAACCATCTTGAGACTACTTGGGTATCCGTTAAGCTTAAGATGCTGAAGGGAGCTCCAGTTAAGCAGTTTTTTAACGAAAAGTATTAATAAATATATGGGGTATTTTTTTTTTCAGCAAAAGCTAGAATTCTGAATGCTCCCTCCCTGTCCTGTAGTGGACGTTTCATAGGATGTTATGATGATTAAATATAAGGAAGTTAAAAAGAAACATAGTTACCTCTACAGTGTTAATTCCATCAATTTTATCTCCAACTTTCATAAATTTTCGATGTTTGTTTTTTTTACTTGAACCAAATATTTCCTTCGCGTTGTCTGTTTTTATAACTCAATGGATGCTACTTACAAGCGAACGATTCTTAGAACTAACTGCACAAGTAACTGTTCAAACATGATTGCGGATCGATTGGACTATCAGTTAAATCTGATGTTTAATACCTACTTCACGTGCTTAAATGTGTTGAAACAAAAAAAAAGGTCTACTACTCGGTTAAAAGCTTTGAACTTTGTGATATCAGACTCTTTGTTATCTTAAATCCTTCTCAACACTAATAGACTTACACTTACCTACTTCTAATTTAAGGTTATCATCTTTGTATGGCGTCCATATCAAAATTTTTAAAGACTCAGTTTATGTTTTCATATTATCCGTTGATGTTATAAAATATGACTAATGGAGCCTAAAAGATTTTCCTAAAATACAATAATTTCGTATGCAGTTTCCCTTGATGGCATTATGCAGTATGGAAAGCATTTTTCCTTAACTGGACGTCGAAACGAAAGACTTTTAGTTTCGTAGTCTTCATCTACAGTACTATTTTTCAGATAAATACCCTATAATACATATGTATGTAGCTGAAAAACTTTAATTTGATCACCCGGCTGATTCAAGGTTAGCCGTCTCATTCGGGCTAGCTTTCAACGTTGAGTGATAGTAGTTCAGTCAACAATATAATTAACTATTTGCTTAAAAGAAATCGTCGGACCTTTTTAGAAGCTAACGTCTAGCAGACCTTGCCAAGACTTCAGTGCGTAAATACAGAGTGTCTACTTCCAATTTTCGATATATCGATACGACACTACTTCGATACAGTCGAATTCATAACTGAGCTCACTAACATAGAGTAGAATATTGGTTGGATGCAATGTCAAATTGGCAGTGATTAGCATCCATCCAATATCCTACTCTATCGTCAAGGGACGAAGTTTTCAATTATTATGACTAAGGGTTAACTCCTTTATATCTTACATATCTTACTAATCCTCCTTTATATCTTACATCTTAGCGGTCCATGGTGCCAGCCGTAACGCTAACAAGCGAGGTGACTAAGGTACTTCCCATCCATATTTTTCCAGCAAAAGCTAGAATCCTGGAGGGAGCTCCCTGTCCTGTAGTGGACGTTTCATGGGATGTTATGATGACCCAATCGTGAACTTTTCTCATACAGGTATTTGCGATCAATGAACTACAAAACTGGCAAGAAAAGAGCACACGCATGAGTATTTTTGTTTAGCTTTTTTTCGCAAAGGTCTTCGGCCTACGCTACGCCGCGGACAATAGATTTATCATTGTGGCACGCTAAAAAACAGTATCACTACATAAGGCAAACGTAAGTCCCCCGTCGCGTTTGTTCATCTGTCTAAAGCCACGATCACACCTAGCTGAATTCAAAGACTAATTCGGCATACATTGCAAGGAGGCTTGGTTATATTAATTGCAATATCCTTACTTCAACGAGCAATGTATGCCGAATTAGTCTTAGAATTCAGCTAGGTGTAATCGTGGCTTTATGGACTAATAGCAAAACTATTGGCGGTGATAGCAAAACTATTGGCGGTGTTTGAAGCAGATTCCGTTAATTGACAACCTGGTTCACGAGAAAGATGTAAGTCTGTAAATTTAAACTTTTCGTGGTAACGAAAATGAAAATATTTTTTTTTTATTGATAACGGTTGTTACAAGTCAAAAATTTGTAAAAGTATATGTAAATTACATACATATCAGGACGTTCTGAATAAAGACCAGGTTAAAAGTACCCTAAGCCGACGAGCATGTATGAAGGGATTGATGAAAGTTCAGGAAGCAAGGGAAGTATGTCAAGATCGTAGCAGGTGGAGAACTGTGGTCTCTGCCTACCCCGACGGGAACAAGGCGTGATATTATGTATGTGTGTATGTATGAAAATTACATTCAATATTTAATTTCAAAATAAGTAAAATCATAGAATTGCTTCTCGAGAAGCCAACTTTTTTTAAATATTTGTTCGGAAGGTGCATTGCGTACTTCGTCTGGTATTTTATTAAAAACTGATAACTAATTGGCTCATCATGACATCCCGTGAAACGTCCATTACAGGACAGGGAGTTCCCTCCAAAATTCCGGCTTTTGCTGAAACAATGTGGTGGGAAAGTATCATAGGCTTGTTAGCGTTACGGCTGGCAGCATGGACAGCGGTTGTTGGTGACCGCAGAATGTAAGACGATACTATACACAGAAGGATGCTGCTGCCCATCCTCTGGTTTATTAACCCATAGTCGCCTCTTACGACACCCATGGGTAGAGGTGGGTTGGTGCTATTCTTTGCCGGCACCACAAGGGACTAATTGGCTAAATGACAATAATTACTCAGTCAAGTCGAAAAAAAACCGTGCCCTTTGATAGCTTTTGTAGTGTTTTATAGTAGTTCTAGAGAAAAGTTCAAGATAGTGTACAAATATCTCCAATGATAACCTACAGTAATATTTTAGCGCGCATAACCAAATGAATTAAAAATTTTGCAAACCGTGCAACGCCGGGCGGGCCGCTGCTAGTCACGTACGGTCAACCGCTTGTCGGTAGAAACTTTTTCAACTCTATTACCACGCCTTCTTCTTCTTTAATTTAAGAGCTTGGCTCTTGTCGATGGAGTAACTTCCAGTCCTCACGTTGTATCGCTAGCTGCTTTACCTCCTGAAACGACACGACATTGACCTTTTCTCTTATCTGGTCAAAGTAGCTTCGCCTAGGTCTTCCTCGTCCCCTCTTTCCTTCAATCTTTCCTTCTATTATGTTTCTCAGAAAATTGTCGTGCCGTATCAGGTGACCTATCATTTTCCCTCTTCGGTTATCTATTGTTTTTAGTAAACTTCTTTTCTCTTTGACTATTTCTAGCACCTCATCGTTTCTCTTCCTTTCCGTCCAGCTAATTCTTTCCATTCTCCTCCAACACCACATCTCAAATGCTTCTAGCCTTTCTCTATCTCTTTGTGTCAGTGTCCATGTCTCACTTCCGTACAATACAATGCTCCATATGTACACCTTGATTAAGCGCTTTTTTACCTTCTAAGATATTTTGGCCTTCAAGAGGTGTTTCTTGTTATTAAAGGCTTTTTTAGCCATAGCTATTCTTTGAACGCCATTACCACGCCATAAGGTCCAAAAGTGTTTCTACTGATGTGCGGCTGTGTGTACGTATAAGTCCGCTGCTAGCCATGTATGTAGTAAATGTACCAGTAGTAGACATGTATATTGTATATTGCACGTGTTCTGTGAACCGCATCAAAAACATTAATAATCAATTTTTCTTTCTTGATTAAGCTATTAATTTGAATGGTATTGCAAACTAATTTTGCTTTTTTGTTAGATTTACTTTTATGACTGACTATTGAGAGTTCTTTATGCTTATTGTGTTTGTACAAATTGAATCTGGCGTTTTTTTTTTAGATACGTAGACGTATTTGAAAGAAAAACATAGGCATTAAATGATTTTTATATGTTTTAAAAATAATTCGTGGAGCCGGTGAAAAATAATGCCATCCCATCTCTTCCCATAGGTGGTGTGAAAGGGTACTAAGGCTACAGAAATTGGAGGATAGGCAGCTAAGGCAGCAGCATGTGTCTATGCGTATTGTACTACCATATTTTCAATGGTGACTCCCAAAGATTTCGGACCTCCTTGCTTCGCTCCGAATAGATACCGTGCTAATGAGCCGGTTTCGCAGCTAAGCTTCAACTAAGTATTCAAAGGTGTCAATAGATGGTTCTGAAGACAGTTGCTAAAGAACATAAAATAAATCTGTCATAGATGAAGCGTGAAGTAAATAAACCTCCTTAGGCAACATTTACAATAGATAAGAAAAATAAGTTGACAATTAAATTTTCCTACAACAACGCTATCTATCCAGAAAATTAAAACTAGTTTTTCTTTTTTTTAAATTGGCTCATTTATTTTACTATGGGATGACATCTGCCAACATGTCACATCTCCTTTGCTATGCAATGTCACATCATCATCGATGATTATGAAATATTCAAAATAACCCTACCAAATTGATAGAACGACGCCTTCATTGCATTTACAAAGATAATAGGATTATGTAATTTTTTGTGACTTTACATCACATATCTCTAACTTGTGACGAATTATTTCTTCAACCCTACTTCTATATAACTCTTATTTTCCTGAGGTAATTCCCCTCAGAAATACCTCGCAGTTTTCTTGCTGTGGGAGCTTCCTTGCCCTGCTGTGGACTTTTTCATGGGGTGTCATAATGATGGTGATAATGATAGGAGGAGATAGTGAGGTAATAATTTTTACCCAGCAGTAAAACAGTGCAGGCTGGATAAAAAAAATCCTTACTTGAAGTGCCGTTGTTAGTAAAAGTGCAATTAATAAAGAGGAGGAGGTTTAACGACAACAACAGTAAAAGACCGATAACTATAATTTGTATGAAGATGCTGAAATACGACTTCTGCACAAAATGTACTCAACGTAAATGCTTGTAGGTAAATGCTTCAGCAAACGAGAAAATTTTTCAAAAATCCACATGTTGAACCAAATTCACGCGGGCGAAACCACTGGGCTATTTCTCCAATGGGTTACTCCGCCCATTGGAGGAGTTTATTCAGTAAGGCACATTATGTTTTGCTATCGGCATACAAAACAATCATGTATCCTGGTTTATTTTTTTTTTTTTTTATTTTTTTTTTATTATGTATGGGCTTACTCTTGACCTCGATCTAGCCTTGAGGACAGAGATGAGGTCGACGATTGAACGAGCTTGCCCAGAAGAAGCCTATTCACTCGCGACTTAAATAGATTCGGGTTATAAGAGCTCGGGAACACAGACGCAGGCAGAGAATTCCACTCCTTAGCTGTGCGCATTATAAAGGATGTTTCAAAGCGCTTTGTGCGAATGTGTGGAATATCAACCAGATATGGGTGATATCCTGCGGTGCGTCTGGATTCCCGATGGTAGAAGGGGGATGGCGGAATAAGCTCATGGAGCTCTTGGGCACACTCTCCGAAGTACAATCTGTAAAAGACCGACAGACATGCAATTTTGCGCCGGTGGGCTAGACTGTGAAACTTGGTTTTCACTAGCATCTCATCACCAACGAGCTTCTTGGCTCTGCGATCGATCAAGTCTAGAGCGGCTAGTTGGTATTTGGCTGAGCCATCCCAAAGGTGGCAGCAATTCTCCATACAAGATCGGACTTGTGCTTTGTATAAAACTAGCAACTGTCCAGGAGAGAAATACCGCTTAACCTTATTGAGGATACCCAACTTTTTGGCCGCAGTTTGAGCTTTTGACTCAATATTTTAGCTAAGAATAAGTTGTTTGGGTTCACAATCTTATTAATATTATGCGCAACGCAACACACATGACACAATAGTAGATTAGTAGCCAAGGGCTGTAAGGCATCAATTGCAGCCCGAGATATTTAGGCGCACGAGCGCAGCGAGGGCGCCTATAGTTCGAGGGTGCAATTGATGCTTACACCCGAGTTAACTACACTGCTTTATATCTCGATTGTGAGGTAAGCAGGTCCTTATTACCACCAAATTGTAGGTGACCAATTAGCGCTCTAGGGTAATAATGTAGCTAGAAAAGCCCTAGGGCGGTAAGTAATAATAAAAAAACACTTCACTCTTTCAAAACTC
The DNA here is from genome assembly GCA_947532105.1 of Athrips mouffetella. Lineage (NCBI taxonomy): Eukaryota > Metazoa > Arthropoda > Insecta > Lepidoptera > Gelechiidae > Athrips > Athrips mouffetella. The sequence continues at coordinate 4,032,341 of OX383971.1, read as the reverse complement.
AATTACTTACCGCCCTAGGGCTTTTCTAGGTAGGTACATTATTACCCCAGAGCGCTAATTGGTCACCTACAAGCCCCATTTGGGGGTAATAAGGACCTACTTACCGAATATGAGAGATGTAAATACAATTTACTATATACATAACCTTATAATATAACATATCTCTGTTTTAGGGGCATAGAAGCGGCCGGTAGCTTTTAGTAAAGATCAACTTGCTAAACTCATCATCATAACATCCCATGAAACGTCCACCGCAGAACAGGGAACTTCTTCCAGAATCCCAGCTTTTGCTGGAAAAATGTAGAGGGCAAGTACCATAGTTACCACGCTTGTTAGCCTTGCGGCCGGCACCTTGGACCGCGGCTGTTGGTGACCGCAGTATGTAAGATGCTACGATACACAGAAGAACGCTGCAGTCCATCCTTCTGTTCACAAGCCCTTAGTCACCTCTTACGACACCCACGGATAGAGATGGGTAGGTACTATTACGGTATTTACGGCGCCATACAGTCCACTAAACTCATTAGATGTAAGGGGCGAAAACCGTGCAAGTAAAATTATAGTCTAATCTAACCCTATCACCGGTGATGATTACTAGCAAAAAGCTATCACTCTAAATAACATATTTCCTATCACGGGCACAGCAAGGGCTAATAGTGTAATATTGCACTTCCACCAGAGCTATACGAGGAAGTTATTCTGTGAGCTGGAATATTCGAACCAATAGGGTTGCTTCATTTCTTAGCTCAGCGCGTGCGCATAAGCTAGGAAAATGGAGCAATCCTATTGGTTGGGACAATACTAAAGGCGGTGAAAGGCACCCTAAAGCCCAAGTCACACAGAGGCGGTATGATTGCGAAAGCGGTCCTGGGGCGGATCTGCGGGAAGAAAATTTTCAATGTGACAGGGTGCATAATAACTCATACTTTACAAAAAATACCGCCCCCCGCGGAACGCTTCCGCTACCGCCTCAGCGTGACTCGGGCTTAAAGGTATTGTAGCACTTCTAATGCAAACTTATTACTGTGCTAGCGATATATCTTTGAATTACACACATTGTATTATATTATAACACCCACGACAATGAAATATGAAGCAAAAATGACTCAATGGTAGACCTTTCCTGTAGTAGTATCGGTATTTGCGCACATCCGGGAGTAGTACCCCGAATATCGAACCGGTTCGCTATCGAACGGACAAACACGCCTTCATCTCAAGATCTGTCTGGTAAACCGTCTGACACAGATTAAAAATTAATAAAAAAAAGTGATAGTTGAAGGAGTGTTTGCATTAAGACAGCTGATCGCACCCATTAAAATAATATATTTCTACACAATAAAGAAGGAAAAAAAAAAGGATTACACGATAAAAAAATTAAATTAATCTGATCTTAAGGGGCTACCTGCCGCCCTAGTTAAAAAAATATTACTCGTTACATACAAAACTTATCGAAAATCCGGAAAGACAGATTGAAGTATAAAAAAAAACCGGTCAAGTGCGAGTCGGACTCGCGCGCCGAGGGTTCCGATATACCTATAGTATTTTTGGAAGCAATAAAGTCCATTTTCAGGACCGCAAAACTAAATTTGTTTGTAAAGGTTTTTTGCAGATTTCTGAAAAACTGTGCTACTTAGAAAGATTGTTTTATTTTTGCTGTAAAGTTTATATACATTTCTGTCAACTGTAATTAATTCAGATTTTTCCTTACTCAAACTTCGGAGATAAGGGGGGGGGAATGGTATTTTTTTTGACATTTTTCATCATAACTTGAAAACTAAGAAACTTAAAAAAATACAAAAATATATTTTAGAATGTACAAGTAAAGCCCTTTCTTATGATACCCCACTCGACCTAGTAGCGACAATTTGAAATTTGGCCCCCCCTATTTTGGCCCCCTTTACATTAGTAATCATACTTTTTCAAAAAAATTTCATGTGCAATGAAGTTGGGCAACTATATTCTAAAACCATTCCAAATTTCAGGTCGATAGCATAAGTGGTTGCTGAGATATACAGGGTGTTAATTTGATTGCGTGCCATAGCTTAAGGGGTGGTTCAGTAACGATAAAGAAACTCAAAAAAATTATAAAAAAAATCATACTAAAAAAATATTCAAACTCCATTGAAACTAAACTAACGCGGAGGGCAATGACCGCGCGAATGGGCGCGCTATCAAAAGCGTACGAAAGAGTTTCAGTTATGTAGTCGTCATCTTTAGGGGAGGCGTCCAGAAGTGGACGTCTTTCGGCTGATATGATGATGATGTGCCTACCTTATTCACTGATACTCGCGCGCTAGCGACGTTGCTCCGCGTTAGTTAAGTTTCAATGCAATTTTAGTTTTTTTTTAGTAGGATTTTTTTAAATATTTTTTTGTGTTCCTTTCTCGTAGATGAAACACCCCTTAAGCTATGGCACGCAATTAAATTAACACCCTGTAGAGGTGTGACAGACAGACGGACAGACAGACAGACAGAGCGGCACCATAAGGGTTCCTTTTTTTTACCAGTTTGGTATCGGAACCCTAAAAATTACCTCTCCATATAAATTGCTGATCGAACAGTTTGTATGGAGAGGTAAAAAAAAAAAATATTTCCCAAAAATTTATCTTTTTGAGAAAGTTGTTTAGTTTTGTTGACTGAGCCCGCCCGTCCTTTTCAGTTTTTGATATACCGTCCCTTACACTCTGTATACTGGCCACAAATGTATTGCAAAATGTGGGTAATGAAAATAGCATTCCTATTTACTAATAGAAGCCTAGACATACACCGTGCGCGCCACCAACGCGTAAAGTGCGCGCAAAAACGCGTCTGCGCGCTAATGAAGAGCTGGAAGGGCGTGTGTTAATTAATCGCGTCGCGTGCGCATCGCACCGTGCATTCTGCGCGCTTCCAAGTAATCTAGGAATGTTGATACGGTTCACGTAAGAAGTTATTCATAGATTAAAATAAAAGCTTTCGATGTTAAAAATTTTAAAAACCGAAATAAAAGCTTTCGATGTTTAAATTAATAAACCAACAAAGTGCGAGTTGCACTCGTGCCGATTGTTTTACAGTTAAACGATATTTTGGGTAGATAGTAGGTTCAATATATTTGGGGTTTGCGAAGGCCGAAAGAAGAAGTAAATGATTCTTAAAGTAGGCCGTGCTGCAGTGGTATAAAGCCGTTTCTATTACGAGTAGTCTGCAACAGCACGAAAAGATAGTAAACTCGATCTATTTGCGATGTATTCTGCATGTTAAGACATTTAAGATTCCCTCCCATTTTTAGTCAGATGCAACTTTCAGGCTTCTCTTATCATTCCTTATCTTATCCATACTTGTCAATTCACTCATCCATCTCAGCACTGCATTTGTGTGTGAGTATCATAATATTTTCTTATCCAAACCTTTTTTAATCTACAATAAGCGCCACTTGATCAATGACACAGACTCATGTATTTGGTTATATCATTTATTCATATAACTCATCATCATAACATCCCATGAAACGTCCACTACAGGACAGGGAGCTCCCTCCAGAATTCTAGCTTTTGCTGGAAAAATGTGGAGGGGAAGTACCACCACACCATATAACTCATATGTATACTTTATTCACTCATGCATTGAACTTTCTCGATGTAAATTCTGAGCCGATTTCCTATGAACGAACAGTATGCAATCACATTAATATACGCATAAATTAAAGAAGTCGCCACAGCGATGGTTTTCAGAGGTCGGTCGTTCCCCGTCTGCATTCCTGGGTTAAGGGTCAAGGTAGATAATTCTAAATTCAAAATTCAAGTATCCTCTTTTGGAGATATTTTACTAGTCAGACAGAGCGTGTGCGTCAAAAATTAAATAAATCAATTATAGACGGTACTACTGGCTGCTTAACACATTTTAAAATACGTATTGGGACTTTGTTATAAATGGCTGTGTATTAACGTGCCACCAACTTTGAGTAAATTTTTACGAAATATTATCCACCAAAATGTAAAAATGTTCACCAAATTTTGTTTACCAAAATGATTAAATGATCACCAAATTTGCTTCTGGCACTTCACCGGCCGCTGACGCGGCACGCTCGCTCCGCTCGCTCGGCTCGTGCCTTGTGGTCGCATAATAACCTAACACAACCTAACCGATCCCGAACGGGATCGGTTCTAACGAACCTAACCGAACCGGCTAATTTTGATCAGCATTAATTTGGTAACCAATTACCCAAATTTGGTGTACATTCATCCATTTTGTCTGAAATGTCAAATTGGGGTATAAACAATTATTTTGGAAATCATTAAATTTATAAGTAACAACGTTCCCGTTATAAATATTTCTACGAAATGGTACCTACTTTGCTGCAATCTTTTTCTGGCTTATTACAATCAAACTTGAAATAAAGCTTGCTTACTTAGCGGGTTTGTCCATGGAGAGGAAAATTTATATGCAAACACCATTTGAATCCTAAACAAATTTCTAATAATAAAAAATTGCTAATCAAAAAGGGGGTTAACGAATTCTTGCCAACGACCACGCACTTGCAACACCACTCCGACTCTCGCTGCGCTTCTAAGAATCCTGAGATTCTACTCTATAAACCTTGCGCTCCGCTCTGGATTAAAAAAATGCTATCGCCCTTAAAATAGTTCTTTGCTCCCTTGGTAAACAATCTACTATTAAAAACACTACAAGTATCAGACAAAACACGGAAAACAGTTTAACTGCATTCATTTAAGTTAAACGTTCGTCCATGTGGTGCCGGCAAAGAATAGTACTAACCCATCTCTTGCTGTGGGTATCGTAAGAGGCGACTAAGGGCTTATGAACCGGAGGATAGGATGATCTTACATACTGCGATCACCAACAACAGCGGTCGCCAGCCGCAAAACTTACAAGCGTGGTGACTATGGTATATCCCCTCCTAAGTACCACGCGTTCCTGCTGTAGTTCTGGAGAGAGCGAGCTCCCTGTCCTGCAGTGGACGTTTCATATGATGTTATGAAGTTAAACGTATGTTAAATAGCTGACAGATACTGACAAATACTTCGTAGTTTTCGAACTAATAACACCCCAATTTTTGCTCGTGCGTTAATAGTAATTAAACTTCGGGGAATCGAGCGAGCCTCTTGATGAGGATGTCCAGACGGTTTGGTCATGTCAATTTTGAAGTGATTAACTCATGTCATTAGTTTGACCCAACATGTTTAAACAATTGTGAGATTCTACTTGAAATCGTTTAAATGATTGATAATGATAAAGACATTTGACTGGGTGACCTGATCAGTCCGGATCTCTTTAATAGTAGATTAGTAGCCAAGGGCTGTAAGGCATCAATTGCAGCCCGAGATATTTAGGCGCACGAGCGCAGCGAGGGCGCCTATAGTTCGAGGGTGCAATTGATGCTTGCACCCGAGCTAACTACTCTGCTTTACACCTCGATTGTGAGGTAAGTAGGTCCTTATTACCACCAAATTGTAGGTGACCAATTAGCGCTATAGGGTAATAATGTAGCTAGAAAAGCCCTAGGGCGGTAAGTAATTAAAACGCCCGCCGCCCCGCTTCTGGAGGCGGCCGTCAAGGCGGAGCCGCGCGTGGAGGTGGAGGTGCTGCCGGGCGGGGGCGTTACAATTACTTACCGCCCTAGGGCTTTTTTAGCTACATTATTACCCTAGAGCGCTAATTGGTCACCCACAAGCCCCATTTGGGGGTAATAAGGACCTACTTACCGAATATGAGAGATGTAAGATAATATTAATAACTTATATATCTGATTATGGTTCGTGACTTACGTGAAGCTATGTTTCTACGCATATCACAGTGGCCAATTACCTGGCAAAGCTTAATCTAAGATTGTCTCTAGGTACTCTAGGTTGCTCTTTGGTTTGTGGAGGTAAGACGGCAGTCGCTCTGTGTAAGAGCCGATTCTGTAAAAACTAATTAAGGCTAGGGCAATGAACTAAATTAATTCGAAAAAAAAAATCTTTTTTTATGTAACAAGGGAGCATGCGAGCCACCTGATGGTAAGTGGTCACCACCGCCCGTAGCGCCCACTGTCTTATTAGCATAATTGACACTAACAAGACAGCAAAGCGCGTTGCCCACCCTGAGAACTAAGATGGTGCGTCTCATGTGCCAGTAATTTCACTGGCTCCCTTGCTCTTCAAACCGAAACACAGCAGTGCAAACATTGCTGCTTTACGGCAGAAAAAAACAAACAACGGAGTTGTACTTCCCCAGACGGACTTTGCACAAAAGCCCTACCACTTTCAAAACCTTCATTAGGACGTATAAATATAAATGTTACTTTACAAAAATCTTCCTCCTTGTATCTGTACCAAAATAAACATGATATAAGACAAAGCTGTAATCGTCATTACATCTTATTATTAATCTTACATCAGAAACACTGGAAAAGATCAAAGCGCTTCCAATCTTGCCACAAAATCTTCTATTTCTAATAGAACAAGTTATTTGGCAGCACTATTGCTGCAAGTCAATGCCAAGGGTGTCTTCTGGCAACTGTGAAGTTTGTTCACCTTTGAGCTATGGAGTTTATCGCCCTTATGAAGTTTTCTGGTTGTGCTGGCTGGGTATGTGGTCGGGACAACGTGTAGAGAGCTACTGACTTATACTGTAGGTATATTTACATATATTTTTGAAGTTAAAACTACTTTAGCGGCGCTTGGCACTTTTTTAGATGGGTAAAAAATGATAAACTCGCATCAGATATCGTGTCAGATCCCGCGTCAGATCCGTAGCCCAAGGAGGTTTTAACCTACGCTACGGCGAAGCGTAGTAAAACCTCCTTGCCGTAGCCTGATCCAAAAAGCGTCAACTGTCAACCGTATTATTATTACAATACGGGTTTTTATCCAGTGACCTTTACAAAAAGCATAATATTTCAAAAATGCAAGTTTTCACTTGTGCCGGCACTCCCGGAGTGCAACCCGTCCCTTTTTTTTGGAAATCGGTCGTTAGAAGGATATAAAAACAATCTTTAAAAAAAAGAACCATCCAAGTGCGAGTCGGAAACGCAGACCCAGGGTTCCGTACCACTAAGGTAAAAATATCGTCTTGGTTTATCAATGTGACAGGGTACATAAGAACTCGTACTTTACAAAAAAAAAATACCGCCCCCGGAACGCTTCCGCTACCGCCTCAGTGTGACTCGGGCTTTAAACGATACGGATGTTATAGCCCTAAAGGACTTATACTTTGCTTATGCTAGGGCTACATACATAAAATCACGAATCTTTCCCGTAGGGATAGGCAGAGATCACAGCCCTCCACCTGCTACGATTTTGACATACTCACCTCGCTACTTTCATCAACCCTACTCGTATACATGATATCTTCGTGATTATTTTTCTTTTAGCCATGGTGACGTAACCTTTCCGCACCATATAAGTCAAGTGTCTCGTATAGTGAGGTGTCTATTACGGTTCAGTGTTGGGTGTCAACTGTAGCCAGAAATAACGCAGTGTTTAACGCTGGCTGCATTTACACCGTTGTCCTATAAAGGCACAAGTGCGGAAAGTGAATCCTGGTTTTATATTTGAAAAGCTGTACAAAATCTTAGATTAGATTATCGTCTTCTGCCGCAAATGTTACCTGTGCTCTGTAATCTGCGGTTCGATGGGTAAGCAAATAAGTAGAATTAACAAAATAGGGCATTTTTTTTTTAATTGAAGAGGGAGGCAGACGAGCAGGCGGGTCACGTGATGGTAAGTGATCACCGACGCCCATAGACACCTGCAACACCAGGGGGATCACAGGTGCGCTGCCGGCCTTTGAGATATTTGTAGGCTCGTTTCTTGAAGGCTGCCTTGTTGTACCCGTTCGGAAATACCTGCGCAGGAAGCTGATTCCACAGTGCGGTCGTACGTGGTAAGAAGTTTCTTGTAAAACGTACGGTGGAAGATTGCCAGTTATCTAAGTGGTAAGGATGAAATTTTAACTTCTGGCGAGTGGTGCGGTGGTGAAATTCTGCAGCAGGTATTAGCTCGAACAATTCTTCAGAGCACTCCCCATGATACACGCGATAAAGGATGCATAGAGATGCAACATCTCTCCGCAGTGCTAGATGGTCGAGACGGCCGGTGAGGACATCGTCGCCAATGATTCGGATCGCTCGACGTTGAACGCGGTCAAGAGGATTAGGCATTAGGTGGGCAACGCGTTTTTGCTTTTTATTCGTATTAAACCAAAGCTGCTGGTCTTCAAGAGACCGGATGTAGACAGACGTCCATTAGGAGGCCTTTTAGTATTTTCTTGTTCCCATAATTCCTCATTACGTTCCATGAAACATACACTGCTGGACAGGGAATTATCCCTTGGAAGTTCACAGCAATCGTGTGTATGTATTTTGAAGAACCATGTCCGGCTGGCACAATCGGGACGGTGTTACAATATTACAGAAAAACGCTGCTGCCTTGCTGATCCTTAAGCCCGCGTCACACAGAGGCGGTAGCGGAAGCGTTCCGGGGCCGGTATTTTTTGTAAAGTATGAGTTCTTATGCACCCTGTCACATTGAAAAGCGGTCGCGGCGCGGTATTTTGTTCCCGCCAAACCGCCCCGGACCGCTTTCGCAATCATACCGCCTCTGTCTGACTTGAGCTTTAAGTCGCCTTTTACGACACCCATGAAAAGATAGGATAGTAGTAGCCAGGACCACACAGTTTACATGGTGCTTACTTAAAGCCACTAGTGCAAAGCAGAAGAAAGTGAAGATTATTCGCGAACGCCTATTGTATATGATACCAACAAAATGCTGATGATTTTCACATTACAATAAAAATAACGTAACCTTTTTAAAATGACGGCATTGTGACAGTAGGACGGGGCGATGCGTAAGGCCTGGCCAGATAGACCTCTTCTGTCGAGTGATCACACCTAGCTGAATTCAAAGACTAATTCGGCATACATTGCTCGTTGAAGTAAGGATATTGCAATTAACATAACCAAGCCTCCCAGCAATGTATCCCGAATCAGTCATTGAATTCAGCTAGGTGTGATCGAAACGATACGATACGCCGCGTCTCTTTCATAAATTTTGTATGCAAGTGTGTTTGGAGGGGCGCACGGCCGGCGGCGTGCCAACGGTGACAGTCACTTGCATACAAAATGCACCTCGCAGCGTGCCGCACCTCTCCTGTCTGGCCTTCGCTTTAGATGTTGCCCAAATCGGTATGTATCGATTCGTCCTGCTCTCAAGCATAGCTCTTTTCTGCTGCTCTAATCAAGCTTTTCCATTTCGACTGAATGTTACGCGTCAGTGTAACAGCGGTTCGAACAAGTCGTTTAGGCGCGCCGTTCTCACATACTTTTTGTCCGAGACATGTCTAAATCCGCTCCGGCGCGCGCGCAGCTAATTCTGAACTAAACTCACGCACGCCTTCCTGTTACATAACTATTGTTACTCATTTCCTAATAAGATAAATAAGATTGTTGAGTGAAATTTGTTGTTAGGGTGTCCAATACTTTCTTTCGAAATTTGTTTGTTTGTTTTTATTTTTTTATTTAAATACAACTTGCAAGAATAAGTTTTTGGCAAAGCTTAGCTGAAATGTTTTACCAATGAGATACGTACAAATTACGTTTAGTCTAGGAAACGAAGCGGATCGTTAAGAGAATTATATTGGGGCCGACTGCTTCGTTTCCTACACTAGTTCATGACAGATTTGGGTAAGGCCCTGTAACTTTGCACAATAACACACTGGAAAAGTAACACAACAGTAACACACATAGTATGGTAACACAACGGAATTGTGTAATGTTTAGTTTATAATACCTATGTAAAATGCCAAACTACCAAAATTACTATAGTACCTACAGCCTTTCTAAGTACGAGTATAACCTGAAAAATATAATGGTAAGGCATGATAAATGGCAAGAAGCTTTAGGTAACACAACGTAACACACGGTAACACACAGTAACACAGGAATAAATCGCGTGGCAATCCTCACCTTAACTTTTCACCTATAAAACAATATCTGAATTTTCTGCAGCACACATCGACGTTACCGTAAACCTCCAAAGATGGCTACTTGACAAAGCTGGCAAATGAAATGTCATGAAGAAATTTTGGTATACTAATAAAATATACTACGGTAGCCATAACAAAAAGAAAATAATATAAAAACGAGTAACACACGCCAAGACAACACACTGGAAAAAAAGTGGGGTCACGACTATTTTGTGGATAAAATATGATAAGATAATTATTTATAACTACATAAAAAGCACTAAAATATTCAAAAAACTTGGGGTTTCAATTTTGCAAGAACTTTTTAGACATGTAGGTAACAAAAATCCATTTTTTAACGGTTAAAAGTTTAGACAATGGCGTGGGGTCAGTGAAATTTTCAGTGACCAGAAAAAAATGTGGAATTACAAAGTCTAATGGTGAGCACTAGATCAATCTGATATACCATAACTGCTGTAAATAAGCTCGTAAATTCACTGCACAACAAATTTTTTACATATAAATGCTAAAAAATCTTTTTGATTAGCAAGGTATGAGGGCTGAAGTAAGGGGTCACAGAATTTTTTCGAAACGTGCATAGTTACAGGGCCTTACCCATTTGTGATATTCGCGTGCACGTCATGAAAACTTGTGAATAAAATTGAGGATCTATTTGAAAAAGTTGATTTAACTTTAGCATGCTACTACTTAGTCCATGAAACTAAATAGCTTTACCCAAGAAACATAGATTGAAATACTCAAAACGAATTCGCATAGAAACAGCATCAGCCGATAGCGCATTTTGTATGGGAGGTTAATTTGTTTTTTCATATTTTCGACCTACGCTCATTTTCTGAAGTCTGATTAGATTACTAACCGGGGAAAGCCACTTGAACTATAAGCTGCATAATTCATCATCACGTTCTAATTTCAAAAACCTTTTCTACGCTAGCGGACAAAAATGACTTTTGCACGTAGATTTCGACCGATAAAGCAAAGTTTTCTGATGTAGTGAGGTGATAGTGAGGTAAATAAAATAATTATTTTGCCAGCCCTACCCATAACAGGTGTCATCAACCCTTCGCAAAGATCGAAGATAAGGAACTATTATAACCAACTCGAGTCAGATCAAATCGATATCACTTAGTTGACATTTCCAGTCCGCCATTAGAATATTTATTTGCACCAAACGAAAGGTGCAAATTAATTTGTGGCCGGCAAAGAATAGTACCGACCTATCTCTACCCGTGGGTGTCTAAGAGGCGACCAGGGGTTAATGAACCAGATGGGCAGCAGCATCCTTCTGTGTATCGTATCATCTTACATTCTGCGGTCACCAACAACCGCGGTCCATGGTGCCAGTCGTCGTAACGCTGAAAAGCGAGGTGACTAATGGTACTTCCCGTCCACATTTTTCCAGCAAAAGAAAGAATCCTGGAGGGAGCTCCCTGTCCTGTAGTGGACATTTCGTAGGATGTAATGATGAACTTTCCTTGCCTTTATTACAAACATACTCTTTCCCGTCGGGGTAGGCAGAGACCACAGCCCTCCACCTGCTACGATCTTGACATACTTCCCTCGCTTTCTGTAGTATCATCAATGCAAGCATGTAAATTTATAAAGTGTTTATAAAACAAGGTCGGTAAAAAATATTATGTGTATTTAAAAGACCGTTTAAAATAATAACCTAAAAAGAAAAAACCAAATTCTATAAAAACAAGCTCAGTGTTGCCAGGTGGTCTCGACATTTTTCCCTCTGGAATGCAAAAAAGAACGCGATTAAAATTTAATTTTTAATTTATTCATAATGGACTGGCGTCTTTAAATTTAGATCTCATTTTGCTGCACTGACCCCGGTGTCCTTTGCAGATTTTATCAGAATTCTTGTTCCCAAAAAGAAAAAAGATTGCTCCATTTTGCTAATTAGTTTTGATGATACGAACGTCAAGTCTTTAGATTAACGGACTGCGCCTTGACCCTCTGTGAGATAAGATAAATTAAATTGCATAATTATTTATTTGTTACCTTAATAAATAGAGCGAGTAGGGCAAATATCATAACTAATAAATCGGCATACGTGAAAATAATTGTAGCAACTAAGTCATTGCTACTTTTTGGCAAGCATGCAGCATAAATATACACAATTAGTCCAGTCAATTTACGAAGGTTTGTATGGAGAGGGTTGCATTAAATGCACTTTAGGGGATAATTTATTAAATTACCAGTAAAAACATTCAAAGATTTATAACCACACTAGCTGGTGGCGGTTCGTCTGCGCAGGTTAATAAATTGTAGCCTATGTGTTATTCTGATGTACGAGTATAAGCTATATTATTTTTAAGATTCATTGAAATCCATTCAGTAGTTTTTACGTGAAAGAATAACAAACATACAAACTTTCGCACTTATAATATTAGTAGGAAGTAGGATTAATCCCCGATGTAACGTTGATATTCTTAAAACCAGTAAGTATAAGATGAACTCAACTTGTATAATATTTACCATGTAGCACAGGTAAGCTTATACTGGTAATTTTACAAAAAAAAATGTTTTTACAAAATTGCAGGATTTCATTATTTACAGATTCAAATAGCCTAAATTACTATTAAAAATTAATTTCTATAAATGTGCATTTAATGCAACCTTATATTGTAAATTGACTAGACTAAATATAATACAGTAAGCTACACAAAAGTTCGACAAGTGCCTTTTGACAGATTAAATCTTAAAATTCTTGTAACTATGGGCGTGCTCAGTCAACGAAACTTCGCAAATTTTTTTCAAAAATCCATCGGTTTTGATTTTTTTTTTCTATTGATTGGCTTACTCTTGACCTCGATCTAGTCTTGAAGACAGAGATGAGATCGATGATGGAACGAGCTTGCCCAGAAGAAGCCTATTCACTCGCGACTTGAATGGATTCGGGTTGTATGAACTCGGGAACACAGACGCAGGCAGAGAATTCCACTCTTTAGCCGTGCGCATTATAAAAGATGTTTCAAAGCGCTTTGTGCGAATGTGGGGAATATCAACCAAGTATGGGTGATATCCTACGATGCGTCTGGACTCCCGTTGGTAGAAGGGAGATGGTGGAATAAGCTCGTGGAGCTCATAATAGATAATCGGCCCATACAAAATTACATAGGCGGTCAGATTGTACGGAATTTTTATTTTTATTTTCCAACACAAGTTTAATTCGGAGAGTGGTTCAGTTTTGCCAAACAATCGATTGAAGTTAGTATTTTTACTTACAAGAAAAAAAAACAGGATTAAAATAACTGGATATCGATAAGAAATGGCGGCGTAGCGGCCTGTTTCCAGAACCAATTCAATAACCAATTAGAATTAAAACATTTAAAGAAGGCGGCTGCTAAACGCCGTTATTAAATGATTTTCGTGAAAAGAAATTATTATGAAAAAGTTTAGAATCAGTAAAAAACTTTTCTTAATAAAATTTGTTTTCCTTCGTGGAACACTTATATTTAATAATTCATCATAACATCCCATGAAACTTCCACTACAGGACAGGGAGCTCCCTCCAGAATTCTAGCTTTTGCTGGAAAAATGTGGAGGGGAAGTACCATAGTCACCTCGCTTGTTAGCGTTACGGTTGGCACCATGGACCGCGGCTGTAGGTGACCGCAGTAAGTAAGATGTACGATGCCAAGAAGGATGCTGCTGCCCATCCTCCAGTTTATAACCCTTAGTCGCCTCTTACGACACCCACGGGTATGTATGGGTTGGTACTATTCTTTGCTAGCACCACACGGGACACTCGGATTAGATTCTACATATTCTTAAAAGTTCCCAGGCAGATTTTCAAGACACAGTATTATGAATGACTGTCAAGTGCACAGGTCGCCATAATGCGAACTTCCAAAATGGCTCCAATCGGAACCGAACCTGCACCCCGCAATTATAAGCCCATCAATTTTCGATCACATACTCCATCTTGGGCGCCCTTCATGTTAGCGTAACCATTAATATTTTGACGTGAATTATTCTTAAGTCGATCTGATGAGTATTTTATGGTTTTGACATGTTATTATGTCAGAAGTTTGGGGAATGAGTTTTGAGGAAGGGGAGACAGGAAAGCATTAGAGGTAGTACGAAGCTTCTTTGAAATTAATGCGTAAGGCTTTTTAAAGTATGAAATTAATCAATAAAGATGCTGGTATATATGTCGCAGGCAAATTGTAGGTACATTACGTCGTTTTATATTATGACTTGGCCTTCTACAAAATGGCGAAAAATTTTATATTTCGTCATTTTACGTAATGCCGCGGCATTTCACAAAACGGCGTGAAATTAGTTTCTGGCACTTGCTGGTCACTGCCGTGGTACGCTCGCTTCACTCGCTCGGCTAGCGTTGTGGTGGAAATAAAATCTAACCCAACCTAACGTGGCTAACGCACCTGATGCCTACCAGTGATCTAAACCCGTTTACAATTTGCCGACCGTTTACAGTTTGCCCGCCGTTTGTACCAAAACGGCGAATTATAAGATTTGCCAGCGTCAGATATACTAGGTAATTACCTAACTTCCGTTTGCCCATTTCTTAATGAGGTCAAAAGCAACAACTTTTGTTCTACGACTTTGCTAACAACGCACAAAAAAATTTCAACTTCCCATACAAATGACCAGAGTATTGTATGAGAAGTTGAAATTTTTTTGCGTGTTTTTAGCAAAGTCGTAGAACCAAAGTTGTTGCTTTAAATTTCACTAATAAGCATGCGGGAAGTAAAGGTTAAAATTTCGATGAAAAAAGTTTTTTTTTACTGTTTCTTTGTTATTTTTGATCATTTATTTTTATTCTGTGTGTAACTTACTTGAACAATTGTCGAAATCACACATCTAAAAAAAATTCTATGCGGACAAAACCGCAGAGCAGAACACTAGTTAATTAAACTATAAACTCTAAACGCAAATAAATCACACCTTTGTTTCTCTTCCCAGATCAATCTGACCTTTCCACAACCTATTTTTAGAGTTAGCAACAAAATGGCGGCGCCAGCACAGATTAAATAATCCCGGCGCGCCCGTAACCTAATTAAACGCAGTCATTAACTAGACTTCGATTAATGTCTAAGGTTTATAGAAGAAAACCAACAAGATAGTCGCGAATGCTATTTCTCTCCTGGGTGATAACGTTTTCCGTGTTTCGTAAGGCACGGTATGCCGTCGATTTAACGTAGAGGCGGAAGTCGCACGGTTAGTGTCAAACTTGAAGCGCTCTTGACTGTACCTAAGACCTTATTAGGTACAGTCAAAAGCAGACCAAGCTTCACACTTGTATCGCGATTTTAGCTCCTACTGCTATGAAAATAAGAAAGTTATGTGTCAAGCTTGACGTGCTGTTGATTGGTGAAGCATTTGGCGGCTTGAAAACTCTTAACTGACTAAGTCAGCCTTTCTTGGCCAGACAATACCTATCATCATAATATCCCATGAAACGTCAACTGCAGGACAGGCAGCTTCCTCCAGAAGTCCAGTAAAAACGCGTGGTAATTAGGGGTAATTAGATTTACCACAGTCACCACGCTTTTAAGCGTTGCGGCAGGCGACCGCTGTTGTTGGTGACCGCAGTAAGATGGTACGATACTCAGAAAGATGCTGCTGCCTATCCTCCGGTTCATAAGCCCTTTGTCGCCTCTTACGACACCCACGGGTAGAGATGAGTTGGTACTATTCTTTGCCGGCAGCATACGGGCCAAGACGATACCTATAGGATAACAAAAGCCACGATCACACCTAGCTGAATTCAAAAACTAATTCGGTATACATTGCTGGGAGGCTTGGTTATGTTAATCTCAATATCCTTACTGCAACGAGCAATGTAGGTATGCCTCGAGGTATGATCGTGGCTTTAACTAAACTATCTGATGTAAACAAACATTTTACAAACCCGAAAAATACTTTAAAGCACGTAATCCGTACCTTTAATCAACATTTCGCGCAGAAAAAAAAGAAAGAAGTTGGGTTTTTCGAGGCGCCAAAAAGCCGCCGCCATTATTCTTAGAAGGAATGGAAGAGTGAATGAAAAAAAAAACCGTGAACCTAAACTCGCCGACAAACAGTTTTACGAGCCGATGCACCGAAATTGCTGACGGTATAACAATTTGACGATAAGAAACCGGTCGTCTGGGATTACTCCCGTTAGGTACCGTCTATGGAAAATTCGGTACATTCAAGAGCAAATAAAAATAAAAAAAGGAATGCATAGGAGGATTGATCACTTTATGACGTCAATTTGCAGCGTCTTTACTGTCTATAATTGAAATAAATTCGGTACAAAGTTAAATGTACCAAGCTGGATATATAGGGAATATAAAGTTTGAAATCAGAAAATGGTGCCCAGAAAGCGCATCGATCTAATATTTTCAGCTAAAAATGCGTAGGTATTTTCGATATCACCCACACTTGGATTTTGATATTCCACACATTCGCACGAAGCACTTTGAAACATATTTTATAATGCATACGGCTAAAGAGTGGAATTGTCTGCCTGCGTCTGTGTTCCCGAGTTCAAATAACCCGAATCTATTTCAGTCGCGAGTAAATAGGCTCCTTCTTGACAATCTCGTTCCATCGTCAACCTCATCTCTGTCGTCAAGACTAGATCGAGTTCAAGAGTAAGCCCATTGACAATATAAAAAAAATTACCTAATTTTTTTAACCGGATTTTACCACCTGGGTACGGTCGGACAAAAAAGAGGTCTATAAATGTTTTGACATAACTTGCCGTGTCAAAAAAAAACAATATCCATCAATTAAGCCCGCGTCATACAGAGGCGGTAGCGGAAGCGTTCCGGGGCCGGTATTTTTTGTAAAGTATGAGTTCATATGCACCCTGTCACATTGAAAAGCGGTCGCGGCGCGGTATTTTGTTCCCGCCAAACCGCCCCGGACCGCTTTCGCAATCATACCGCCTCTGTGTGACTTGAGCTTTATTGTTAATCTAAGTATATGATGGATAAATAAAAGAGTAAAACCAAACCCTAACTGAAAGCTTCTGTTCTAAAGTTAGTTTTCGGGTCGACTACCAACAACCGAAAAACTTTACAAACCTTAAAATAACACGCTCTATAAAAAACTTTGGAAAAATAAACAAATAAAGTAGAAACGGGAGTGACCCTCTTCTTCGCAGATTGCACTGTGTTATTTGGACATTATCGATACCGGCGGCGGCGGCTGAAAAAAGATTAAAATGTGTGATAAACAAATTTTGTACAATATTTATGCTTGCCGCAGTAAATTCAAGCATTTATTGCTATTATTACCTTGGGACGGTTTTAATATATAACGTGTAAAGATGTCAGATTAAAGACCCCGGAAGGAGTAACAAAGCGCTATATAAAATTGTGTAAATAGGAAAAATATGACCTCAACCATTAATTTTAGAAGGCCTTTACAATATCATAGGGCCTTTAAGTAAACAAAAAAGTATTAGTTATTTTAAGACCACAAGCCATATTTTAGTAAGTTATAACGAACAAATATCCGAACTACCTCTCCAATAAATTAGGAGCTAGAGTGATACAGTCAACAACAGGTCAAGCTTGACACTCGCAGTGCGACTCTAGCCCCTACATCTAGAGAAATAAAAACAGTATTCCAATGTGTCAAGCTTGATTTGGTCTTGACTGTACATCCGAATTTTGAGCACATACATAGGCTGCCATACATCCTACCTTTTTGGCTACGGGCAGTCTAGTCGTGCATAAAGGGTCCAAAACGAAGTTTATTTCTGTGCTTACAAATCTTGTGACGTCAAAATTAGATTTTTTTTAAAGTGTCCCAAAATCATTTAACTAATTATCAACGCCAGCCATAAAATCAATCCTCTTAAAATCGAAACAAGTTAATGAAAAACAATGTTTTGAAAAGACGAAACGCATAACGCCTTCAATGAACATTTTCTTAGAATCCAATCGTTCTGTACAAGTACTTGAAGAAACCATTAGATTTTTTTCTAGTTTCTTTTTATATTCTAAGGCTTTGTCGGCATTGTCAGTCTAGGGAAACAATAAAAAATTTATCATCAACTATTGGGGTAAAACCATTTCTCCATTCCCGAAACAGAACAATAGACTTATTGTGAAGAGGCCTTTATGTAAGGTACTGTTTTTATCTGTGGCGTTATTTTATCTATTATGAAATAATAACGCTTTGAGTTGAATATTTTGGGCTGAATATGTCAAAGTTTTATTGATAGTATTTGTTTTGTTGGTTAAGGTAACTTTAATAGATGCGATAAAATAATAGCGAGGGATAATATTTTCTGTATCAAGGCTGATGGATGACCATACTAATAGATTATGATAGATATAGATGATTTAACGTCAATGGGCTTGCTCGTAGCCCTAAGGATAGGGGTGAGGTCGACAATGGAACGAACTTGACCAAAAAAGCCTATTCTTGAATAGATTCAGGTTATATGAAGGTACACAGACGAATTCCACTTCACGACGAACTCGTCACTCGCAATTTGTGGATTGTGGAACATCAACCAGTGGTTGATATGATGACCCGCGGTACGTCTAGACTCCTGATGGTAGAAGAAAGGGCGTGGCGAAAGAAGTTCAAGGAGCTCTTGGGCACACTCGATAAGGTGGTAGGGCTTTATGCAAAATCCCTCTGGGGAAGTACCGCCCCCTTGCCTAATTCTGTGTTTTCTTGCCTAATTCTGTAATTCTCAGGGAGGGCAACACGCTTTGCTGTGTTATTATTGTTAAATTATCCCACAATTAATACATAGAGTGTTATGGGCGGTGGTGACCACTTATCATCAGGTGGCCCATAAGCTAGTTTGCTCACTGTTTACATAAAAAAAAACACTCATCATCATTTATCAGTCGTAAGACGTCTACTGCTAGGCCACCCCTAAAAATCTCCATCACGACCGGTCCTGCGCTGCTCGCATCCAACTAGATCGTCGGTCCACCTTGTGGGGGGCCTGCCTGCGCTACGTTTTCCAGTAGACGTAAAATACCATTACATCTAAATTACAGACAGTTCGGAAAACCTAATCTAGAAATAGTATGTTTGCCTTCCAGGTGAAAGGTGGCAGTAGCTTTTCTTACAAACAAGTGCCTAAGTTGAATGTCCTAGGTTAGACAGCATATCTCTTAAAATGAAATAAGGTAGGTAGAGCCAGTTATTGAAGAATTTGGAAGTAATGTACTTATATAAGCGGTTATAAAAGTAGTAGATTCAAATGTCCTTGTCGCTACTTATTCAATCAAAAATAACTATAGCAAAATCCCAGTTTAAGAACCGTAGCGCCAACCCACTGCCTATTGGCCATTGTGAAAACCAACTCAGAGGGTGTCATTTACGACACCACCCCCACTAACTGAACCAAGGTTTTATCTTAAATAGAAACTGTATTGTATTACAACCTTGTCATTCTCAGTCAAGGAAACGACTTGTTTTTTTATTCACTCAAACGGCAGATGCAAGAAAGGTGCTAGTCGCTTTGTTTCAACATCTGTATTCTATCTTTTGTAATTGGCAACACCTGCCCTTCCTTGTTATATTACGAATCGTTTTGAAGGACAACCCTTGATGGCATTTGGAAGATAAGGATTGGTCATTTGCGAGGAAACAAATGGAAATTGTAATCGATGAGGACAAGGGAGTAAGTGAAAAGATTATATCATATTTGAAACATGCTTGAAGCAATATTATATATACGTGGTTCCGAATAGATATATCGTTAAGCGTTATACAGAACTATCTGTTGTCCGCGACTTCGTACGTGTGGAATTTAGTAAAAAAGTACGGTAGCTACCTATGTCTTTTCCATGAATCCAAGTTATTTTCAAACATGGGAAAGACATAGACTAGATAGACTGTCTAAATTGTCTTCGATCCGAAAAACAGCTGGAAGAAAACTGGCTTCTTTGCGAGAGGAATAGTCAAGAAGATAGCCTTCAAATAATTATGGCAAAATTGTAGGCAACAAAAATTTTAATTTACTATCTCCTCCTTTTTATATATAAAAGGAAATCGTGACTGATCTATAAACGCATAACTCAAACCTCATAGTGCACACATAGATAGGCATCGGATAATAAAGGATTTTGCAAAATTTATCCCTTGAATCTACGGAATTCCACACGAATGAATTCGCCTATCAATCAATACGAGGAGAGAATCGGGTTGGTCCCTCAAAAACTTCACTAAACTAGGCATATTTTATGCAACGATTGTTGGACAGGTGACGGACCCCAAGCTCATAAATTAAGCACCACCTCCGTAATGGACCCCAAACATTTGTTAATGATCTCGCGATGTCTTTTTAATATCCCTCGATTGGTGGTAAACTTTTTTGCCGAATATTTACTTTTTATTTCCTAGTTTATTCCTTCTTTCCCTGACTTTAGAAACGACATAAAGATAAAGTTTGTATGGTTCGTATGGTAAGTTACCATTAAGTTTGTAAGGGGTACCAGAATATTATTAGCAAGTAATCATAATTTTAGCCGGGATCCTAAATCGTATTGACAAAAACCGGTTACTTAGAAGAGAGGAGGGTGGAGGACGGAACTTCCACAGGATTAGCAACGCGCTTTGCTGTCTTATTTGTATCAACGTATGCTACTAACAAGACAGTGGGTGCTATGGGCTGTGGTTACCACTCATACCATTAGCCGCTGGTCTAATCTAAGAAGTGCGATGCGGATGCGCGCATGATGCACGCCGCCTGTCACTTGTTTCATACAAAGCGACGCGTCGTCGCAGTGCGGCGAGGGTGAGGCGCGGTCGTGCAGTGCGCCCGATGCGCGCATCAGTTTGAAGCTGCACGCCGAACGATACACACAGGGACGGAGTACGGACACAGGGAAAATGCGTGACGACGTAGAATTTAATATTTCTTTTTGTGAGATAATTGAAAAATATCCGGTGATTTATGATTTTAATCGCAAAGATTATAGTAACAGAAACGTGCAAGATATATATATAAACTGAGCATCTAGAAATATTTTTTCTTCCAAAATATACCTATTTAAGCAAAAGTCATGTACCTAAGCAAAAAAATATTATTTTAAACTACAACGTTGAAATATTATATATTATTTTAAAACAAAACCCGACTGCGTATCTACGTAGGTACGTAGCAAAACAGAGGAAACCAAACTTTAGGATCTATACGTTAATTTCATTAAACAAATTCAACGACGTAGGTAGGTATGATACCTACATCAAAATCGGTTCAGCCGTTTAGTAGTTACGAAGGCACATACATAGAGGCCAAACACATAACCCTTCTAATAGGCTTTGCCGAAGTTGGGTAGTTATGGGCTTTGCTGCAGTCACGCCAATACAGAAAAAAAAAACTTACCTTATAGTTATCAGTAGTCTCTCTTCTGGACAAATAGGTATTTTAAAATGTGTGTAGTTTTTCTCCAAGCCATGACTCACTTTGGACAAAATTAAGTGAAAACATTGAGGGGATATCTTATACACGTCCGAAAAACGATCCGGATAATTTTGTACATTTTTCATTACATAGAAAAATCTATGCTCCTGTCCCGCTCGCCAGACAGGGTGCACTGCATATCTCCTGTTATGCAAATTTGCTAAATGCATCAAAGCTAGCATGTCTTCATCATCAGATGAAGAGGACATGTTGTCTTATTGAAATCGAAATTTAGAATGCCCTAAATACGTCCACTGCCGACGCCCGCACCACACCTTTCGCGCACTTCTTGCGTACTGCACCGGCGCTGCCGGTTGCGCGCATGATGCGCGCATGATGCGCGCATCCGCATCGCACTTCTTAGATTAGACCGGCGGCTAAAGGTGGCACACCTGCTCGTTTGCTCACTTGTGATATTAAATGAAAATTTCAACTGTCTACCTATTACGGTTCATGTGCAGGATACAACCCGCTGACAGATAGACAGACAGACAACGGAGGCATATTAATAGGGTCTCGTTTTTCGCCCTTTGGGTACGGCAGATTCTATGGTACCTCTCATCAAGCGTCAAATAAAATATGTATTATTTATGTGCAATGGAGGCCTTAGAGTAACAAAAAGAGTGCTTTTGAACGAACAAAAAGAAAACTTTTTTAGAGTTAAAACAATTCCCATTGAATAAGTTATTTTGAAAACGGTACGGGTATTTGGGGTAACGGGAATAGCCTATTGATACAATTTGTGTTAGTTAATTAAAATTACAATAAAGCAGGTGCTTCCGAACCTTAAAAAATAAAATATTCGTAAATCCTTTGTGTCTAGCGGCGATGACGAAATCGATAGACAACAAAGATTGCTCCAAGACCGTAAAATGTCAATGACAGACATTAATACATCGTAAAATTTGGTCATAAATAGATTACCTGTCCTGATAACTTTTAAATGTACAAAAAAGAAAGATAGTAGGCAGCTAAGCGCCAGTTGCACGAACCGTCATATAACTTGAATCTAAGTCGCGAGTGAATAAGCTGCTTCTGGGCAAGTTCCTTCCAACGTCGACCTCATATCTGTCCTCAGGGCTAGATCGGGGTCAAGAGTAAGCTCATCATTGACACTAAAACAATCGTTTTTAAAAATAAAGCAGCAGCAATAAATTTAAAGCAGCTTAAATTTTAAAAGCTTTCTACAACTGACTGTAAGATGACAAGAAATAAAATGAAAGTAAACACCTAGCCGTCAATACTCGTAATCACAATAAAGACCTGTCCAATAACACTATAATTCGATATAATCACAAAAAGTACCATTTCTAAAACAAATATAAATATTACGAGTAAGTATAAAACACCAACGCCACCTTGTCGAATTAAAATCAATTATACCTGAAACAATGACCACCCACCCAGTAGTTTGATGCAATCGGAGTTTAAGCTCAATTAGAGGAAATAAAAGCTGAATAGTCCTGTTATTATAAAAGTTGAATTTTGTTAGTTTTGACAAATGTAACAGACGTACTGATTTAGTAGGATGACTCCTAATAAAAACAAATAAAATTGTAAGTTAGGTCAGACATTTTCTATGTGTCGATCTATAAATTCCTAGTACTACTACTCACCAACTTGATTTAGTGAAACATTTTTTAAACTTACAAATGATAGCGATTAATGTGACAGGAGCCATAAATAAAAAAAAAATATCCTTCCGTTTAGGCTACGCCGCAATCTGGTAAAAAGTTAGCACCTTATAGTTACTCAAATAACTTGGAAACTATTAATTTTGGCAGAACCAATATAAGTGCAATGTAGAAACACTAAGAGGTTGTAATCGTACGGGCAACCGCTCGTCGGTAGAAACTTTTTCAATTCTATTACCACGCTATATAAGGTCCAAAAGTGTTTCTACTGATGTGCTGTTGAGTGTACTAACTTGACGATTCCACGCTACTTGTCAGATCATGTATGTAGCCCTAAGGACACATGCCCACAGTTACAAACCTATTGAGGAAACAAATAACTAATAACTTAAATTGCCATGTAATTCAACGAAATAAGATTCAAAATAGAAAAGCATTTTCTTTATCAACTAACTACAGCTGCTTTTCAATTATGATCAATATCCGATCAAAAGTTCATTTCGATAATAATTCGTATCATTTAAAATGTAAGGTCAAATTTTATTTAACACTTAATAATACAATACGATAAACTTAGGGTGCTTCTATAATAATACGTATAAAAAGTTACAACTTATAATTTTCTGTACTAATTCATGTGCTTCCTTCATTGTAATACCACCTTTTAATTACAATTGTAATTGTTAACTGACACTATTATTACGGAATAATTTTCCATCTTGACTGTGTACTTTTGTTTGTTTGATTTGGAGATAACTTTTTGTGAGTTTTTACTCGTAGTGTCGTATTATGAAGATTCTAAGTACACGTTCATAATTGCTCTTAGCTGATAGATTCAAGATATTTTTTTCAGTTATGTATTTCGACCTACGAGTATGTTCCTTAAGAAAACAGCCTCCGTGGTCTAGTGGTTAGAGGGCTCGGCTCTCGATCCGGAGGTTCTGGGTTCGATTCCCGGTGGGGACACTGTCACACAAAAATCCCTTTGTGCGACCTCCCCAGTTTGGTTAGGACATTGCAGGATGAATCACCTGATTGTCTGAAAAGTTAGATGATTCCGTGCTTCGGAAGGCACGTTAAGCCGTTGGTCCCGACTACTATCTAAGGATGTAGTCGTTAATGAGCCATGTCAGAGGCCTTTGGCGGCTCAACAACTCTGACACCAGGGTTTGTGAGGTCGGTCATCGACCTTGCTACCCACACGATATGATGATGATGAAGAAAAGTTGTTCAGTGTCATGATTAGAATCTACCGTTTAAGTTTGTATACATTCGGTCACCAGACATATTGTATAGGCTCTATCTAACACTAAGATTCTGAGCGCTTTCTGATATTACGGTCAACCGCACGTCGGTAGAAACTTTTTCAACTCTATTATCACGCCATAAGGTCGAAAAGTGTTTCTACTGATGTGGTTTTGAGTGTACCTAAGCAACGCAATACAAATACGTACAACCAAAACGCAGCCGGTTTTCGAATTCAAATGAAAAAGAGAATTGAGTTCTACTTATTCAAGGTTTGGATATTTAAATAAATATATTCGTTTCGATATTGTTTTCATTCTGCGATACCTTAAAACATAGACAAAAATACCCCAACAGAAGCATAAAAAATACCCCCTTTGTTTTTTTAAAGAAAGTCGTATGCAAAGTATATTCAGGGTGTAAATGGCACCGCCATTATTACAACAATCTAAAAACCAATTAATCAAAGAAACCACCCTTATCAATTTTAACCACGGACGGATGCAAAAAAATATTTGTCAAGAGTAGATTGTGTTTGGTAAATTAGGGGTCCGTAGCGACTCAAGATTTGTATGCATATCGAATTATCTAAAATCTATAATTAAGATTTTCCTACAACTAATAAATAAAAAATTAGCTCGCTCAATTTGTTTGGTAATGTCTGCAAACACTGTCTGCAAACTGCACTGTTTGGTCTTTTCAAGGTCATAAGGGCGGTACTAGAGAGCGCTTTTATTTTTGAGTGTTTAAGGCGATTCTCTCTGTGTTTTGCAAATTTAGGCGTGTTTTGAGACGATATAAGTAGGTCGTTATTCAAGAAATAAATATGAAAAAGATATATGTTGATTATCCATGTTTCAGCTATAATTTGTACGTATATCTTTTCGACACAATTTAAAATACCTTAGAAAAAAATTATAAAGCAAAGAGCTTTTCTTCCAAAATCACACTAAACTCGATATTTCTCCTAAACGGATAGATGGATTTACAAAATTTTTGCAGGAAATTATTTGTTATAACTTCGATGTTAACCTGTACGTACCGTTTTAAAAGCAGTCAATGTCTTGATACGTAAATCCTAATTTTTCTCATTCTGCACGACCGATTAGTCTGTACGACCATCGTAACAGCCACGTTGCAGAGCACTCTAAGCCGCCGGTCTAATCTAAGAAGTGCGATGCGGATGCGCGCATCATGCGCGCATCATGCGCGCAACCGGCAGCGCCGGTGCAGTACGCAAGAAGTGCGCGAAAGGTGTGGTGCGGGCGTCGGCATTGGACGTATTTAGGGCATTCTAAATTTCGATTATAATTTGCGATTATCTATGCGATTATAATCATAAATCACCGGATATTTTTCAATTATCTCACAAAAAGAAATATTATATAGGAGTATAGAGAGTATAAAGCCACGAATAATTAGTGATAGGCACGACTATTGCTCATTTATATAAATATTTGCATGCCTGTTTCGCAGACTAGATACTAAGACTATTTTTCTATAAGATCTGGAATTTGTATTTTGTAAGTATCTCTGCAAATAAACGTTTCTATTCTATTCTATTCTATAAATTCTACGTCGTCACGCATTTTCCCTGTGTCCGTACTCCGTCCCTGTGTGTATCGTTCGGCGTGCAGCTTCAAACTGATGCGCGCATCGGGCGCACTGCACGACCGCGCCTCACCCTCGCCGCACTGCGACGACGCGTCGCTTTGTATGAAACAAGTGACAGGCGGCGTGCATCATGCGCGCATCCGCATCGCACTTCTTAGATTAGACCAGCGGCTAATACGAACGTTATTGACGTGTGCATGAGATCGACATTTGCATTGACGAGCTTGTAGTTGCTAATCTTAGTGTAAGAAGCGTCTTAACTGGACTGTGGATACGACCGCCTTCTAAATTAATAATAATAAATAAATAAATAAGTGAAAACGAACTTAGGCAGGCTAGGGGGTAACTTATGATCACGATAGTACAGGCAAGAGCATATTAAGCTTAACACTTTTTTTTATAAAAGAGGGGAGGCAGACGAGAAGACGGGTCACCTGATGGTAAGTGTTCACCGTCACCCATAGACACCCGCAACTCCAGGAGATCACAGGTGCGCTGCCGGCCTTTAACATATTCGTAGGCTCGTTTCTTGTAAGCTGCAATGTTGTACAGTCAAGAGCAGGTCAAGTTTGACACTCGTAGTTCGACTCTAGCCCCTACTGCAATTGAAATAAGAGCGGTACAAAGTCCAAAGTGTCAAGATTGACGTGCTCTTAACTGTACCCGTCCTGAAATTCCTGCACAGGAAACGGATTTTTTTTTCATTTTTTTTCCAAAATAGTTTTTTTAATACAAATTATCTAAAACTAGCCTAACTACTGAACAAAACCCTATATCGGGTTTATGTGTAGGGGCTTGAGCCGCCGTATCTCGCAGCTGATTTCCACAATGTCGTACGTGGCAAGAAGTGTGACTGCAGTGTGGCTTCCGCTACTACGCTTACCGAGATACACTTAGTAGTTCAAGACTTCAAGGTTGCTGTGCTCTTTACTACAGTAAATCATCATCATAACATCCCATGAAATGTCTACTACAGGAGAGGGAGCTCCCTCCAGAATTCTAGGTCTTGATGGAAAAATGTGGTGGGGAAGTACCATAGTCACCTCGATTGTCAGCATTACGGCTGGTACCATGGACCGCAGTTGTAGGTGACCGCAGTAAGTAAGATGGTATATGATACATAGGAGGATCCTGCCCATCTTCCAGTTTATAACCCTAGGTTGCCTCTTACGACACCCACGGGTATGTATGGGATGGTATTATTCTTTGCTGGCACCACACGGATCCCGTGTTGCCGGCAAAGAATACTTTATATAGCAAGACATTTTTAAAGGTATTTTCGGATTGAATGCTCGAAGATGACTTAAAGACGTATTTTCGCTTTATTCGCTTGCTCGAACGAAGGAACTTCAAATACCTCGTAGAATGCTTGTTAGCGAAATAAATCTGACTGGAGTCCCCTTTTGTTTGCACGCCATTAGAACTGCGACCTATCGAATTAATTATTCATTTATTCAAACGATATTATGTCTCTACATTCATCAACTTTTTTTTTTACGGATTCAACTACCTATTTTATACTAAGGGACTTGACGAAGGCGCTGGTCTTTAGGGTTCCGTACCCAAAGGGTAAAAAAGGGCTATTAATATGCCTACGATGTCTGTATGTCTGTCAACGGGCTGTATCTCATGATACGTAATAGGTAGACAGATGATTTTTTTACAGATTATGTATTTCTGTTGCCGCTACAACAACAAATAAGGGCTAGGGACTTCCCTAGTGAAAACGCTTTTTTTAGGCGATTTCTGCTCGGTTTTTGTTTTATCTCTGTCGTTAAAAGGGAACACGTACAAGAGTAAAAATTTATATGTTTATAGTGCATAAGCTATAAAATAACAACAAATAATAAAAACTGGTCAAGCGCGTGTCAGACTCGCACGTTTTTATTACACTTCTGCATGACTGCGAGTCCATAACTCAGACGGTATTTTTACCTTAGTGGTAACCCTCACTACTCGCACTTGGCCGGTTTTTACAATATGAACAACTAATAGCGGTCTGGAAAATACGAGTTCTGTATTAAAATAGCCTTCACAACGCCTAGGCACGGCGCGCCTCCAAAATGATTCCGTGCTTCGGAAGGCAAGTTAAGCCGTTGGTACCGACTATTATCTATGGATGCAGTTTTAATGAGCCACGTCAGAGGCCTTTGGCGGCTCAACAACTCTGACACCAGGGTTTGTGAGGTCGGTCTTCGACCTTGCAACCCATACGATATGATGATGATGATTAAAATTGTCTAATAACTTTGTGAATCGATGGGATAATATAAAGTAGTATAACTTAGCTGCAAAAGGATCGCTTATTGGCTTCACTTTGACTCGCCCTATAGTCACTGTACTCGTAATATCGAGTTACCACGATAAGAGGGAAAATGTTGACATTCTCTACTGATAAGGTGGAATATATGGAAAATTATATTACGGGAAGAACTTTGTTGGGCGGTAAGAAAAAAGTAAGGTGTTTGTTTATAGTATAGTCTACAGTACGTCAGTAGAAATACTTTAGACTTTTTGACATTTTTATAGAGTTTCAAGTGTTTCCACTGCCGTGCGGTTGACCGTACCTACGGACGATGATGAGGATAGATTCACCAACCAGCTGGCTTTGGATGGGCAGAATTTGTTCTCGTATCCTTGTCTGTCATTCCAAAGATGGCAGGTGAGCCGGCCTTTTTTATTGTCAATGAACTTACTCTTGACCTCGATCTAGTCGTGAGGACAGTGATGAGGTCGACGATGGGACGAGCTTGCCCAGAAGAAGCCTATTCACTCGCGACGTAAATAGATAGATAGATTCTTTATTGCACACATAAAAATAAATTATACAGAACAGAAAACCTTATGCTAATGTGGGCAAAGGCGGCCTTATCGCTACAAGCGATCTTTTAAAGGCAACCTTTGAAGATAGGAAAGAATACAATAAGAGCACTGTGTGTAATGGAAATGAAGAGAAATATGTAAAGTTATTAAAAAATAGAATAACTAAATTACCATATAAACAACTAAAGATACATAAATTCTATAATTCTATTCTATAATTCTAAATAGTTTCGGGTTATATGAACTCGAGAACACAGACGCAGGCAGAGAATTCCACTCTTAGGCCGTGCGCATTATAAAAGATGTTTCAAATCGCTTTGTGCGAATGTGTGAAATATCAACCAAGTGTGGGTGAGACGCAGGTTTGTATTCTGTTTATTGTGGCTGTTAATTTTGCGATTTTCTTAGAGTCATTCAAGCTACAAATATAGTTTGTATTTTAGATCTGTCCACGCAATCGACATGCAATCTATGGACTCCGGATCACGGATAAAATTCGCGGAAAAAGTGGCATTATTCCTGTAAACTGATATAATAGATCGCGTGATCGTGTATAAGAGCAAATGATTAATATCACCCAAGTGCTTAATATCACCCAAGTGCTTAATATCACCTGAGTGATTTATATTTCTTGGGTGATTAATGTTGCGTACGTGGACAGTTCCTCAATTGTAGAAAGCTGGCAGATTTACCATTTTTAGGGTGCCGTACCTCAAAATAAAAAAACGGAACCCTTATAGGATCACTTTGTTGTCCGTATGTCTGTCTGTCTGTCTGTCAAGACCCTTTTTCACACGAACGAGAAGAGGTATCAGGTTGAAATTGGTAACGAATATTAAGGTTTATAAACCACACAAGATCAGAAAATTTCAATTTTTTACAACGACGCAATCAAAAGATATGGCTTTTTATGTCCTCATCTCCATACATTTATGCAAAAAAGCAAAACCTACAGGGTACTTCCCGTTGACCTAAAATTATGAAATTTGGCAAGAAGCTAGGTCACACAGTACAAATAAAGGGAAAAGTCTAAAATCATTAAATATTTCAATTTTTCTCACAACTAATAGTTACCAATTAAGGTGAGCTCCCGTTTCAAGAACTTTTCTGTAAAAGAGGGGTCAAGTTGGATGGTTGCGGAGTTTTTAAAATCAAAGAGCAAAAACTTTTAGTACTTATATCATTATGGTAGATAGGTACGGAACCCTTAGGGCGCGAGTCCGACTCGCACTTGGCCGGTTTTTTTTTATTGTCAATGTGGGCTTACTCTAGTCTTGAAGACAGAGTTGAGTTCTACGATAGAGCGAGCTTTCCCAGAAGAAGCCTATTCACTCGCGACTTGAATAGATTCGGGTTATACGAACTCGGGAACACAGCGCAGGCAGAGAATTCCACTCTTTAGCCGTGCGCATTATAAAAGATTATTAACATAAAGTTATGCTTAAGCGTATGAGTGAGAAAACTTTACATTCACAAAGATTCAAATAAATAAACTGTTGTGGGTAGTCATCTTTTTTATGGTATAAAATGATAACTATTTGAAGGTGGCGGAAAAGACGGTTGATTGACACTGTATGTTTTGCTACTTAGCCCAGTAAATGTAACTCGTGAATTTTCGGTGTTTTATTGTAATATCAAACACTAGCGGTTCGCCCCGGCTTCGCACGGGTAGATATAGGTTCTTGTTGCATCGGGGGTTACTAAAGAAACCAGCCAAGCGCAAGTTGGACTCCCACCGAGGGTTCCGTACCACTAAGGTAAAAATACTGTCCTAGTTATGGGCAGTCATACCATCTTAGTCACGCAGAAGTGCATTAAATTCGCTCGAGCCGACACGCACTTCATCAAAACCATCATAACATCCCATAATACGTCCACTACAGGACAGGGAGCTCCCTCCAGAATTCGAGCCCTTGCTAGAAGAATGTGGAGGGGAAGTATCTTAGTCACCACGCTTGTTAGCATTAAGGCTGGCACCATGGACCGCGGTTGTTGGTGACCGCAGTATGTAAGATGGTGCGATACACGGAAAGATGTCGCTGCCCATCTTCCGGTTTGTAAACCCTTAGTCGCCTCTTACGACACCTACAGGTTGAGATGGGTTGGCACTATTCTTTGCCGCTACCACACGGAACGACACGCACTTGACCAGTCAAATTTTTCGTGTCTATTCTCTGTTGTAGATAAAACAGTCACTTAGGGCGCTGTTTCTTTAATTTCAATTTTGATAACGATTACACTCATGATAACTTTTGAATGGTATGTCTGATTTGAATAACTCAAAAAGTTATTTACAGGTACTGATATAGCCTTGAATACGAAATCATTTATTTGGATAAGGATTTAATAGGTACGAATAATGTGGCCTATATAGTTTGTACCGGCGTTACTATTACATATTTTAACATGAAAAAGTAGTTATTGTGACATAACTGTAATAGTTAGACATATGGTATCGCGGACTTTTTTGTAGATATTGATGGCTTCTATAATTCTGTAGTACATTACTTTGCTCTATTGTTAATAGTTTCGGCAGCGTACTCGATATAAGGATGCTATTTAGTATTGTTTTCACACCTTGGGTTACATTATCGAAGTTTCCATACGGAACCCTAACTTTTTTTTAAATATTTTATAGCCTATGTTCATCCCGGATAATGCAGGTTTCTAATGGTGAAAGAATTTATCAAATCGGTCCAGTAGTTTCGGAGCCTATTCATTACAAACATACAAAAATAGGTACAAATCTTTCCTCTTTATAATATTAGTGTAGATGTAGATAAACCAAACGTTTCCGCCTTATGGCGCCATCTAGTTTGAACACCCGCAGTCACTATAAGGAAATCCCATGCATCTATTTGCCCAACCACTTAGGTGGCAAACCAAACCAAGAGACGCGGTGCAATGACGCATAAATTCTTAGAATTAGCAGAGCGGCGTCTAATCTCAACTCGGAGTTAGCAAAAAAAAAGACCTTAAAAATGGAATCCATTCATAGTTTCGTCGAAACGCCGAAAAGGATGAAAGATGATGTCCATTCAATTAACAATGACAATAAGTGAGTATAACAGCTAAAGTAAGGCTGTGTACAGAATAGATAGTTATAAATTATCTTTTAAATGTTTACGGAGAGATTCAGGTTTTTGAATTACGCAGTTCACGTAGCGTGACGCTGATATTTTTTAGATTTACCAACAAATATTTCTTCTTTGTGTAATCTAGATACACCCCTTTTGTGAACGTACTATAGTAAAATTAAAACTCCCTTTTGTGAACGTACTATAGTAAAATTAAAACTTTTCAAATTAAACAATGTGATTGCTCCGCGTTAATTTTTCAGCTTTAAAAAAAGTTGTTAGTATGATAGAACGACTGCTTCAGCAATGTTTATTTTTTTAATAGTCAAAATGTAATTTAAAATTTTAGCATATTCTGTGCTCAAATAACAAAACTTATAGACAACTATAACATTCATACATACATAACATCACGCCTTGTTCCCGTCGGGGTAGGCAGAGACCACAGTTCTCCACCTGCTACGATCTTGACATACTTCCCTTGCTTCCTGAACCTTCATCAATCCTTTCATACAACAACAGACAACTATAAACATCGAAAAAAATTATTTAAGAATAAATAAATAATAAGTAAGTACACTAGCTACGGAAAAAACAGAAAAATCCACTCAAAGATTAATAACAAATTCGCAAACTGAAAGGTATTGTAACTTTCTTCAAGACGTATTGATTGTGAAACTTTTGGCGGGAAATCGGCGGCGTAGCGTTACCGGGATTTGCCCCTTCTTTGGCCGGGTTTGCCCTTCGTTCCCATCCATCATATAGGAACAATGGGGAGTTCGGCGAACGGCTCCAATTCGCAGCCGCTCTGATTTATTACAGACACAATATGCGTTATGGGTTATTCCCAACCTGATCTATTTCCATACGGCATAACCTGATCTGTTTCCAATTTCCATGCAGTCAACATCGCACCTACCGACGTCGACCAAAACGCAAGCAATTGTAATGTAAGGCCAATTTTTGCTTCGCTAAGAATAAGATTGCGAATAAATGAAATTATAATAGTTTTTGTTTGTGAAGCGTTAATATCCAACAACGAATAAACAATTTTGTGTTTTTTTAGTTTTGTAAAGAATGACAACAGGAGGCTCGATGTAGTAACCAAAACAAAATTAATATCATTATGTAGGTACTTCTATAACAAAATAAAAGATAAAAACCGGCCAAGTGCGAGTCAGACTCGCACACCGAGGTTTCCATACCGCTAAGGTAAGAATTCTTCGGACACATTATGCGGTCTTCAAGGCATTGTTTGGAGAAACAGATTATTTTGGGCCAAATGGAAGGCAGACGTGCTCAAGGTAGGGCACCTATGAGATGGTCAGAAACAATGAAGAAGGCAGTCGGCGGCAACATGCAGCGTGCGGTCCACACATCATACAATCGCAGCCTGTGGAAGGAAACCATATGTGGTCGCGATCCTCATCAGTGAGGGACCGAGGAAGAAGAAGGTAAGAATACCCTCTTAATTGTGGATGCGGAGTCACGCAGAAATGTTAAATGCGTGCGAATCCGACACGTACTTGACCAGTTTTTATTATTTGTTGTTATTCTATAGCTCATAATACATGTGGTGTTTGATGTAATTATGAAGAGCTACGTTATTAAGAAGGAACTCAGTCCAAACAGGAATAAACCATCGATAACGGCTATCGATAACTTGAAGTATGTTGAAAAAAACACCGTGCTAATAATAATTAAGCCATTTAGTTGCAACAGTAATTTTACGGTTTTACAAGTGATTTATCAGCTAAAGACATGTCTACACACGCAATGTTGCGTAACATTATGGCGATTGAAGAGTCAAGAGATTAAAATCAATTCGTATAAACGATTAATAGATTTCGTCAAAGTTTTACTTCCTTGATATTTTTTATCTGAAAAAGAGTACTAGTATCTAGTACTACTATGGCACATCAACGCCACACCTCTAAAGCCCGAGTCACACCGAGGCGGTAGCGGAGAAATCGTTCCGGGGGCGGTATTTTTTGTAAATCACTTCGGCAATGCTGGCTTTTGTTAAATCAACTGCTTTTTTCTTTGTCTATAAATTTTTCAAATGTACAACTTCCTGTGACACAAATAAAGCCCAAATCCGATTGACAGCAAGTCTTTACTTAACTACCTATTGGTAAATACTGTATGTCCAGATAACAAAATACCTACATAGCAACAGGCCAAAAAATCTCAAGTAGGTACCTAGGTAGCAAAAGTTTATCAGTAGGAACATTTTACGAAACTAAATATACAAAATTGTACTTACGTTATCGTGGGTTTATCGGCTACTGAACCCCAGATCTGTAACAAGAATGGAATATTACTGTCATTGTGACACTGTCATTTTGGCTGTTTGGTCTAAGTTGATAGCGCATGGCATAGGCGTAAATATACTATAGTAGGAGATCCAACAAGGCGTCTTTTTCTCATATTTAAGAGCCGCACTCTTGTCGGTGGAGCAATCTCCATTTCTCTCTGTCCTCTGCCAATGATTTGACATCCTGATAAGACTCGACGTTTACCCTCTCTTTTATCTGGTCAAAATAAGTGCGT
Organism: Athrips mouffetella; assembly: GCA_947532105.1. Lineage (NCBI taxonomy): Eukaryota > Metazoa > Arthropoda > Insecta > Lepidoptera > Gelechiidae > Athrips > Athrips mouffetella. The sequence continues at coordinate 3,998,028 of OX383971.1, read as the reverse complement.
CTTGGTCTTCCTCTTCCTCTTCTGCCCTCTACTTAGGCGAACCTTGCACAAAACCTGCTGGGATGAAACTTGGCACAATTCAAGTAAACACTTTGAAGTACATAATATAAGAAGTGGTGCTCCCCGGCAGGATGCGCCAGAGATGCACAGTGGGGCAAAATGTCGAAAATGTGTCGTGTTTTACTAGGTCGATAGTTGTATCTTTTGAACCGAAATAGGTAGCTGGTTGAAAATTTCACAGGATATGTATTTTTAGGCCAATTAATACATTACCTAATAACAAAAACAAAAGAAAAAAAATAAGGGGGGTCGCCATACAAGAAACGCGTTTTGTTTGTTTTTGTTCTCTCGTCAGAACGGTTATTAACTCGAGCGTCCAACTTGGTATAAAATATAGTTCACTAATATCTCAAAAATGACTTGTCCGGACTGACAGACTAACTGACTGATTGACTGACTGACGCCGACCCGTAACCGCTTTAGCTACACGTTTGAAATTGTGTGTGCTAATTTAATGCATACCACAAACACCATATTAGAAACGATTTTCCAAAAGTCGTCCTCCAAGGTTGTGAAATAAGGGATGAAACTTAAAGCTAAGTACAAAATTTTGAAAACTTCCATCCCTTATTTCAACCCCTTGGGGGATGAGTTTTTGAAAATTCTTTCTGTGTGTGTGTGAGAAAGAGAGATTGACGTAATTTTGGCCCTGTACGCCATCGATATATCAAAATAGTGTCCATGGAACTAACACTACAGAAAATGCAACACGAGACACCAAATGGGACGTTCCAAATTGTATATAAATTCAAATCCAGCGTTTTTTATACATATCAGTGACCGCGGTCCATTGTGCCAGCCGTAGCGCTAACACCTGTTTTGTTTGCAAACGACAAATCGCAAACAAAACAGGTGTTATTTTAAAAAAATAACGAACGTCCATATAACGCCTAGTAGTGCCCTCTAGTTTTCCCACTCTACTTTCTTAAAAAAGTTATTACTAACCAAAATGGTTACTAAGCAGCATAGAGACTTTAATAATTCCAAAATTATTGCGTTTCACATTCAGATTACCTACCTATTAAGACCCCTTTACGGAACGAGAAAGTTGAACGACGAAATTTCCTTTAACAACGGATGCATCTTTTTATTTTAAACTTAGAAATTTTCAATCAACCACAAATAAAACTTTATCTAAAATTTAAAATCGGTTAGGAAATTTCCAAATTTAAAAGAACCACGTTCCACGACCGGTATCTTATCTTCGGGCGTTCACACGTGAAGTTTAAGCCCCGATCACACCTAGCTGAATTCAAGTCCTAATTCGGCATACATTGCTCGTTGAAGTAAGGATAATGCAATTAACATAACCAAGCCTCCCAGCAATGTATGCCGAATTAGTCTTTGAATTCAGTTAGGTGTGATCGTGGCTTTATCGACGCCGATTTGCATTGATTATAATATAATCAGCGCCGGTAGATAGTACCGAGTCTTTCTTAATTAGAATCATCATATCGTGTGCGTTGCTGGGTCGATGACCGTCCTTACAAACCCTAGCGTCAGAGTTAACAAGTAAGCAAGCAAGCTCCTGGGCCACCTAATGGTAGGTGGTCACCACCGCCCATAACGCCTACTGTCTTATTAGTAGCATAATTAAAACTAACAAGACAGCAAAGCGCGTTGCCCACCCTGCGAACTAAGATGGTGTGTGTCTTGTGCCAGTAATTTCTCTGGCTCCCTTGCCCTTCAAACTGAAACATAGCAGTAAAAATACTGCTGCTTCATGGCAGAAAAGAGCAAGAGGGTGATCCTTCCCCAGACGGACTTTGCACAAAAGCGCTACCACATCTAAAGCACCGCTCATTAACGACTACATCCGTAGATAGTAGTCGCGACAACGGCTTAACTTGCCTTCCGAAGCACGGAATCATCTAACTTTTCGGACAATAAGCTGATTCATCCTGCAATGTCCTAACCAAACTGGGGATCCGCACAAAGGGATTTTTGTTTGACAGTGTCCGAACCCAGAACCTGCGGATCGAGCGAGAGCCGAGCCCGCCACAAGACCACGGAATCTGTTATTTGGAATTCAAACACCGAATATTGACTATTTGATGATTAAAATTCTTCGCCGCTTATTCGATTTCGAGCCTCCAACTAGTCAGTACCGACTGCCAGCTCGGGTCTGCACCGATACAAGCTAATACTTAGCATCCAAGCTAAACATTTTTTGAAGTGAAAACTTCTTTAGCGACGCTTGGCACTTTTTTAGATGGGTAAAAAATGTTAAACTCTCGTCAGATGTCGCGTCAGATCCGTAGCCTGATCGAAAAAACGTCAACTGTCAACCGTATTGTTATTATAAGTTTTCACTTCTGCCGGCACTCCCGGAGTGAGTGCAACCCGTCCTTTTTTAGGGTTCCGATACCAAAATGGTAAAAAAAAGGAACCCTTATGGTGCCGCTCTGTCTGTCTGTCTGTCTGTCTGTCCGTCTGTCTGTCACACCTCTATATCTCAGCAACCACTTACGCTATCGAGCTGAAATTTGGAATAGTTTTAGAATATAGTTGCCCAACTTAATTGCACATGAAAATTTTTTGAAAAAAGTATGATTATTAATGTAAAGGGGGCCAAAATAGGGGGGGGCCAAATTCAAATTGTCGCTACTAGGTCGAGTGGGGTATCATATGAAAGGGCTTTACTTGTACATTTTAAAATATATTTTTGTATTTTTTTAAGTTTCTTAGTTTTCAAGTTATGATGAAAAATGTCAAAAAAAATACCATTCCCCCCCCTTATCTCCGAAGTTTGAGTAAGGGAAAATCTGAATTAATTACAGTTGACAGAGGTTTATGTAAACTTTACAGCAAAAATAAAACGATCTTTCTAAGTTGCACAGTTTTTCAGAAATCTGCAAAAAACCTTTACAAACAAATTTAGTTTTGCGATCCTGAAAATCGACTTTATTGCTTCCAAAAATACTATAGGTATATCGGAACCCTCGGCGCGCGAGTCCGACTCGCACTTGACCGGTTTTTTTATGTTACGAGTGAGCAAACGAACATGTGGACCACCTTATGGTAAGTGATCTCCACCACCCATAGCACCCACTGTCTCATTAGTGACATACTTTGACGCTTATAAGACAGCAAAGCGCGTTACCCACCCTGAGAACTAAGATGTTATGTCTCATGTGCCAGTAATTTCACTAGCTCCCTTACCCTTCAAACCGAAACACGGCAGTGCAAACACTGCTGCTTCACGGCAGAAATAGGCAAGGGGGTGGTACTTCCCCAGGCGGACTATGCACAAAAGCCCTACCACCTTCAAAACCTTCACCTTCGTCTAAACCCAAATATGTCTCTCGAGTCCGCCAATTACATTATTATTAACAACAACATTGATCCGGTCAATTATTTAACGAAATATGTTAACTTTTCGCCACCAATTCTTACAGTAAGTCTTCTGTGTACTTCGAAATCGTAAAATTGTTAAATAAATTTTCCCATGAGAAGAACCAAAGAACTTAGAAAGCCCCTACACGTAAATATGCTGTATCTTGCTAGAATATCAAATTAGTCAAAAATTACTTAATACGGAGTGTTGTCAGTAATAAATCTCAAAAACAACACGACATTCACTTCAGAATTTAATGCGTTGCATGTTGAATTAATTTCTGGATAGATTTAATTTAAATTAAGTGTTCCGTTTTTAAGCGGTTTAGTTGAGTTGCTTTGTAATATAAACATACAATACAATATTCTGACATTCAATATTCTTGTTTTATTTCTGATCCTTTTTTTATTTTTCTTTATTCAATACTAGCTGGTGCCCGCGACTTCGTCTGCGCAGAATTGGTCAATTCACACAATATCTTTATAAATTGTAGCCTATGTGTTATTCTGATGTATAAGCTATACGAGTATTATTGTACAGTTTCATTAAAATCCATCCAGTAGTTTTTACGTGAAAGAATAACAAACATACATCCATCCATACATGTTTACAAACTTTCGCGTTTATAATATTAGTAGGAAGGATAGTAGGATAGGATAGTAGGATATGATAAGTGTTCAGTTTTTAAGCGGTTTAGTTGAGTTGCTTTGTAATATATACATACAATACAACTTTCTGACATTCAATATTCTTGTTTCAATATTCTTTGGCGTAGACTCGCTCTATTTGCATTGTATTCTGCATGACATTCAATAAGTATTCTGTAAAGAATCTACATTGAATAAAATTATCTGAATCTGAATCTGTTTAATTCTGATTCTTTTTTTATTTTTCTTTATTCAATATTCATTCATTTTTTTTTCTTTCTTTATTTATACATAATGCAACTAGCTACATTATTACCACACTTATTTTGCTGTTTATTTATGTTAAAAGGCAAGTAAGCAAACGAGCTTGTGGGCCACCTGATGGTAAGTGGTCACCACCGCCCGTAGCACCCACTGTCTTATTAATGGCATATTTTACACTAATAAGACAGTAAAGCGCGTTGCTCTCTTTGAGAACTAAGATAGTATGTCTAATGTGCTGGTAATTTTACTGGGTCCCTTGCCCTTCAAACCGAAACACAGCAGCTCCCTCCCAACAAAAACGCGTGGCACTTTGGAGATGAATTACCTTAGTCTGCTATAGGCGACCGCAGTATGTAAGATGGTACGGTACGTCCTCCGGTTCATAAAGCCTTAGTCGCCTCTTACGACACTCACGGGTCAGATATGGGTGGATATACTATTCTGTGCCGGTGTGTATGTAAATGTTGTGTAACTGTTATTTCTCCCTTGACAGTTCCACAATTTTTAGGAAATATTTATCTACTTAATTGGAAATGTTAAGTTCATGTGAGCAGGATACCCTAACAAATGCTCGTTAAAATTATTGTAATTAATTTATCAACAACTAAATAGTTTTAATGAAGAACTTTCACCAGATGTAGTTATGGAGTTTGCTTGAGTGATTACATTAGTATTATTGTCTCATATAAAACGACAAAGGCGATAAGGGAAAAGTTAGAGTTATAAGTAAGAAAAAAGAGGGTTCAAAAGGTAAGAAAAGGGAACGAAAATATTTTAATCTGAACTAAAAAAACGTGAGAAACGGAAAAGTCGTTTACAGGAAAACCTATCTGAAGATAACAGCTAAACGCATAACGATATTAAATATAAAGTTATCAAAGAAAATTACAGTATTAAAGTAAAACGCACACTTTAAAAAAAATTACAGACTGTGAGACCCACAGAGCTCTGAAGTCCATGCGTCTTGCTCTGCATCTAGAGACGAATTCTTTATTTCATTCAATACAAATCAGTGTCACCATTTACCAAAACTAACACGCTTTCCGCACCCACACTATGCGATAAACATAGTATCATTATTGCGAGAGAGTAAGATGCAAAAAAAACAGTGACAGCGTCTCTATGGCAACGAATGTGTTTATGATGTGCATTCAAAATAAGCGCTTACATAAATTGGATAGTATACCTCGTCAATAAGGAACCAAATTTTTTTACTATCTTCGCTTCTATGGAGGGGTGCGCGCGCAGGTGGAGTGGCCCTATCGTTGTTCTGTGGTGAGACCAGTCTTCTTTTGGCACATAATAGTGGTTTCGGATAGATGTGATACTATCTAATAACTGATTCTTAACAAAACCAACAGGGGAAATCAATCCCTTTCTTTTATAAAACTTCCAGTCTATTTTAAGCCCGTAAAAATCGCAATATATCATAGCTAATCTCTTAGTTTGATTTATTGTGGTTAAGCATACTTGATCTGAAGGATAGTTAAGCCCTTTTAATTGGTAAATGAATGATTTATAAACGTAAGTCTGTTTGTATGGTTCCAATCTCTTCAGCAGCTGCTTCTGGTGTGCGAAATTTGAATTGGGGCCTGTTGCGTACGATTTTTTTAATCTCGTTTTTATACTCGTTTAACTTTCTGTCATATAATGTTCGAATACACCTAACAGCACGTCAGTAGAAGAACTTTGAACTTTATGGCATGGCAATAGAGTTCAAAATGCACCCACTGGCGTGCGGTTGACCGTACCATCGGTAACTTAGCGGATAGAGTTACCAGCTATGTGCGTGCTAGGGAGCTGGAAATTTCCAACAAATAAAATTGCTCCATTTGACAAGCTAAAGTAGGGCCAACGTAAGAAGTCCATTTTGACGTTTCCTTAACACCAACACATAGAGTTTATTTTTCTTTGCAGGTTATAATTTTCCATACGTTTGACAGCTGTCAGAAACGACCTATTACGATGGCCTTACTTTAGGAAAATGGCGCAAACCTATTGGTTGAGATCTTCCCAGCTCACAGCTTAACTCCCACGCACAGCACTTGTGATAAGACAGCCTTAAGCCCGAGTCACACAGAGGCGGTAGCGGAAGCGTTCCGGGGGCGGTATTTTTTGTAAAGTATGAGTTCTTATGCACCCTGTCACATTGAAAACCGGTCGCGGCGCGGTATTTTCTTCCCGCAGGTCCGCCCCCGGACCGTTTTCGCAATAATACCGCCTCTGTGTGACTTGGGCTTTAGTGAGGTCGAAAAAGGAGATGGACAGAGAAAGTCTATCTTCCTTTTAGGGGTATCGCAAAATGCATCAAAGAAGGTCCTCTTTGTACCGCGCTAACACACAAATTACGAGGCACCAAACATACACGATTTCTCAAACTTTCAAATTTCGGTTGCATTACATAAAAATGCATAGTTAAAGGGTGAACGAACCATAATTGGTCAGCCGCAAAGTTGCAACCAAATTCGCTCGCATGCCTCGCCCGGAGCGGCGCGGGCGGTGATTCGCACGCGAAACAAAAACGCATCGCGTTTGGGCCAAAACGTTTTATGGTACATAGACTTGAGTAAGGCAATAGGATGAAGCATTAGCTCGGTCATAAATGACGCTATACAAAAACCTTTAAACGGCTTATTTTAGGATAAAAGGCAGTTGCAAAAGTTTCTATAAAGATAAGTAACGACGACGCGAATATTAACGAGTTTCGTGCACCATGTACAAACACCATAAGTAACTTTTTTCTGAATTTCATAAGAAATGTAATGGCTCGATTTCTTAAGAAATCTAATATCCCGTTCAGTTCAGGCCATTTTTCAGCTTTTCACTTAAATTAAATTAGGGTTCCGTATTCAACAAGGAACCCTTATAGTTTCGTCATGTCCGTCTGTCTGTCCGCGGCTTAGCTCAGAGACCCTTAGTACTAGAAAGCTGAAATTTTGTACGGATATACATTTCATCTACGCAGACAAAGTGGGAGAATAAAATTTTGAAAAATATTTTTTTACGGTACCTCCTCTACAGGTAAAGTGGGGATGAATATTTTTTTTCTTGTCTACCCCATAGTGTGGGGTGTCGTTGGATAGGTCTCTTAAAAATAATGTGAGTCTGTTCAAATAATTTCTCGATTAAGGGATCTGTTTGCGAAATATTAAGCTTGAAAGCGCAATTTTTTGTTGGAGTCGAGTGTCCCCCCCCCCCCCCGTCCTGCCGCCGGCTAAACTGTTTTTTTATTGGGAATGTGAAAAAAATCACAGTAGTTGCATATATGATGAAGTTAAAAGGAAAACTATCACAGTTAAGTAGACTTCACAGGTTAATGCGGTATAGCCGAAAAACTGGAAATAATAAAAATAGCAATAGCAATCAGGCGCTAGGAGTTAGGACCTTGCTGAGCATTAGGAGGTAAAAAGTTTATAATATAAACGTTATGAAATACTTAATCAAAACCCGCTTTGCGGTAATAAATCGTAAAAAAAACTACGGAACCCTATACTGCGCGTGGCCCGACACGCACATGGCCGGTTTTTATTTTACGCAGTACCTGCGATCGAGCTTCGTGGGTTAGCAAACGCATTATTGTCAAGAAATGCTCAAAAGAACAAAGAAAACGAATTTTCCCAGACATGACACCTAGCTAGATCGATTTTTCGTCCCCGAAAACCCACGTAAAGTAAATTTCATGTTTTCATTTCTAAGTGAGCAGAAAAAACTCCTTTTAATTAAAAAAAATATGTAAGGTTACTAGTCATCGTTTAGGTATTTAGATGCCTATTTCCATGAATAAGCTACGTCTAAATTATTTTGTAAGTCATTAAACTCGCTCACTAAGCTCGCTCCAAAACTTTTCTCCCTACGCCTTGGAAGCGTTTTCGTCAAGAAAGTGATATACATAATTTGCGTTGCAGCGTCGGCGTTGGCACATAAACAACAATTTCCAGTGCGGCCCCACTCCGCTGCTGCACTTAGCAGTATACTTCTCATTTTACTGCAGTGCAGTGGAACAGTTCTGCACATTTTTGCAGACAATGTATAGGACCGTTTTTAAGGAACGAAAGTGCACTGGTTTTGTAAATGGAGATTTTATCTGATAAAAATAAAATACTTTGTCTTATACCTTATTTCGCCTGTACACTTAAAAACACGTCAGTAGGAACACTTTGGACTTTATAGCATGGTAATAGAGGTTAAAATGTTTCCACTGACGTGCGGTTGACCGTGCCAGCGGATTTGGCTAATTAGCTAGAGCACAGGCTAGAGCAAGTAGGTTTTAATAATAATAATATCATTTATTCATCAGACAACTACAAAAGGTCCATCTTGTTAGTAACAATAATCTTAACCTATGTTAGTACTTAATTTCTAAGCAGGATTTGGTCCGTTTAACCAACGCCCACACGAGCGGGTTATCAAACCGGGCAGCTATCATTTCCAGGATGGTGTTATGACTGTCGCGCATCCTGCGCAGAAGCGATGCGGATTTTTTCCGCCAAACAGCATCGAACCCGTCAGTACGCGCCTCGGCGAACATCGTTGACGCGCTACAAAATCGCGGCAATCGCAACAACACCCTGAACGCATTGTTGTATTGGATCCGTAGAGCATTGTAAGACCTTTGAGCATATGCAAACCACAGGGCTCCCGAGTAGAGTGACGTACAGTATGCTTTGAAAAGCGTGACTTTGACTGACGCTGTACATCGGGAAAACCTGTGGGCCAGCATATTTGCCCTGACTGACAATGCTCTACGTTCCCTCTCCATATCACAATCATCTTTCAGGTCATCCGTTACTAAGTGCCCCAGATATTTGAATTGATTAACCCTTTTCAAAGCAATTCCATTAAGATAAATGGGGGGTACTGTGGAAGGACACTTAGTTCCAGCTTTAAAAACCATATATTCTGACTTCTTATCATTATAAGCTAGCCCATGTGATGCAGCATAGGACTCGCAGACACTGACTAGTTTCCTGATCGCACTAACCGAGGGAGCAAGCAGCACCATGTCGTCTGCGTAGCTTAAGTTGTTAACACAAATATTGTCAACAACGCAGCCAACATGCATGCTGCTGAGCTCCTCGATTAATGCGTTCACATAGAGACAGAAGAGCACGGGCGAGCTTAACCCCCCCTGGCGTACACCGCACTCTGGTCTATTCGATTGTGATAGCTCGCCCGCCCACCTGACACGACTCTCCTGGTTCAGATACCAATACCTGAGAAGGAGGGTTAGTTCTTTCGGCAACGTGGTAGCACCCAGCTTTTGCCAGAGTAAGTCAAACGAAACAAGGTCGAATGCCTTCGACAAATCTAAAAAACATGCGTATATTGGCGTTTTTCTATCCGTATAGTACTTGACAGTGTGTTTCAGACTAAGGATAGCAGTTTCCGTTGACAGCCCACTCCGAAAGCCGAACTGGGCGTCATGAAGTTTAACATGCTTATTTAAATACGAGTTGATCACACTGTCAAGTACTTTAGCTATGATGGTAGCGAGAGAGATTGGCCTGTAATTTGACCCGTCTGACACATCTCCTGTCTTGCTTTTAACAATGGGCACCACCACGGTACGGATCAGGTCTGCTGGTAAATATGAATGGTTTATACTCAGGTTAAATAACAGTGCAAGTACCCGAGGCAGGTGCACACCAGCATGCCGCAGATGCTCTACCCTAAGCCCATCATGCCCTGGAGACCTGCCTCCTTTCATGCTTTTAATTGCGAATCTGACGTCTTTTGCTAGTACAAGTGTTGTTGATTCTTCTAGATCCTGAATGTTGGCATCATAGTCTCGGCATGGTGGTCCCAGCGGTGGCTTTACTGTAAAACGGTCTCTAAAAGCCTCAGCTATATCTTTAGCGTTGGAGACACCATCGATACTTATAGGAATACCAGGGTTCTTGTGTAACTTATTTGTACATTTCCAGAAGTTTTTATAATCCAAATTAGTATGGTGATTCGCAATAATATCCATTTTTATTTGTTCTTGGTGGTTTTGACACCACTTAAGCTTTCCTTTAAATATTTTTCGCGAATCCACCATCTTGTCATAAATAAGGCCAGAGCTTGGCTTTCCACACCACATCCAAATATCGAAATGTAGCCTTGCATTCCTATAAGTCTCGCTTACATGCTTGTTCCATCCGGCTAAAGGTTTTTTACGCTTAAACTTTTTATTTTGGAAAGTGGCGCTTGCACTCCTACTCAAAATATCTACAATTTCTTTATACAAGTTATTTATAATAATCTTATGAGAGGGATCCTGACAGTGCTTCCCGCTACAATGCTGCAACTCAACTGGCACGTCAATATCCCTTAACTTAAAATTACACATTTTTCCATATTTCTCGCACTGATCTACATTTCTATCTCCCCAAAGTATTTTATTATGAATACTTTTATTTATAGCTATCTTTTGTTTGACTACACCAAGATTGCAGGTAAGCACTAAAGGCAGATGATCGGACCAATGCACGTCATACCTTACGTACGCATTCTTAACACACTGCATAGCCGCCTCTGTAACGACACAATGGTCCAACCAGCGCCTGCATCCGTGGGCCTCACTGACATAAGTAAACGTCTCTGATGTCAATGTAAGCATATTAACATCCGCACATGTCCACTTTTGGTCAGCCGAAAATTGAAGAAGTTCATCATAAAACCGTTCATTAGGATGTGAGTTAAAGTCACCGAGAATAAAAACTGACTCGATTCCACTCTCGTCTATAATTGCGCTTATGGTACTTAGGCAGTCCGTAAATTCCGCTAAATTGTCTACACTGTCGACTTTTTTTCTAACATATTTCTACAAGAAAGTTGTCAATTCTGATTATTAAACTGCCCCACTCTTGTTGCACTTTATATACTCCTCATTTAACTGCGGTGCAGTGTAACAGAGTTTTTCACATTATTACAGACTCTCCCAGCAATCTTTATTTCAACGGGCACAAAATTTCATCGCAGGTGGGGGCTCAACAGGGTGACCCACTTGGGCCACTTATGTTTAGTCTAGCGATTAACAAGATTGTACAGTCTTTAGAGGCACCCCTTAACCTGTGGTACCTGGATGATGGAACGATTGGCGGCCCTCCCGATGTCGTTGCTAGAGATATTGCTGCACTTATGCCAAAGCTTATGGAGGTTGGACTGGCTGTCAACAACGATAAGTGTGAGTTGTTTCCTTGTAGCGACGCAGCCTTGGATCACTCTCAGGAATTGAAAAGCCTGATTCCCAACATTAAAGTTCTGGACTCTCGTAGTTTCACGCTTTTAGGCTCGCCCATTTTTAAAGATGGAATAGCAGATGCTCTCCAAAACAAAAAGGATTTGTTAACGCGAACAGGGCATAACTTACAACAGTTGCCATCCCATGTCGCATTGACACTGTTTAGAAGTTGCCTTTCCTTACCCAAGTTGGTATATTTAATGAGGACTGCACCAACTTGGTTATTCCCGGACGAAGTTGCTCTTATAGATCAAGATCTAAGAGGCATATTAGGAAGCATTTTAAACGTACACCTCGATGATTCGCAGTGGATTCAGGCATCATTGCCTGTACGACATAGGGGCCTTGGGGTGCGGAGAATGCGGGACGTGAGTGTACCAGCATTTTTGGCCTCTTCCCATGGGGTGGTTGGTCTTATCACTAACATTCTCAATGTACATGGTGAGACGATTGACATCCCATTTGTGGATGAGGCCTTGATGGCTTGGTCGCAAATGTGCCCCTCGGCTCCCCGCCCAAAGGACCCCTCTGTGCAACGCCAATGGGACGATCCCATCTGCAAGGCATCCTTCGCGAGTTTGCTGCAGACTGCGTCTGGAACTGATGTGGCGCGTTTAAAATCGGCATTACTCCACGAATCAGGTGCTTGGCTACATGCTCTCCCCTCATCCCATCTAGGCACTGCATTGGACGATGGCTCCTTAAGAGTGGCTGTGGCCTTAAGTCTCGGGAGTGATGTTTGTGCACAGCATGTGTGCAAGTGTGGCGTTCCGGTGGACACCAAAGCTTACCACGGTTTAAGCTGTACTAAGTGTGCGGGTAGGTTCCCACGGCACCACATGCTTAACGATATAATCCGACGGGCCTTGGTGTCTGCCGGCGTGCCCTGTAGCCTCGAGCCTCCAGGCCTAAGCCGTGTGGATGGCAAACGTCCTGATGGGCTTACACTGGTGCCATGGGAGAAAGGTCGGTGCCTGATCTGGGACGCAACATGCGTGAGTACTTTCGCGGCCACTCACCTACCGCGCACTACCCGTGAAGCAGGAGCAGCTGCAGAATGGGCGGCAACACAAAAGCGGCTAAAATATGAAAACTTGGTAGGCCCTTACATTTTCATACCTTTCGCTGTGGAGGTGACTGGGGCATGGTGTGTGGAAGCAAGGGCCTTTGTGAGAGAGCTAGGGCGACGGCTCAGGCAAAGCGGAGCTGATCCCCGCGCCGAATCGTACCTGGTGCAGCACATTTCACTGGCGATTCAGCGCGGCAACGCCGCCAGTGTTATGGGTACTTTTCCACTAGGTGCGATTTGGGGAGGTCTTTTTGACGAACCATAGGGGGATATTTTTATTTTTATTGACATGGATTGACTGTAATTTGTATTTAATTTTTAATTTTGTAACAATGAATAAATAAAATAGCTTCTGATGTCTCAAAAAAAAAAAATATTACAGACAATGTAGGGAAGTTTTGAAGAAACGAAAAAAAATATTGTAGTTTGTAAGTGGAGATTTACTAGAGAACTGTCATTCAATGAAAGCTTTTAATGAAGAGCTCGTGGCCAAGTGGTGACTGCTCTTTCGCTTCGATAGCAAAAGTTAGGAAACTTAGCGCGGGGTCACAACCTGGAAGGGTGACCGCTCGCAGCATAAACTGTTGGTCCCATCAAATAATATGTCAAAGGTCGTTCTTTTCCTTATACCTAACACGAAAACTAACTATTAAAGGTACTGTGATTTCCTTAAGGAAGAAAGGTATTGTTAAGGAAGTTGTTGAGAGAAAGAAAGAGGAGTGTAAGGATGAGTTTGACAGAAGGCTTACTGAAGATTTCCAGTCCAACCAAAAGTTTTTCTGGAAATCCATACGGACAGCCCGAGGAAAGTTTGGAACATCGGAGCTGAGTAAAATCAGAAGCCAGGATGGAAGTATTATAAAAGGTGAAGAATGTGTTCTGAGGAGGTGGAAGGAATATTTTGAAAGTCTGTTTGAGAGAGAAAAAGCAGAGGCCAGCGAACCTAGGTCTTCTGTGGAAATGAATGAGAATGAAGAGGAGAATTGTGTAAGTGAGATAAGTATGGATGAGATTATGAAAGCGATGAAAAGTATGAAATCAGGTAAAGCAGCTGGGTATGATAGAGTGTCGGTCGAGATGTTGAAGGCTGGGCGAGGCATTGTGGCTAGTCAGTTGTACCGCCTTTTCAACTTGTGTTGGACGAACGGCCAAGTACCAGGTGACTGGTGCAAGGCTGTGATTGTGCCGCTGTACAAGGGAAAAGGGTCACAACAGGACTGCAAAAATTATCGCGGGATAAGCCTTCTCAGTGTCGTCGGCAAACTGTATGCAAAGGTTTTGATTGAAAGAGTGATGAAAGATACTGACGATAAAATATGGGATGTACAAGCGGGATTTAGAAAGGGAATGGGATGTACAGATCAGGTCTTTTCCTTGCGGTGCATAGCTGAAAAGTTTTTGGCTAAAAACCAAAAAGTCTACTGCGCGTTCGTGGATTTGGAAAAGGCCTATGACCGAGTGGTGAGGAATGAATTGTGGTCAGCATTGTCTATGTATGGGGTAAACGGTCATCTGATTCAAGCACTGAAATCTCTCTATGAGGATTCCAGTGCTTGTGTCAGAATAAACGGGGCGTACACTGAATGGTTTAGCATCGAAAAAGGTGTTAGGCAGGGATGTGTAGCGTCACCTTGGCTGTTTAACCTGTTCATGGATAATTGTTTGATTGATCTGAAAGAGAGTATGTGTGGACTGAGAATGAATGAGTTACTCATCAAATGTCTTCTCTACGCTGATGACCAAGTTGTACTTGCGTCATCTGCTGACGAGTTGCAGGAGATGGTAACAATAATGAATGTGGCTTTGGACAAGAAAGGAATGAAAGTAAATGTAAGCAAGACTAAAGTAATGGTACTTGAAAGAGAAGAATGTATGACAGAGTGTACTATATTAATAGATGGTGAACAAGTCGAACAAGTGAAGGAGTTTGTGTATCTGGGCTCAAAGTTTACGAGAGATGGAAAGTGTGAAAGTGATATTGAAAGAAGAGTGAATGCTGGAAACATGGTGAATGGTGCCCTGCACGCCTTTATGAAGAGTCAGAAGGTGTCTCACAAGGCTCGTTTGGCTGTTCATGGGGGAGTTTTGGTACCAACACTGATGTATGGCAGTGAAAGCTGGGTATGGCAGAAGAAGCATGAAAGTAGAATTAATGCAGTGGAAATGAGAGCGCTAAGGAGTATGATTGGTGTTAAATTGAGTGACAGGATAAGAAATAGTGTGATAAGAGAACGGTGTGGCGTAAAAGAAGACGTAGTGACCAAAATCGAGAAAGGGATGCTTAGATGGTTTGGTCATGTAGAGAGGATGAATGAACGAAGATTGACGAAAGAGATCTACCAGGCGAGAGTGAATGGAAACGTTGGAAGGGGAAGGCCTAGGCGAACGTACCAGGACCAAATTCAGGACGTTCTGAATAAAGGCCAGGTTAAAAGTACCCTAAACCGACGAGCATGTATGAAAGGACTGATGAAAGTACAGGAAGCAAGGGAAGTATGTCAAGATCGTAGCAGGTGGAGGACTGTGGTCTCTGCCTACCCCAACGGGAAAGAGGCGTGATGTTATGTATGTATGTATGTGATTTTTTTCTTTTCTATTTTTGAATTAGTCATTACATTAAATAATGACGTAAGTATGAAAAAGCCGATACTGGGTTAGGAATAGTCAAATTTGTCTTTATCGCACCTTTCTGAATATAAATCTTTTTTGGTAAAGATTGGCAAAGATTAAGCCATCTTTTCAACTAAAATAAAGCGCTCCTCAGAGTAAATAAAGCCAAAACAAAATCCACTTTTATGTATTCCACAAAAGCCGCATAATTTCTCAGTGTTGGGTAAAAGACACTAAACATGGGCAAAGAAGCGTAGTGAGTGGAAAAATCTAATAATGCTATTACAAAGGACGCGCCAAGGAGAGTCCGACGAACTTCACATATTCTTAGAAAAGAACTAAAAGACTAGACGAAATTTTTGGCAACCACCTTAACTTTTGTCTCGTGATGGAATATTTTAGTCTAATTTTTGAGCTATTTTTTGTTGATAGAACTTACTGTCGACCAAAAAAAGAGGGTTATAAATTGTGTCTTTGAATTAATTTCGAAGGGTGCGATGAGAGGATGAGATATACATAAACATATCACATTCTTGCACATTATTTTATTTGACAGATCATTCAATATCTTTTGTGAGAAAAAATAGAATATGTTATTAGGGAAGAATATCCGAAATATTCTATTTCTATTTTATTTATATTGGTGAAAGATACTTTCGAATTACTTTAGAAGTTGAATTACGTTTATTCTAACCATTTTTCCATCGGCAGCTTAAAGTTCTTATTTTGAATGAATATCTACCAAAAGACCAAGTTACAGACAGACAAAAGTATTTTTTTTAAGTATCCCTAAATGTCCCACTGCAGGGCAAAGGCCTCCCCTTTTTATTTCCAAAGATCGCGATCATCGGCCACGGTAAAAAAAAAAATACTAAAGAAAATAAAACACTAAACACACAAATAGTAACACTTACCATTTATTTATTTGTTCAAATTCTAGTCTTCATTTTGCTCATAATTAGATATGAGTCATTATAATTGGCATTAGGGTTTATAACCCCTCCAAAAGGGTAAATAAATTTGAAATTCGCAGAAAACGAATTTCGAGGAGCGCTTTCGTTTAAATGGTGCTGTAATTTTATGCTATCAAAACATTCTTCATTTTTTGGAATAACAATTTTCTGTTTAATAACGGAACGTAAACTTTGCGGACGAAAATAGGGCTAGAATAGAAAAGAAATAGTGAACGCGTAATTTACGTTTTTAGAAGTTAACTTTTTTTTTAAATAAAGCAATTAAAGGAAAGGAATGAAAGTAAATGTAAGCAAGACGAAAGTAATGGTACTTGAAAGAGAAGAGTGTATGACAGAGTGTACTATATTAATAGGTGGTGAACAAGTCGAACAAGTGAAGGAGTTTGTGTATCTGGGTTCTAAGTTTACGAGAGATGGAAAGTGTGAAAGTGATATCGAAAGAAGAGTGAATGCTGGAAACATGGTGAATGGTGCTCTGCATGCTTTTATGAAGAGTCAGAAGGTGTCTCACAAGGCTCGTCTGGCTGTTCATAGAGGCGTTTTGGTACCAACACGGCAGTGAAAGCTGGGTATGGCAGACAAAGCATGAAAGTAGAATTAATGCAGTAGAAATGAGAGCGCTGAGGAGTATGATTGGTGTGAAATTGAGTGACAGGATTAGAAATAGTGTGATAAGAGAACGTTGTGGCGTAAAAGAAGACGTAGTGACTAAAATTGAGAAAGGGATGCTGAGATGGTTTGGTCATGTTGAGAGGATGAATGAAGGAAGATTGACGAAAGAGATCTAAAAGGCGAGAGTGAATAGAAACGTTGGAAGGGGAAGGCCTCGGCGAACGTACCAGGACCAAATTCAGGACGTTCTGAATAAAGGCCAGGTTAAAAGTACCCTAAACCGACGAGCATGTATGAAAGGATTGATGAAAGTTCAGGAAGCAAGGGAAGTATGTAAAGATCGTAGCAGGTGGAGAACTGTGGTCTCTGCCTACCCCGACGGGAACAAGGCGTGATGTTATGTATGTATGTAATTAAAGCACATTCAACCCAAGCCTACATCGTCTATACATCTGTCCAAGAGCTGTATATTTTGAACCGTAGTAAGCTATATGGTTGAAATTTTCACAGAATATAAGTAGTTATAGCGGATTACCAAACAAATAACAAAAACAATGAAAAGATAAAAAATAATTGTGGTCCCCAATTCCCCATACAAGAAACGTGTTTTTTTCTCTCTATTATAAAAAAGGAAACCTAAGCGCGGAAATTGGTATGTTTATAGTGTATACTCGTAAAGCTATAACAACAAATAGTAAAAAAGTGGTTAATCCGACTCGCACTTGGCCGGTTTTTCTACCACCTGAGATTCAACTGAGATAATTTATTTTGGTTGATATGAGTTTGGTTTTCCCACGAGGCTATGAAGTTGATTAGTTTGAATAAATCTCGGGATGTTGAGGACAAAAAGGTCGGTCAGATAAGATCTGCTAACTAATGTCTTAGTTAGGAATTAAGGCGGACATACGTAACTACAAATCACAAACTTTACGAGACGTAGCGAATTCTCAGCACGACTAATATTGGCGCCATAGAATAAAAGGCTCTGAATGTGAGTCTAGACTTCTCGCGCAAACCATCGAACATTGATACGCGTAGCAGCTCGCGCGTGGATACCATGCTGACTCGCGAGCAAATTCGCTCCGGCCGAGCTCACGAGCCGCTCTGCGATACCAAAATGGTAAACACGGAACCCTTACGTGCGACTTCGTCTGCCTGTCTGTCTGTCTGACTCACCTGTTTATGTCAGCAACCACTCATGCTATTGCCTTGAAATTTGGATTAGTTTTAGAATATAATTACCCAACTTTATTGCAAACAAAAGAATAACAAAGAAATAGGTAAATAGGAGGGGGGAGGGCGAATTTCCATTTAAAACATTATAGTTATTGCTATTATTACAATGTTTTATTGTGTAGATAAGATCCGCTCAAGACCCCTACACATACGAGAGTTTTACAACCTCCGTTTTCCACATTCCCGCGCAGCGAGACTCTTAATTGCTCGAGTGGAGCAGTGTGCGGCCAAAGAGAACAACATCGCGGCAGCGCGAGGAGCAGAGCGAGGAGCAGCGTGAGGAGCATAGTGTGGCAGTCCTATTAAGATTTTTTTCCGAATTTCGACCTATGTTTCTTAGGAAAAGTTGTTCAGTTTCATGGGCAGATTCACATACTTCAAGTTTGTTAAAAGCCTTCAGTTACCCGTTGTTTAATAAATCCTTACAATTTAGTAAATCAAAATTCTCATGGGTAATGTCAACCGCTTTAATTTAATACCAGAACAAGGTACAGACAAAATCACATTTACTAAATCTGAGTGCGAATTAGTTTGTTTACCCTCCGCCAAAGGCAAATAGAAGTGACATTGTCTGTCGCCCTTGTCCTTCATCCTGCCAAATTGAGAGTGACCTGCTTACTTTGCCGTTATTTGACACGAGAGACCTACGTAAACTGGCCGTGAAGTCTAAGCCCGCGGAGATTCAATATATCTCATCAATTTATTCTGATTACAATATTACGTAGCTTAAAACAGCTTTGAGCTTTGAGTGAGGCGTTAGGATCATTGAGTTTTCCTTAAGTTAACGATACTGGGAAATGTTGGAGCGTTTTGGATTTTCTCTTCTTCAGACAAGTGATATTTTATATCATAACATTCCATGTAACGTCCTCTGTAGGACAGGGAGATCCCTCCAGAACTCCAGCGTGGTACTTTGGGGGGATTTACCATAGTCACCACGCTTGTAGGCGTTGTGGCAGGCGACCGCTGTTGTTGGTGACGGCAGTATGTAAGATGGTACGATACACAGAAAGATGCTGCTGCCCATCCTCCGATTCATAAGCCCTTAGTCGCCTGTTGTGACACCCACGGGTGGCCTATGGTTGTAGCCTATGTGTTAATTTGATGTATAAGACATATAATTGTAAAGTTTCATTAAAATCCATTCAGTAGTTTTCATACATGAAAGAGTAACAAACATCCATCCATCCATACTTACAAACTTTCGCGTTTATAATATTAGTAGGAAGTAGGATAGGATTAATAAAAACTATATCTAAAAACTAGAAAACAGTTAGAAATAAAGATAAAACAGATTACCACAGAAGTCTCTTTAACATTTTCGAAGCGTCAAATAAATTGATGTTCTTGCAAATTAAATCATTCGGATAAACTTACATTTCTTAAAATAATAAAAAATCAATTTTATTCATCCGTTCAAACTAAGGAATATTAAGCTTTAAAGTGATGTATGTAACGAATGTAATGTAGGTATTCGCGAATGTGCGAATATTCAGTTTCATGTCTGGCGCCATTGGCTAAGAATTAAAAAAACCGGTCAAGTGCGAGTCGGACTCGCGGGCCGAGGGTTCCGATATACCTCAATAAAGTCCATTTTCAGGACCGCAAAACTAAATTTGTTTGTAAAGCTTTTTTGCAGATTTCTAAAAAACTGTGCTACTTAGAAAGATCGTTTTATTTTTGCTGTAAAGTTTACATAAACTTCTGTCAACTGTAATTAATTCAAATTTTTCCTTACACAAACTTCAGAAATAAGGGGAGGGGGAATGGTTTTATTTTTGAAATTTTTCATCATAACTTGAAAACTAAGAAACTTAAAAAAATACAAAAATATATATTAAAATGTACAAGTAAAGCCCTTTTATATGATACCCCACTCGACCTAGTAGCGAAAATTTTAAATTTGGCCCCCCCTATTTTGGCCCCCTTTACATTAATAATCATACTTTTTTCATAATTTTTTCATGTGCAATTAAGTTGGGCAACTATATTCAAAAACTATTCCAAATTTGAGGTCGATAGCATTGCTGAGATATAGAGGTGTGACAGACAGACGGACAGACAGACAGAGCGGCACCATAAGGGTTCCTTTTTTGCATAAATGTATGGAGATGAGGACATAAAAAGCCATATCTTTTGATTGCGTCGTTGTAAAAAATTGAAATTTTCAGATCTTGTGTGGTCCACGCACCTTAACATTCATTATCAATTTCAACCTGATACCTCTACCCGTTCGTGAGAAAAAGGGTCTTGACAGACAGACAGACGGACAACAAAGTAAGGGTTCCGTTTTTTTATTTTGAGGTACGGAACCCTAAAAATCGCAATTTTCATCATAAATTGAAATTTCGTAGTCGTAAAAAAAAGCCTATTTTGGAATGTACAAATAAAGCCCTTTCGTAAAGATAGCTTACTTCACCTACGACAATTTAAATTTTTGCAATATTTGGGCCCCATTTACAATAATAATAATTTAGAATTTAATTTAGAAACACTTTTGGACCTTATGGCGTGGTAATAGAGTTGAAAAGGTTTCTACCGACAAGCGGTTGACTGTAAATATTCCAACTTTCAAGTGTAAGCGTGAGTAGTTGCTTAGGGTGTGACAGACCGTCAGACAGACAGACGAAGTCGCACCATAAGGGTTCCGTTTTTACTATTTAGGTTCGGAACCCTAAAAAGATGAGTATTTTTAAAGAAAGTAGATAGAAAGAATGTATGCGCATGAATTTGCGAACGCAAATACGAATGTCAAGAAATACAAGGTTATTTTTTGAACCTGATATGATATGCCTACCTTGTAAGTAAGGTCAAAAGCAACAACTTTTGTTCTACGACTTTGCTAACAACGCACTTAAAAATTTCGACTTTCTATACGAAATGTGTTGGTCACTTACGTTACTTTGTATGGGAAGTCGAAATTTTTATGTGCGTTGTTAGCAAAGTCGTAGAACAAAAGTTGTTGCTATTGACCTCATTAATAAGGTAAGCATACTCATACTCGTATCAGGTCCAAAAAAATAACCGAGTATACAAATTTTTGTTACATCTCTATTTAAGTAATAAAGGCGAGACGGAGCAAGTTAAAAGTAAAATCTACCTAAATTTAGTTAAGAAAATGTTCCCAAATTTTCACAGACGTTCTTCAAAATATTCGTAAATAGTAATCTTCTTGGCGACATTTAATAAGATTTGTCAGTCCTAGAAAATTTCATAATTCATTTTTAGCTAGTATTTTGGAGAAAGTTTTCTTTGTCTCAAAATAATATTTTCTAACCAATGACTTTAGAGATTTTTTGGAGTCTACACCATACAAAAAGAGAAACTTTTAGGGATTATTTTACAATTTTCTTTTTTTTTTGTTGCCGTGGTTGTCCCCCTGCTGGGACATAGGCCTCCGTAATTTTATTTAATAACAGAAAGGCCTGGACCAGTGCGATGTGGAGGTCTGACGCGGATGCCCGCGACAGACCGTAAAATGTATGAAGCCTATACAGGCTGTTAATTTGATTGCGTGACATAGCTCGGGGGGCGGGATCAGTATCAGTAACTGAACAACATTTCCCAAGGAAAATAGGTCGAAATATGAAAACCAATTTTTGACCTCCTACAGAAACTTCATAAGCTGATAGCGCATTTTGTATGGAACGTCAAATTTGCTTTTTCGTATTTCGACCTATGTTCCTTGGGAAAAGTTGTTCAGTTGCTGATACTTATCCTGCCCCTGAGCTATGGCACGCAATCAAATAAACATCCTGTATAGTCCGTTCAGACCAATGCGGAGCTATCCGCTTCGGATCCGCTCCGCAACATCGACCACAACGTACGAATCTGTGGTACGAGCCGAGCAAGAAACGTGAGCCTGCCGCAGTAGCGGCCGCGGCGAGTGCCAGAAACGAATTCCGCGTCGTTATGTAAAATGCCGAGGTAATATGTAAACGACGAATTTAAAAAATTCTCTGCGTTTTGCAAAATACCAAGGCATTATGTGAAGCGGCGAATTCTACAATTTGCCAACGACATGCATACATGCATATAAAAAAAAAATATTTCAGTTTGTATGGCGCGAACCCCAATATCTCTTCTGTTAACAGGTTGTTGAAACTTTAAATGTTCACGCAGGGGCCAAAGTTCTGAGAGTTTTAGAAGATCCACCCCTTCTAAACGTTATAGGTGATTGACCCTAGAGAATCTAACTTCAGTCAATAATAAGCGTTGAATGAGATTGTTTTCTTACGATAATTCTAAAAATTTTTATCCGACGACCTAACCTAAAGCCGCAATCACACCTTCCTAAATGCAAAGACTAATTCGGCATACACACATTGCTGGAAGGCTTGGTACTGTTATCCTTACTTCAAACCAGCAATGTATGCCGAATTAGTTTCTGAATTAAAGAAGGTGTGATAGCGAGATAAGTTGTTCAGTTTCATGGGCGATTCCTATTGTTCAAGGTTTTCATACACTTTTTGTTACATCTTGTACGTAAAGCGTCTCAAAACATAACCATCATAAGTAATTTCGTGAAACGTGATTTTATTTTATTTCATAAATGTTGTTTTCGAACGGAATATAAATTCCCGTCGCAATTCTTATCATCTATTCAAAGAGTCACGTGGTATCTTTTCCTTTATTTTTTTATGAATATATTGCCCCGGTGGGAATCGCTCGACGATGCCAAAACATTCCGCACTCGAATTCGAATCTAATGTAAACACAGAACAAAAAAGGTTGAGCTTTTTAATAATGGGTTCAGTACATAATAATTATTCGGAGACATTTCACGCAAGGTCATCTGATCCCAAACTAGGCAAAGCCTGAGGATCAGAGTGATACATAAACATAAATAGATAAACAACACCCAGACACAGAATAAACACTTGTGTTTATCACACAAATGTTTGCCCTGGGCGGTGATCGAACCTGCGGCCCACGGCGTGAAGGGCAGGCTCGCTACCAATCACACCAACTGGCTTGTCAATATAAGCATGTAGGCTACTACGTGACTACGTGCATCACGAAAGAGTCGATCTTTTACACTTAATAATTTTTACACTTTTTCATTTTATTTATTGTTTAATTGAATAAGATAAACGAATATTTCTGAAATAACTAACAAAACTAATAAACCACCAAAGAAAATAACTACCTATCCTACTTATCACACTCAACGTACTCTTTCTAAAAGAAACGCCTTTGAGGAATTAAAACCAATTCAAAATTGTAACTTTGTTTACACGGTTTGTTTGGTGTTAAATCGTATCAAGAGGAAAGTAATAATAATAATAGAATATTTATTCTTCCGCAGTAACTGTCTTACGACTAGGTATCTAAAACTAGGTTCATTCAACGTCTTCTCTACCGTTAACAAAGCCCTATCTACATGTTTTCTTCTAATAGTTTGATTCAGATAATTTTATTCAATGTAGATTCTTTACAGAATACTTATTGAATGTCATGCAGAATACAATGCAAATAGAGCGAGTTACCAGCTTTTCTACTAAACCATATCACTTTCAATTCATTGACTAAAGCGTAATTAAAAAAAAATACAAGATACTTTTTATTGTTCCAAATGTAATGAAATATGTTCATAAGATAGTTCAACTTTTAAAAAGGACTTTAGTGCAATGTCCGTCTGGTGGGTTCTATGGCTGGTGTTGTGGTGACTACTTACCAATAGGTGGCCCTACCTGTTTGTCTGCTAATTTGTAAATTAAAAAAGCTCATCTGAATACAACAATTTCAAATAAGTTGTATGATTTACTTTGAAATTGCATTTTGTCATAATAAAAAAAATTTATTGACTTAACCATTTCACGTGCGGATCTCTAAAAACCCAAACCGGAAATTGTGCCAATGTCAACATTGTCCTTCTGCGAACCCCAAAATTAGCTAGTTTTTAGCAAGTTTTAGAGCTTTTATCCAACCTCAGACGGAATATGCTTCCAAAGCAAACAACTTTGACAAAAAAATCTTAACCCTTTTGTAGTGACTTTGAGATGTTTTACATAATATTTAGGTGGAGTTTGATCGGTGTGGTGCCGACAAAGAATAGTACCAACCCATCTCTACCCGTGGGTGTCGTAAGAGGCGACTAAGGGCTTATGAACCGGAGAATGGGCAGCAGTATCGAACCACACTTCTGTGTATCGTACCATCTTACATACTGCGGTCACCGAGGTCCCGCAACATTGTTATAGCCCGCAAGATTTAACCGTCAAAGTTTTGCTTGTCATCTTACAGATGCAGCAAATAAAACTTCAGCTATTCACACGTAAGCACTAAAATACAAAGTTATAAAGCTCTAAAGCAGCTAACTCTATCTCACGAAATCTTCCCGACAAAGTTAAGATATCTAAAAATACATTGTTTTGGATTGTTAAAAATAATAAGTACCTAGACCAACTTGGATTTTGCAATAACTTAAGTTCTTACCTACTTATAATTATTTATATATTTTTTTTATAATAACGCTAGATACGTATTTAACGTTTCTTTCTCTTACTCTTATAAATTAGTCTTATTTTCTTTCATGGTTTTCTCTGTTTGCACGCTTGCATCCTGCATCATTATATTTTAAGGTTGACTGGTAGAGGACTCACCTAGGGATAAGTCCGCCTTTGCATGTAATCTTTCCGAGAATAGTATTTTTGTAATTTTCGTGCAATAAAGATTATACAACAACAAGAACAACTACATAACATTTTCTTTATCTACATTTACATGCCGCATGATCTATGGGCCAAAATCACCACCACCTGGCAGCCGCAGAGCGACAGGAGGCGTCGAGGCCGACCAAGACGCCGATGGCGCGATGAACTTGACGTCTTTTGTACAAATTGACAAGAGCAGGCTCTCAATAGGGACGAATGGAGAAAAAAGAGGGAGGCTTTAGCCCAGCAGTGGGACAGCAACGGCTAAATAAGATAAGAAGATAAGACATTTTTTTTGCATGCATGTTCATCGCATTATTTTTAACATTTGCAGTACCTTTATTATCACCCTATACGCTTTTTTTTACATACGTCTACCGCTTGGTAGGTACAGTCAACGACAGGTCAAGATTGACACTCGCAGTGCGACTCTAGCCCGTACATCTATTGAAATAAGAACGGTACAAAGTCCAATGTGTCAAGCTTGATGTGCTCTTGACTGTACATACTCACAAATCACAACAACCAAACAGGTTCTCCAAAACAATATTGTTTTCAATCGACATGCAACGCTCACGCACGCCTAGATGCGTGTTTCTATTAAAATCTAAATCAATAAGCCGCAATTAAGGCGCGTGCCATGACCTCAAAATGTAAAAAAAAAAACAAATGTGGGGTCCATTCCCGAACGTTAGTCGCGCGTGTTATATGCGGGTTCGTTGTAGTTGGACAGTCGGAAAGAGAAATGAATTTGAAAAAAAAAGCACGAAATTAGAGAACAATTTCGATAACCATAAAAGAGTGGCAATTCATGACATCCCATGAAAAATGTCCACTGCAGGACAGGGAACTCCCTCCAAAATTCCAGCTTTTGCTGAAACAATGTGGAGGGGAAGTACCATAGTCACCACGCTTGATAGCGTTACGGCTGGCACCATGGATCGCGGTTGTTGGTGACCGCAGAATATAAGCAGATACGATACACAGCATCCTTGCCCATCCTCTGGTTCATTAACCCTTAGTCGCCTCTTACAACAACCACGGGAAGAGATGGGTCGGTACTATTCTTTGCCGGCATCGCACGGGGCAAAAAAGTAGCAATTACTCCACTGGAAAGAAGCATTTTTTTTATTGGCCGTATTATTCCACTGGCACAGATTAGATAATAGTAAACTAAAGTTGACTACTGGACAATATTCTACCTACAAAGTCGGCCAATTCACTTCAAAAGTGTACAGATCATCTGGCCTCTATCTATCCCATTTGCCTTATGTTACCCATTCCGTGGCGAATTTTTCCCACCTATCCGGGTGTTCGTGTACAGAAAGTAATAAAACATACAGTTCGTCTGTGTGTGTGTGTGTGTGTGTGTGGGTGCGTGTGTTTGTCAATAGTTAATTTGCAAAGTAGGAACTTGAGGAAGCGACACCGTGACAACAAGCCAAAACGAACCAACGAAAAACATATCCAAGCGACGACTTATCTTGCCAATATTGCAACTGCAACTGCAATATGCAATATTGCAATTGCTATCCAAGCCGCTGGATGCGAGCAGTGCAGGACCGGTCGTCATGGAGATCTTTAGATTTCCAGCAGTGTGTGACGGCTTTCGGCAGATATGATGATGATGATGATACCCCCTCCACTCCGCCCAGAGGCCTTAACTCATCGCTCGGCCCGTACCATTCTTTTTCGATAACTGTTCTCGCAACGCTTTCACCCCTGACTGTACTAAACATTATTATTGTGTACAATAATAACTTAATAGCGATAGCCAGTCATTCCGCCGCATTCGGTTGTGTGTACCCCTATTCACACGCGCGTGTCATCTTACTGTATAATCCCCTAGGATGAATCCACTCATGCATTTGGGCAATCTAATCAAAAAAGGCTTGGGAAATTGTGATTGCTTTAATTTTCCAATTTGTGAAATAGGCACCATTTTGTCTGTTGTGTGTCAGTTAAATTAAAATAATCTGGGCAACCGAGCTTTGTTCTGTATATAATCTTAATCAAAGCACAACAGATGGCGCTGTATGGTTTCTGAAACGCGCTATTTAAAAAAAATGCTTAAAAAAACGAAGACGTGAAACCCAGTTAGATCGATTTTTCGCCCCCGAAAAGCCCAGTTTAGTACACTTTATAGAAATCATTAGAGCCGTTATCGAGTCACCAATTACAAATAGGTATATTTATACTTACTTACTTACTACGCTGGCTCAGCGACCCCAAGAGGATATTCGCCTCCGACACGAGAGTTCTCCATTCTTTCCTGTTCTGTGCCGCTTCTTGCCAATCGGCTCTTTGGAGGGCATCCAGGTCATTCCGCACTTCGTCACCCCATCTGTACCTAGGACTACCGACTGGTCGTTTTCCACTCGGTCGTCCCACTTAAGCTCTTCTGGCGGCCCGATCCTCTCCCATTCTCTCCAAGTGGCCGAGCCAGCGAAGCCTTGCAGCCTTGGTCTCGCCCATGATGTGTATGTATATTTATATAAATGTTTAATAGTATAAGATGTTTATATGTGACATTATTGTCCCGTTTTTTCTGTGGAAGGCGTAGGAACACCACGGAGGAAAAAGCAAATACCACTCGGCCACTAGCGCTTTATGAATATCAATGTCACAAATTCACAATATATCATCATATCAGCCGAAAGACGTCCACTATGAGTGATGTACGAGTAGAATCACCCCTTAGAACGGTCATCGTACTTTTTTTACACACTGTAGAGTCCAATGCTCGCAGAAGCACTAGATCACAAAGACAAAAAATATAGGCTTGAGAGCACAATATGACATTTACTCGATACTATTTTTAATCAGACTTTTTAAGTAATGCACAGCACATCGAAATCATTGACCCTCTTTTTGCAAACAGCCTATTTAACATAAATTGGCCGTTAAAGAAACGGGTAGACATGTTTTTGTTCCTCATTTTGGAAATTGCGGCGTCGTCATATCGCACCCCAGGCTTCCTCTACAAGGCGTAATGATACGTTAGCAAATTATACATTGCCAGTATTGCCCACATTATATTTAATGAGCCCATTCAAATTAAGTGCTTCGGCGACAGCTTCGATTTACATTGGGGGTTTGGTGACTGTTGTCTTATTAATTGTTTGTTTGTTTACAGTCAGATTTTCGCTTGTGTGGTTTTCCGGTGTTGCATTATAATCAGCTTACAACGTGGCTTACCATAATCGTAAAAGCCAGTAGAATAGATAGATATATATTTATTTAATGGCCAATGTCAAAGTAAATAAATTATTCCAAAATTATGGCGAGATCGCCAATGTTCAATGAAAGATTTACACAGGAATCCACATCACGAGGTGATTCCGATAAAAATAAAAATGTATGAGATTGACATAAGGTAACGACATGTTGCGTGACAGCTATTGTCCATTCCTACATTTTGTAGCAATAGCCTGAAAACCCTTTTTAATTTGCAATTTTTCGTGCGTTGAAAATAGAACGCTTTATCTAATCAAGTTATAAAAGTGTAAGATTTTTTTATCCTATCAGGAGCTTTTTTACCGAGGTAAAAGGTTCACTAAGTTAGCAAATTCAAAACTGCAAACATCGTGTAATGTACCTCTCACAAGAAATAAAGCGTTTTGCTGCGAATTGTCCCAATAACGACATATGGCCATTGCAATTTTTTTTACGTATGTTATGGGGGTACTGACTCATTTTGGCTGCAGTTTCAATCATGTTAATTATTCTTAAATTGGTTCAAATTGCCGGCGTGTGTCGTAAAGATTGTATCAGTTGTTTGGTAGTTCAATTTTAATTAGATTATGGAATTAAAAAGTCAGACTGAATTTTAAAATTGTCTAGGTCATTGCCTTATTATTTATTACTTTTACGCAAAAAAGATGAAGAAGATGTTTCGACAAGCTAGTATTTGTGATACCGGTTTACAACAGTGCCAGTCCATCTGTGGATAGCATCTAGCCTAGAGCTGGGTGGTGCCATTCATAGATTAACTGCTATCCTTTTATTTTTCCTTAGTTAAGGAAAAATTATACCAGAATAAAGGGATAGCAGTTAATCCTTGTATGAATGGCACCACCCAGCTCTAGGCTAGGTTGACTGATATGGTAATTCTCTTAAGAAAGGATGTAGTTATATTTGCGTATAATTTTAGCTTGGCAATTGATATTTTTGTTGCCGTAATCAATTTAAAGACCAACGAGTTACCTAGACTCGTAACAAATATATATTTTTTTATCAATTGATATTAATTTAAATCGAGTAATCATAGCCCAAATTGTTTAACAATTCCATCATTATTTTTGTCATTGTTAGGCACGCATGAACTAATAAAATTTAACCTAAGACCAGATAAGAGAAGTGGTCGTCGTAGGTTTTTGATTAAGAACCAAAGCTAACCTTAAAGAATTCAGGTTTTTGACCATAAACCGTTTTTTTACAGATTTATGATCAATAGCGTAAGTTTTTTTATTACATCCCTGATATTATCAAAAACTTGCGAAACATAACTTCGAGATACACAGCTTTACACGATTTTTTTTCTATGTAAATAAATGTAAATCTTAACCACAAAATGGCGCCCAAACAATAACAAAATGGCCGTTACATACACCATCAAAGAAATCGGTTCGGTGTCTAATATTATCCGGCACAATGTGCGACATTTTCCATTGCACATCATTTGTCACTTGCCCTTGTAGAAGGGAGAAACAGGATATTGGTATTGGTACAAGTTTTAAAGGAGAACGACGAACGACTCAAGTAAAATTGTAGGCAGTGCACAAAATGTAACTATGCACTTTTCCCGCTTAAGGCTGCCCGCGCGCACACGACCGAGAATCGGTGACCGATTGTTAGTCGGCATCCTGCTCTGACGTGTGTATCGCATCGATTTTGTTCCAGAGAGAGTTATAAGCGATATAGCTACCTTCTCGTAACAGAATTTGTTGGATAATTGCACACCTGTAATATGTACTACCTTGCATTACCAACTTACCTACTTTCACTGGCTGAGGAATTGCTCGGGTCACATGGGCCTTGTTGATCAGACTATGTATGTTATCAAACAAATCAACAAAAAATAAACCAATACCAGAAAACAGAATTTCGCGTCTACGTATAACTTGTACCATAGACCACAAACCAAATCACCCAACGGACCGCCGATAAGTACTGGATTTAGCAACCACTACGCCCTTTGAGAATTACCCGCCGATAAGTTGATTAATGTACTATTCGGAATACAAGAAAGAGGCAATTTGTACAACGCACGCGCGAATAGGCCATTTCTTGCCGTTCTCCTTTCATAAGTATACAAATTACGTTCTTGACAGTTTGGTTTTGTGAATGGGAGAAACTAGAATACTATGCATGACGTTTTCCATTCACAAAATGTAAAGACTGTAACAAAAGGTAAATTTATCTTAATAATAACGTTTTCTTTCTATCTGCAGACTTTTACGGATTTAAAAACTACCAAAGTTTGGTCATTTTAAACTAAGAGAGACAAATTGTTATTCTGTCTGTATGACGCATGAACTACTGGACTTTTCAAAGTAAGCAACATTGCTCAACATTTCTGATAATACTAACATTTACGCCTACAAAGAAAGCATTTTCTAAAAAAATAAGCCCACATGGTAAATGAGGTCCCTTTAAGAAGCCTGCCTTCATCATCATATTAGCCGGGAGACGGCCACTGCGGGACATAGGCTTCTCCTAAAGATCTACACGACGATCGGTCATGCGCTGACTGCATCCAGCGCATTCCCGCAAACCCTATCCTGAACATCGGTTCACCTTGTCGCCACTCTACAACCCTTTTGCCCTTTGGCCATCGGTTATACGACTATAAAACCATCTTCTTTTTCAATCCATTGCGAAGGTTTTTTTTATTATTATGATTAATTGATAACTTAAG
This sequence comes from Athrips mouffetella, assembly GCA_947532105.1. Classification (NCBI taxonomy): domain Eukaryota; kingdom Metazoa; phylum Arthropoda; class Insecta; order Lepidoptera; family Gelechiidae; genus Athrips; species Athrips mouffetella. Next base: position 3,967,418 of record OX383971.1, on the reverse strand, counting down.
CTAAACTATAGGTCAGAGATCAAGAAGAAAGTACCCGGTTTTAAACCAACATCTCTATTCCATTGTCACGCAAAAATCATTATTTTTAAAGATGGTATTGTTAACGGAACACTAACTGACTTTTTAGTGTCGGGACAGATTAATGATAGTCTTTTGAGGGTAAACTAATGATGACAAGGAAATATTCGGAAGTCAAGGAGTCGAGAGATGAAAAATTGTTGCATAGCTTTTGTGAAGTAGATAGTTGTGTAGTAACTGGGGTTTACTGTTCAGTGACTAGTTTCTCAAAAGAACTTTTGGTCAATTAGATTCAGTGTTTGCTTTGTGCTGTTAGGCCATAAGATATTCTGGAAACACGACAAGCTGTCCAAATTTCCTTAAGTCCTTTATCAAGCCGTCCGAATTACCTTTAGTACTTTATTTGTTTTTGTATTTAAATTCTAAGTGATTATTAATCTTATTGTAAAGGAAAAATGAATTGGATTTTGTTAATTAGCTTAGAATTAAGTTTTGCTGTGCCCACCAGGGTCCACAAATGAGACGAAACTGTAATTTATAACATAATTTTTACTTTGTGGAAAGCAATAAAATTTTTGAATTTTGAATTTACTACAACATATAAATTTCGATTGATATGTTTGATAGCCTACTTGGAAATCTATCAAATTATAACAGACAGAGCAACAAAACTTGGATTATGGAAAATAAAAAAGCCTCTTGGTAAAAGTATGTTTCAACGACAGGGGTGTCGACAAGAATGGAGAAAACCTCATCATCATCATCATGTCAGCCGAAAGACGTCCACTGCTGGACATAGGCCTCCCCTAAAGATTTCCATGACGACCGGTCCTACGCTGCTCGCATACAGCGGCTTCCCGCGACCTTGACCAGATCGTCGGAAGAAAACCTACTCCGATTTTTTTTTCTCGATTTGATTCGCGATTTTCTTGGATACGTTTTGTGAAACCTACAAACACAACTGCATACGTCAATCTCATCAAGTCAAGAACAAATTAAGACTAACACATTGGACTTTTAGCCTTTGGACTTTTAGTACAATATCAGCACCAATAACCACCTTTCTGTTCTGCCTTTTAGTTGGCCGGTAGAAATTGCCGTGTGGTATAAGGCCCGCCTTTTGTACCTTAGTGCAATAAATAAAAAGAACTACGCATATCTCAGTGAGCATAGAGGCGGAATTCGCAAGGCAAGTGTAAAACTTAACGTGCCCTTGATATGTTTTTTTTTTTTTACTGTCAATGGGCTTACTCTTGCCATGGAACGAGCTTGCCCAGAAAAAGCCTATTCACTCGCGACTTGAATAGATCCGGGTTATATGAACTCGGGAACACAGACGCAGGCAGAGAATTCCACTTTTTGGCCGTGCGCATTATAAAATATGCTTCAAAGCGCTTTGTGCGAATGTGTGGAATATCAACCAAGTGTGGGTGATATCCTGCGGAGCGTTTGGACTCTCAATGGTAGACAGGGTATGCTCTTAAGCACTTCTGTAAAACTTGACAGACCTGCAACTTTGCGACGGTGGGCCAGATTGTGAAACTTAGTTTTTACCAACATCTCATCTTGGCTCTGCGAACTATCGAGTCAAGTGCGTCTAGTTGCTATTTGGCTGAGCTATCCCAAAGGTGATAACAATTCTCCATGCAGGATCGAACTTGTGCTCTATATTCAGGAGTTCCGTAAACCAATATACCCGATACGAGCAGGTACACCTTGAAACGCAATAATAAAAAGTAAACATACAGCCCACATTGTAGTTAGTGATGGACGGTTTTAGATATCCTAGTATCTGGAAACCGTTTTTAAGGGGTCATAAAATATTGTCTCAGTAGGTACAAGTTGCAGTACCAGTACACCTTGAAATGAAACACAACAGTGTAACCGTACAGACCAAGGCCACGTTAGCCGCCGGTCTAATCTAAGAAGTGCGATGCGGATGCGCGCATCATGCGCGCAACCGGCAGCGCCGGTGCAGTACGCAAGAAGTGCGCGAAAGGTGTGGTGCGGGCGTCGGCAGTGGACGTATTTAGGGCATTCTAAATTTCGATTTCAATAAGACAACATGTCCTCTTCATCTGATGATGAAGACATGCTAGCTTTGATGCATTTAGCAAATTTGCATAACAGGAGATATGCAGTGCACCCTGTCTGGCGAGCGGGACAGGAGCATAGATTTTTCTATGTAATGAAAAATGTACAAAATTATCCGGATCGTTTTTCGGACGTGTATAAGATGTCCCCTCAATGTTTTCACTTAATTTTGTCCAAAGTGAGTCATGGCTTGGAGAAAAACTACACACATTTTAAAATACCTATTTGTCCAGAAGAGAGACTACTGATAACTATAAGGTAAGTTTTTTTTTTCTGTATTGGCGTGACTGCAGCAAAGCCCATAACTACCCAACTTCGGCAAAGCCTATTAGAAGGGTTATGTGTTTGGCCTCTATGTATGTGCCTTCGTAACTACTAAACGGCTGAACCGATTTTGATGTAGGTATCATACCTACCTACGTCGTTGAATTTGTTTAATGAAATTAACGTATAGATCCTAAAGTTTGGTTTCCTCTGTTTTGCTACGTACCTACGTAGATACGCAGTCGGGTTTTGTTTTAAAATAATATATAATATTTCAACGTTGTAGTTTAAAATAATATTTTTTTGCTTAGGTACATGACTTTTGCTTAAATAGGTATATTTTGGAAGAAAAAATATTTCAAGATGCTCAGTTTATATATATATCTTGCTCGTTTCTGTTACTATAATCTTTGCGATTAAAATCATAAATCACCGGATATTTTTCAATTATCTCACAAAAAGAAATATTAAATTCTACGTCGTCACGCATTTTCCCTGTGGCCGTACTCCGTCCCTGTGTGTATCGTTCGGCGTGCAGCTTCAAACTGATGCGCGCATCGGGCGCACTGGACGACCGCGCCTCACCCTCGCCGCACTGCGACGACGCGTCGCTTTGTATGAAACAAGTGACAGGCGGCGTGCATCATGCGCGCATCCGCATCGCACTTCTTAGATTAGACCAGCGGCTAAGATTAGACCAGCGGCTTAGAGTTTATGCTTGGAATAGTTTTAGTTACCATAGTATTCATAGTCTGACCGCAACCGCTGCTCCACGTCTTATGTATGCGCGGGGAGGTGGGGGAGTGGGAAAGAAAGAGCAAGAACTAGTTGCCGCCCTGAGCGATGACGAGCGATGCCCCCACCCGTCCCGCCGCTCAGACGGTTCAGCGGTTGCGGTCAGACTATAGGAGCTGGTATTTCACTTAACACTGCAAAACAACACAAGCCTTTGCCCAATTTGTCCGTGGATGTCTGGTATATTATGGGGCAATGTAACATAGTCAGCACTCTCTTTCTGCCTGACAATGTCTTTTTGTTATTGATATGAAATTAGAAAAAAGATTTTTAAAACGAGATTGACAAAGCTTTTTTAAAAATATGTAAATTTAAAATGGGATAAAAATGTCTTACCAAAATACGCCCAGCAACTTTTAATAATAGCTTACCTGAAATGAGAAGAATGTTATTATATTAATAAATTATCAAAACATTTCATAAGTAATACGTCATATATAGGTAGGTTACACGCGCATTACATTGTTCTTATCAAGCCCCTGACATAAAATCGTTATTAATAGATACTTGTTATGATAACAGATAAGTAAATATCAACATCAATGTTGTCAATGAGTTTAAATCACTGAGCACTATGACCAGAAACAATTCAATAAATATTATCAATATTTTTTTTTAATAGTTTTATTTTTAATATGTATTAGATTTACCTTTTTATTTGTAAAACTATATACAAAACCAGATTATTAACACTAACTTAAAAATAAAATATTTCCTCCAGTGCGTCCCCCCGAGACATGGTCCCCAGTATGCTGGCAGCGTTTCCTCTCTGTATAGCCCAAAGATTTCGGACCTCCTTGCTTCGCTCGGAATAGATACCTTGCTAATTTATTTTACTATGGGATGACATCTGCCAACATGTCCCAATATTTTATGTCAAACTATCAGTGATCACTAGGAAATATTCAAAATAACCCGTCAAATCCATAGAACGACGCCTTCGCTACCTTGTGACGAATTATTTCTTTAATCCTCCTTCTAAGTACCTTTATTTTTCTGTGGTATAGCCAGACTTATGCGTTGGCTAAGGAAGCTGCCAGCCCTCGGGTCTTAATATTAAAATTAGAATAATAAGAATTAATATTAAATTAAAAATAAATATTATCAAAAAACAAGAACTTAATAAACGTAATAATTGGTTTTTAACGCTTTTTACGCTTTCGTGAAAAATTTATAAACACGATTCGCTTATTTTTGTGCAATAAGATCACAGTTAGTATTCTCAAAAACATATTGTTCCATTTAAGATATACGTACTCTCTCAATATTCAGAAAACCTGTTATTCTCTAAATTTTTGGAATAAAATTCCGAAAATTGTCAGCTTGATCAAGCATGTTGCCCAACATTCAGGGTTGGCTATTATCAAGATAATTATTTTCTCTGATAATTATCCGATAATTATCTGACAATTATCTAACTATCAAATCAAATTACGTATATATTTTCATTTATCGCAAGATTCCCTGCATTTCTTTTTTACATTTCTTGCATCATAAACCACTATTTTTAGTTTTAATGCAGTCAACCTTTGACCATATTGGATTAAATTTACACAAACTACAGTTCACGAAAACAAATAACAGTGAGGGGAATTCCCCTGTAGATGAATGACATTTGGCGTTCGTTTGGATACACGCTTGATATTGTGACCAAAAAGCATGCGTTTGGATACACATATATATTATTTAGTTTTTTTTTGTACAATAACAGTTACTCGTATTATCAACGATAATTATCAACACGTAATTATCATTATCACGATAATTATCCAGGCCAACCCTGCCAACATTCACTAAAAAGCCTTGAGTAGTTTTTTCTGGTCAAGCTCGTTACTTCGTTGCCCTCATCTCTGTCCCTAGTTTAGATTAGAGCCGACTTATAATTTAAGTAATACTAATATAAAATATATTTATTCCAACACTATAGCCTTAAATCAAATAACACGTTTCATGTATGATTTGTACTTAAACTAGTACTATAGGTTATTATAGTCAGATATTAATTCAGAGAAGGATTACAAAATGTGCTAGCAATACATGTAAACATTTTTAACAATGTGCTAAATCGCTGCGTGGCTCGAGAACCTGTTCTTAGGGTTACGAACCAAAATGGTAAAAACGGAACCCTATAGGGTGGTGTATGTCTGTGACTCAGCCTGCCTGCCTGTTTATCTCAGCAACCACTCATGATATCGACTTGAAATTAAGAACAGTTTTAGAATATGATCGCCTTACTATTGCCTAACTATTGATCGCCTAACTATTGTAGTAAAGGTGGCCCAAAAAGGGGCGGGCCGGCAAAATTCGAAATTGTCGTTACTAAATCGAGTAAAAAAAGTTTTTTTATATATTTTTTACAACTCTTAGTTTTCATAATAATAGGTCTTTACCTATGAAATTGCCGAAATTTTCTTACAGATTAATGAGATCATAATTCTTATAATTCTAATGATATTTTTTTCATTTGTCTTATATTTGAAAGTTGACTTCAAGGTTGTCAATTTACGCATAAAATATTTTTTTTATTTTTAGTTTGATATATAAAATTAAAGGTTCGAAAATTGTTCGTCTTAAATGTCGTCCAATTTCATCATTAGATTTGTTATATTTTTTTACAGATAATATTTTTCGAAAATTAAATTTAAGCTTCTGTTAGCTTAATGTCTTCCCAATAATGCTTTAAAAAATAAAAAGAATAGGATTTATAATTCCTAAGAAAAACCCAAAACTGTTAGTACTGAAAATTGAGTTTACCTATAATTCGCCATACAAAACGGCAATTTCATAGGTAAAGACCTAATATGACGAAAAATTTCTAAAGAAATACTCTTTCTCATCTACGAAGTTTGTGAAAAGAAAAATATGAAATATTTAAAGTCGATAGAGGTTTCTGTAAATTCATATTACAGAAAATCTGCAAAAAACATTTACAAACAAATTTAGTTTCGCGGTCCTAAAATTGGACTTTATTGCTTCTAAATATTGTAAAGGCATCTCGGAACCATCGGCGCGCGAGTGCGACTCGCACTTGACTTGACATTTTTTTTTCAAACTAGATTTGCTATAAATACAAAGAGGAAGGAAAATAAAGGCGAACTTTTGTATTGTAGGCATGAAGTTAGATTGGGAAATTTCGTCGTCATCTGCAGAGTAAAAAAGATGAAGTATGATTACAAAATACTACTCAAATAGAACACTGTCCCGTTTATCGAGGTACAACCTTGCATAATTCAGATAATACAACTACAAATACTTACTGAAACAGTACTCAATGCATTGCAATGTTTACTACAAGTGCATATGAACTGAGTCGGTTATTACCAGTTATACAACTCAGTCAGTGCATATGTCGCAGGCAAATTGTGAAATTCACCACTTAAAATACCGGCAACAGAAATACATAATCTGTGAAAATTTCAACTGTCTTCCTATAAGGCCGGTATTTCACTGGGACACTGGTAGAGCGACTGGCAGCGCGACTGGTTGCGCCACTGGTGGCCGTAACTAGACACCAGTAAAGACACACCCTGCGGCCACAGTATTAAGGGCTATATTTCACTGGGAGTGGCAGCGCGACCAACAGCCGGACTGGTTGCGCCGCCAAATCGGTTGGCGGCGTAACCGCAATGTGTAGCGATTCTGGTGTCTAGTAACGGACACCAGTAGCGCAACCAGTCGCGCCACCATGGCGTCCCAGTGAAATAGCGGCCTTACGGTTCATGAGATACAGTCTGCAGACAGGCTGACAGACACAAGAGACATAATAATAGGGTCCCGTTTTTCACCCTTTGGGGACGGAACCCTAAAAACTGCATGCGCAGATTGCAAAATGGGATTAGATCACTGGTGAATTTTAGGTTATTTAGACAGGCAAACCCCACCTCACCGATCCCGAATGAGATGCATTAAGTTTCGGCACACCCCGGGGCCCGGACACTACATACAACGAGAGCGGATTTGAAATTGGAAGGTCGCGTAGGGTCGCATATTCAGTACACAAGAGCCTCAGAAGCACTACGAGAATCTCATGGGCGGTTGTGTAGATAAAAGGGGGGGCTCCTCTACTAAAAACGTGTTTGTTTGGGCGATTACTGATCCATTTTTGTTTTAGCTCTATCGTGAAAACGGGAACGCACAAGCGTGAAAATTGGTTCGTTTATAGTGCATAAGCTATAGAATCATCATGACATCCCATGAAACGTCCACTACAGGACAGGGAACTCCCTCCAGAATTCTAGCTTTTGCTGGAAAAATGTGGAGGGGAAGTACCATAGTCAGTCACCTCGCTTGTTAGCGTTACGGCTGGCACCATGGACCGCGTTTAAGGTGACCGCAGTAAGTAAGATGTAAGATACAAAGGAGGATGCTGCTGCCCATCCTGCAGTTAACCCTTTGTCGCCTCTTACGACACCCACGGGTATGTATGGGTTGGTACTATTCTTTGCCGGCACCACACGGGACCGCTATAGAATAACAACAAATAATAAAAACTGGTCCAGTGCGTGTCGAACTCGTGCGCATTCAACACACTTCTACGTGACTGCACGTCCATAAATAAGCCGGTATTTTTACCTTAGTGATACGGAACCCTCGGTGCGCGAGTCCGACTCGCACTTGGCCGGTTTTTTATCGTTTCTCGTGCGTTTTTGCGTCGTACTAGTGACAGATTTACGTCGTAACAAAAGTTGTTGAACTGTTGACGACTTTATTTTTAATTCGGTTTCGCCATTTGAATGGGAATGTTGTTTAATTGACTTGTAAAGACTTGGCGCCTCGCTTTAGGTCCAAGCCAGACAGAACGGGCGCGGCGCGCTTCGGGTGCGCCCGAGGCGCGCTTCGAGCGCCCCCGTGGTACACTTTTCTTTTCGCTCCGCGTCACTCGCAGCGGACTGTGCTATGCGGCGGCGTGCCTGCGGTCACGCCGGCGGTGCGCCGATGGTGCGCCGGTGGTGCACCGACAGTGCGCCTGTTCAAATCACATGCATACAAAATGTAGGAGAACGACGCGGTGCAAGCCAGACAGAAGAGGTGCGCTGAAGGCGTGCCGTGCGGCGCACCTCTTCTGTCTGGCCTGCGCCTTACGTGACCATTTTCCTTTTTCAGTTAAAAAATTCTTGATGGGATATGAACCTGGGCGATTGCACCCAAACAGGTTTCATCCCACATTTACAGTCGAAAGTTTACTGACACAAAAAAGTTCTCTGTTGAATCTTGGCCACACCCTGGTACGGAACCCTCGGTGCACAAGTCCGACTCCCACTTGGCCGGTTATTTTTTTGCCGGGGCCGTAACGAATTCCCGGCTCTTTGTAAAACGACGAATTATTCAATTTGCCGGCGACACATCCATCAATGCCTGATTTATTCAGCAGGAAACTAGTAAAAACACGTGTTTAGTATAATTTATTGGCTATTTCATGGTGTCGGTAGTTTTAAAGACTTCTAAATTCATGCAAGATTCTTCTTCAGTTATTACTATATTACACATCACGTGCCTGAAATCACGTGTTTTTTAAATTAAATATAGGTTTCTTCATAACATCCCATAATACGTCCACTAAAGGACATGGAGCTCCCTCCAGAATTATATTATTACAGCTGTTGCTGGAACAATATGGAGGGGGGGGGGGGGAAGTACCTTAGTCACCGCGTTTGTCGTTACGGCTGGCACCATGGACCGTGATTGTTGGTGACCGCAGCATGCAAGATGGTACAATACACGGTAGGACGCTGCTGCCCATCCTCCGGTTCATAAAACCTTAGTCGCCTTTTACGACACCCACGTGTAGGGTTGGAACTATTCTTTGTCGGCACCACACGGGACATAGGTTACTTAAACAACTTAATTCTAGATATAGTGTAAAATAATAAGATTTTTTATAAAACACTTCATGGATTTTTAATTATGGGAGTAAGAGACAATGTACTGAAAGCACTTACTCAGTTGACATCCTCCGTGTTGTAGTGGCTAGAGGGCTCGGCTCTCGATCCGGAGGTTCTGGGTTCGATTCCAGGTGGGGACACTGTCAAACGAAAATCCCTTTGTGCGACCTTCCTAGTTTGGTAAGGAGATTGCAGGATGAATCACCTGATTGTCCGAAAAATAAGATGACTCCGTGCTTCGGAAGGCACGTTAAACCGTTGGTCGCGACTACTATCTTCGGAGGAAGTCGTTAATGACCCATGTCAGAGGCTTTTGCTGGCTCAACAACTCTGACACCAAGTTTAGTGAGGTCGGTCATCAACCTTGCAACCCACACGAGATGATGATGAGTAGACAAAACTGAGCAACTTTTTGAAAGAAACATATTTGTTAGGAAATATTTTGTATGTACAAGGCCATTTTTTTAATTATTTGGGAAAGTTTCTTGTTTCTTAGGGAAAGTTTTAATACAGTGTGTAAGGACACTGTCCTTACAAACTGTATACAATGTAGTGTGTTTGATGTAAATGTCATTGTTAAAATTATGCAAAATGTCAGTGAGTGATCAACGGGATCAAAACAAATAAAAATGCGTCTAATTGAACATTAAACGGTCGGCCGTATGCACCTTTTATCTAACTTACGATCTAAGTGAAAATTTGTTGCGTGCCTGTGCGTAGTTAGTTTTTTAGTTATTATACTATTAATCCTCTCTTATTAATTATTAATTTTAGTTATTATATTATTAAGTCTCTCTCCACACTGTTGAAAGTCTACCTTGACAATGACACAATCCGCGTTTTCCGGGTTCATGGCGAACGCTCGGGTAGCATGGATCGCAGACTCACATCCTAGGCGGTACCGAAACCCACCTGGTGTCGCTGTAAATAATCAGCCATGCCATCTCTTACCGCTCGAGAGCCTAACTTTGCCGCGAGGCGGCGAAAAATGCTACCGACTGCGAAGGGCCGAATTCCACCATCTTTTTCTTAAGGGCGCACAAAGTGGCCCCATATAGGTATAGATAAACATCGGAGTCAAGGGAGCCCTGAAGTAGAAAATTACACAGGCCCGCACAGGCTTCGCTCGTTGAAGTACGGATATCTATCAGCAATGTCCAGCAATGAATGCCGAATTAGTCTTTGAATTTAGGAAGGAAATTTATGCTTAGGGCTTGCACGTGTAAGAAATAATGAAATTAACGTTTAAATCGTTCAAGACTCTCCTAATTCTAATTGTCGAGCTTGTCTCAGGTAGATTAGAAAACTCTCAAGTTTTGACTGGCTAAATCTTCAAAGCAAATATTTTAATAGGTATGGTATCAATTACAGTGAACGATAAAACCTAAAACTAGGTTTTTGCTACACTGTAAAAACTGTTTGTAATTCATTTGAATTATTCTAATAAATAAATAATTAAGTGACACCTACAAAAATAACTTTTTTATCACATGTTTTCGAAAAGAGCTAGTTCGTTCTACGTTAACAGGGACTAAAATAGAGTTTAAATCCTTAAGGGACTAAAAGTGATTTGAATTGGGAATTTTGATATTGTTATTAGCCTCTTATTATTTGTATGTCATGTCCTATTGTTCTTATGTAAATAAATAAACGTACTTTTCTTACATATTATAATTGCATTTATGTACTACTTATTTTCTCATAGAGGGTGAACTGAACAGTGGGGAGTTGAAACCGGGGGGAGTTGCAACTGACCCACAAAAAGAAGCGTCCACCTCGGGAGTAACACAATTTTAAGGCTCGAGCGACGTACTTAAGGAGGGATTCTACTCTAGAATCCAGAGCGGAATAATGTTGCTGGTCCGTTGTATTAAATATTTTTAGTACGATAGTATCATTGTTACTGCTGGAAACCCCACAAAATTATAGTCTACCGACAATAATCCGTTAAAACGTGATTACAATTAGCAAAGATATAAAAAAACGCACTTCTTTGACGTTCACTAAGAAAATTACAACTTTATACAAAATCAGAACTTTTCGCTTCGAAACTTCCAAGTTTCTAACATTATGCCTAAAAACGCGTCCTTATTTCCATATAACTCAAAAACAACCTTTATCCATCCCCTCGAGCCAATATTATTCAATAAAGCATTTTGAACGATGATCGTAAAACAAAGGAGCCTGCAATAAGGGGCGCAGACAAGACAAGGAATTCGCATTATAAGTTCTCTACTCTTCCATATCCTATTAGATCGTTTATCCACTACACCAATTTCGGCATAACTCACTATCGTTCGGCCAAACAGTCTCTGTGGTCTTGTGGTTAGAGCGTTCGACTCTTAAATCGGAGGTTCTAAGTTCAGTTCTTGTTAGGCACAATCAAACAAAAATCAAGAGTAAACCGATTGACGATTAAAAAAAAGGAAAAATTACTCATTGAGACTTTCCCAATTCGGTTGGACCTTTCTGATTGTCTGAAAAGATGATCCCGTGCTTCTGAAGACACGTTAAGCCAATGGTCCCGGCTACTATCTACGGTTCGTTATTCGTTTCAGTCGTTGCTTTAACTTTGGCAAATTTCAAAACAGGCATCCGAAAATGACCTCACTAAGTGCAATTAACATTCCGTTTAGTAGGTATCTGATGCCGGTTAAGATAAGCGGAGAAACACCGTTAGGGGGTCGGCATTGCCAGACGACACGTGATTGGCATTTTGTGACGTCATAGGGTTAAAAACGCTGAGGGAAAGAGTTCCTGGAGTGTCTGGAGTGGAATGCAAGGTGGTAATGAAAAAAAAAACGAAGTTAAAAACAAGCGGTAAAATTTAAATAAAGTGTTGAGTAATAAAATTTAAAATAGAAATAGTAAACTGCACTGAAGAGTAAAGAAAGTAGATTTTCCGCCATACATTTCCGCCATCCAATCGAATAACATAACCTTCCTGTTTTGGGGCATTCGGGTAAAAATGTAGTGCATGTGGCAAAGCCCTGGGCAGTAAAAATTTTGTACCTAAAGCTAAAATAGAAATAGTAAACTGCACTGAAGAGTAAAGAAAGCGGGTCCGTAGATTTTCCGCCATACATTTCCGCCATACACTCGAAAAACATAACCTTCCTGTTTTGGGGCAGTCGGGTAAAAATGTAGTGCATGTGGCAAAGCCCTGGGCAGTAAAAATTATGTACCTAAAGCTTAAATAGAAATAGTGAACTGCACTGAAGAGTAAAGAAAGCGGGTCGGTAGATTTTCCGCCATACATTTTCGCCATACACTCGAAAAACATAACCTTCCTGTTTTGGGGCAGTCGGGTAAAAATGTAGTGCATGTGGCAAAGCCCTGGGCAGTAAAAATTTTGTACCTAAAGCAATTGATCGACACGATAAGAAGAAAAAAACATACTTATACATACACTCGAAAAACATAACCCTCCTGTTTTGGGGCAGTCGGGTAAAAAGATGTCCGTAGAAGGAAATAATTATTCACTTAATTAATAACATGTTCTAAATTAATTTTTTAAAATACCTACGATATAAGAGGGATAAAATAACCCCTTCCTATTTTGAAAACTTATCGAATTGTGATAATAGTTTTAATGCCAAATTATCCTCGAAACAACTATTGATTATTACATATTAACTAACTAAACAAACTTAATTGGGCAAACCAACCATACCTACTCACAATTTGAAACTTTAATAGGAAGTAAATAAATGGCATTTAAAGTTCAGAATTGCTTCGAGAATAGTTTCGGCAAATATTGTACTTTGTTTGTAGCTTAACTTGAAGTTTGAACTCAAATATCTAAGTTTGATGGTAGTTTTGACACCTGTTTTAATCTCAAGAAAAGCAAAGATCTTAACAATGGTATCTTCATAATCATTAATAACGAAACTCGTGGCATAGAGTCTGTCTTTCTTAGCGATCACGAAAGTTAAGCGACGTCGGTTGTGCCTTTTAAGTGCTTCGGAAGGCATTTATGGTCGTTAAGGTAACATACATACATAACATCACGCCTGTTTACCGTCGGGGTAGGCAGAGACCACAGTCCTCCACCTGCTACGATCTTGACATACTTCCCTTGTTACCTGTACTTTCATCAATTCTTTCATACATGCTCGTCGGCTTAGGGTGCTTCTAACCTAGCCTTTATTCAGAACGTCCTGAATTTGATCCTGGTACGTTCGCCTAGGCCTTCCCCTTCCAACGTTTCCATTCACTCTCGCCTGGTAGATAATCCCAATCGGACCAACAGATGGCGTTATATAGGGTTTCCTGTATCGCGCTATTAATTTTTTCTTTTAAGAAATATTGAAAAAAAACTAAATTCTAAACTAGCTATGGCCCGCTGCTTCACAGATTCATAAGAGGAATAAATTTCGCAAAATCCTTTCTTAACGCTCGTCTACGTTATGAGAAAGCTCTATGCAAATTTTAAAGTTTTTAGAAGAAAGGTTTTGGGTTGTGCGTTGATAGATCAGTCAGTCAATAACGGTTCCCTTTTTTATGTTCCGAGATTTTATCTCAATCGTTAGGGCCATTTCCGAATACGTGACTACAAATATATTAAGAGTATTTCAAGTAAACAACAAAGTGTACTTAAGTTTGAGTGTCCGATGTCTAGACCGGAGGCTGTTAGACAAATTATTCCTTGGACAATTAAATTGTCGAGCACTTTGTGTTAGTACTTCTGCATAAAATATAAGGTCCTTCTAAAATAGTGCACTTAAGGCTCTATACACATTGCGACTTTCTGCTTCGATAAAGTCGAAACACAGCATCGATACTATTGAATTAACACGCCCTTTCAGTTTTCAGTACACCGTCCTTTAGATCCTTTATAGGGCTCTTCGGAAGGGAGCCATCTCGTGGCACATCCTTAAAGCAGCTAGACCCGGTAACTAACTGGAAGAAGAACTGTTCTATCGTTTCTCAAAAATATTTTCTCCTAGGAAACTTAGTCGTTTCATATAGAACTTGACGACGCTTAGTGTTTATGAGAAAACCAAAAAATATATTGTATCGCGATATTTTTCTTGTTGTTCAGTTATACAGTTGCAGAAAGCTTCTTTAAATTTAAAGCTTTTACAAATATATTGCTACCACTATTTAATTGATTTCACATTGCAAATGGCGGTAAAATATTTGCGCTATTATTGCTGAAGGTCTTTATATCGCTAAGATACACTGTTAGTAGATCTCATCCTACAGCAGGACATCTCCCCCAGAACTTCAGCAAAAACGCTTGTTACTTAGAAGGGGGATTTACCATAGTCACCACGCTTGTAAGCGTTGCGGCTGGCGACCGCTGTTGGTGTTAACCGTGGTATGTAAGATGGTACAATACACAGAAAGATGCTGCTGCCCATCTTACGATTTATAAACCCTAAACATCTCACGACACCCACGAGTAAAGACTATTGGTACTATTCTTTGCTGGAAACACATTTCATTTCATTTATTAAATTCATTAACAATTTACCTTGTGTTTGAATATCCTTAAAACTAAAACAGTAGGTACCTTCCATTATTAATTTGCAAAATTAAATAACTAAACATAATTCTACAAAATTTAACACACAAATAAAAACCGACAAACACTAAGAATTAATAACCTTAAAATTATAATTTACAAATTATGAAAAAATAATAATAATACCTAACAATAAATAAAAAAAAATGGCAAATAATTTATCTAAGCTATCATTAATTACATAATAATGTCAAATTAAATTTTTTAAATTACTTAATTATCACAGAAAATTTATCACAAATTGTAAACAAATAACAAATTATCGTAAAAAAAAAAAAAAAACAAACAAACCAATCGAATATGCTAGTTAGTTACTATGTCATTTAAATTGTCTTTGGTAAAATCCTCTATAGAATAATAACCCTTTTTATAGGCTTTTAAGTTTATTTTTAGATGCATTATATGAAGTCTCCAATTTTAGGAATACTGGTAAGCTATTAAAAAGTCGGATGGCTTGATACCGTGTACTATGCAGCACTACATTTAATCGCGGGTTCAGCTTATAACGCAAATCTTTACGCCTTGACTTCTCTCGTATTATTCGTTCTTCCTCTGTTTCTACTTCCTTTATATGTTTTTTTAAGTAGCATAGCAAAACTAATATATAAAGGCTTGGCACTGTGAGAATTTCTAGTTTCTTAAAATGCAGTCTACACGATTCCCATTGCGGAATTCTCATCATAGTTCTGATGACCCTTTTTTGTAGTATGAAGGCTTTATTAATGTTGTATTTATAACTCATACCCCAAAATCTTATGGTGTAAAGTATGTAAAAAAAATAAGGGTCTAAAAGAGCACTCAAAGACAATGCTCATCTTTACCATATCACGAAGCTCTTGACAAAGACCTTATAAATTCAATGGAGATTCTCTAAAGAATACTGATTGGAGATGATAACATTCAGAACACAATTTATAAACCGAGTCTACGACCATTTTAAAAGAAATTGTCGAAACAAGAATTATAGCAAAGGCAATATGAGCGGCCTCATAAAGAAGAATAATGTCGTCGAGTTTTGTAAGAAATTAATTGAAATGGTATTTGCTTGACATTGACACGAAGAAGATTTACAAAATCTTTTTCAACATGTTCAGTACACCAACTACTCTATTAGCATCAAAATTTGTCTGTATCGGTTGAAGCCTTAGCTTTAATTTGGCTAAGCTTCGAGTTAGAGAAGTCTTAATTCACTTAACCAGCTTGTAGTTGCTACGACAGGGGTAGTAAACATTTTATAGTGTAACATTTTATAGCCATGATGGTCAAATAAAGAGAGGGGCAAAGTTATTTTTGTAATAGGTACAGTCAAGAGCGCGTCACGCTTTGATATATAAGACTTTGTACAGTTTTATTTCAATAGCCCTACAAGCTGAAGTCGCACTGCAAGAGACAAACTCTACTTTCCGTTGACTGTACATAACATTTTCGTATCCTTAAAATATGTCGAATGCAGGCACACCGCTTTATGCGTATGCTTACGCATGGATGAGGTACAGAATTCTTTTATGAGGCGATAGCAAAGACGCGCAAGAGGTTTTTATTTTACGAAAAAAAATGTATTCGTATCCTCTTCAACATCAAACCCAGAGATAGTCGCAGACTTACATGCAAACAATAATTTTTGCTTGCATGCATTCGACAAATGTCGCCGCCGTGGATAACGACCCTTACTTCCCAACTTTATGCGAATATAAATGCGAAAGTACATAACTGTCTGTCTATCTATCTGTGTGTCTGTTACGCTTTCACGGCTAAATCACTGAAACGGTTTTGATGGGATTTGGTATGCAATGCATGAACCATGGGAAAGGACATAGGCTAGATTTTCTGAATGCCACGCGTACGAAGTCAGGGCAACAGCTGGTTCAATACAAAAAGTACAATATATTTGTACAACAAAGGTTTGCCAACCCTGAAAGAGATAAAGATCGTCTTATTTTAATCCTAGGCACCAATTACGAAGGAAACTACTAAGGACGTCTAAAAGGAATTGCTGTCTTGATAAAGAGCTTTTGCTTGTTTTCAAGAGGCAGTAGTAAAAATGTTTCGACTACCTGCAATATGTTTATTTACGTAATGCTTAGGCATTTTACAAAACAGCGCGTAATTCGATGGGTTTGCCTTTGCTAACGAACCTAAAGCACCAGTAATGTAAACCCATATAGAAACTGCCGACACCGTTTTACAATTTTCCGACCGTATACAATTTGCCTTTTTTGCTCGCCAGTGTGATGCCGGAAGGAAGGGAGGAGGAGGGTGTCGTAAGAGGTGACTAAGGGTTCATAAACCGGATTATGGGCAGTAGCATCTATCCGCATCGTGCCATCCTACATACTGCGGTCACCAACCACAGTGGTCGCCAGCCGCAACGCTTGCAAGCGTGATGACTATAATAATTCCCCTCCAAAGTACCACGCGTTTTCTCTGTGTTCTGGGGGAGCTCCCTGTCCTGCAGTGAACGTTTCATGAAATGGGCCGCCGTTTGTCGGCCGTTTCTAAACGGCAAATTATACGATTTTCCTGCGACATACGAATACATACATTACCCACGGCGAACCACAAAATTCGTGCAAATTGCTACACAAAAGAACAGAAATATTAGGTGGTATTTTTGGCATACACATAAAGAAAGAGGGAAAAACTGAGGGGTCAATAAGCTATTAGATGGCGAGACGAACCACATTATAGGGTGCAAGGGAGGGAGTTAGGGAGACCACGATTTACGGAAAATATTCCGTAGCACTACCCTGTCTCAAAAAGTACTTACCCACAAAATGTACATAAGATGTTGTAAAATGTTTTAATTAACATGATATTTCCTAAAGATGCTTAAATTTCACATAGTTTGGAATTTCAAAAATATACCCTAGGCATTTTTTAAAGGTATAGCAAATTATGAAACTAAACTAAACTCTACGCGTGATCACAAATCAATTTTGCTATTTAATATGACCAATACTAAATTGTAAAACATACAAGATACTTGAGATAATTTGACTTATCAAATTCGTGCTTCAGTGATGTCGCTCTTTCATTGTTCGCGATTTGCACTATGTTTTGTCGCGAATATGTGGTAAGATCACTAAATCCAGGTGGTACTTGAATGGTACGGCTTCAACATGAACCCTGGTAGGGCACAGCAATCTTAAAATAAAAAAAATTAAACCAAATTTATTAACCATATAAACGCGTGGTACTTTGGAGGGGATTTACCATAGTTACCACACTTGTAAGCGTTGCGGCTAGTGACCGCTGTTGGTGGTGACCGCAGTATGTAAGATGGTACGATACACAGAAAGGTGCTGCTGCTTACGCGACACCCATGGGTAGAGATGGGTTGGTACTATTGTTTGCCGGACTAATACCTAACATGACCAAAATCTGCCTATGGAACAGCTGACTTTCTTTCACGATTTTAGAAATGATTTCATGGTAAAAGTTGTTAATAACCGTGAGTAGAAAAAATACGTACTTATTTCTTAATATACTATTCATCTAGGAATCTATTCCATTCACCTACTTGTGTTGGTAATAACAATAAGTTAATCTGTAGTCCACAAATTTTCAAAAGCAATGGTCATCCTAAAGGGAAAGAACTAGTGACAACACAACCAATTTGCAGTTGTAATACCAGTGGTCTCAAATTACAGTCTCCCACGCAGATGGATCCTCGGGCTTTGTGACTTTCTTGTGATTATGTAGGGTTATTATTAGATCTTTGTCTAAATTTGAGTATTTTACTCACAATGTAAAATTAAACAACTTGATCAAAGAAACAAAGGTCAAAAAAACAAAAAAGAAGTATACTCTTCATGTTTTTTGACCCATTTCCAAAAATAATCCGATACAACGGCTGATATTTAATTGACTACCAATTGCAGCAATGTACCACTAAATAAAACTAGTAAATTAACAGTCCGTGTGGTGCCGGCAAAGAATAGTACCATCACATCCTACCCGTGAGTGTCGTAAGAGGGGACTAAGGGTTTAAGAACCGGAGGATGGTCAGCAGTATCTTTCTGTGTTTCGTACCATATTACATACTGCGGTAACCAACAACAGCAGCGGTCGCCAACCGCAACGCTTACAATCGTGGTGTCTATGGTAAATCCCCTTCTAAGTACCACCCGTTTTTTATGGAGTTTTGGAGGGAGCTCCCTGTCCTGTAATGGACGTTTCATGGGATGTTATGATGAGTAAATTATCTCCAAAATTTAAAACTCACAGTAACTATTAACTATTATGTAAAGGCTCTTTACGACCTTGAAATACTTCCCTCACTTTTTCTTCTCCTATCAACCCTTTCATGCACAGTTATACAAATTTCTTTAAGTAATTCTTCAATTAAGTGGGAATCAATTAAAAGTTCATTAACCCTTTCGTATACGCTCGTGATTTTATAGTATTTCTGACCCGACCTTCGTTCAGGGCATTCTGAATAAAGGCCAGGTCAGGAGTACCCTAAATCGACCAGCTTTTATGTGCTGGTTGATGAGAGTAGAGGAAGCGCGGGAAGATATGCCAAGATCGTAGCAAGTGGAAATTTGTGGTCTCTGTCTGTCTCTACGGGAGGGTGTAGGGGACAACTTTCCGGAAACTGAAAGGGCATGTTCAGTCTCAGGAAATGAAAATAAAAACCATCGGCCTGTCCATACAAACTGTCTAAACAAGTTTGTATGGTGAGGTAATTTTGTATGGTGAGGCAGAGGTTTTTTATTTCATTTGCTGAAAGTTTAACTCTCTGAAAGTTTGTTCAGTTACGTTGGCTGATATTTCCACAGCAAGGCTCTGCTTTACCCGAAAGGGAATCAACATGTATTAAATATAGAGATTAAGTCAGTTTATGTTGGTTTTATTTGAAATACAGTTTCTACTGTTTACTAGGGGGGGCTGAAAACTAAAACTGTTTGTTTTTATTTAAAAAAAAAAACAAACAAAAGACTAAAATAAATTCTAAACATCGCACAAGAGTATCAAACATTTAAAAAAATATTTTTGTTTTAGAAAATTCTTAAGTCAATAACGAAACTTTTTCAACACTAAAACCTACGAATTTCCGTAGTTTTGTAAACGAAATTCACAATTCTCTTTCAAATTGCGCTGTATTTTTCCATTACAAGAAAATTGTTCAATTTCATGGACGAGATCCCTCCATTAAAGCTTAGAGAAGCGGTTCTTATTTTAAAGACGTAGAATTCACTTTTGATTGTATGCTGAACTACCCTGTTGGTAATCTATTTCAAATACCGTTCAAGACCTCCCTGTCATTAGCAAGAGCTGAGATAAACCCCCAACAAATTGCTTTAGATGTTGATAAAACCCTGCGTTTAGAAAAGATTTATTATATGTAACTTTATTGCCTGTGAAGGAAAATTCGCATGTTGTTATATGAGGAAAGATATGTGATAAAATTTGACGATTGCTTAGGTAATATAAACACATGAAAATAAGATCTTTACTTAAATTAGTTAATACAAAAAAATATATATATACCACAGACATAACTCCGCTGAAGAACGAAGAAGACTCTCATTATTTGTTGTTTTTAATTTACAGAAACCTAACTTAGGCACGAAGTGTTCAAATAGAAATCAACTTATTTGTTCCGTTTCATTGCGATAAAATTTGGCAGGATATGAGCTAAATGAACATAGAGACAACTTTAACTGTGCGAAAATTGCAAGTTCTACAGGAAAATGCGTGCTACCCACATGTTGTATTTAATTGTAAAAGTTAAAGCAGCCGTATGCGAATCAATTAATACTATTGTGACTTTTTAAATTGCCAAATGTGCATTATCTCATTGTGCCACTGCAGAGCAAAGCTTTTTTTTATGTGACAAGAGACCAAACCAGGAGGTGGGCCACCTGATGGAAAGTGGTTACCACCGCCCATAGAAATTTCAGGACGTTCTGAATAAAGGCCAGGTTAAAAGTACCCTAAACCGACGAGCATGTATGAAAGGATTGATGAAAGTACAGGAAGCAAGGGAAGTATGTCAAGATCGTAGCAGGTGGAGGACTGTGGTCTCTGCCTACCCCAACGGGAAGGAGGCGTGATGTTATGTATGTATGTATGTATGTATGACATGACAATAATATGACAGCAAAGCACGTTGCCCACCCTCGTGTGCTGGTAATTTCTCCAACCGAAACGCACACTGCTATTTTACGACAGAAATAGGCAAGGGGGTGGTACTTCCCCAAACGGCCTTTGTACAAAAGCACTACCACCTAGAAGTCCTTTTCTGCGTTCATGCGACCAAGACTTGTGCCAAATACAAATAATTTATTAATAATATACATTATAAGTCAAATTAAATTATACCATCATCATCATCATATCAGCCGAAAGACGTCCACTGCTGGACATAGGCCTCCCCTAAAGATCCCCATGACGACCGGTCCTGCGCTGCTCGCATCCAGCGGCTTCCCGCGACCTTGACAAGATCGTCGGTCCACCTTGTGGGGGGCCTGCCAACGCTTCGTCTTCCGGTACGTGGTCGCCACTCTAGAACCCTTACGCCCCATCGGCCATCGGTTCTTCTTGCGATGTGCCCTGCCCACTGCCACTTTAGTTTAGCGACTCTCAGAGCTATGTCAGTTACTTTTGTTCTTCTGCGGATCTCCTCATTTCTGATTCGATCTCGCAGAGAGACTCCGAGCATAGCCCTTTCCATAGCTCTTTGGGTGACCTTGAGCTTCCTGATAAGGCCCATCGTGAGCGGCCACGTCTCGGTTCCATATGTCATCACTGGCAACACACACTGGTCAAAGACTTTCGTCTTGAGACACTGCGGTATTTTGGACGTGAAGATGTTGCGGAGCTTCCCGAACGCTGCCCATCCGAGTCGGATTCGACGAGTAACCTCTTTCTCTAAGTTGGATTTACCCAGCTGGACTGTTTGTCCCAGGCATACGTATTCATCGACAACTTCGAGCGTAGAGTCTCCAACTTTGAGTGGAGTGGGTACAACAAGGGCGTTAGACATAATTTTCGTCTTATCCATGTTCATTTTAAGACCCACTTGTTGTGAAACTCTACTGAGGTTATTGAGCATCGTGCCGAGATCTTCCAGGGTCTCAGCCATTACGACAATATCGTCGGCAAATCGAAGGTGGGTCATGTACTCGCCATTGATGTTGATGCCAAGTCCTTTCCAGTCCAGGAGTTTGAAGACGTCTTCCAATGCAGCGGTGAACAGTTTAGGAGATATGACGTCTCCCTGTCTCACTCCTCGATGCAATTGGATAGGTTTCGAGTCCTGGTCCTGAAGACGGACTGACATAGTGGCGTTTTTGTACAGATCCCTTAACACTTCAATGTACCGATAGTCGACTTGGCACCTCTGGAGAGATCGTAGCACGGCCCACGTCTCGATCGAATCGAAGGCCTTCTCATAGTCCACAAACGCTAGGCAAAGTGGCTGGTTATACTCTTCGGTCTTCTGTACAACTTGCCGTAGCGTATGTATGTGGTCTATGGTACTGAAGCCTTTACGGAAACCGGCTTGTTCGGGAGGCTGGAAGTCGTCGAGCCTGCGTGCGAGACGATTCGTAATGACTCTCGAGAACAGCTTATAGACATGACTCAGAAGTGAGATGGGTCTGTAATTCTTCAGCAGGGTCTTATCACCCTTTTTAAAGAAGAGCACCACCACACTTCTGTGCCATGCCTGTGGCGTTTTCCCTTCGAGTATGACAGAATTAAACAGCTTCTGAAGAGCTTTTAGCACTGGCCTTCCGCCTGCTTTCAGAAGCTCAGCCGTAATTCCATCGTGCCCGGGTGCCTTGTTGTTTCTAAGCTGTCTGAGAGCCATTCTAATCTCGTACAAGCTGACGTCCGGGATATCTTCGGTATGGTGTCGGGTAAGTCTAGCTCTTGGATCGTTGGCCAGACTGCTAACGGGTGGGCCGGTTGACGTGTATAACTGTCCATAGAACTTCTCGACCTCCCTCAGTAGCTCAGGCTTGGACGATACGGTTCTGCCATCCTCGGTCTTCAGCTTCGTCAACTGGCTCTGCCCAATAGACAGATCTCTTGCGAACACTTTGGAGCCCTTGTTCCGCTCAATCGCTTCTTTAATATGATTAGTATTAAATAGCCGAATGTCGCGAGTCAGAGACTTAGAGATCTGTTTATTGAGCCGCCGATATTGAGAAGCATCTCCCGAAGACTGCAGAACCATTTCGCGTCTTTCTTCCATTAGCTTGAGGGTATGATCTGAGATCTTTTTGGTTCTTTTAGTACGGTGGGGTCTGAAATACTTTGACCCAATTGTATGGACAGTTTCCACGAACCCGTTATTGTAGTCGTCCACATCTATGCATTCACCGAGGCATTCGAAGCGATTTTGCAGTTCGAGCTGAAAGCCGTCGGGATTTTGGATATTGGTGGGTGCGGGTCGGAGCGTAGACTTCATCAGTCGAGTTCTTTCCAGCTTTACGTTGATATTCAATGTGCCTCTTACCAACCGGTGATCGCTTCCGGTTTTAACCACATTGATCACAGAGACATCATTGAATATTTGCTTCTTCGCCGACATGATAAAGTCAATCTCATTTTTTGTAACACCATCGGGACTGATCCAGGTCCATTTTCGGTTTTCCGACTTTTTGAAGAAGGAATTCATCATAAAGAGTCCTTCTTTCTCCAAAAAGTCGGCTAACATGTGGCCCCTGGAATTCCGATATCCAACACCAAATTGCCCCACCCTCAGCTCACCATCGCCTCGCTTGCCCAGTTTCGCGTTGAAGTCCCCCATGACAACGGTATAGTGGGTCTTAGGCGTATGTATGGCTTTAGAGATATCCTCATACATAGCCTCGACTTCATCATCAGAGTGTGTCGATGTGGGGGCGTATACCTGTATGACCTTCAGCGAATACCGTTTGGTGATTCTGAGTATAAGGTACGCTACCCGCGACGACACACTCTCGATCATGACGACGTTGTTCACGAGAGACTTGTGGACCATAAACCCGACACCTCCCTGGGACAGTTGGTCGCCCTCCCGGAAATAGAGCAAGTTACCTGATTTTAGGGTTATCAAGTCCTCCCCCTCTCTTCGGACTTCAGATAGACCCAAGATGTCCCAGTGTAACCTGCTCAATTCTTCCTCGAGTTCAGCAACCTTCTCGTCGGTCCGCAATGTGCGCGTGTTGTACGTTGCCAGGGCCAGAGGTCGTCGTTGTTGGTAGCCTGGCATCTGCCGGGGATTCTTCGCACCCCCTGCCCCACCGTTACCATGACCGCTACCAGAGCCAGGAATAGCGGGGCCGCCGGGGACTAGGGGCCGGTGCTTATTGACGTGATTCATAGGATTTTTAGGGGGTTTTACCATAGTCGCCACGCTTGGCAGACGGGTTGGCGTCCGCAGTGTGATGGGATAATACACAGAAGGACGCTGCTGCCCATCCTCTGGATTTCATTCCCTTAGTCGCCTCTTACGACACCCATTGGAAGAGATGGGTCGGTACTATTCTATTCTGGGCCGGCACCGCACGGCAAATTAAATTAAATTAAATTATACATTATAGCATAATGTAATACATTATAGTATAATAGGAACGCTATTTTAATTATTATTAAATAAACATAAATTTAAAACAAAAAAAGAGTTTAAGTCAATCTTACTAATAACAATGAAATTACAGCATCTTCTAGGAAAGAAGTTTAAGGAAGTCGTACGTGTAGTACGCTTGCTCGACAAGCCAGCTTTTAAGTTTACGTTTGTAAATCGAGATGGAGTTGACTTCGACAACATGCTTTGGTAGTCGGTTGTACATATAAGGTGCCAACACGTGTGACACCCTGTCTCGGACTTGGCCAGCCTGTGAGGGACAGACTTAAGTTTACTAGCTCCACGTAAATTATAGGTGTTGTTC
Source organism: Athrips mouffetella (assembly GCA_947532105.1). NCBI lineage: Eukaryota > Metazoa > Arthropoda > Insecta > Lepidoptera > Gelechiidae > Athrips > Athrips mouffetella. Next base: position 3,942,948 of record OX383971.1, on the reverse strand, counting down.
TTCCATGTCCATCCTCCACCAGTCATTGAAGGCATCCAGCTCGTCGCCAAATACCAAATATGCTTCATTTATAAACAGGTACATTTACTACGCCTTTCAGAAAATCTATGACGATGACTATATTAGGGTTCCCCGGTTGAGTATGACTCACAGCTACTAAACTCCCACGGCAATAAAGGGCCAGTCAATGAGTCATTCCGCTCATTCAAGTGTTTTCTACTACTAACTGCTTTTAGCACGTGACAAACAAACTGTCGTTAAAATGTCCCAAATATAGGTTCTGCCCTGCGGCTTCACGTAATTCATACAAGTCCTATTAAATATCGCCTTCAGCATTTATCGTTTTCTTTTTTTTTCGGGTAACTATTGCAACTTTTCTTTCCATACAAACATTGACCTTGAAATTACAAGCACAACAAAATAAATGGTACAGCAACACTGCAATTACTTTCTCGCAATACTCAAGGAAAAACTATCAACCGCAAACTTAAATTTGTAATGCCATACACATAGTATGGAAATACAAACTTTTATTTACGTTTTCCCAAAAAAATGTTCGAATGAAATACAGATCAATTCAAGATTCAAATTGTCAAACATCAAAACAAACAAACCTCAAACGATTTCGAGTAAATCACATTTTTAACTTTTGGTAGTACTGGAACATGACAACAACCACAACACCCTTTACAACAACCTTTATATGAATTTTCACAGATAAATGGATACTACCGTAGGATACTTGCATGGAGATTTTTTAATTTCCCAACACATGTTCCTTATGGATAATTGTTCAGTTTAGTCTACTGAGCAAGCCCTTTCAGTTTTTGGTACACCCTGTGTACTTAATTTTATTCAAAAAAATCATAAATAATATCCAGTCAGGTAGACAACCAATCCAGGATTAATATTATAGAAAATTTTAATAAACTCAATGGAACCAATTTTGGATAGATCACATATTTACGATTTGGTGGTACAGGAACACCCCTTATATGAAATTACAATTATCAATTGATACTAGTGCAAGATATCTTACATGGAGATGCTTGGTCATGCAAAGTTTAATCAAGGTTCTACGAGTATGAGCCGTTTTTGACAAAATTCCAACTTTTCATTTTCGTTGTATGACAGCTACCCTCAAAATGAGAGCCAGCAAGAAACCACTTAGAAATCTTCGATGGGTTTGCATAAAACTCCTAAATTCAAAATATGGTGTCAATCGGACCATTCGTTTAGCCGCTATGCCAAAGCGTGACGGACAGACCGACCGACCGACGGACGGACATTTTTGGGAGACATGTTTTTTATGATGTACAAGTGATATAGAACACATTTTTGAGAAAATTAGAAAAACTTTTTTTTACGAATACAATACCTTTGTCGCTCCGCTCGGAAGTAAAAAGAATAAAAAAAATTGGTCGAATCTGTCATACATGCGGCAAATGTTTATATAGACTGTAAAGCGTGCATATACATACATACATAACATCACCCCTCTTTCCCGTCGGGGTAGGCAGAGACCACAGTCCTCCACCTGCTACGATCTTGACATGCTTCCCTTGCTTCCTGTACTTTCATCAATCCTTTCATACATGCTCGTCGGTTTAGGGTACTTTTAACCTGGCCTTTATTCTGAACGTCCTAAATTTGGTCCTGGTTCGTTCGCCTAGGCCTTCCCCTTCCAACGTTTCCATTCAAGCGTGCATATCCCTTTGTCATATCACGAAATTGAACAACTTTCCCACAGAAACATGGGTCGAAATCGAATGATTATTTTTGGATTTTCCATACAAACCTTCAACAGTCGTCCGACAGTGCATTTTGTACGGACAAGCCAAAAATCACTTGACCTGTTTTTTTTAGGATTTTGAGAACCATTATGTTTCTTTCATCTCCTTTTTTTAAACATCCACAAACATCTACAAAGGACGGAGTTCCATTTTTAACCGACTCCAAAAAAGGAGGAGGTTCTTTATTCGACTGTATGTTTTTTTTTTTCTATTTTTGTTACTCGATATCTCCGCCAAGAGTGAACCGATTACATAATCTATAAAAAATAAAAATTAAATTAAAAATTTAAAAGAACCCCCGACAAAAAAAGAACCCCTAAAAAGTAAAAAATAATGAATTGCCTACACACTTGCGCTCTTTATGATACTTGTTATACTTTGTTGTATTGTTGGTGTGCAATAAACAGTTTCTACTTACTTTTACTATTGTTGACCCTTAAATGCCTTGGGGGACCGCTAAGTAAAAATTTTAATACACAATATACGTAAGTTGTTTTGTTGCAGTTACCTACTCGTACCTACTTTGTTTTCTTAGCGGTCCCCCAACGCATTTAAGGGTCAACAATAGTAAAAGTAAGTAGAAACTGTTTATTGCACACCAACAATACAACAAAGTATAACAAGTATCATAAAGAGCGCAAGTGTGTAGGCAATTCATTATTTTTTACTTTTTAGGGGTTCTTTTTTTGTCGGGGGTTCTTTTAAATCTTTAATTTAATTTTTATTTTTAACTTTTTAAACTTTTTAGGTAGGTACTTCGAACTAAAATTTTATTTTTACCTCAAAAGCTCGGAAATATATGAATCGTCGGTTAAATTCTGCGGCTAAAAGCGATTTTAAAAAGTTTTTTGTTTGAATGGGATGTACTTATAATTTGTAGTGAATGATTGCATGAAAGATTGTTATGTATAGTGTGTGCCTGGTGTTTAAGGTACTGGCTGCTAATAAAAAGTTAATTCAAAATTCGATCGGCTTTTGTTATTTTTGTTCTTTCTTGCTTGCCCAGATCAATGGACTCGCCCTTCAACTACCAAAACAGCGCAATACAAAATAGCCATAAATCGACTGCCACTGCCTATGCGTGTCTGTACTTTTGATAAATTTATAAAAAAATTAGTGTGGGCGATAAGAAACGACTAATAGAACTTAAAAATATGGTTTCTGAACTTTTTGTCTGTCTGTCTGTATGTTTTCGATAAACTCCGAAACTACTGAACGGATTTTCTCGCGGTTTTCGCAGGTAGATTAAGCTTAGCTCTGAGCAACATATAGGCTATGTTTCATTCAAATAGGGTTACTCAATCAGAAGCTACACTAATGTAAAGTATCAAATTGCCTGTACGATAATAACTCACAAACCGATTCAAACTGAGATTTCAATTACGAGTTTGGCTTACTTTTGTGCAACATAAAAGTTTAGTTTCATTGCAAACGGTTCACTCAGACAGAAGGTACGCAAAGTTTCATGCGGCGGCGCAAATAACTCACAAACTATTGAACGGATTCAAACGGCGTTTTCAATAAACTGTCAAGCTTACTTCTTTGCAACATATTAGCTTACTTTCATTGAAAACGGCTCACTCAGACAGGTGCGCGAAATTTCCAACGGAGGCGCCAATATCTCACAAAGAACTGAACCGATTAAAACGAGGTTGTCAGTAAAGTATTTGGCTAACTCCATGCAACTGCATGTGTTGTTTTATTGCAAACGGTTCACTCAGACATAAAATACACTAAGTTTTAAGCGGCGGCACCAATAACTCACATACTACTAAACGGATTTAAACTGGGTTTTCAATAACGTGTTTAGGTTAATTCTTTGCAATGTATTAGCTTACTTTCATTAAAAACGGTTCACTCAGACAGAAAATGCCCGAAGTTTCAATAGGCAGCGCCAATAGCGAACAAACTACTGTACTGACTACAACTGGCATTTCCATGATGTGCTTGGATTAAGTACTTCCGTGCAACATATAAGCTTAGGTTAGTTGAAAACGGTTCACTCTGATAGAAGTTCAAAAACTTTTGAGCAGATTCAAACGTGGCTTTCAACAACGCGTTTGGCTTACTCCTGTGCAATAAATAAGCTTAGTTTCATTGCGATAGGTAGGTTCACTCTGACAGAAGATACGCAAAGTTTCAAGCTGCAGAACCAAGAACTCACCTACTGAACTGATTTAAACGAGGTTTTCAATGACGCGTCGGGCTTCTTTCTGCTTCATTGCAAACGGTTCACTCAGACAGAAGGTTCGCGAAATTTTAAGCGGCCGCACAAACTACTTGAACGACTTAAACGGGGTTTTCAATAACCATCGGTTCATTCAAACAGATAATAGGCGAGTTCAAATTTTCAAGCTGTGAAACCGAGCTGAAATCAAACAAAGCTTATAATTTTGTACGGAAGTAAGCCAAATACGTTGTTGAAAATTCCGTTTGATCCGGTCCAGTTCATTGTGTAAAAGTCATGGGTACAGCTAAAGATTGGTAAAATCTAGATTCAGTTATATTGTAAAAATAATAAAAAAAAAAATCCTGTTTCGGCATGGCGGTGCAACAAATGTAAAAATTTTTATGACAGTTCTAAAGTTTTGAAAACTTAGGAAGTAGGTTATAAACGAAATACTTCAAAAAATAAAGAGAGAAGTGAATCATTGTTTTTTAGGAATTGTCTTTTAAGTTACAAAGATTGTAACTTAAAAGACAAGAAGACTTTAGTTATTGCATAATAATGATGTCAAAAACATGTCACCTCTGCCTTTGTCATGCCAACGGGAAGAGAGGTCCACTGAGATACAGTGCAAACTAGTTCAGTGGGTCTCACAACCTGTTTGTGATGGCCTATTCAACATTGTATAATGCCACAAACTCTTTCGGTTTGTGGGACTATAATTGGCTGTAATGAATTAATGACCATCGTTGTTATTTGTATTCAATAAACACATTTTTTTTTTTTTTTTTTTTTTTTTATTGTACGGAAGTGAAGTCCAACAGTTTTGTATGTAGGTAGATGTAGATTTAAAAGCATGTGAAGCTAGACACGTTGGACTTTGTACCGCTCTTTTTTCAGTAGCCACAGAAGCTAAAGTGACTAAGCCTCAGATTTAGTTAGGCTTTGTTTTGTAGTATAAGAAATAACGAAACCCGTATCATAGTTATTCCGCGTGGAATTCGACTATTATTCTACACTTACGAGGATAGTGGGCGACCTAACAGTCCACACGTAAACAAGAGGTGTTTAATTTACAAAAATCCGTATTATAGGTACTCTGTATACCTAATAATATAAAGGCGAGAACTGCACTGTCTGTCTGTCTGTTACGCTTTTACGACTGATCCGATAAACCGATTGTGATAAAAACTTGGTACGAAAATAGTTTGAACCATGGGAAAAGTCATTAGCTACTTTTTCTGAACCCCACGCGGACGGAGTCGCGGGCAACAGCTATAATGAAAATATGTCCCGAGTTCAACTTACTAGGAGACCAGTCAAGAAATTTATCAGCTATATAGGGCTTGATTATAATTAAAACTGAATGAATCTTTGATCCAAGATTATGAGCCTCATTGTGGCAGTTGGATAGTACAATCTCTATGCTGGTTGACATCAGTGACATGATATGACCAAAGATTTTGATTAAGTATGTAATGTACCAACCAAATTTTTCAGGTAACTAACATACATAACTGGATAAGGATTAATAATTGGTGTTTTTTTTAGAAGATTATAGAATCAACAATTCTGTTCTACATTTATTTGATGTATCTATCCTACTTTGGACAGCGCACGCCATGAAAGCGTCCGCAAATCATTAGTTTTTGACAACTTGATCAGGCAAAGAGCTCATAACTTATAAACAACTGGACCGATTTTCATCAAATATAGCTAAGATCCACCCCAATTAAATTACCTTTTAACTAAAAAAAACCGCATTGAAATCGGTCCATCCGTTTAGGAGCTACGATGGCGCAGACAGATACACAGACAGACACACAGACAGATACACTCGTCAAACTTAAAACACCCCTCTGTTTTGCGTCGGGGGTTAAAAAAGGACATACTCGTAGAAGGGACGATGACGTTTCCGCGTTCTGTCCTCCTCTAACGTCTGTTCTGTCTGGCCGTCCGTACGCCCGAGCTAACTAAGCTAAGCTGGAATATTCCAGTTTCATTTCCAAGTTAAACGCATGCGCAATCCTAATGGTTGGAATATTCCAGCTCACGGTTTAGCTACCTCACACTTTTCGAAGGTGGTAGGGCTTTTGTGCAAAGTCCGTCTGGGGAAGTAAAACCCCCTTTTTTCTGCCGACAATCAGCAATTTTTGCACTGCATTGTTGCGGTTTGAACCTGGGCAGCCAGGGAAGTTACTGGCACATGAGACACACCATCTTAGTTCTTACGGTAGGCAACGCGCTGTGCTGTCTTGTTAGTGTCAAGTATGCTACTAAAAAATCAGTGGGCGGCATGGGTGGTGGTGACCACTTCCATCTCGCCCACTTACCATCAGATGGCCCACAAGCTCGCTTGCTTACTTGTTACATTAAAAACGCTCTGGTGTTAAGGCTCTCTTAAAGGACTGTAGGTATATCTTTCGAACCGTAATATCTAGCTAGTTTATTTTTATATAGCCAAAAAAGAATGCGTGTTAACGTCACAGTCACACCTACGAAAAGACAGTTGATTCCACATACGTAATTTTATCGCCATGGCAACCGATTCGACTATCAAATTCCACGAATACACATTTATACCACCCACGCTACGCCCCGCATTCGTTATCTCCGAGGCAACTTTTGGCGTAGGTATAATAATGATATGATGACAATAAAAAAGTTACACGTGGTGGCCAGTTATACATGGTGTCACCTTTTTTTCTCAATCTCTTTCATTTACCTAGATTTTTCAAGAAGTAAGTAAAACTGGTCCCGTGTGGTGCCGGCAAAGAATAGTACCAACCCATACATACCCGTGGGTGTCGTGAGAGGCGACTAAGGGTTAACTGGAGGATGGGCAGCAGCATCCTCCTTTGTATATTACAACTTACTTACTGCGGTCACCTACAACCGCGGTCCATGGTGCCAGCCGTAACGCTAACAAGCGAGGTGACTATGGTACTTCCCCTCCACATTTTTCCAGCAAAAGCTAAAATTCTGGAGGGAGCTCCCTGTCCTGTAGTGGACGTTTCATGGGATGTTATGATGCTGCAGATTTTAGAATCAACGGATATACCTACTTTACCGTCGGGCTGTAAGGCTTTTGCTGTAAGCTTAATATAATTTCTAAAGCAAAGATAACACATCCCAAGTATTGTATAGGGATTATGAAGTGCATACTTAGGATGTGTTCATAAATAATAATTTTTTTTCAACGAACACTATAAATCATCTAATCTTTTACTCTCGTTTAAAATTTACCTACCTTCCATTCCATGAACACTAGGGCAAGAATTTTCGCAATGGGATAAAATATAGCTTACCAAAACGTTCAGCAAATTCATAGAGTAGTTCCAAATTCACTTACCTGAAACAGAAAGATAAAAAAATATTATTACCTACTGAATATCAGACCCAAACTTAGTACGCAAGTAGTCCCCCGTAGTACGCAACGCGGCACTGTTTAGATAATAACTATACAGGGTGTAAAAGAGTACTATCCTTCTAAGGGATGATTCGACATCACTAATGAATTGTAAAAATATATTTGAAAAATACTTTTTTATATTTTTATTTTGGGTGATCATGAAATTTTATTTTCCTTCGAATAACATTAATAGGTATTTGCTAGTGATGGGACATTATAACAAAAACATCTTTGTTTGCATCACCAGCTGATCATAGAGGTCATTGAACCCTCCAGGCGCTTCACTTCTTCACTTAAAACTACTTTTTTTTAGGGAAAAGTTTTTTTTTTATATTTTTTATACAATGAAATCTATTAGTGATGTAGAATCATCCCTTAGAAGGATCATCGTACTCTTTTTTACATCCTGTATATGATAGTAGATCGTTTTATTTCGTGGAAACTTGGGAAGTTTGAAAGTGTCTCAAACAGAGAATCAAAAACACACATAACCTTCGGATCGAGATCAGAACGCTCTAACCAACAGAACAGGGAGGCTGTTAGAGTTTCCAATTAAAAAAGATAAACATCCTCTATATATCTTCTCATACTACCTACTAGTTATCGCGCATGACTAGCTATAGTTGTGTATATCTAAAGATAGCTATATCCACGTGCGCTGCGCTGGCACAGTGACCGAGTTGCGCGGGCGCCGGCGCCTGACGCAATCGTCCTCACGTGAGCGCGGTAATGGGTTTGCTAGAGATTTCTAGGTACGCGTTTTCCTCATAATAGTCCAGAATAAGGGAATCTTTTTGTGTTTAATGCTGAAATTTGGTTAACTTATTGTTTAGATCATACTCTTAGATTTGAGAATTGTTGCCCGAGTTGCGATGTAATGTATACATGTTGCCACAGACAACATAAAACCAATACCAAACTGGTGATGCTGATATTATCCTATACAACAAAACGAGCAATATTTGTTTATCTGAATCTACACTAATATTATAAAGAGGATACAGTTATTTCACAATAACTACTTTTTCATGTTAAAATATGCAATAATAATGCCGGTACAAACTAGGCCACATTATTCGTCCCTTGGTATATTAATCTTTATCCAAATAAATCACTTCGTATTCAAGGCTCGCATCAGTATTCATGTCTCATGTCTGGGACAATTCGTTTTCTGCGGTTTTTGAGCATTACTTAAAAATAGCGCGTTTCAGAATTCCTACAGCGCCATCTGTTAGTGAGCTTTGGTTAAGATTATACAGAACAAAGCTTGGTCTCCCAAGTACTCTTGTGTTTATACGAGAAAATCCGAAAATTTTGGAATAAAAAAAAAAATAAAACTGTTTATTTCAATCAAAATCAAAAATGAAATTACAAGAAGCCATGCGCTCACTTTTTTTTTAAATGTTCTTTTTTTCTTTTCTTTGGCTCTCAATCCATACAATATAGTCATAACAATTTATAAGAAGAGTTCAAGTTTTTCCATTTCGGCTTTTGGTAATTCGCAAGAATTTCTTTTACTCGGTCCATACAAATTTTTGCATAGTTCCAAAAGTCGGAAGGAAAAAGTGGTTGGTTTTTCGTGTTCTTTACGGCATAGGAATATCAAAGATAAAGATCTATGGAATTCGAGTACCAAGAGCTGGCATACATTACAAGGCAGGCTTCATTCGTATAATATTAAAAGTGACACTTGAAGTGTCTAAATGTCTTAAAAATATATTTAACTAGCTGGTGCCCGCGACTTCGTCTGCGCAGGATAAATTGTAGCCTATGTGTTATTCTGATGTATAAGCTATATTATTGTAAAGTTTCATTAAAATCCATTCAGTAGTTTTTACGTGAAAGAGTAACATCCATCCATACTTACAAATTTTCGCGTTTATAATATTAGTAGGATTTATAAATAAAGTGTAAGCACTAGCCTTATTTTTATGCTTCTTTACCCAAATGGTGCCAATAGGACCCTATTACTAACCTGTGAAAATGAAAAGTTCATAATAAGGGTAACCATACAAGAAATGTTTTTCTTGTTTTTTTAGTTCTATTGTAAAAACAGGAACTCTATACTCGTAACAAGCGTAAAGTAGTGCATATTTAAGCTAGGGTGTATCCAACACTGGAGGTTGTGAATCTGCCCATGAAACTGAAAAACTTTCCCTAAGGAACATACATATAAAAAAACCGGCCAAGTGCGAGTCGGACTCGCGCACTGAGGGTTCCGTACCACCACATAAACATAATTGTATTAGTTGAAATTTCAGTAAGTTAATGTGCTAGATTTTTTGAGTCCGAAACGCGCTTGACCAAATTTTATTATTTGTTGTTATTTTATAGCTTATGCACTATAAACATACCAATTTTCAAGTTTGTAAGTGTTCCCGTTTTTAAATAGAACTAAAACAAAAATCGCCTTCGCGACCATCCAACTTGACCCCTCTCTTATATGAATGTTCTTGAAACGGGAGCTCACCACAATTGGTTACCATTAGTTGTGAGAAAAGTTGTAATATTTAATGATTTCAGACTTTTCCCATTATTTGTACTGTGAGACCTAGCTTCTTGCCAAATTTCATAATTTTAGGTCAACAGGAAATACCCTGTATGTTTTGCATTTTTTAATAAATGTATGGAGATGAGGACATAAAATGCCATATCTTTTGATTGCGTCGTTGTAAAAAATTTAAATTTTCAGATCTTGTGTGGTTCATAGATCCTAATATATGGTATTAATTTCAACCTGATACCTTTACCCGTTCGTGAGATAAAGGGTCTTGACAGACGGACAACAAAGTGATCCTATAAGGGTTCCGTTTTTTTCTTTTGAGGTACGGAACCCTAAAAATTACCTATCATAGAAACTTTTTCCGTATTTCGACCTATGTTCCATGGGGAAAGTTGTTCAGTTTCATGGGCAGAATCTTCAGGGTTGATATACCCTCTTTGTTATACCTTGTAGAATAACAACAAATAATAAAAAAGTGCGTTTTTTTTGTTTAGTTTTATGACAATGGTTATGCATAGAGTGTTAACGCATTCTTCGTAAAAAACTCTACGCCGCCTGTATTACGGAACTAAGATCTGCACTACTATTAACATAATGTTTAAACAATGCGTATGAGTCAATATTGAATTCATGAATGCAAGTCGTGGCGCCTAGTGCCGCCGCGCCGCCGTAGAAAATCATCTGGCGCCATTTTGTCACTTGATGCAACAGCATAGCTTTACACTCAGAGCTATTTGGAACACAGATATATGGATTTCGACCATGAAACTAAACAACTTTTCCGAAGGAACATAGGTCGAAATACGAATACTAGATAGTGCATTTTGTATGGATAACAAAAAAAATTCGTATTTCAACCTTATGTTCGTGTGGAATGTTGTTCAGTTAAATGTTTTTTTTTTGTGCTCAGTCAACGAAACTGAACAACTTTCCCAAAATAAACAATTTCGGAAAATTAAAAAATATATTACCTCTCCATACAAACTGTACGGCCAGAGTGAGCAATTTGTATGGACAGGTAATTTTTTTTCAGAAATATTTCTTTGGGAAAGTTGTTCAATTTCATTGACTGAACACGCCGTTTCAGTTTTCGGTACACTGTCCCTTACACCCTGTATTAAAACACAGAAACCAGCACCTCAAAGTTTTATTTTCTATTGAGGAATAGAAAATGATTTTATTTTAACTCTTCCAGTGTTCGGAAGTGTTCGAATTTTTCGATTTTCTACTTTGTAGAATAGAAAATGTGCAGAATGTGGAAGTACTACTCATTGATGTAACTTTGCTTAATTTTAAAGTGCATAAATATCTAACAATCATGGTTATTCTGTTACGTCTTGATACGCAATGAGTAATTTTTCTATTAGTCTAGAAGATAGAGATAAGGTCGCTAATGAAACGAGCTCACCCAGAAGAAACCTATTCACTCGCGACATGAATAAATTCGGGTTATATGAACTCGTAGAACACAGACGCAGGGAGAGAAATCCACTTCTTACTGCGCGCAAATAGATGTTGCGAAGCGCTCTGTGCGAATATTAAGTCAAGACGAAGCCGGTGATTTAGTCAAGGTCGCGGGAAGCCGCAGAAGGGGGCAGCGCAGGACAAGTCGTCGTGGAGATCTTTAGGGGAAGCCTACGTCCAGCAGCGGTAGTCTTTCGGCTTATACGATAATGATGTGGGTGATATGATTTCGGTTGTCTTTAAAAAACAGAATTTGACATTTTGTTTGTGGTTGTCATGGGCGGTGGTGACCACTTACCATCAGGAGGCCCACCTGCTCGTTTAGCTACTTGTGACATAAAAAAAAGAGATTCCCGGTCACTATAACTATTAAGATAAGTTTGACAGTTCTCACAACATGGGATTTGTGTGAGCTCTTATCCTGGATTTTCATTTTCCAAAGATATCTTCACCCACTTTATTATACCAGGGAAAATTCCGCGTATTGCTTTTCAATTACGTAACAGGATTGAACAAAACAATCATTCTTAATCTTTCTCTACCCAATCAATACAAACATTATGTCCTCTGCCAGAATTAACATATTTCAGCAATGTTTTTGTCAACAGTGGATTAATGTTAAAACAAAAGTGCGCCAACTGCGCACACTAAAATTGCGGAAATGTAAAAAAATCGTCAATGTTTACGTATAGCGTGAATAAACGGGCTATTTCGAGTCGACGCACCTCGGGGGCAATTGTGGGTCAATAGTTGGTGTCCCGTGTGGTGCCGGCAAAGAATAGTACCAACCCATACATACCCGTGGGTGTCGTGAGAGGCGATTAAGGGTTAACTGGAGGATGGGCAGCAGCATCCTCCTTTGTATATTACAACTTACTTACTGCGGTCACCTACAACCGCGGTCCATGGTGCCAGCCGTAACGCTAACAAGCGAGGTGACTATGGTACTTCCCTTCCACATTTTTCCAGCAAAAGCTAGAGTTCTGGAGGGTAGTCTTGTAATGTAGATATGCTTTAGTTACTTCATCATCATTACATAAGCCGAAAAAATTCCACTGCTGGACATAGGCGTAAGAACTTCACGGCCAGTGGCACACCTTTGCAACTGCCTAGATTCTGTTTCAGATTTCGTTTCTTCAACGCAGATTCTTTACAAATTACTTTGAACTAGATAGCATATAGAACACAATGCAAATAGAGCGAGTCTAAAACTAGTTCGGGTCGTGCTTCGACTGGGTTAAGGAAACGGCAAGAAACAACTCTAGAAAAGCCCACTTTAAAAGTCAGCTTTTACAATGTGTTTCTTGTGTTTGATATGTTTCACTGGAAGATTCAGCAACATAGAAGCGGGCTGATTACGCTAGGTACACCCTATCTAACAAATGAATACTGTTTTTTTATTATTATTATTATATGAATCTTTACATCGTCATGGTGGTCAATGCTCTTCTTTATTTTGATAGGTACTAAGTTTTGTGCAGATATATTTCAATTTTACTGTCCTGGTTGTTTCTCCTTCTAAATTACTTATAGACTATTACATCAATTTACTACAATTTTTTTTTTTGTATTGTTTTGTGTCTATTCTAATGAACTTTTTATTCTGTATATACCTACTATACATTTTTTATGTATTTTTTATGCATGTTTTTTTTAAATAGTTTTTTTTTCTTTGTCTCTTACCTAACTCTTCATAACAACTTGATATTTCTTATGCTGTTTTGTTTTATACATGTCAGCATACCATGTGTTTGTGTGTTTGAGGCTAAAACACCAGGTGAGAGTTTGTAAAGTAGAGAGAAAATGTAAAGAACGCCTATACGCTACAATAAATATGCTTTCCAATTATCGTCATAACATTCTGGAATCCCTGTGCAGCAGAAACACGTCATACAATTTGGATGGGAAGTACCATAGACACCAGACTTGTCAGCGTTGCGGCTGGCACCATGGACCGCGGTTGTTTGTGACCGCAGTCTTACGATACACAGAAGGACGCTCTACCCATCCTCCTGGTTTTATAATCCCTTACTGGACGCTTACGACACCCGCGGGTAGAGATGGTTTGGTACTATTTGGTTAATAGACTGGGTGGGGGTTGCGTAATCGTTATTAATATGATCGGATACGCCATTAGGCTATGAGATTATTGTAAGTCAATGGATATTAAATTTTGCAGGTTAGTAATAGTAGTTATCTATTCCGTGGGTTAGTAGGTGAAAAAAAATGGAAGATTGCGTCTCAGAAGTTCCTATAAAGAGTTTCTGTGTCCTACGTTATTTATAACGCGAAAATTTAGGGCCTCATGATGATATGACCTTCCTCACTTCAAATATTGTTGTAAGTTTGGATGTCTTATTACTCTTTTACATATATTTATTAGCTTTCGCTAAAATTTGACTGGAAGCATCAATTGAAATACTTCTTCTTATTTTTAGCATACACGTTAAATAAATATTTCAACGATAATGTGTGATGCTCTAAAATTTCAGCGCGACACACGACACTCATTCAACAAAAATTACGAAAAATAGGCTGTAATACAGAAGTTCCTTAACGATTTTTAACGCTTTTAAAGCTCCGTAGAGGCACCAACCGAGACAGTAGTAGACTTGTTTTATTTGATACTGAATAAACAATTTTAAATCTAAATCTTACGCGAAAAGGTGTCTTATATTTCTTGTCAAGCACTAGCAGAAAAAGTCGCGCGTAACCCCTAGCTAGTGTATACATATTTACAAATCGATTTACATGTAAAGCTACAGTTTCAGTTATCAAGGTTTCAATAAGTTAAAGGGTAGCTATTTATAATTATGTGTTTGGTCCAGCCGAAAAGTCGAGAGTAACAGTTAAGTAGTTACAAAGAAGAAGTACGTCAGTTTGTAAATATTTACCTACAGTTTGATTTATTGGTTAATTAGCTACAGTTTCTATTATCAAGGTCTTGGTTAGTAAGGTTAGCTATTTATAAATCACGTGTTCGAATCGTTCAGCCGATTTTGCTTCAAGACGTTACGTGATTTAGTAGGAAAAGTATCTTGACCTACGTTTTGCAAGAAATTCTATAATGTAATTTTCTGGCGCGATGCCAATCGTTTATTATATGAGTTGACTGTGTAGTAATGTAATTATTAACTGGTGTGCTGATGAATGAGGAATATTCTGTTACTTCTTCTTTATAGTCGAAAAGCTCTTGGCGTAGTCCGTAACGTAGCAGATAAGCTGCAGGAAAGCTGACTCCGAACGTTCGGTCATATTAGCCGTAAGCCGTGTGAATATATGCCTACACTAACTGTACAAGGTCCTAGAAAACGCGGCAGGCTCAAGAAGCGCTGGCTGGATGTCGTGAAGGCTGAAGTGAGGGAGAATGAGCTCAATACGAAGGATGGTGAAGACCGGGCAAAACTGAGAAGATTAACGATTGACAATAGGCTGGTATAACGCCAGGCAGAAGGACTCATGAGAGACTGGTCGTGGTCTTTACTGGTTGGTAAGTTGCTTTATAAGCCACAGGCAATTGGTTCAAGGCCCTACATTCCATAGGGCCTACCTACCGATAATTTGAGGTCTTCTCAAGAACAAGCATGATCTCTACAGCATTATAGATCTCGCGCGTCTTTGAATGCCTTCAACCTTGCCTCGCACCGGTAGCTTTCCTATAGAAGGTACACTCGCGCAGAGACATGTGCCCGAAAAAGACGGAACTTCGTTCCAACCGTGTGCTCCGCTACGACTTTAATTCACAAGTTAAATTTAGATCTGTTTGATTGATAAGAACTTCTATAACAACCCTGTTACAGACTAATTTAGCTTGAGTAGAAAGTCAGCAGTGACAGCAGGATGGAGCAGGGTTCGAAATTATCAAGATAATTATTTTCTATGATAATTATCATGATAATTATCATGATAATTATCAATGAAAATTAATAATTTGATCTGTTTAATTTTTGTCATTTTTGACCAACAAACGTTTTTCTTAACAGGTAAGTAGGGTAATCACATTAAAATAAAAAAGTTAAAAAGAAAACATATCTCTTATACTAGAAAAGTAGAAATAAAGAAATCACAAAAAGATAAATATAATGTCTGTTTTGACAGTTCCTTTTTTTTTATAAACACGTTTGGATACGCGCGGAAGCGGCAAATCGCGTTCGGATACACATAAAGCGACTATGATAGTGTGACCCCTTAATTTTTTATTAATTTTGTTTATTATCAAGATAATTATCAAGGCATAATTATCATGATAATTACCAATGATAAATCGAACCAATGATAATCGAACCCTGGTATGGAGTGATGATTAAGATATTGGAGCGAAAGAGACAATTATTGCTTTGTCCCGCTCACACGCACAGTCCCTCCTGTCGTCATTCAAATCAAGCTTGATTCCTTCAACAGTATAATGTAAATTTTTTATATCTGATTTTCCTAGTTCTGGACTATTAGTGTGATCGTTAATTATGTTATTTTAATATCAGTTTTTTCGCGAATGACCAGGCTTGAGGAAATTCCTCTTATATGAGTCACTGTACTATTTCAGTCTGTTGCGTAGCGGAGGCATCTTGGCATATGCAAATCCGTCGTGCCATTACGTAGGGGCATGATTGTGCGTTAAATATAGCGTGAAAGGGAGTGCCAGAACAAACCAGAATCGTCGACTTTCGTATCTGTTTCATCATAACATCCCATGAAATGTCCACTACAGGACAGGGAGCTCCCTTCAGAATTCTAGCTTTTGCTTTTGCTGATACTCGTAAAATGTGGAGGGGAAGCACCATAGTCACCTCGCTTGTCAGCGTTACGGCTGGCACCATGGACCGCGGTTCTAGGTGACCGCAGTAAGTAAGATGGTTAATACACAGGAGGATGCTGCTACCCATCCTCCAGTTCATAACCCTTAGTCGCCTCTTACGACATCCACGGGTATTTAATTTAATTTTTATTTTAATTTAATTTATTTATTTAGGAAATCTTACAGCATTAAATGTGTTTATAAACATAAACATAATACATCGAGCTTGCCAATTAAAAAGATCTCACAGTTAAACATTTAGAAGTTAATAACAGCTATTACAAATAATAAAAAAAACAAAAACAAACTGTATGTATGGGGTGGTACTATTCTTTGCCGGTACCACACGGGACGTACATATTTACTGGTTGTAAATCAAGTATAGGCAAAAAACCTCAAAGGACATGTTATTGTTAGGGTGTAAAGAAACTAAATTTACCTCCCCCACTTGCATAGATCCCCCTCAAAAAACGGAACCCTTATAGGATCACTTTGTTGTCCGTCTGTCTGTCAAGACCCTTTATCTCACGAACGGGTAAAGGTATCAAGTTGAAATTAATACCATATATTAGGGTCCATGGACCACACAATATCTGAAAATTTAAATTTTTTACAACGACGCAATCAAAAGATATGGCATTTTATGTCCTCATCTCCATACATTTATGCAAAAATACAAAACCTATAGGGTACTTCCCGTTGACCTAAAATTATGAAATTTGACAAGAAGCTAGGTCTCACAGTACAAATAAAGGGAAAAGTCTAAAACCATTAAATATTTAAATTTTTCTCACAACTAATAGTAACCAATTAAGGTAAGCTCCCGTTTCAAGAACTTTTCTATAAAAGAGGGGTCAAGTTGGATGGTCGGGAGTTTTTAAAATCAAAGAGCAAAAGCTTTTAGTATATCATATGGTAGATAGGTACGGACGGAACCCTTAGGGCGCGAGTCCGACTCGCACTTGGCCGGTTTTTTTACTTCTATTGTAAAAACAGGAACTCTATAACAAGCGTAAAGTAATGCATATTTAAGCTAGGGTGTATCCAACACTGGAGGTTGTGAATCTGCCCATGAAACTGAACAACTTTCCCTAAGGAACATACATATAAAAAAACCGGCCAAGTGCGAGTCGG
Organism: Athrips mouffetella; assembly: GCA_947532105.1. Taxonomy (NCBI): domain Eukaryota; kingdom Metazoa; phylum Arthropoda; class Insecta; order Lepidoptera; family Gelechiidae; genus Athrips; species Athrips mouffetella. The sequence continues at coordinate 3,925,680 of OX383971.1, read as the reverse complement.
ACTCGCGCACTGAGGGTTCCGTACCACCACATAAACATATTGTATTAGTTGAAATTTTAGTAAGTTAATGTGCTAGATTTTTTGAGTCCGACACGCGCTTGACCGAATTTTATTATTTGTTGTTATTTTATAGCTTATGCACTATAAACATACCAATTTTCAAGTTTGGAAGTGTTCCCGTTTTTAAATAGAACTAAAACAAAAATCGCCTTCGCGACCATCCAACTTGACCCATTCTTGAAACGGGAGCTCACCACAATTGGTTACCATTAGTTGTGAGAAAAGTTGTAATATTTAATGATTTCAGACTTTTCCCATTATTTGTACTGTGAGACCTAGCTTCTTGCCAAATTTCATAATTTTAGGTCAACAGGAAGTACCCTGTATGTTTTGCATTTTTTAATAAATGTATGGAGATGAGGACATAAAATGCCATATATTTTGATTGCGTCGTTGTAAAAAATTGAAATTTTCAGATCTTGTGTGGTTCATAGATCCTTATATATGGTATTAATTTCAACCTGATACCTTTACCCGTTCGTGAGATAAAGGGTCTTGACAGACGGACAACAAAGTGATTCTATAAGGGTTCCGTTTTTTTCTTTTGAGGTACGGAACCCTAAAAATTACCTATCATAGAAACTTTTTCCGTATTTCGACCTATGTTCCATCGGGAAAGTTGTTCAGTTTCATGAGCAGAATCTTTAGGGTTGATATACCCTCTTTGTTATACCTTGTAGAATAACAACAAATAGTAAAAAAGTGCGTTTTTTTTTGTTTAGCTTTAGGACAATGGTTATGGATAGAGTGTTAACACATTCTTCGTCATTTCAAAACATAACATCTAAAACCTACGCCGCCTGTATTACGGAACTAAGATCTGCACTAGTATTAACATAATGTTTAAACAATGCGTATGAGTCAATATTGAATTCATGAATGCAAGACGTGCCGCCTAGTGCCACCGCCGCCGTAGAGAATCATCTGGCGCCATTTTGTCACTTGATGCAACAGCTTTACACTCAGAGTATGAAAGGACATCTCCTGAACACAGATATGTGGATTAAGGCCATGAAACTGAACAACTTTTCGAAGGAACATAGATCGAAATATGAATACTAGATAGTGCATTTTGTATGGATAACAAAAAAAATTCGTATTTCAACCTTATGTTCGTGTGGAATGTTGTTCAGTTAAATGTTTTTTTTTGTGCTCAGTCAACGAAACTGAACAACTTTCCCAAAATAAACAATTTCGGAAAATTAAAAAATATATTACCTCTCCATACAAACTGTACGGCCAGAGTGAGCAATTTGTATGGACAGGTAATTTTTTTTCAGAAATATTTCTTTGGGAAAGTTGTTCAATTTCATTGACTGAACACGCCGTTTCAGTTTTCGGTACACTGTCCCTTACACCCTGTATTATAACACAGAAACCAGCACCTCAAAGTTTTATTTTCTATTGAGGAATAGAAAATGATTTTATTTTAACTCTTCCAGTGTTCGGAAGTGTTCGAATTTTTCGATTTTCTACTTTGTAGAATAGAAAATGTGCAGAATGTGGAAGTACTACTCATTGATGTAACTTTGCTTACGTCAAAGTGCATAAATATCTAACAATCGTGGTTATTCTGTTACGTCTTGATACGCAATGAGTAATTTTTCTATTAGTCTAGAAGATAGAGATAAGGTCGCTAATGAAACGAGCTCACCCAGAAGAAACCTATTCACTCGCGACATGAATAAATTCGGGTTATATGAACTCGTAGAACACAGACGCAGGGAGAGAAATCCACTTCTTACTGCGCGCAAATAGATGTTGCGAAGCGCTCTGTGCGAATATTAAGTCAAGACGAAGCCGGTGATTTAGTCAAGGTCGCGGGAAGCCGCAGAAGGGGGCAGCGCAGGACAAGTCGTCGTGGAGATCTTTAGGGGAAGCCTACGTCCAGCAGCGGTAGTCTTTCGGCTTATACGATAATGATGTGGGTGATATGATTTCGGTTGTCTTTAAAAAACAGAATTTGACATTTTGTTTGTGGTTGTCATGGGCGGTGGTGACCACTTACCATCAGGAGGCCCACCTGCTCGTTTAGCTACTTGTGACATAAAAAAAAGAGATTCCCGGTCACTATAACTATTAAGATAAGTTTGACAGTTCTCACAACATGGGATTTGTGTGAGCTCTTATCCTGGATTTTCATTTTCCAAAGATATCTTCACCCACTTTATTATACCAGGGAAAATTCCGCGTATTGCTTTTCAATTACGTAACAGGATTGAACAAAACAATCATTCTTAATCTTTCTCTACCCAATCAATACAAACATTATGTCCTCTGCCAGAATTAACATATTTCAGCAATGTTTTTGTCAACAGTGGATTAATGTTAAAACAAAAGTGCGCCAACTGCGCACACTAAAATTGCGGAAATGTAAAAAAATCGTCAATGTTTACGTATAGCGTGAATAAACGGGCTATTTCGAGTCGACGCACCTCGGGGGCAATTGTGGGTCAATAGTTGGTGTCCCGTGTGGTGCCGGCAAAGAATAGTACCAACCCATACATACCCGTGGGTGTCGTGAGAGGCGATTAAGGGTTAACTGGAGGATGGGCAGCAGCATCCTCCTTTGTATATTACAACTTACTTACTGCGGTCACCTACAACCGCGGTCCATGGTGCCAGCCGTAACGCTAACAAGCGAGGTGACTATGGTACTTCCCTTCCACATTTTTCCAGCAAAAGCTAGAGTTCTGGAGGGTAGTCTTGTAATGTAGATATGCTTTAGTTACTTCATCATCATTACATAAGCCGAAAAAATTCCACTGCTGGACATAGGCGTAAGAACTTCACGGCCAGTGGCACACCTTTGCAACTGCCTAGATTCTGTTTCAGATTTCGTTTCTTCAACGCAGATTCTTTACAAATTACTTTGAACTAGATAGCATATAGAACACAATGCAAATAGAGCGAGTCTAAAACTAGTTCGGGTCGTGCTTCGACTGGGTTAAGGAAACGGCAAGAAACAACTCTAGAAAAGCCCACTTTAAAAGTCAGCTTTTACAATGTGTTTCTTGTGTTTGATATGTTTCACTGGAAGATTCAGCAACATAGAAGCGGGCTGATTACGCTAGGTACACCCTATCTAACAAATGAATACTGTTTTTTTATTATTATTATTATATGAATCTTTACATCGTCATGGTGGTCAATGCTCTTCTTTATTTTGATAGGTACTAAGTTTTGTGCAGATATATTTCAATTTTACTGTCCTGGTTGTTTCTCCTTCTAAATTACTTATAGACTATTACATCAATTTACTACAATTTTTTTTTTTGTATTGTTTTGTGTCTATTCTAATGAACTTTTTATTCTGTATATACCTACTATACATTTTTTATGTATTTTTTATGCATGTTTTTTTTAAATAGTTTTTTTTTCTTTGTCTCTTACCTAACTCTTCATAACAACTTGATATTTCTTATGCTGTTTTGTTTTATACATGTCAGCATACCATGTGTTTGTGTGTTTGAGGCTAAAACACCAGGTGAGAGTTTGTAAAGTAGAGAGAAAATGTAAAGAACGCCTATACGCTACAATAAATATGCTTTCCAATTATCGTCATAACATTCTGGAATCCCTGTGCAGCAGAAACACGTCATACAATTTGGATGGGAAGTACCATAGACACCAGACTTGTCAGCGTTGCGGCTGGCACCATGGACCGCGGTTGTTTGTGACCGCAGTCTTACGATACACAGAAGGACGCTCTACCCATCCTCCTGGTTTTATAATCCCTTACTGGACGCTTACGACACCCGCGGGTAGAGATGGTTTGGTACTATTTGGTTAATAGACTGGGTGGGGGTTGCGTAATCGTTATTAATATGATCGGATACGCCATTAGGCTATGAGATTATTGTAAGTCAATGGATATTAAATTTTGCAGGTTAGTAATAGTAGTTATCTATTCCGTGGGTTAGTAGGTGAAAAAAAATGGAAGATTGCGTCTCAGAAGTTCCTATAAAGAGTTTCTGTGTCCTACGTTATTTATAACGCGAAAATTTAGGGCCTCATGATGATATGACCTTCCTCACTTCAAATATTGTTGTAAGTTTGGATGTCTTATTACTCTTTTACATATATTTATTAGCTTTCGCTAAAATTTGACTGGAAGCATCAATTGAAATACTTCTTCTTATTTTTAGCATACACGTTAAATAAATATTTCAACGATAATGTGTGATGCTCTAAAATTTCAGCGCGACACACGACACTCATTCAACAAAAATTACGAAAAATAGGCTGTAATACAGAAGTTCCTTAACGATTTTTAACGCTTTTAAAGCTCCGTAGAGGCACCAACCGAGACAGTAGTAGACTTGTTTTATTTGATACTGAATAAACAATTTTAAATCTAAATCTTACGCGAAAAGGTGTCTTATATTTCTTGTCAAGCACTAGCAGAAAAAGTCGCG